>CM071631.1:10093619-11293619 GCA_036419045.1 Scirpophaga incertulas
ATATTTCACGTTCAATCTGTTCATCATTTCAGTCTATGAAGATTACTATTCATAAAATATTTGCAAGAGCAACAGCATAAGAGTTTTTAAAATACTATGTGTGTATTTATACATTTATTTTTAATATTTTATTCCATATACTTTATTAGTATATATACTATTTTATATTAATAAGAGATATATATTATATGAATGTATTTTATATTATATATCCATATCCTCATTAATGTTGAACCGCTGAATTGATTTAAATATAATTTAAGTATCTAAAACCTAAAGCAGGGCTGTAAGGGGTTGAAATAGGGGATAAAATTGGTATGAAGTCTTTAGTGTGTAAATAGATAATATAAATACTAATGTAGAAGAAAATATGTTATACCAAAAAACGTTTTACCAACTTTAAAAGTAGGAAGATACCTCATAGAAAGTCATTATAAAATGAGAAACAGCTAACAGAAGAATATGTAGCTAAATGATTTTAAAACAGAGATGTGGTTTCAAGAAACGATTCCTGGATTTTTTTTATGTTATACACAGGGATGGCAATAACGACTGTTTTGTAATAATGAATAACACTGTTGTGTTATTTTCCTATAACTGTTATTGTAAAATGTTGTCTGTTAT
The DNA here is from genome assembly GCA_036419045.1 of Scirpophaga incertulas. Lineage (NCBI taxonomy): Eukaryota > Metazoa > Arthropoda > Insecta > Lepidoptera > Crambidae > Scirpophaga > Scirpophaga incertulas. The sequence goes on from CM071631.1 coordinate 10,094,244, forward strand.
CCTGTTATATTGCTGTTTTGACGAATGTTGTAGAGTACAATTGTTATTGTCATTATAGTTAGCTTAGTTATTCTCGACAATGAACTTAATTTCATACTTTTTCAGGCTTAGGAGTGTCAGAATATTAGGCAGTAATTTAAATAATTTAAAACTAATTACCTAATCAATATAATTTTCTGGCGTATTTAAAAGTTCATTGATCTTGTACATAATTTGTTATTTACATTCAATATTTACATTATTTACATTCAATGTTTATATTATTTACTTATTGCAACGAATAATTTAATTTGCATACGCGCGATCGCACAACAGCAAATAATGCGTGACTAAAAAAATTACAACAGCTTAAACACCAGCAAGCCAGCAACAGTTTACCTAATTGTTATTTCAAATCAGACTGGAAATCAAAATGAGTCTAATTGTCATACGAGCGAAGAAAGCACATTTTTCCACATTATATATAGTGTAGCAGAACATTAAGAGCTACGATTGTTTTCTCTAACGTGTCTACGCTTAATGTGATTCTGTAGCAAAATATCTGTAGCATAGCATCGGTCTACGAACGTAACTACTTAGATGAGATCAATAAATTAAATACAAATTCATCAGTTCAACATTCGTTATCATTAATAATAGATATAACATTCATATTATTTGATAATGGCAATCAGAAACTCCATAGCTACGAGCTTCACGAACAACCACGACGAATTTCAATCATTTCAAAGTCGGACGCTCTAGAGCGTGGATTTGTCTAAAAGCTCTCGATTGCGAACAAAACAATTGAACGTAGGGCACAAAGGCGAGGGTGTCGAAACCCTCTCGTCTAGCAATTCGGAACCGTGAGTATTGACGGCATTGACTCTAGATAAGGCGAGTGTCATACTAGAGTTGCGTCTCTTAGCAGACCACAGGGCGACAAACGATCGAGAACGAGATCCGGCTGTCTACAGCGCATGGTTATGCGGTCCCAGGACAGTTCACGTCACTATATTACAAAGCTGGTCGTATGTCGTATACGAATCGTGATACCTACTTACACAGTTAATACACTTTACAATTTTAGGAATGAATTTTGTAACTTCTATATTGTAATTTTCTGTTGCTAAGCGACTGTTTAATATAAATTTGCCACAATATATTTCGTTCTGAAATCAAAACAAATAAAAAGTTACTTACTATGCGCTATGATTATCTAGTCATGAAAGAACTGCCTATAAGAATAACTTTTGTATATATGTATATATATCTCATGCGTGACATATAGCATATATGACCGCTATAGTTTCATAATATAATTCAAATAATTATCAAATACAATTATAATACGTTGTCGAATTTGTAATTGAATATATAAAATCATTAATAGATCTTATAGTTTTAATATTTGTAATACAGATACCAAAAAGGATACGATGGTGAAACGGCGGCTTCTTGGTAGCAACGGACATCTACTAGCTGAAATAACCAGAATGGAACGCAACGGAAAATTGTTCGATGTGATATCGGCCTTACTGTACCATTGTAATCGACTTACGACAATCCAGTTTCACTTGAACGCCTTGGTTATTTGATTTTGTTGTCGTTCATCTAATCTTATCATTATGTACGTATTTTATTCATAACTAACGACCCGCACACTGGTGCAATGCTGATACTTTTTAGTATACACAGACAGACTGTAGTACACACTACAGAAAAACTATGAACGTTGTAAATAATAACATTATTTGTTGTAAAAATTTGTATGTCAAAAATGTTATTGTGGGATATCCATAAGAATAACAGTATTTCTCCACTATTTAATGGTTCTTTATATATATATATATATATATATATATATATATATATATATATATATATATATATATATATATATATTATATATATATATATATAATATATATATATATATATATATATATATATGCGAATTAGGTGTGAAACTACCGTAGTATTGTAACGATATTTGACACTACATTTTCCTTAACATCTCAAATAAGTTTATAATTATTAGAGATGGGCCGAATATTCGGTAAATATTCGGTATTTGGCATATTCGGCAACTTTTTCAGTGTTTGTATTCGGCCGAATAGTTCGGTTACATTACCGAATAAACAAAGTACATAACGAGTGTAAGTTGTTTCGTAATTTGTCAGATTGACATCCTATACCAGCATTCTCAGTAAGCAACTAACAAAATGTGATAAATATGCGTCAAAATGTAAATATAATATATATTATATATAATAAATATTTTGCAATAAACCGTAGCTTAAGTAAGAAAAACCAAAATTGTTTTATTTAAGTAAGTTTTATTAATCATTTATCAGCTTTAGCATTTGCATGCTCTAAATGATAGGAACATTAGGATTAGGAACGATAGGTATCGTAAGTAACTATTAAATTAATAATCATTCTAGGGTTTTAAACTCAACATCAGCTTTAAACATATAATCTAAATTATGGGTAACATACTTCTTTCAATAAAGAAATAAATAAAAAGTGGTGTTTCTTCTTTCACTAAAATGAAACATAATCTATTTTTAATCGATCGAAAAGAATTTAAAATATTTAAATTGAAAAAGCTACCAAAAGTTTAGTCCTATTTATTTATAATCATAATTTATAAGAGGTAGATTATGGTGGAGAAAAAAACTTTCGGCGCAATCAGGCATGAGACGGTTACATTTTTTTTTTCATAAACATTCCCAACTTCCGAGAAAAGTAGTTCACTATACACTGAAGACCCAGAGATATTTTATTTTATTTTTTGTCCACCATTCAAAAGGACTCGCTTTATCTCGCTGTAGAAGGTTCTCCTGTAAATATTTGTCCAGTTCAGTTGCAACAGGACTTTTAGAATTATCGGTAGGTATCGCTGGTAGCTTTGTTGAGGCAACTTCTTCAAAACAGCTCCAAAAATCTGCATGAGTAGAATTTGAAACAGTCTGAGCCACCCGATTATTGTCATCGTCTTCGTCAGTACTCTCATCATTACCGTTTCTCAATGCCTCGGCTAAAAATGTCTGAGCGCGAACCCAGGTATATACAGAACCAGGTATATATAACCAGGTTTATACAGAAACCTGGTTATACAGATTCGCGCGAGCCGAATGTCCGGCCGAATATTCGGTTCGGTAAGAGCTGAATCGAATGTTCGGCCGAATATTCGTATTCGGCAAAGTCCGTATTCGGCCCATTTATAATAATTATTAAAAAAATATATTATAAAAAAAAACATAAGAAAATATTCAGCACAGCATGTTGATATCCTAAAAAATCAACCAGAAAGCATTGTCTATACCGATAAATACATCCCAATTTATTTGCATTATTTGTTTATTGCTTTGTTAAGCCAAAGTAGGCTATATTTTCTGTATATATAACTCGCTGTGATGAGCATTTTATAATGAGAACTAGCTGGTACCCGCGACTTCGTCTGCGCACGATTAGTATTTTGAGCAACAGTTTTAGCAACATACCAGCAGATGGTAGATTTTTTCTTTTAAGTAGGAAAAAATCTATCATCTGGTAATAAGTGACAATTTATCGTCATATTTTTAACAATTCACACAATATCTTAATAAATTGTAACCTATATTTTATTATTGTAATTATTGTGAAGTTTCATTTAAATCCATGTAGTAATTTTTACTTAAAATGGAAATAGACATCCATCCTTACTAACAGACTATCGCGTTCAGAATATTAGTAGTGAAAATATGTAGAAACTACACCTACTAAATTACAGTACAATAGTGTGTTACAATAATAAATATGTAAATGATATTAATTTATTATATCGTATTACTTTACGCAGTTAAAACTTTATTACAATTTCCTGTCTACCTTCTCGGTACTATAAGAAAAATAAGTTAAAACAGGTGGTTATCTGTACTCTCCCTCGCGTCTAACATAACCGCGTACAAACGTCATTAACGCTCTTAGTGTTGTGTGCACGAAACCATTTGTAATGTATGCTCTCTAAATAGACAAGCAGAAAATAATTTAAAGGCCATTTTGGGTAGTGTTTTGTTTCAAGTTTACCTCTCTCTAGAAAGCTATGCTAATGTAATTCTTAGTCAGCCTTGAAGGGACTGCGGGAAAAAAGGGAATTGCTTTTTTTGTATTAAAAAATCTTACCCCAAAAAGACATATTTTTGTTATGTAGATTTTTATAAGAAGATATAATAAAATCATTATATACGTTGTCCCACGATACCTGTATCCGCGAAAGTCTGAGGTCAAGGGACAGTAATACAAATCGATTGGACCATAGTGGTCCGGTATGTTATGTAATATTTAGTGGGTTACGAGATATGCTTTTTTTCAAGATTCAGTCGATTGAAGTATTCAATTTAAAGAATAATTGAAAGAAGCTTAATAACTTTACAAGTATTAAATTCTCTTTCATCGTTTTAAAGTAATTAAGCTTGTTTAACAAAAATAAGCGACTGACTCATGAGGAAAAGTTGCTTTAATTTTTGTATTTTTTTTCTAATTTACCTACTCAACAGATTTCAATGCAGCTGATAAAAAAAATATAAACCGAACGATTAAAACAATAAGCGCTAAGTTGATGCTTTAAGAAATTTTAGGTACTAAATAAAACATTGCATATGAATTTGTTAGTAATATCGTACGTACATACATACATACATATATGTCACGCCTTGTTCCCAATGGGGTAGGCAGAGACCACCTCTCTCCACTTGCTACGATCCTGGCACACTTCTCTTGCTTCCTCCACTTTCATGAGCGTCTTCATGCATGCTCGTCGGTTGCGAGTACTCTTGACCCGGCCTTTCTTATATATATCGTACGTATTTTTTAGAAAATATAATAAAGTTATCGATAAAGTAAAACTGCATAACCAACTTCAGTAGTCAAATGAGTCATTAGATAAATTTACTTATTATCCTATCTAGCCTAAGCTAGGGCGATTGAGCCTTAGTTAACCAAGTAGGCCCTAAACCGGTTTTGATTTGGATCAGTTTTATCTAAATAGTAAATCTAAAAACCCATTGATATATAGCACTCCGGAACTTCCGGTTAGAATAGCAGTGGCGACACCATAACACCATCAAGGGTTTCTCAAAAAGTTCATTAAAATCTATTAATACCTACTGTATATAATTAGTATGAAATTTATTACCATAGTTTCGTAGCCCGCAGCGAGTAAAAACCTATAGCCTATAAAATACTGTGAAAATTTTTAAGCTATTCAGCCCAAGTGTAAAGAAGTAAAATAAAAAAGTAAATTGATATTTTATGATCATTCATAACCACTAAACTCCTAACTTCTTGTTTACTTTCACACCTGAGAGCGGTCGTAATATTTCATCACAGCCTCTTTATTGTTTTCTGAAATTTGTATCGTAATATGTAAAGTACTCACGGCGGCAAGTCTGACTGTACTCGTTAACTTTGAAACCGCCGCTATTCCCTACGCAATAAAAGCTGTTTTTGTAGTTCAACTAAACTCGTATATGGCCAAGTTTATGTATCGTTGCTGGAAATTTATCGTTGATACCATGGATTTGTTTACGCCAAAAACCTGTTCACCTATCAGGTCGCAGCCGTATCCCTAACAGAATTAAATAAGCAAAATCTATTAGTAGGCTTAAAACTTGTTTCAATGAATGTTGCTAATATCATCATCATCATTTCAGTCATAAAACAAAATAAACAGAAAACATAATTCAATGATTACAGAAACAGCGACCAAGAGTTTACATTCATTTCGAGTTACAGTCGATATCAATAATTTAAATCAGAAAGAAATTTTGTATAATGCAAACGTAATTACGCAGATTTTTCATATTAAATTGATGTGACTTATATTGTTCACTATGTATCAAATAACAATCGAAAATGATAGCATGGTAGAGCTACAGGACTAATGCTAGTAAACGCATTATAAAGACGCATTAGTAAATTCATAGATGTTGCTCAAGCGAATACGTGGTTTTTACTGGTGGTGGAATGTTATATCAAGCACTATTTTTGACAGTAAGGTGTCATTATACGCGTTGTGTGATATGTTACACAATGATCTAAGGTAATCACTTATCATCAAGTGGGCAAAATCAAATTCATTCAGATATCAAGTCTTCATGTCGTTAAAAAATATCAAAATATTAATAAAATAATACGAAAATATTATAGATTACAGAAAATGATACCAAGAAATTAACCATCGCATTTATTTTTTATATTTACATTTCCAATATTTACAATTGTGTACTGATACAATCCCTGTACAAAACATCGTGTACTAATATGTGACTCTTTGATTCAACGTTAGGCATTTATATTCTAATCATATAGTTTGTGTCACTTAACTATAAGCGAAAAAGAAATATGTGATATTAAGCTTAAAATCGCACATGTAAGGTAGCACTGGGTAAGCAACTGAGCGGAGGCTGAAGCGGGCGGCGGTCGCGGAGCTCGTTCGTCCGCCATGACACTCGACGCTACTACAACACGACGACCGCTCACGCTATCACCTCTAGTTTCGTCAGCCGCAGACACACTGCTGACTTCTGGTGGTACACAACTTGGAACTTTTACCTGATGACAAGATGTCACTAATGAAGATTTTAACTAAACTATCCCAATTTGCGCAAAAACAGGCACTTAATTTTCATATGTACAGTATACGAGATGGAAAGATAAAATCATGAAAGCGTGTATCTGCAAGGCTCTGTACATTATTGACTTGACGAAGTGTTAAAATATTTTAAATTTCCCAATTAACTTAAAAGTAATACATTCATTTACTTTCATAGAAAATTTTATAACGTAAACAAACGTTCAATCTTCTACTAGTTTAGGGACATTGAGAAATGCTATACTGGCTGAATTTGTACAAAAAACAAACATAGAGTTATATTCCAAACTTTATAAATCTTCGTACATAAGAACATTTTAAAAATGTGCAGATAATAATTTGCATATATTTGAATGAAAATAATATAAGTAGCCTTTTTCTTTTTTATTTTCCAATGAGTTTCTAAATATCCTTAAACAAAAGTATCCAAACTAAATATATATGATCATTATAACAAAAAAAAAATGTTACTAAATATTTACGCTACGATTTAAATAAATAATACAATTCAATTATTTTCTTACAGATGGTTGGGTGAAGTTCATTTTTTCTTGACAACGTCGGGAATGATGGGCGAGGCAAGCGGCGTAGGCGATGGCATGCGGAATGTAACTTTGCTCTACCACGCCAGTGAACAAAATCGTTGCCATCGGACCTGTTACAAAACATCAAATAAAAAATTTTGCGGTATTAATCGTAAGCTGACTGAAAAACTGAGTTTTACTCAGTTTTTTTTAAACATCACAGAAACATGAGCTTCTTTTGCCGAAAAAAAATGACACCCGTTAGATCCGCTCCAAAAATGTAGATTTTTGAAGCGCGGCTACAAATTAACAGAACCGTTTTCAACGAAGCGTTATACGAAAAAGAGTTTTTATTTACAATAACGATCTTCATGTACTTAACATCAGTTACCTTCAAATAAAACGATAACTCGTATTTGTAAAAAAAAATTGTATCATACAAAATATTAATTGAATGTAGTTCAACTAATTTTCTATTCATTTACCATAAACTATCTTATTGAAAACTAAAGTTTGTCAATGAAATCGAGCAGTACCATTGTTGAAACATAGAATAGATTTGGATAGAGGTCACTCTTAGAGTTGTAATTAATTAGGAAAATCACCATAACATTTAAGGTCGTTTCAGGTCACTAAAGCGCGCGCTCTGCATCGTACATCGTAGTTCGAGTACGAAACTTTGATTGCGGGATTAAAGTGCCCATTACAGCTAATTAATGTCTATTTCTAGATCAAAAGCAACGTTTAATAAATTTAAATACATGGTACAAAATACCCTTTTTTAAACTAGCACACTTTCCATCATTATGGAAGGAAACAGCTGATAATTAAGGAATTATTAATATATATTAAAAATAAACAGCACAATTACAATTTTTTGTCAACTTATCACGTTAAAAAAAAGAATATATAATACCTAATGCATAAATAGGCACATCTTCTCCCCCGTGAGTTGCCCATTGCCTCGGGGCGGCGGCGGCGTGCACAGCATCGGGGCTGGCCGGGGTACCCGCGGTGGTGTTCTGCGGTAGCGCTCTCGGCTCGGAGTGGCCGGGCCCAGTCCCGTAAAGTAGTGTCGTGTACCGCAGCCCATCGATGTCTGACACCACTGTGTCTGCACCTGTACATATATCACTCGTTTTGTCACGGACTTTTAATATGATACAAAAAATATACAATAACACGTGCCGATCTGCTACAACAAATACGATAGATGGAAAATAACTTGGAATATGAATACTAAAAAGAGATGAAATATGGAGAACAAATAGATCAAATACAAATTTGTGTGAAACATATACTAACTACTACTAGCTTCTTTTTTCTAATGCAAAACTGAGCAAACGCTCTCTGCAACCATGATTCTCTTAGATTCCTTCGCATCGTTTGTGATTCAAAATAGCGCTTTTTATTCAATGATTATAAAAATATTATTTGGTTCCTTTATGATACAATCTACCATTGAAACAAGAAGAATTGAGAATATTTTAGTTCCACGAACTCAGCTGTACCACTCCAACCCCAAATCGTCAGCCCCAAAATTATGTATTATGCTGATTAAGATTTTGACAATTTGTTCAAAATACTTATCTAGTTAAGGTTTGTGATAAAAATATTGATAAATTAGTGATAAACGTAGGTCTTTATAAACACTTATTAATAGCAAATAAATATAAAATTAAAAGAACACAAAGAGCTTAAAGAGTACATAACCTTGTTCGTGCATACTCGTATGTATAAGGAAAAACAAAAATGAAGTACACGTTCGGAAATTAGGAGAACCTTCCTGAGAAGAACAGGCAAGAACATAAAACAATTTACCTTCTATAATAGAAGGTAAATTGTTCTACTCTTCTCTATCTTCATTTATAACATCATCATATTTAATTATTTGTATTTACATATTAAAAGGAATATAGTACTTCAAAACACTTATATTGTCTTTACAAAATTAAACATATGTCAGATTACAATAAATATGTCTGATACATGTCTGGTACTAAAATAATTAAATTAGTTATTTAATACAAATTCATTAAGTTATATGTTATTAAAATTATATCTCAGCATTTTTATTATTCAAGAATCATTCATTAGCCTTGTTATTATTTGAGTTTTAAAGATACATTTTTTTAAATTTAATAGCTAATCAGTAATACTCTTTGGAAGTGTGATCTCTAAAGTTACATATTATCGAATAAACAAATTTCTATTTTTATGAAATTAGTAGGAACGGCTAGTTAATTCAATTTCTCATATTAAAATTTGAAAATTTAGTTTGAATGTATGTATGTTCTAAAACATTACATATTTTTTTATGTAATGGGGACCAACGAACAGGCGGATCACCTGATGATAAGCGACTATTGCCACCAATGCATTGGTGGCAATGGACACCCACAATACCATAAAAGTCACAAATGCGTTGACGGCTTTTAAATGGGTATACACTCTTTTTTTATGATATGGATATCACATAAGCTCGGAAATGCCGCAGGCGACATTTCATTCCATAGCCTTTTTCCTAAATATACCAATTTAATACAATAGTATTTAATATAATTCTTTGAGTAAAGAAGTCGATTCTGTACATAAAATATATTTCCAAAAGGACTATCACTATACTGATACCAAAAATGCAATCAGTAAAATTTTCATCTGTCTTTATAACCGTTATAGCAACAAAAACTACTCTACCGATTTTAACGAAACTTGGTACAAATATTTTTCATACTCCTGAGCTGGTCATACTTTTCATTACGCTACAATCAATAGGAGCAGAACAGTAAAGGGAAATATTGGGAAAACGGTAGAAGTTACTCCATTTTTTAACCTTCCGTCCCGTGTGCAACCTTAATGGTTAAAGCTACACAGAAGTTATATATGACGAAAATGTTCTCCTTAACATTATATAAAAAATATGTTACGACAGAATAATAATAATAAATTTCTTTTAATAAATAATAAATTTCTATATTTAATTACACATTCGTTATTTATAATTACAATAAGGCACTCCTTTTAAGTATTACACTTGTCTTAGGAATGTCTCGCTCTTTCGATAGTATATTTTCTTACGTGCAGTTTATTAACAAGGAAAAGCAATTAACTATCAATAAACAAACGACAGAATATGTCTATCTTTTAAGGTTTACTCACAATAACACCTGTAACTCCTGATAGCTTAGCATTCTGATTATATTTATCTACTCTTACGTTTATAACACTCTCAGTCATTAAAATTACGATTCCACGAGGACAAAGTCGTAGGCACAGCTAATAACACAATATGTGGATCTTATTGTATAGTGTAGTAATCGCCAAGTCGCCCATTGTAATCTCTAATACTCAAGACTTTTTCTCACATCAGTTAATTAAAAAATTAACACAATTAGTTTTATTAAAGTTAAGTGTTAACTAACCAGTATTTTTAATTTTGTGGTGACATTAAAACGTGCAGTTCGTTGATTTGTATCTCACCCCATATAATTTACCTAATAATAGGTACATTGTTGTGTTTAAAAAACTATAATTTCTGAAAATACTATATTATTTTAGTGTTATATCAATGCATACAATTTTTCATTACACTCTTACATATCAAAAATATGTCCTTTAGTCAGACAGAGAGCATAAAAAAACAGTTTGTATTAAACATCTCTCTCACAATCTGATCGGATCGTATATTATCCATTACAATGAAGATCGCAGACAAAAATATCACACAAATCATGTTGATTCCGAAAGCGGAACTGGGTAGATTTCATTAAATCCATTCCCACAAAACGACATAGGAAATGTAAAGTGAATTACGCAGTGTGAAAACGAGCGCGCAAGCTTATAGCGCCCCAATCGAACGTTTGATAGCTACAGCAATCCCACATTTTTAGGGTTCGTTACCTCAAATATTGTTATTACAGGGCCTCGTATAATTTTACGTCTCGTATTTCACGCGATATAACTGAAAAGAGCTCTAAAATTACCCACACTCAATCCATATCTCGGAGCAGCTGAACTGGGAACTGACGATAAGTGTTATTTATCGGAAATTCAATCAAGGAAGAAATTGCAAGTCTACCCAAGTTTAAAAAAAATATAAAATCATAAGCCTGTATTATAACAATGTATAAATACAGGCCAAAGAAGGGTCCAAAGTCTACCCAAATTCTATGTGAGTTATTTAGCCTGGTCTTGGTTGGCAGGTTTACACAGAGTTACACGCTTCAGTTTCTACACAGAAAAATTCTAGTTAGTGCTCACAACACCACATATGAGTACTCTTACAATATAAATATTTGGTCTCCAGTCTCATTAAAATATTGATATGTTTTCGCAAATAAGATTTAGGCAATTATATATTAGTTATTTATGTATTAGGATTAAAAATTTATTATTTAACAGTATCAATATTGACTTGCTTTCAATCTTTTTTGGTACATCTACCACATTGCATCTCTGCATCACCCGAAGGTTGACTGGCAAAAATGCCTCGGGCATTAAATCCGCCTATAATGTATATATATATATATATATATATATATATATATATATATATATATATATATATATATATATATATATATATATATATATTTGTTAATACGAGAGTATCTAACTTATAAATAAATAAGAACTACAGCTTTAGTTCGCTGGAGGAAAATATTTTGATTTTATTTCCATGACTGTTTTGCGTAATTAAATTATCGACTGCAATTAAACAAACCGGCGACTCTGAAATATTTTGACAATTATTTATGATTATAGCTCAAAAAATTATTACAAATCCAACTATTTTCGAACAGCTATGCCTAATAGTTATTTATGCAACTGTTGTATAATCAGGGGTATTAAAACACGAATGTGGGTGATAATAGTATCACATGAATGTTTAATACCTAATTAAAACAATTGCATAGAAGACTTTATCTACAATCATGATGTGAATCCTCTATAAAAGATTCTTATACCATATGGTGTTGCACAGTGTTGTAAGATCTATGTAAATTCAAGAAAAGTCTAATTGCGAAGCATGTAAAATAAACAAGCCTTAATAAGTAAAATAATTATGTATTGTAATATTTATTTACATTTTGGATTGTATAATTATTGAAATGCACTTGAACATTTGCACCTTGTTGAATGTTGGCAGATCCTGATGTACTTGGAATATTTATATTCACCACTTCATTATTTCTATTTTCTATAGAACTTAAAATTTGATTAGACACGTTGGATATCTCATTGCATGAGAATGTTTTTTTTTGAAATTCATAATATCACGCGTTTGGATGATATAATGATCATAATATCGTGTAAAGTGTTTTAATGTTGGCAATAAGCTAATTGTTATAGGTTCTTTTATAGAGGATTAATAGCATGATAGTAGATAAAAACATTAGGTGTTAATGGAAAAGAAGTCGTTACTGCACTGGATCTTAATAATTGTCATACTCACCCAAAACAGGATGTCCTCGTGGCGTAGCTTGGCCTCCAAACGTCATAACGTGTCCATGATCAGCAGTCACTACTATAAGGGTTTCAGCCGGATTTACTCTTTCTAGAGCTGCTAGTAGAGCGGTCTCAAGTTCCAAGGTCTCATCGAGAGCTCGAAACGGATTGTTATAATGATGAGCATGATCGATACGTCCTCCTAAATAAAAAATAATTACTTGAGTAACCTCATAGATGATGTTATAGGTTAGTTACGAGTACAATTCAACTAAATAAATGAACCTCAATAGAGAAGTAACAAAAGCTACTTATCCTGAAATCAGTACCGGAATCTACCCTGATGAATTGTAAATGAACTCCGATACTACTGAAATACTTACACAAAACCTCACGAGCATACAAAATTCACAAAATACGGTTTCCGTCAGAGGATGGCATGAAATTAATACTCGTATGATAATAAACCAACGACCAGATATGTTCGTATCACTACAAAAATAACGCAATAAAAAGAATTCTTTTTCTATGAATATAACATGAAGATCTATAATATCAAACGCGTTTTTGCCTGTCTGCTTGTGACACAATTTCTTTGTAAGATAATGTGTGTTTTGTTACTGAATTTCGATTTTATCGTAGTATTTTTTGTTCCCGTTTGTAGTGCTACATCAACTCATATATAAACTTGATTGATTACAGTAAAACACAAACTATATTTTGAAATATTAAAACTATTAGTCTTAAGATTCTTATCAAACATTAAAACACACATTAAAACTTTTAATTAATTAAAATTTCATCTAATAAATTTATTTATTCATGAAACACATTTATTATGCTCATATTATCTTTATAATTGTCTCACAAGCTTTGGCAGAATACATTAATGATATGAAGTCTTGGATACGGTATATTAAGAATGAAATTTACTGATGTCATTTTACTTATATACCTTCAATAAGAAGAAAGAAGCCTTTATCATTCTTCATTAGTATGGAGAGAGCTGCTCGAGTCATGTCAGCTAATGAAGGGTCGTCGGCCTTTACAGCCGAAGTAGCTGAAGCGCCTTCTTCCGCATCGGCAACTGCTCCTCGCTCAGCGTTAAACTCCATGTGCGAATATTCGAATAAACCTAAGGATAAGTTACAAGTATAATTACTAAAGTTTGAAATGAACCTATGCTTATCTTCTCAATACTGGTAATCATCAATAAGAGCATTTATTCATTTAGACTACTAAAAATAAAAAGGAAGTCATAAATTTACAGGTTTTAATCATTTTCATGACCAAGTAACATAAATTAGCAAACCGGACTTAATTGAATTTCTTCTCTATAGAAGTCTCTAATACCTAGAAGCTAATTTACAAAGAAAGAGTGAAAAATTCAAGTAATTAATGCGAAAATTACATTAGAACCTTTTACAAATTGACAGCTCTATTTAGTGGACCAGTCACCGGCAATTTGAGCGCGGTGCGGACCCTTTAATGAAAAACAACTGTTACCTTCTGTTAGAAAGGATTTTTATCAACTTAAACTTCCTTGTTCATTGAGTTACTTGAATCGGGTTCCGGATTCCGAACGACTGAATTGAAAATACTTTGATGAGCTAACAATTATTTTATTATGCGTGAACTATTATACTTATATTCTGGCTACAAATAGCGTTACAATTAAAAATAAACATAATATTATATTTAAATCTTGTAAGAATATTCACTATGTTTTCCACAACCGGTTGTCGAATATTTTTATGACAAAATAGATCTGGCCTAGATCTAAATTCTATGAACTAAATAAATAAAAGACGGTCAAAGCAGTAACGAAAAGAATTCGAAGAAATCCCGTCAGAAACCAAAAGTTTTTATCTCGCAAGATGAAGATGAATAATAAAACCACATCGTTATCGCATTTTAAAAGATGTGTTAACTTATTTGAGGTACACTTTTTATTACTTCACTGATAAAAAATGAAAAAATCAAAATATTACTTAAATGATTCTCAAAGGGAAGTCACAGAAAAATATTGTTTCCGGATGAGAATTTTTTGCAATTGAACAATATTAAATTAAACCGAACTTATGTTTATGCTCAAAACTAACTCTAAAGAAGCTTTTCGAATAATCAACAGAGTACAATGTAGATAATATTTCTTTCATTTATCGATTTCCGTGATGGTTTGGTGGTGTGTCATAAAGGTGTGACTGAGCCTTATTTTCCTATAAAAAGTACCAAAACATCATAGCAAGTGTGTCAAGATACCATTATTAAGAAGGTGGTTAAGCCTATTGTGCCATGACCAAGAATGGTCCTTTCAGCAAGACCCTGAGCTGGGTCTTAAAGCTCCCATTTCAATCGCTGCATTATGAATTATGAACAGTTTTAGAGGGTATATCTTGCCCTAAATGTTATAATAATTAGGAGTCTTTAAAATGTCTGTCTTTCATCACTCTTTCTTTCCTATAATTCTGGCAGGCATCGACTTCAAAAAATACCTAGTTGGTATATGAGTTAGTTTATTTAAGACAGAAGTTATCGTATTTATTTTTTTACTTTTTAGTTCTTTTATATTCTTTCTAAACGTACGTAAGTTAATTGTGTACAATTTTGAGTCGGTTTTTTTTATATTATATTTCTTAGTAAATATATTAACGAAATAAAAGTTTATATTAAATAAAGTAATAAAAGTACTTTATTTTTACAATACTTATAACAAGATTATGTATTCATATGTAGAATATAATGGTTTAATTGATATTATGTTAACTGAACTTAATTATATACGCAATTAAGGCCTTGGTATGAATTTCTTACCTAATAAATAATCTAAAGATTTTGGATCTAACTTAGCCAGTTG
The DNA here is from genome assembly GCA_036419045.1 of Scirpophaga incertulas. NCBI lineage: Eukaryota > Metazoa > Arthropoda > Insecta > Lepidoptera > Crambidae > Scirpophaga > Scirpophaga incertulas. Next base: position 10,109,692 of record CM071631.1, read on the forward strand.
CTCTCTAGAATGTATATACTGAGCACGCAATCGCCGCCTTTTCTTCTCTCTAGCCCAATCTTCCGCTAAGTTTCTCCCATCTAATCTTCTTCCTTCTCGATTCGGATGTTCCGGGTCAGGTGTCACAGTTGGAAGAAAATGGCGTCTGCCGCCACCCATTATTACCTGTAAAAGGAAAAATTCCATTATCTCGATCATATTTGAAGTCTTCTAAAATCAAAATCGAGACCATAAAAAACAAGAATATGATTCGCTATCCACGCAAACAATAAGACCTAAATAAGCAAATTTTGTTTTATATGGAGTCTTTTGAAATATGTAGCTCCTGCTCATTTATGCTTTTTGTCAATCGTTCCTTTTGAATTTCTGGCCGCCAGTCTACAATATTTGAAACGAAATGGCGAAGCATTTTACTGTGTCCTCATTTATTTTAGAAACTTTTACTTTTTCTCTTAAAAATATTGAAATCGTTAGGAAAGATATTATCAACGTTAAAATAAATATTCTTTATATTTATATTTCAATGTTATTGTATTAGTTTAAAATTGTGTATCGATAAACTCGATGATTCTTTGTTAAAAATATACGTTACATTCTGCAAAATTCATTTTACTCTAATTGTACTAAAACTATCATCGTTATTATAAAGACAAGATAACGCCCGTTTCAGGTCTCGTTTGCATTTTAATCACATTCGAAGCTGATATAACATTTAGAAGCATGATATATTGCGCTACCTTTGTAGAATATTTAAGATCTTATAACTTTACTTTCTTTTAAGTTTTAGTTAGTTTTATAAGCTTAGCGGTTAAGTTAATGATTATAATGATCTACTGTCGCAACAAACACATTAGTTACATCTTAAAAATAATTACAAATGTTTTATTATGAGTTCCGGTAAAATCTTCCGGTAAAAGATATTCCGGTAAAAAAGTACTACATAATAAAATCTGTGTTATTTTCTGAACCTAAAAAGGAATTTACTTTTTCTTAACAAAATGCAATCGTATATAAGAATAAATACTTGTTAGTCAATATATTGCTAACAAAGCATTAATGTTACATACACTTGATAAACTAAAACACAACTTCATTTGAACAAAGTTGTTCAAGAACAATGAACAAAATTACGAACTACTCTTGTGAATGTTATTTTCATAGACTTCCACTGTAATAATGTGACTAAGTTTTGGCATGTTCAAGTTAAGTCGGATATTGTAATAAACACGCGACTTTGTAAACATGAAAGTGAGAATTACCAGAAAATATATACTCACTATACATAACTATAATGGTTAATTATTGTAAACAAGGAGGATGTTACGCTCAAAATACAAAAAAGTGTCTGTTTCCGTTAGCGAAATATGAACAATGGTACGTCATTTAAATTGTACCTAATTAAGGAGATTTATAGGGGCGGCATTTCGTTGCGAATCTAGTTATAATTTAAAAAGTGCTGTATTACTTTCGCATTTAAAAAAATACATTATTGAGTTATACATAAACGTAATTCGAAAATACAAATAACAATTTATTCAATATAAATTATTATAATTTAGTTTAGAATTTTCCTATAAAGAAATATTATAGACGTAATTCTGTTTCACAAAAAGATTACGTTATTATAAAGTGAACCCTTATATTTCTAATAAACAGATATCTTCCTAATAAAGAGTTTCAATCTTAATGTTTTTGTGTGATGATGATGACATACTTAGGTGACTGTGCGCAGAGATATCGATTCTCCGCGCGCGTCGTAGAATGTTTTTATTGAACTTTTTTTGACAAAAATTAAGTTGCGTGTTTTTCCAATAAACGTAATATATCTTTTACCGAATAACTTTTGCTTAATCCTTTTGGTCCTTTGTGTCCTTTTATGGTCAACTAGTTGAGACTACTGTGTGTTACGCCATCTTATATAAGTATGATTCTGTAAAAGAAATTATTACAGCAGCAAACTTATGTAGGGCGGTGTAATTAACACCCCAGCGATATAATAGGATTGGATGCTCTTTGGATTTAATTCTTCACCACCTGCAATATTATGGACTTTGCATATTACCATTGTCAATGGCATTCTACTCTCTAGCTCACACAGTAGCAGATAGGAAAGTGCAAGCACTTTATAACGCCACTTAGGGTATTTCAATTACTTTATCGACTTACATTAATACTCCTTCCGGGTTCATTCTCCACCAGCTGCAATGCAATGTCCTTGCAGTCCTTTCGTACTGTAGGCGGCACTCTACTGTCATCCTCCCAGTAGCGAGATGGCGCGTGCGCATATAACGCCGCTGGAGTCGCATGAGTAATCCTGGCCGTTGTTACAATCCCGCTTGACTTACCTACACACATTTCGGGTTATTTACACATATCGTGTTTTAAAATATTTATCATTTCGTTATTCGAAGAATTATTTATTAATTGTCGCTTAAACACTATACGTTAGAATTTCATTAAATTAAATCGGCAAGTCGTCTAAAGTGTATTTGATTATCCACAACATTAAGGGGGATATTACTTATAATAAAAAGAATAATATTTTATTCGTCGCAGCTTATTTATATCTCGATCGAGATGCTCGAGTCTACACTATATTACTGTAATTAGGTGTTAGTCAACTTAGTGGGTGCTGTGGCGGTAGAATCGCGGAACCGCACCCCGCCACATGCACCCCTATATGGGCCTAGAGAACACCGGAGGGTTTTAGTGAGTAGGCCGGTTCTCTCAGACCGGGGAGCCCCCACACACAGCCGCGCCTTGCCAGCGCGGTGTCACGGTGCATAAGGAGCATTTCCCCTCGCAAAAAAAAGGTGTAAGTCAACTATGCTTGCCCAGAATTGGTAAACTAACTTGAATTGCAAACTAAACCTTTAAAATTATGTGCAAGTGTATGCAGATTGAATCGCAATATTTTCCTTCAAGGTAGGAATGGATTAATGTACATATGAAATTCAAAAAACGAATAACATATGTCAGTAACGACTCCTGGTCCCTTGAATTCGAAGACCAGTGCCGATACCACAGCGTATGCGCTATTCGCAAACTTAGGCTTATAGACCAAGAAATGTATGTTATTATTTAGAAAACAAATTGCAACTGAGAGTAGGTATATTTATCTTTGAATTTAACACCAAATCTATAAACACTTACCAGAATCGTGGACCCAGTCAATAAGTGATGTGACCTTTGAGTGGATGATTGACGAACAGATGTTAAACCTGCCGCCGGCATCTAGCCCAAGAGTCTCATACCGTGCTTTGACCCCACATAGTAGTGCAGTTGCGCATGCAGAAGATTCACCAGTCTGAGCGTCTATATTATAAGTCTGCCGGCAAAAATAATAGAAATAAGGTTTGATAAATAAACTTGATAAAGACAACTAGATACGGAGAATTACATCATGGCTAAGCATGTGGCACTGGCCAAAGTGGCACGTTGCATGATAAGACAGCATTAACTTCCGTACTCCATTTCGTTTGAAATACGGTTATTGTTATCAGCTAAAAAATACGAATTCTCAATAGAAAAGAAATTGACGATTCTAAAGTTGTACGTCAAATCTATATAAGTCTATACCAGTTGACATAAATGCAAAATTATATATATATATATATATATATATATGACGGCGCGCTGAAGGCTGATTAGTTTTAGTGGAAAATTATACAATAATTACTGATTATTACGATTATTATGATTGTATAACCAGAACTCGATTTATTAATAACGTGTTAGTTTCATTCGATTTTTGTAATCGATAATATTAAAAATTAATACATTTTTGAGCGGGTAACCCCGAATAGGGTAGTAGGTGACGCTGCGAGCGATGGCTGCGGGCAGTTGTTTTACGGTCGCCGCTTGATGCGCACACGTGCTAACCTATTGGCTCAATCCACTGTAATCTTGTTTTCGGTTTTATATTTTGTAATTAATATTAAAAGTAATTGATTAAAAAGGTGTTGTACAATACGACTGTGTTTATATTTTTGTATTCCTCTTGTTGTAACGTCCGCGATGAACAGTGATAACCAATATCGCTGCGAGGCCTCCTCTGACGCTCCTATATATATATATATATGTCATTGTATAATTGTAAACGTATGATTCTAAATATAATTTCATTTCATTACAAGTCAAGTCAAACCGCAATTAGTGCGGCGGCAGTAACAAAGGGAATCCTATTGTGTTAAGCGCAACGTAATCACCTCCCGCTTATCTGTTTGTCACCATTTTTTCTAAGAATTATAAACATTTTACCTAACTATTGTACCTTTTTGTGTAGCTTGATAAACAGTGATGTTTTAGTACAACTTGCAGGAATAGCTACTAGTAATTTTTTTAAGAGAGATAGAGCTGAAGTTAGAGATTTTAGGAAAAAAAAAACAATGTAAATTTTAGTTCTGGGGTCGTACCAACCATTGTCTTGTAAAACTTTGATAGTTTTATTTTATTAATAGTTTATTCTGAATGCTTTAATACAAAATCAATAAAAAATTCTAGGCTAAAGGCTGGAAATAACATTAGTGACCTTTAGTAAAAAAACCTAAAATATCAAATATCTTGAAAACGGGTAACTTTTAGATAAGGCAATATGGGCTGAAAATTGTACCGGTTGTAAAACCGGCACGTAAATATTCTTGCAAACTTTAGTAACATGTAATTAAATTTATAATAGATTCTTTCGAATAAAGATGATAATTTTATAAAAATAGAACATATTATTTTGAGTAATATCATATCTGCTTATTTTTTATTCAAAGACAATAAATGTGATGTTCGATTTCTCAACAGTGCTTCTCAGAAAAAGGAAAGTCAATAATACGGTAATATTTAAATAGTGTACTATCCTCAACCTCATATATGCCATACCAAAAACGACTCTCGAGGGGATTCGGTATATGTCGTAAACATGAATAAATCAGTGTAAAAAGCTAGTATCAAAATATAATGTACACGAGACCTATCCTATCATCTTGAGTAACGACCGCTTTCGACAAATAACGTTTTATTGGAGATTTTCTTCTAAAATACAGCCTACTTCCTTATTCCACTGTAGTTCGGCGTTTTATTGCTCTATCTTGAATTCGCTTACGTTTTGGATTCATATAAATCCGCTACACTTTTATCAGTTTCAACATCAAATAAATTACTGGATGCAGCACGTGAAGTAATTCAGATTGGAATCTCCTTTCTACTTTGATTCTCGTTTTATTCTACACTTAGATTTTCCAATTATTTCTCACTTTCTATAAGGATGAAATTTCGACACTGCTTTAACTATTTACAAGATTTCAAAGAGGAACATATCTTAAATAACATATATACTAGTATACTAGTATATACTTTTTCATTCTTGTCATGTTTAGAGTTGCTATACAAATGAAATTAATCTGTAGCCTACACTGAAATATTATCCAAAAATGTTATGACAATTTGATTACGTGGATATCATAAATACCACCTCTAGGTCAATAGGGTGATACATTATTATCTTTAACTTTTTAAAGATTTGATCCTGATCTTAAACGCGACATGTAACTCAAAGTATCGACTCCATAAGTAATTGGATAGGTAAATGCATTGATCTAGAAATGTTTCTTACGTTAACATAACCATTAAATTAACCAAAATAAATTTAGCTAAACCGTAAATAAATTTAGCCGCATAAGCTGCTAAAATAACAAAGACGTCCAACCAACTAAACATCTTGGCCCAAACGAAAAAGTGCACATTTTCTTTCGATGTTACTTCTTGCCCATTACAATCCTATTAGACTTGGCAATCGAGTTGCTGAAGTTAAACAAGGAATGAATTTTAATTTTGAGTAGCATTCGTGTGTATGGTTGAAAAAAATAGAAAACCAGCTGGCAAAATACACTTTAATATCATTCTGAAATATACATTGTATTTTTTTTATATTGCCTTACATTAGATTTACGTTTTATTTTATCTAATCTTTTTACATTTGCTAACCAATTCTGCTGCTTAGTCGTGATTAATATAACAGTTTAACGTTTTTCTCCTGCCCAACATTCTTACCTTTGCTAAAGCTACAGAAGGGAAGGTGTCCCATGCTAAATCTGTGTCTTCTCCGGTTTGACCTCTTCTTTGACCACGCAGGATCCTTGCCGCAGTAGCTGTCGTCAAACTCATGCCGTCACCCACCACCAATATAATATTCCTGACAACATATAAATATGAAATAAGTATAAGCAAAATTATTTATTAAACGAGAAACCGATTATTTTAAAATCAAATGACAATGAAGCTGCCTGCACTAAATCACGTAATCTGAGATTTCTAATATTTTAGCTTCGATCCTTAGTTTTTTTTCTATCAGAACATAGACATACCGCTTGCCAACTGACGTTGCCAAAATGGAGGAGTGTGTACCACGTCCAATTATAGTACGTATTGTATAACACTTTCACAGATATATCTTTTGAAAAACTACTGGTGCGATTTGAATAATTCTTTTTTTGTTGGATAGTCCATTTATCGAGGAAGGCTATAGGCTAAATAACATTACGCTATGACCAATAGGAGCAAAGACAGAGCGGTAAATGTGTAAAAAACGGGGAAAATTATTCATTTTTGAAGGCTTTCTTTGCGTGCGCTGCGAAAACGGTTCAAGATACACAAAAAATATGTATGAAAGAATTATTCCTCTATACATGATCTAAAAAAAAGTCCGCGACGGCATATGTCTATCTTTTAAGGTTTAGTCACAATGACCTTTTTTATGGTACCAAATTTGGTCGAAATAATTTGTTTAAGTTGTATCAACATAATAATATTAATCTTTATTCAAATATAAATATAAATATGTTGTTGGTTAACCAAAAATCTGCCGGAAGTCACTATTCCACGCGGACGAAGTCGCGGGCAAAAGCTAGTGGCAATATAAAATATATTAGAATATAAAAAATATTAATACACATTTCAATTATTATAAAGTAAGTGACTATCTTAATGATCACACTGTTTGGGAATAGGGACACTATTCATAGAGCCATGTTTGGTAACAACATTATTTATAATATTGTATTATTTTATATGTGTATGTAAACATACATACGACTGTAATCGTGTTAGGTGTGATTGTATCTTGTACTATATTGTATTTTTGTATTGTATTATTGTGATTGTTAACATTGAAAAGAGGAGATAAAAAATAGACCGAGAAGGCTCTCCCAATTTCCGAACAGGTGTCGAGTCAATATATTTTTTCTTTTTTTTTTCCTTATTCGTACGTACGGACAAGGTTTTTGTTTTTTTTTTTTATTTAAGCTTTTTTTTTTGTTTTGTTTGTTTACGTCAATAAGTGCCTGTAAAGGTCTATGTTGAATAAATATTATTTTGATTTTGATTGATTTGAATACAAACTTTAAACGTCCCTCAAACTTTTTAATGTCTGTCAAACCTTTCTCAACAACAATTGATTTAAATAAATTTTAATCTATAACATAGATCTTCATGAAAAAATGTCTGATCCTATTCATCCTATCCTGTACCTTTAACAATAGCAACCACAAGGAATTTGTGAAGCGCTATTTTATAATGAAAAGCAGCCTTGAGGCTTCTTTATGATACCCACCATAATTTACGTTCGTGCGCTAAGTAACGAAAGTCGTACTCATAAACTACATGATTGCAGCACAGTACCCCTACGTCATAAGGATTCAAACTGAGTAATATGACGTGGAATTAATGGTGCGCCCTTTCATCATTTTTGTCGAAAATATTTTGCTTGCTTATTTCTCATGTTTCTTTGCTTTCTTTTTTCATATTTTATTTTGGGAATCTTATTATAACCAAAACATTGAACTGTACCTGCCAGTGAATGTGTAATAAATCGTTTAAGCTACGAGACAAAATAGTATTATAATTACTATGATATTATCTCTTGTTCGTTTTCAACAAAAATCTATTGACTTCAATTAGGTTTTGAGTGAAACTCTTGCGATATTGTTAACTGTCATGGACATATTTGCTCTTAAAATACTAATGATATACTTTATTGAATACCTTTTTTTTTTTTTTTTTTTTTTTTTTTTTCCCTGAGGAAAATGCATTAAATTGCATACCCCGGCTGTGGCGAGCCGGGGTTATGTGGGGCTCTCCTCCCCAGAAGGGGGAGGCCTACCCACTAAAAACCTCAGGGATGGCCTTCCTCAGGCATGTAGGGAGCCCCCGGGAACAGAAAGCTCCTTCCGGGAACCCCCAGCCTCCGCTCCCCCGTCGACACAGGGGAGCCCTCCTCGGGGGAGGCTTACTACCTCCCCCGGTCTCCTCCACCGACGACGCCCCCCGGCCACGGAAGGGGCGTGGTCCATCCCGGGTCGCCGTAGCAGTCGCGACTTACTCGCGCCCGCCGGCGACCCGCGGCGGCGCCGCAGCTGTGCTACCGAGCCCGGCGCCGCCTTCTTTGAGCGGGATCGGCCATCTCCCGACCCCGCTCGGCGGCCTCCTTCTGGAGCATCACTGCCTCACAGAAGGAGGCCACAGCCCTCCAACCTCCCTCGTCCGCCAGCATTGCCGCAATCAATGCTGGCGGAGACAGATCTCGCCCGATCTCTGCGACCAAGACTCGGCGCTCGGAGGCCCACGCGGGGCACTCCGCCAGCGTATGCTGGGCCGAGTCGAGGTCGGATGCGCAGTGGTGACAATGTGTCGATCCCTCCCGTCCTATTCGACACAGATACTCACCGAAGCAGCCGTGCCCGGTGAGTATCTGAGTCAATCGGTAGGTGACCTCCTCCTTCCCGTGGAGCCAAGCTTCGAGGTGCGGGAGTACGGCACCGACGGCCCGCTGGCGCGCGCAGATCCGTAATTCGAGCTGCGCACGCCAGGCCGCCACAATCCGTCGGTGCCACTCCCGCTTAGGCACTTCGTGCGCGGGTTCCAGGGCGCTCCCCCCATCGCCCTCCCGGCCGACACGCCGCGACGCATATGTCGCCGCGTACATGTCGGCCAACTTTATTGAATACCTACTACTGTTAATACAAACTAAAATTTCTTTTTTATATTTATTTAAGAACAAGGATAAACTAATTCTATAATGATGCATCAAAATGTATGTTATTAATATTCATTTACAAAATAATTTAAGCAGGATTGCCTTCATAACCTACGAAGGATTATATCATTGATGTAATTAAATTCATAAAATTTTGCAAAGCTTTAAGAATAATATCAATTGGAATAGCCAATATGCGTATGCTCTCCAATCTTGCAAATATAGACGTTATATTACGAATACTATAATCATATCAAAACAGTTAAAGAATGTGCATTTAATCTTTTCTTTTCCAGGACAATTTGTTTGATTGCAAGCGACAAGAAAAGTTATTTTATATTTTATTCATAATTCGAAATTGTTTAAATAATATTTGCGTCCTTTCAAAAGCTTTTTTGCCTATTAAGTTCTATTCATCATTAATTTGGCGACTTTAAACATTTATATTCATAATGTACATATAAATAACTATACAATACTTGCATAATGAAACAAATCAAAGAAAAACCGCTTAATCTAATAGCATGATGATTTCATATCTCTTTCAACGTTGCAGTCATAGGATATTTACATCTAATGGATGTATTAGACCCACACTTTAATTATGAAAGTGTCGGTATAACTGCTGGTAGCCAAAAAATCATAATAAATGTGAAAAGAGGAGAGGAAACAAATAACCGACATATTATTACTTGTAAAGTATAATATAAAGAAAAGGATTAAGGAAATGGATTAAGGAGAATGCAAAATTTTATTATGGCGTATCAAATGGTTTTGTATTATATATATGTTTAAATGAGAAAAAACACAAATAACTAACTAGCTACATTAATTTATTATTTTAGCTTCTCAAAACAAAAGACTGTAAATAATTTATTCTACTGTATTCGTTCCGTTAAATTAATTATTTATTTATATTTAATATTAATATTTATTTAGTATATTTGATAATATACTAATATATAAAGCTGAAGAGTTTGTTTGTTTGTTTGTTTGAACGCGCTAATCTCCGAAACTACTGGTGCGATTTGAATAATTCTTTTTTTGTTGGATAGTCCATTTATCGAGGAAGGCTATAGGCTAAATAACATTACGCTATGACCAATAGGAGCAAAGACAGAGCGGTAAATGTGTAAAAAACGGGGAAAATTATTCATTTTTGAAGGCTTTCTTTGCGTGCGCTGCGAAAACGGTTCAAGATACACAAAAAATATGTATGAAAGAATTATTCCTCTATACATGATCTAAAAAAAAGTCCGCGACGGCATATGTCTATCTTTTAAGGTTTAGTCACAATGACCGTTTTTATGGTACCAAATTTGGTCGAAATAATTTGTTTAAGTTGTATCAACATAATAATATTAATCTTTATTCAAATATAAATATAAATATGTTGTTGGTTAACCAAAAATCTGCCGGAAGTCACTATTCCACGCGGACGAAGTCGCGGGCAAAAGCTAGTATTTGATAAAATTCAACGTCATGAACACTTATCTTTGCTGTGGCTCTCATCTTTATTGTATTCAAGAAATTTTTATTTTATTATTTCTTATTTCATACCACTGATTTCCTACCACTTACACTCAACCCAATTAATGAAGAAACGAGATAATTAATCTAACATTTTCAACAATCTAGTGTTAGACTTATAATTCTATGACGTTAGTGATTTGCATATGGTGTTTGTATGTGATGTTAGTGGTATATGATGATATAAAATTAAATGCATAAATAGACAGCAAAATATCTTTAGTACTCACTTTGCTACAGGATTTTTGTCGGAAGCGTATTGGAGCCGCTTCTGCAGGGTTTCTTGTGCTTGAGTATACCAATAGTGACGATCTGTGTAACAAAAATAATATATGATTACATTACATTTATTTTGTATAATTTGTGCGATGTGCGACCTCGCTCGTCGAAGTTTTTATTGACAAATTATTACATAATTTGTTGTAAAACAACGGCGAGTGACTAAGACCACTAATTGCAATACGAGACAATATCACATAGAACCAATCAATCCATTCTGAACAATAAAAACAGTAGGGGTTATACTGATCCTTGATGAGCAGGGGTCCTTATAAAGGAACGTGTCTTATAAAGATATGTGATATAAGCTACAATAATAATAATGTTGTCCAGTTTAAATAATTACGACTTACTTGAATTAAAATCTCCGTCTAAATATTATTATATTATTTATTTAAAAGAGTAAAAGTCTTAGGTAAAAACAAGCTGCTTATAAAGTAAAACATACTAAAACTGGAGTATTGAAAAGGTTTATGACGCCCTTTCATTACGAAGCAAAGCTCATGCCAATGTATGTGAGGATTTAATGTTGGCATAGATCAAAATTAGATCACACACGTATCAAAGCTTTTATCGAAAGCGCCGTAGCCTCCAGTTGATACTTTGAGAAAGTTACATAAAGGAGTTGGTAGGCATAATTAATGAAAATTAACATTAATTACGCATATTGTTTACATATTACCGTATACAATACCGTAATAATAACGTATATAATACTTTTGAAAATATAAGATTTTACGAGTTCAGGTTGTCTTTTTAGTGTTCTTAATAGTGTAGTATGTACATTAACATATTTAGAACATTTAATATTATTTACAGTCATATGTTTTAACTTTGTATGAAATCATAACATATGTTAAGAATTTTATGAAGCTGGTTTCACTTGCACTAGTCGTTGCAGAAAATTGACCATATTAAGAAATCTCAATAAAGACACAGAGGCGCCTCCTCACACTTTTCTTAAATAGTATTTCACGTTTTATTACAGCTATAACAAGTTATCTGTGTTTTTTCAAGCGGAATTTTATACGGTCGTTGAAAGACGCTGAAATATTAATTAGTTAATATAATTTTCCGCTTAGATAATACTGGTCATACATTCACACTTCTATGCGAATCTTGTCCACGATGTTTTTTGTGACTTGTGTTTTAGAGGAATTTGCTCCCGAGCACGCTCCAATTGTGGAACAAACTCCCGGCCGAGGTTTTCCCGGTGGAGTACAACATGGGGTTATTTAAGGAGGCAGTAAATAAGGGCCGGCAACGCACTTCTGATACTCTTTGTTCATAGGTCTTTTTGCCGCCGTCTTGGTATAAAAATGAAAAATTTTAATTATGTCGGTTTTCTCGATATATATCAAATCGTACATTTTAGACAATACGGCTTCCACCATTGAATGCAATCCCACATATACGTGCACCATAAACTATATTGAATATGTTCGAATACATATTTTACATCCGTTATTTATAGAATATACCAGAACGTAGAACATTTGAAAATAAATCTAATTCTCACCATAAGTTTCCTTTACTTCAGCTTTCTGCGGCGCTGGAGACAGCACTCCTGTGCCGAGCGTGGTCATCACTATCATGACACAGCACCAGCCAATCATGGTTCACGAGCCGCATGTCCTAAATCACTCACTTGTCATCAGCTTACACGTGTCACTTGTACTTACACAGCATTTTTGTTTGCTCGCATTCATTTCGATAAAATTAAATTCTTATAATTTATCACTGGTAGATTATCAAATTACACCTAGGACATTTAAAATCAAGTTTGTAACGCATTTAGTTCTTTGCAAACGAAATCGCTGATTTTACATAACGTTGATTTTCTCGTTTGCAACTAACGCGAAAGTGATGACAATACCTGAAACAACAACAAAAAATTTATATATACTATAAGCCAAATACAAAAAGTATGAAGCATGTACTCCCGAATGAAATAGAGCTTTCATTTTGTTAATATATTATAATTAATATATAGTATTAATTATATTTATATATACATGGTAAAGTGAGGGTTATTTTAATCTTGAAGCATATCTTTTATACAATATAAGTTAGTCACAAGTATGTTGCAGAAAGAGATCAATACAATACAGATCTATCTACACGTTTCTCTCTATTCTTATACCGTACCGTAGTATCTAAAGACGAAAGTCTTTGATTCTCTTTGACCTTATAAGGAGACTCAAAATCGCATCTAAAAGCAATGGCTATGATCAAGTTTCTATATGTGATCGAATCAAAAACGACAAAATCCGCTGAAAGAGCACGACCGGGTCAGGGTCAACATAGCTCGAAGAATAGCGAACTTTAAATGACAGTGGGTAGTTCACAAGTGGTTGCAGGTCTGATAGGCATCGTGGAACAGTTCTGGAGTGGTAGGCCTATGTCGGGTAACTCACAATGCCAGTGATTTTCAAAGTACACCGACGACTTAGTGAAAATGTCAAGAAGGATTAGGGTGCTAATTGCTTAGGACGCAAAGGTAGGTTGCTTGAGGGAGACCTATATCCAGCAGTGGGCGTCATGACTGAAATGATAATTAATGATGTTACCCTTTCACTGTTATAGAGTTACATATTTACATAAATTATCAGAATTTCATATAGTGGCCATCCGGAAGAAAAAATCAGGTACCTACTTATTAGTTCCCTTTGCCACAGAGAGAAAAATATGTACTATATATTGAGAATAATGTAAATTAATTTTAATAATTCAGTAATCTCACACAGGATATTACTCAATTTTTGCTGACTTTTCTACTTTAATTTTACTCTAACATACAGCATGTAAGCACAAAATAGCTTGCAAAGCTTAATTAAGTCCTTAGTTTGACTTCACCTTGAGTTATGGTAATGCAAACATCGTCGTAACACTAACACTTTGTTGAAATATTAATCATATACTAGAGGCGGACGATCGATATTTCTCAATACTGTATAATACACATGTTTAGCCCCATTTGGCCGTTTAATAATAGCAGTTTCGGAACCCTCTAAATTGAATTTAATTGTCTCTGTCCCCTCAGCGCTGACGACACTTGTTAATTTAGAGCGGTCATTTTAAAATACTATGATCAAATAATTATTGTTGTTTATGATAAAGATAATGGTAAGTGATATGGTAAGAAGACATATTAATATTAAAAGTGTTTATTAAAATGACAGAACCTAATAGTTACATTTTATCGAAGTATTTAAATTAGGTTATAACAAAATTGCGATAAGCCCTCTCTATTCCAATACATTCTTAATCTAATTCCACATAAATATTATTAAAACTGCCTCAAGATTCTTTCAACTTTTTATTGTTATGTTTTCGCGAACAGAACCGTTTCTGTCTTTTCATATTCAAATTATTGTTCCCAAGAATCCTCCCTAAACTTTGCAAGATACAATAAAGTGTTTTTATAAGACGCTACAAAAGAATAGGTACGACAGTGCCAAGTCATTTCCACTGCCTAAATTGTATACAAATGTACATGTGTACTCAGCGTTCACGGCAGAGACGTGTTAAGAGAAACAAATAAAGAGTTATCTATATTTTCCCCCTTTCTCCAAACTTTCCTCAATTTCCACCGTGTAAATAGAGTGCGTCTTTCAGACTATTTTATTTTGCGCTGCAATGTTACAACGTTATATAGAAAAATAAGGCAAGTCGAACGACGGAACAACGATAAAGTCAGTGAGGTGCCCAAATATGTTCGAAGATTATCGTAAATTATTGCTCGATCAAAGTTCACCCTTTACGAAGATAGGCATCATGAATTTATACGTTCTAATATTAGTTTCACAACAATGTTGTTCTGTCCCCTTTGTTTAACGAAGAGAAGGGAAGTTGGAATTATTTTCGCGGCTATAAATCTATCTGGCAGAAATCAAAACAGCTCCGAGACCGCCTTGAGCGTATCCTCTGAAATGATATAAGGGTAATGCTAAACAAGATAGACCCTTTTCAGGGCAAACAATTACGGTAATAACACCGTCCCTGGTATCTGAAACCATAGATAATATAGTTCGCTTTGATCTTGCGCCTTATTCACACTATGTACAAGTGACATGGTGACAACAGACGTGTATGTTAGAGAATAAATAACAATTATTTATGAAATTGTAGTTTATTTCGTTCGTGCATCTAATGTTTATATTTAACGACTGTTGTGCACCTCTTTTGTACTTAGTTTTAAGCTCTTTCGCATACGATTGCGACACAAAATTCTGAGCGATCTTGTCATATTTTTTCTATTGTGGTTTGTTGTTGTTCTAAGGTTGGTGGATTTTCTTTTAATTTGTAAATAATACATCTCATATTCAGGATTACAGTTCATTTTCATTTCGTTGTTAGTATTTCGTCCGTTTCAACGACTTATGGTAGTCGTTAAATATAAAAATATTTTATATTGCAAAACTTATTAACTATATCGTGTTTGTTAATATTTAATCAATCTTTATTTTGTTTATTTCAATCTTTCGTTTCAGGAATTAGTATTTTATTGGTTGTAACTTTTCAAAATCAAATTTTCTTGTCTTTATATTACGTTAGTACTTCGTTTAATGTATTTTGGGATGTGTGCAAAAGCTTCATAAAGTTTGGTTTCGTGGTTGTTAAATAATTTAGTAAAATGTTAGGATGGAATAAGTAAAATTCTTAAGAGGAAACCGCGCAGGATATTTTCCATACAAACGTAGTCTCGTTATTTTGTGTGAAATTACACTAGAACAATATTTTTTACCTAAAAATTTATGGATTCTATCGTCAATTCCCCATATATTTAATTTTCAACAAAATGTAATATTAATAAGAAAATATTTCGGTGTGTTCAGATATCTAACCAACAACATCCACGTGCCCATTCAAACAAAACAAAAAATAGGGTCATAGCTGAAGCTTTCTTTATTTCTTATTGAAAAAAGAAAGTATTTGAATAAATTCATTTTTGTTTATGTAATAATTCATTCAAAAATATAACACTTTCTACTTTATTACCTACGGAATTATGGGTTATTGTATCGTGGGTAGTAACATAGTAGATTATCAATTACAGGGACTATTAAGATTACTATTATTATTTATTGATAAACAGCATCTATTAAAATTAAAAGTATTTTTTTATATGTAAAGCGAGGGTGACAAATGAATCACAAGCAAGTGACGGATTCTAACCCCTGAATCACGACCGCATGGAATGGTTCATGTTGAATGAATTGTTAGAATCCAACGCGAGTGATTTATGGCCCTCAAAGTAAATTCGATTTATTGAAGAATTGCAAACAATACTTTATACCATGACTAAGAAAAAAAGAAAGAATGAAGCAAAAATAGACATTTAAGAAAATTAGAAACATTGATTTTTTTTTTTTTATGTGATAGGGGGCAAACGAGCAGACGGATCACCCGATGGTAAGCAATTACCGCCGCCCATAAACGCCCGCAACACCAGAGGAGTCACAAGCGCGTTGCGATTTTAATTAATTATACATTAA
Organism: Scirpophaga incertulas; assembly: GCA_036419045.1. Lineage (NCBI taxonomy): Eukaryota > Metazoa > Arthropoda > Insecta > Lepidoptera > Crambidae > Scirpophaga > Scirpophaga incertulas. Next base: position 10,126,021 of record CM071631.1, read on the forward strand.
AATAGTAACAATTACTAAAATTTAGAGAAATTCTCAATTTTATTAGGATGGGCAACCTATAAAGACTTAGAGAGATATTTATTTCCTGTGAACGGTAAGACCTTTCCGCTAGAGGAAACTGGATATTGATGACATTTACAATAAGCATGAGTGTAAATATTTATATCTTTCCTTTTCAAAAATTTCTTATGTATTAAAATAGTATAGTATATTTTCTTATTATAATCTTTTTATGATAATAGGCGCTAATTTGTAATTAAGGTTTTATTTAGTATCTGTATTACGTATGGAGGTAGACAATACATTGAGGAAGCACGGTATTTGAAAAGCCCCATTCATCGTAATTATTATTGGCGGATAAAGTAACAAGTTTATGTTAAGCAATATAACACAGAGCTAACTTACATTACAAATTTGAACGAAGGAGCATGCAGTCGATTTACTGCTCCAAATATCATTAAATAGAATGGTGAAAATACATTTACGCATCAAGAAAAGGAATTGGCGAATCGACCATTAATTCACCTGAGAAAGTGTTTGTTATATTTGGTGCTACAGAGGACCTCGTTTATACGTGAAGTGGATTTGTCAACATTCCCTTCGCGATTATATATTCAGAAAAAATACAAATCGTTCCATTTCAGTTAGCAAAATAATTTTAAATACACACAACCATGAGCCGAAAAGCTATCGTAATAACGTATACTGTAGATTTCTCATTCAATGAGATTGATTGAAATCTTTCCCTTTATAACTCCACCTTACAATTTAGCCCATTCTATCAATAAAAAAAAATGTAATCAGAAAAGAGCATAATGCCACATTATAATACAAACATACTATTGATATAATTATTGTTCAACATTATATTATCTTTTAACACATAATAATTACTCTTTGTTCTTTAACTCAATTTCAAAATTATTTTTTTAGTATGGACGAGATTATTTGTTTAAAAATGTACAAAACATTAGATATCTTTTTTCATTATTTAATTTTTGTGTTGTTGCAAAAGCTAGTTCTACGCTACGATAATATATGTATATAATAATAAACTTATATACTGTCTCACAGTAGAATACAAAGACAACAAAGTATATATCATCTTTATAATATACACATCAAATTAAGAATTATAGATATCAATATAAATTCGGATGGCGCGGAAATAACTGTATTCATGAAATTATATTACACTAGCTTTTGCCCGCGACTTCGTTCGCGTGGACTTCAGGTTCCTAAAACCTCAAAAATTGTAGCCTATGTGTTATTCTGATGTATAAGCTATATTGTGGTAAAGTTTCATTCAAATCCATTCAGTAGTTTTTACGTGAGAGTAACAAACATCCATACTTACAAACTTTCGCCTTTATAATAGTAGTAGGAAGTAGGATTTAATCACTTTTAACTTTATAATATAAGTATGCTTAAAACATCAAACAAACAATAAGGTAAGTATCCTGTTAATTTCCGTATTGACGCGTTGAGATATTATATTTATGATCTTTTCAAAAGGCATGAATAATAACAAATCATTTGTTACATCATTTGTGCCTATTGACTTATGACAAAGGATAGGTAAATGATGAATTTGCAATTCAATGGTAGAATTAACCGATTAAAACATAGATAATTTAGAAACAATAGCCGCGAACAGCCTGGAAATCTTAAGTAACGTCGGAGCAATACGAGTTGGATTCAAAAACATTGTTGTCAAACATTAGTCTGCTCAGATTAATGTGATACAGATATGTTATATCTCTATGTGTAAGCAAAACAAATTGTTTTGTTTGGCATTTCCAACTTAATGCCGATGTCCATTAGAATAATTAGAGATTGGTACGGTTTTCATTGTCCATTAAAATTTGATTGATACTGTATATTTTAAATTAGTTCTTGCTATTTAATGTTTACTACTTGCATATGTGTCATGCTGCTAAACTATACTCAAGCAGAGTTCGAGTCTCTTTCTGTAATACGGGCTTACTATTCTAAAATCAAACTTAAACTACAATCGCTGCTTGCTACCTTTTACCCCTGTTTGTGGCTAATGCACTAGTCGTGCAAGCCAGAAGAGATAAAAAATAATCGCTGCTTGAGAACAGTAAGAAATGGGTGGTGCTTATGAGCCCACATACCGCGGTTCCTTTCTAACTATAGAGCTAAGTCTAAGTATAGACTTAAGCAGAGATTTGAATTTATGTTTGATTTTCGAATACATACAATACTTACATACACACAGCGAATCTAGAGATGTGTGGCGAAGCAACGATGTTATATAATAAGGTCGATGTTAAGAGTATAAGAATTGTCAGTTATAAGAGTTGGCAAATCATTATTTTGAGGTTTAATGGTTTTTTTCGTTCGTACATATATCTTAATAACTTTTAAATTCAAATCTTGTAAAAACTATTACTTGTAAACGCTACAGTATAATTTTCTTACTCTTCAATCTGTTTTTTATATTTATATATAAAAAATACAATCACGAAAATAGATTCTACTGTTTCTTTCCAAAATACCTTAGCTGTATTACATTTTACGATAACATTTTCGTGCTTTCAAATTTGTATTATAAGGAATTTAATGTCTAACAAGTTGCTTAAGTTTTCAAAAAATTGCTTCCTTGGTCATTAAATAAATAAAAAATATGCGAGTAAAAATCTAACATTATATAAAAAATATGTATATATATGTGATATGCAAAATATCTCTAAATAACAGGTTAAGTAGACTAGAATAAAGCCATTTAGATATCTGATCTCTCTCCTTCTGTAAAATTTATTATAGTTTTACTTTCATAATTTTAGTTTTTCTTGTATATTTTATATGCTTTAATACATTTATGTTATAACATATTAAGACAATTATTTGTTTTCATAGCCTATTCTCTAAAATTTCCTTAAACGTACATTTAAAATTAAAGTTATTACCTACTGTAGCAATTGTCGAAACTTCCACGCATAGTTCAGTCGCCAGTACTAAAACAGCGGACAGTTTGTAAATTCTCTCAGGATTTGGACGGCTTAAAGTTCGATGAGGTAGTCCGAAGTTCAGGTGCACGAATTCCGTAAGCCCTTTAAACTCCCGCCTGTTTTCTGTTTAAAAGATAAGTAAATACTCTTATTCCCGCAGTTCTTCATAGTTAAGCGATTTGAAACCTGAACTGTTTATTTTAGTGATTCGAATGTAGAATGTAATATGTTACACTTTTCTAGAATTCAGTAATTACTTTTTAATTTTTTATAAAACCGATGAGTTACCTCCTTTGTTACCATGTTTCGACATAAAAATTGTTCCATTTTTTAAATAAACAGATTACAGATTACATAGTAATTTATTTGGCCGCTAAAACACGACAGATATGGAGTTTCATATTCAACTTTTGCCGGCCGCTGGCATGTATTTGGCCAATACATTCTCGATTTATCTCGAAATAGGTTGTCGAAGTTATGCTTAAATTTTCAAGATACTACTTTTTTCTTACTTTTCTTTTCTGGCTGCCCTCTCAATCATTCGCTAGAAGAGAAAAGCTTCGGCTCATGTCCGTGAAATATACTTTTTTATATGTACAAGATAATTTCGCTCTCCTATTTGAAAAGAAATACTACTATAAAGTGGTTACTGTGCTTCAGAAATAGGATTTCAGTGTGGATAATTTTGCTGAGTAAGTAATTACCTTTCTTTTTTCCCCTGAGGAAAATGCATTAAATTGCATACCCCGGCTGTGGCGAGCCGGCGGTTACTCGTATGTGGGGCTCTCCTCCCCAGAAGGGGGAGGCCTACCCACTAAAAACCTCAGGGATGGCCTTCCTCAGGCATGTAGGGAGCCCCCGGGAACATCAAGCTACTTCCGAGAACCCCCAGCCTCCGCTCCCCCGTCGATACAGGGGAGCCCTCCTCGGGGGAGGCTCACTACCTCCCCCGGTCTCCTCCACCGACGACGCCCCCCGACCACGGAAGGGGCGTGGTCTATCCCAGGTCGCCGTAGCGGTCGCGACTTCCTCGCGCCCGCCGACGACCCGCGGCGGCGCCGCAGCTGTGCTACCGAGCCCGGCGCCGCCTCCTTCGAGCGGGATCGGCCATCTCCCGTCCCCGCTCAGCAGCCTCCTTCTGGAGCATCACTGCTTCACAGAAGGAGGCCACAGCCCTCCAACCTCCCTCGTCCGCCAGCATTGCCACAATCAATGCCGGCGGAGACAGATCTCGCCCGATCTCTGCGACCAAGACTCGGCGCTCGGAGGCCCACGCGGGGCACTCCGCCAGCGTGTGCTGGGCCGAGTCGAGGTCGGATGCGCAGTGGTGGGAGTAAATAATTACCTACAAACTAATTATCGACGCAGAAGTGATAAGATCACTACCACAGCTTCTTTTCTGTATTGCACATATTAATTCACCAAATAATTGTATAAAACCAGTCACGCAGTTAATACGAAAATCTAAACCGCATCTCAGAACGTCATCACACGGAGTATCTATACAAAAGTACTTACCCAAGTAGTCATTGCACCTGGTTATGTATTTCTGCTACAAAGCAATAGTGTTAGTTGACATAGCTTTTATACGACATATCGCTGTAATAATTTTTTATCTCTTGAATATATTTTCTTGCACATCAATTCTGTAAAATAGAGTATATAGTACTCTATTCGATTACGAAAATAGATTCTACTGTTTCCTTCCAAAATAGCTTAGCTGTATTAGGTGACATTTTACGATAACATTTTTGTGTTTTCAAGTTTGTATTATAAGATAATTTAATGGCTAACAAGTTGCTTAAGTTTTCAAAAAATTGCTTCCTTGGTCATTAAATAAATAAAAAATATGCGAGTAAAAATCTAACATTATATAAAATAGAGTACTATAACTTATAATATTTGGCTAGTGAACCAAGTGTGGGCCAAAAGTGACCCTTGTAAATATCCTTAACGAGGTCACATTCAATCCGAAGTGTACATCGAGACACGTTAAACTACGGAAAAATATGTAGACAAAATACCGATCTACCTATTTATGTAAACTACTTACTTTATGTAAATACTTGATAATTATATAACAGATTAACAGAATGCAAAGCATCCATCGTCAATAGCAGCTGCTTGTTTGTACGTACGTACGTAAAGTGCTCAATCACATACCGCTATGCTACGATATTACATTACTTGAGAAGTTGAGACAATTGTTGAGTTAATAATTCACAAACATATTTTCAAATAATGGGAATAATTAATAATGACATTAAAAAGAAATGTGCAACTGTGACAGTTAAAAATTCCTTAGTTATTTTTTTCTAAAAATATTTAAGATGGAAAGGCTTTAGTCTGGTAAGTGTAGTCCTTGTCAATATTCATGATATAATTATTCGATCTGGTTCATTGTTAATGATAATGATCCTATACAAATAGTAATTTCATTAATTCAAATTGCTCGTCTAAGTAAACCAAATTAATTAATTCTGCCTTTTATATCTCCAATTTTGTGAGCTGCACAATGGCAGCCCAAGTGTATCTTTGCTAATGGCCTCAGTCAGCCTTAGTGTAGATACGTGTGTTTCGAACCATTCAATTTGACGATCTAACTAATAAAAGCGGAGTATTTCAAACATTTCTGAGTGTTACAGTTACGCAGTGATTTTACAGTAAAAAATGAATCTCAAAATAATTACAACATAAACTTACATTATTCAGTAGGTACACAAAAACCAAAATATTGTATTGAAATTTTACCACTGATATATCTCTTGATTAATAGTAACCAAAATTTATAAAGCAAGATAACTTAATATACTGTGGCGGGGTTTGTTAAACTATGATTAGATTAAATTGAGATTATTGGTTTCTTTTATTATAAAATTCTATGACAGACAACTAACTTTCGATTCTTAATCGATTCATAATCGTAAAAACGCAATGCTGGCTTATATGTAAAATTGACAAGGATACCTACCATCATCATAAGCGATTGAAACTGCATTCATGGTCAGCAGTTACGGTTCTGGGTTCAAGAGTTACCGCTGTCCCATTCGCCCTCAATAGCATTTGAAGATAGAAGCAAAGATTTAAGTATCAGCGTCTACCTGGTAGTCCAGCCACGGAAACGTAGAAATTTTACAAATGAACTTGACTTGTGAGGACTACTGTTACAGTAACTTATAGGTTATAAAACTCTGAGATCAGCATCTGGACGTAAGTTGAAATTTAATTATTAATTTATACTATGATTAGTACTTATAACAGTTTTATGATATGTATCCGAACATAGCACAAATAATTCAAAAAATAATAGAGCTTGTACCATGATTGACATAACAAACATTTTTTTACCATGATTAGGATCCAAGTTTCAATACCTACGAAGCTGAACAATCTTCAGTTGTATTTAGACAACAATCATACTCTTACTAGAAGAAAAGTAGGTACAAATATAGTTACTCACTATTTTTTATGTTTTGTTCGTGAAGCTTGCTCGTGACTCGGAAAAATACAAGTATTATTAGGCATATAAACCCACTTCGACTTATCAGCGTACTGTTAGGAAATAACTACTGGGCGCGTGTAAATATTATAAGTCCATAGCTCTTTGTCACGCAACATCGTCGAGTAGGTATGGAATTAATCAGTTGTTTTCTTCTAATAAAAATAATCAAAAAATTCAGTGGTAAGTAATCAATCAAACCTCGCTCCATTAACTTTGATGTTTTTAAATAATTTTGTGTAAATGGAGCTGCTAATTACATTAAACGATGAACGCTGAAAAATAAATTCTATCGTTACAGAAAATTGTAGGAAAGTGTAGACTTGTAATTTCTTTGTAGTCAACTCAGTAGCAGTGTTAATCGTTTTTCAAATTTCATGTTTTACATATCGCACTAATAATACAATAGTGTATCAACTCAAAATGTCGTACTTGACATAATACTATAAACACACGCAAAATTTGATTCCTCACGCATGATCAAGACCGTCGTTCGATTAGTGCAAAAACAGAATAAGGATAAATTAAAAAACTTATGTGACAGTTATTCAATTTGCAACTATTACATGAAGTGAGTAATAAGTTTTTTTTTGATTCTGAAAAATGTTCGATTTTGAGTTGATACACTATTGTCTTATTAGTGTGATATAGTCAGCAACACACCAAACATAAAATTCGCACAAGGAAAACCATCGCTATTATGACTAGCATAAAAACTGTCTGTCAGGGTCAACAAATAAAATCTGAAGCATTGCTATGTATACATTTGTGTATACATGTAATGTGCACTGGTATCTGTGAAGCTAAACATTTATACTACGAAAACAGCCGTTGTTTCTATCGACATAGCAGGGGTCCAAAGGTCAAACGAAACATCATAGCGAGACAACTTCAAGTGAGGACATCACATATACTCATATATTTGAATTTCTTTTCAAGTGTATGCAGATTGCCTCGCAATGTTTTTCTTCCACGTTGAATGCCGGAGAAATGTACAAATGAAATTTGAAAAACGGAAAATACTCGTATATTGGTGTCGCAGGAAAGACTCGAGTCTTCCAAATCTCCTGATTTGAAGACCAGCACCAAGATAGTGCGTTCTAAGTGCGTAATAAAGCAAAAATTCATATTTGTGGTACAATGTTGTTGAAAATGTTAGTTTCTTTAAATTTGAGCACATGAGTGAGTGAAATGAAGGACTAACGAAATAAAATATGAAAGAGCAATTTACCATCATAAGCTATCATGCCAGTTTTAACAAACTAATAAATTTCACATTATTTCTATCACAACTACCAAAGAAGTGAATGAATTATACATGTTATTTTTTTATTAAAGCTCACACGGGTTTTTCCCTCTTACATAACATACACAATAAGATAAAAAATATACAATATTAAAACTCCACTGAAAAAATATTGAAATAACTTGTATCCACAAAAGACAAACACCTATAAGTAGTGCGTAACCTTTAAATATTTACTCTATATTTTGTGTTTTTAATTCAAACAGAGGGATTTAAGCTGTGATCTACTATCTACTACTGTGATGTACTATCCGACATGGAGATCGTGATCATGGAGGTTTACGCTGTTTAGTCAAATATGTGATAGTCAGACTGACAACACAAGATTACCTTGAGGTTGAAATCAGTATACCTTTATTTAATAGGTGACTGTCTGATACCGACAGTATGACACGTGAAAACACAAAGAAGCGGCTTTTACGACAGACTCAGGTACTTGCAGCCATCATATTTACTCAGGAAACTCGCTACATTAAATTTTGACGTGCAAAATTTTATTCAGTGTCGCATTTAAATCCATTCGTAATATTTACTGTATGTAAACTTATTGCTTGAAAATGTGCCAACGTGTAATGATTGGTCAATGTTACCGTCATATCCGAGATTTTAACATTAATGAGTACTGCTATAAAACGTTCGATATTATACAAGCTAATTTGTAGTTTTTTTTATCATCAATATCATATACGGAAGGATCAGTGTATAAAGTTATGACGTAATCACAAAGAACTCCATTAAACAATAGCACACATAGTATTCCGCCTGTTTAGAAACATGATAATATACATACATTGCCCATTATAATGAATAATTGTCCCAAGAACAATCATCGTTACTTAATTTTTGTCCCTTAGAATAAAATACACAAACGAACCCAATGACAGCTAATTAATTGGTCATTCTAATGGATGTCACGGAGTTTTCATAAAATGGGTTATATTTCACGGACATTACTCTATAAACATATAAGTAAAAGTTTGAAAATTAATTATAAAATGTGAACGATTAATAAACTAAAGTTCCTGTTTGCTTAGGACAAACATGGGCGTAATGGAAAGGACAATAAACCTTTTATCATGGAATATATAAGGAATATTAAGAAACTCAACATAATTCAAGAGAATTGTAAAGAGGTAGGACGGAGCTGGATAAGCAAGTAGTCGCGGCGATAAATGCAGAACTGACCTCTCAACACGTTTTGTGATGTGACATCTTGTGATTGAATCCAGCTACAATAAGGCATATTTTTATCTCATTCCCACGCACCCAAACAGCTAAATTTTGTCTAAACTAGAGGCCATAAAGGCATGGAAAACACAGTAATTACTGTACCCTAAGAGGGGTTCGTTCATAACAATAGATGACCATCTGAATTCCATTGTTCAATGTGAACAGTCTCCGCCTGAGTTCCGAAAAGCGTGCGCAGGCCTTATAATAAACTAGTCACTTTCACATTAACTGAAATATGAAACACTAGCTTTTGCCCGCGACTTCGTCCGCGTGGAATAGTGACTTCCGGCAGATTTTTTGTTTTTCCCACATAGTTCCCGTTCTTGCGGGATTCCAACAACATATTTATATTTATATTTGAATAAAGATTAATATTATTATGTTGATACAACTTAAACAAATTATTTCGACCAAATTTGGTACCATAAAAACGGTCATTGTGACTAAACCTTAAAAGATAGACATATGCCGTCGCGGACTTTTTTTTAGATCATGTATAGAGGAATAATTCTTTCATACATATTTTTTGTGTATCTTGAACCGTTTTCGCAGCGCACGCAAAGAAAGCCTTCAAAAATGAATAATTTTCCCCGTTTTTTACACATTTACCGCTCTGTCTTTGCTCCTATTGGTCATAGCGTAATGTTATTTAGCCTATAGCCTTCCTCGATAAATGGACTATCCAACAAAAAAAGAATTATTCAAATCGCACCAGTAGTTTCGGAGATTAGCGCGTTCAAACAAACAAACAAACAAACTCTTCAGCTTTATTATATTAGTATAGATTCATGAAACAATGAAACATGTTTTGTAATATTTGACATTTTCTCAAAAAAATCGAAAATAATACGTACAATTTCTCAAATTAGTTCATTTATTTACATTTTCATGAAATAAGCCTTATTAATGTTGATATTAGGCAAGAGCAGTTCAATTAAGATTCTTTTTTGGAAATTTTTTTCAAGATAGGTCACTTTAAAATTACTTTAAATATTAAACCTATTGTATAAATAAAAGGTAGCGATTTTTGAAAGTATGCGCAATATTTTTCATTATAGTTATAAACTGTTGAATGAAGAATTATCTTGATGACCAGATAATTAAAAAATTAGAGATCGACCTATAAATACAAAGTCGCGTAATTTTAGATGACAAAATTGATATAAATTTTTTTTTTTACAACTTTGAAAGAAACTTTAAAATGAAATTAATTTTATGAAGAATATTCGTGACAGCGATCACATTCAAAACTACCACCTTCATAGAAGGTACATTGTTCATGCCACTAATCCATGCATTTAAGACATTGAATCCATTCCTCAGTAGGCGGTTCTGTGTATTGTTCCCTACAATGTGGGCAAAAATAATCGGTTTTTAGCCTTCGGTTTTAATCCCGACTTTAAGGGTAAGTGTTCGAAGGCGCACACTTACCCGCGGTCAGTTGCCCCAAACTGAGATTTCTAATAGATGCCCACATAACTTTACACATACAGAATATAACCTCGAATCAATACAGCATAGTAAACTTAAATAAATCGTTAATACACAAAAAAATATTTACCTTGGTAGGTATTGGAATTATGGTCAGTTTCATGTGCCAATTTGAATTTTTTGTAACGATGAAAAAATTATAGTTTAAATACCGAATTCTATTTATTTTAATGTTAAAATAAATGGACGAGACGATGTCGCAATCTTGTAGATGAATTAAATCATTAGCATCATATCTTTTAGTTCCCTGCGCATGTCACAATCTTTACCCTCTGCCCTTTGTAGATAAAAAAGGTGCGCACACGGTTACTCCTAATGACTCTAACATTAGTTTGTGATTGACACTGCGTTTACACTGCACTTGACGCAACAAATTGCATTAACTTGACTATGGATAAATTTATTCAAATCTTAAAATTATTTTCTTCAATTCATCAATTTCAATTGGATTAGAATACTGGGATGATTATGCAGACGATTAATATAAATGCTAAGTAATCAGAGCTTTTGCTCATATTTTCATATGAACACATTTATTTTTCATTTTCAAACAAAATGCAGTCATAAGTACTAAAACTAACATTAATTTTGTTCTAAGATACGCAAATAAGCCGCATGTTTTTGAGATTTTGTTTTTGAAAAATTACCAAATTTAATAAAACTATATAATTCATAAGAAAATAAGACATATTAAACTAAAACACCAACAAAAAAATGTAGTGAAGGCTAGCTAACTTTTAGAATTGCTGCTTAGAAATTATATTTTCCGAGCCTACGTTGATGAACAATTATATTTATATATTCAAAGTATATCTGAACCAAAAGTAAATTTATCATGCATTTATTTTGTGTAGTAATTTCTTCAATAGCAAAAAAATTTAAAGCCTGTCTGATGGTACGCACTTATCTTATGCCTATGTACGATTGCGACACCGGGGGCATGACAATCCCGTTGCCGGCCATTTAAATCCCTGTTAATCGTAGTTGGTCTCCAGAGTACCACATATATAGGTTGATAAACACCTCTAATTCGCGTCGCGCAATCGACTTAAAATACACCTGTAGATTTAAACTAACTATTCACATTAGCTTCAATTGAAAAAAAGCCAGTTTCAGCCAATAAATGAAAAAAATCAGACTATAACAGTAGAAGCTTTTTCTAAAACGATTTTTTATCAATTAAATCAAATTATGAAATTCAAAAGGGGAGTAAATAGGTTTATTGAGGGTCGGCAACGTGCGAATGACACCCCTAGTGTTGCAAGTGCTCATAAGCTACGGTAACCGCTTGCCATTAGGCGAGCCGTAGGCCTGTTTACCACCATATTTTTTTAGTAAAAATTATTACAGTTTATCGGTTAAAAAAAAAACTTACGTAATCAAAAATAGCACTATAGCTTCAAAATGAAATACAAATATAGATAAATTCTATAAGTCGTAAGTTAAAAAAATTATAAAGTCAAATGACAATTTCATAGATAAAATCATTATAATCTGCCGATTATCATTCAAGTGTTGCCACACTTGAGTCACTGGCATTATAAACGCCTATAGGTTGTAGTGATCGGCACACTTCCAAAATTTCGAAAATAACGTCTATGGAAGATTATTCCTTTTTAAGGACCATTTTTATTCTGCGACGTAGAACCGTTTTAGGTTTTCGACCAAAACAGTCTTCGTTGTACAATTTCTCTGACCGTCACTAATTTGTACTGTATGTCTACATTAAAACCATCTAGAACACAATGATATTAGACGTCATAACATTTATTTAATTTTAAATTTATATAAAGTCAATTTGGATTGCAACTCTTTCACTCGTTGAACGCCAATGTAAATGTGAACGATATTGTAAACAGGTGTTTTTTGATTTCGACATTTGACCGTCGTGCGACGTTATCCAAATCCAATCATGGAAACTATTGAAAAAATGGTGGCGCTTATAAAATTTGATAACGACCCACCACTATTACAGTCGCTCTAAATAACGAACCTTTAAATTATCATTATAAAATTTATATTATTAGACTGATTCGAGATATACTTGTATCAACACAACATAACTACTCACCCCGAAATTACAAAATTGCCGAATGCGTATACTGTCTGGGGATATCCAATATTTCGTGTTTAAGCCGCAAGCATCCCGAAGGGACAATTCTGCTACTGTAATGTACAATGCTCTACATATATCGGGAACAATGAAATATTTTACTCGAGAGATAGTTCAAAATACATACATCACAATCATATAGTTGGACTTGAGGGTACGCACAGCAACGCTTCAGGCTTTTGTTGATCTTGATACAGCTCTTAGCATACTCGTAATAACAACGGTTTTCGTAGTGCAAATATAAAACTTGACGTGTCGCTAACTGTACATAATAAGACGCTGCTAGAAAGATGTAGAATTTTTCTAAATCAATACCCTGTTACAAAATTAGCTAAATTGAATTACTTAAATCCAGATGCCGAAAAACTTGTTGACAAGTTTGACTATTCAGTGAATTTGTTAGCTTTCTTTCTTACTTACTTTATAGCTTAATGCTTAGTTTAGTGTTGCTATGCTTAAAATTAGAATTTAAGTGTTTGCTATTCTTTATTTAGACTTAACTGTAGGTTTACATTATACATGTATAAACCGATGTTTGAATCGTTGTACATTAACAAAATCATACAGATTACTGTAATTTATTATAGTGTGAATCGTATTCAACGTTAATTAATTTGATTTTACAACGTACATTACATTCACATCATACGCCACTAACACCGCCGCTATTACGAATACTATCTGAGCTGTCTTGAAGTTAATTTATAAGGTTTGATACATTCAGTTACTACGTATATTAGAAACGTAGAAGAACTCGTCTGGAACAAAGTTAGGAACTTTACATTTTAATTTAGATGACAATTGAAAAGTATTACATTAAAAATATATATATTTCATTGCAAAGAAATATCACATACAGTCGCTATTCGAGAAATCTGAACACTACACAAATTATACTGCAGACTAACTTAAATTATTTGCGCGCATCATTACTAGGAAATTAGCATTCATGTAGTAGTACTTCGCCAGTGGCTGTCTTAAAGGAAAAGTACAAATCTGTCAAATACGTGAACAGAATTGTTCACGTAATTTTTTTGTTACTTGCGTCTGTTATAACAAAATGATCTTAAATGAGCCACGAGTAAAACTCATAGATGATATAATACTATTCTAAATAAATATGGGTTAGTTGAGTTCTATATAATACTCGTATAAGCGAATCTTACAGACGCCTATACACATGAGTTTCCAGTCCAATATAAAGAAAACACAATTTGTAGTAAACCGAATTATGAACTTAAATCATACTCAAAACTACTTGAAGAAATTAAGAAAAAACAACAAAATTAGTATATACAATATATATTACCCGTATACAAAATGTATCTTCTTTCTTCAATTGAAAGTAACGTTTTCTGAGTCAATTACACTCAAACTACTCAAAGAGCAATGCTCTGACGTTACACTAATCACATTATCAATCAAGGGAGTTTGCATTTACTCGTTATCAGCGTGGTACATAAGAGCTAAACCACATTAGTACTATCTGAGGTCCCGGTTTCATGAACGTCATCACGGTATATACAGCGAATGTGCTATAAACATTATTCATATCGGAATATCCATTTCGCTATCTCTGAAATACTGCGCTTGCAGCCGCAGTAGGAAAGATGTCATTCTTGACACTTGCAATAAAGCACTTTCAGAAATTACAACTTTAGCAACAATGCCATCTATTTCAATTATTATACTGTAGGCATTATGCCTTACGATTTATATATGTATGTTCTATCACCGTTACTAGACTACCGTCTTCAGAGATACTCCTCCGAATTTCTTTCCCACTCACGCGCTTAAAATTTATTCCCGCAACTTTCATATCACATTTTAAACAACTCTTATATATTACATCTTAGCTACTCACATTCTTGTAACAAGCTATTCATATCTATAGAGTAGATGTCCATAGCACACTAATCTTTGCCCTTACATATTATGTACAATAGGAACCACTTTTAGGGTTCCTTCACACCATTCATGTATCTTAACATATTTAGTTATGTACGTCTATATTGATCCTAAGCCATTAGTGATTTATTCGCAAATCTTCGCAAGTCAACATCGCCGGAGTCGCAATGAAGTCATACCCATTCGGTATTCGGACTTCTGGCAAAATGAGGAGAAAGAACACAGGGGAGTTTTTATAGTGGGTGCGAGCCTCACACTCTCCCTCCTCCCCTTCCCTGAAGGTGGTATAATGCGTCGGAGACCAACATCTTCCCAGGAGTAGGCATTCCCTCCGCTTCAACCAAAAAAAGGTAGGTTAGGTAAATCAACAGCATTTGTTAAAGATATGGGTCCCGCAAGAATCAACATTTTTCTTTCGTTAATTAAACATGTATAAATCTGTATAATAAATCACATAAGTTTTTTTTTTTTGTTTTCAATTTAAGAGCTGGGCTCTTGTCGGTGGAGCACCCTCCATCTAAAAATGTTGGGGCTGAGCTATAGGCTACCAACGGGGCCACAGGTGGCGGATAGTGAATGACCATCAGATATGGTGGTTAGCTGCGAATATACTGAATAAGCAGTCCCCGACCAAACAGCGGCAGGATTATCAGGTAGTAGTGGGAAGTCTAGTGGGAAGGGCTTCTCGTATAAAAAACTACAGTACCTACGACAGTTCTGTGACATGGCGAGTAAATGCCGCCATCAAATAAGCATTCCCCTGGTGTCAGGCAGCAGTGATACCAGTACTGGCGTGAGGCTGAAGAAATGGAATCTAGTAAGGCTTTTACGACCGGATATTAAGAGGCGGGACACCCCTGGCTCTTAAGCTGCGGTGTGGAAGGCAAGTGGGAAACCACCACACGTACAATCCCAAAATAGGAGTAAACATGGAAATCACATAAGTAAGTGTCTTTTTATACATATTTACTTATGCCATTTTAGCGGATAGCCACGTACTGGTCATACAAATCAATCTAACTGTTGTCTTCATATATTCTTTTTATATTTGATCTTTTAACTGTCAAGCACCTTCTTAATTCAAAATTACATTTCATCACATTGAACTGTCCAAACACATCAAAATTCTGCGCGAAATACGGCTTTTTACATTAACTTTTGGTTCCTTTGATGGCCTGGTAGGATAAATAACACTGAAGCAGTGTGTATAAGTATTAACACCGAAAATAATTTTCTGAATTTATTCACTCAGAATCATGAACAAAGTTTATATTATTCTATACAAAATAAGGAAATCTCGTAAAAATGTTTGTGGCATAGAAGAATTATTATAATTGAATCAATCGATAAAATGCCGCTTGAATCGGTAACCGTATTTCCTTTGGGATCTACGCAAAATTGACTTTGTATGGTTCTGGAAAAAATATTAAAACTTTGCGTAGATGACATCGTAATCTTGTTAGTGGACTAGGTTTACTGGCAATATTTCCATTTCAATCTCAGAATAATTTGACTAGATTGGATTTTAAATCCAAGTGAGAAAATTTTCAAACTCAATAATAGTATACAGGAGGGATAGGTGAAACAATTTGCAAATCTTTGTTATTGGGTGTGATGTTCGTTAGTTATATAAAGCGGAAAGTTTGTTTTCCATTATCAACGTGATTGAATCCTTTTTAAGCGGCCTGCCTCCTAATAATATTTTTGGGGCTGCTACGACATAATACTTCCACGGCTAAGCTTTAAAGATTCTTAACTCTATATTCATATGGTACATATTTTATAGAGAAATCACTATAAAAATATAAATATATAGTGACAATATTCAATGTTGAAGTTGATAACTAAATCCGTTATTCAGAAAGATGTATCAACATTAAATTTATGCTGTACTGAGCCAACGAATATTTTATACAATATTTGCTATTCATTTAAATCTTCGGTGGTTTTATGTTTTTCAAAAAATCTCTTAGATCTGTAATGACATGTCACCTGTTTTCACTTTTCTCATATATAAAATAATTACACGCACCATTCGCCACGCAGCACCACGTATTACGATAGATGAGGTAACAGATTGGCACCATGTTCGTGATTACAAGTCTGACAAGATAATACGCCCTGACATATTTTCATAAGTCATCAATCACTTGTAAAAGCGTTGAGTCTCGTCACACCGTCGTCAAAATATAATTTTCCCTCCCGTGAAACTTTGCAAAATAAATTAATTGATAAGTGTGTTTGATGTTTCGGATGGTGTTTAATATGTCAAAGAAAATTTCTCCTAAAATGTATTTGAATTAATTTGTAAGTGGTTTCCCCTGACGGGACAAAGCGATGGTAAAACTGGTATTTAAAAGCTAAAAAATCTTTTACATAATATGCATCGTAAGGCTTCCAACGTCTTTTGTTCATAGGATTATCGCTAAAATACTAACACCACTGTTTAAAAAAAGGAAACCTTATGACATAACCAGATACGCGTAAAATATAATCTATTTAACAGTATTAGTAAAGCGGCTTTGAAACACACCTTTGTGCAGTTTAACACGGTTACCTTCTTGCCGTTTACATAAAATCTTTCAAAAGCATTACAGGCTTCTTAATATGATTCAGAAAAAATGTGATTAATAACATGTACAATATATACTTTCTATTTAACAAGCTCAATTTATTCACCGACATGATAGGTTCTAACTCTGATAAATGTTTTAATAATAACAAAATTATGAAGATATGAAATTTATTCGTAAGAAATTATATACCTACACATATAAACTTTTTCAAACCATTCCCATGGTAATTTTTAGGATTCCGCACCTCCAAAGGTTAAAACGGAACCTTATAGGATCACTACCTCCAAAGGTCAAACCCATTTTCTCAGAAACGCGTCAAGCAGTCTCTTATTTCTCCAAGCATGTGAAAAAATCAAATTTCTAAATCAACTCAATAAAAAGATATCGCCGTTCATGTTCCATTGACATTTGCAAGGGAATCAAAACTAGGGTACCTTCCGATGACCTGGAATCATGAAATTTAACAAAAAGCAATGTCATGTAGCACAAGTAAAGAAAAAACTCCAAAAACCATTAATTTATTAATTATAAATCATTTATTTCACAAAAAAAATATACAACATAATTGGGAAAAACAGGAAAAATCTTTGAGACTTAATTCTAGCAATGAACGAACAATTCACATGTCAACAAATTTGTACGGAATCCTCGTTGTACGAATCCGAGTCGCACTTGACCGGTTTTTTAAATATCAACAGTGTAATTTTTTATTTTAATTTTACATCGATACAATCAGTGAATTGATTTTACACAATTTTATTTTTTAATGTCTTCGCAATGATGTATTAAGAATACTCTGTTGTTCCAAGGATATCATAAGAGCCGACTAAGAAAATTTACTGCTATTACGCATTAGGGTGGACCCTTATTACACTGAAACAGTAAAATTTGAGGTGAAACGAAATACCAACTATTTGGTATTTCGTTTCACCTCAACAAAACCTTTTGAGAAGAGTAAAAGTTGTAATTATATTCGTATGTACGGAATCATAAGTACATATATTATTTTGTGATTACCTATTAGCTAAATATCCAATTTTAGGAACTTTTAAGTAAGTACACGATACAAGAAAAAACGGCCCGTATGAACCTTTTTTATCGTACAACCAAATAAATAAATAGACATGAGCGCCTATTGGACTTTCATTTAAAATCTCGAAACTGCGATGTATCTGGTACATTTATTTTATGAATCAATGTTTTAAAGCAAATACCCTTCAATTTATTCATTCATCTGAGTCATCTGACTCATTTTAATAACTCATCCGACACCCGGCAGTTGTACATTTAATTTATCAGTCATAGAATACTATATTTTATAACGAGGGGCTACTGATACTGAGAAATACTTGCTTCATTGGGAAAAAAATAGATAAATTTAAATCATAATATATCGTCACTATATTTAGACATTAGTAAACAAATTATTTCACACTATACTCGTATTTATATCAACTATATATATTTTTTTTATAATTTTGATGTATTAGTGGTATTTTATTTTTGAAACTCAGATTTAAAAAAAGCGCGGAGATTTTTTTTTATACTCCCTAGGAACTAAAGTTATCACTTAGCCTCCGTGTGGCTATAATGATTAACTTACAGAGTATAACAACTGAAATATAATTTATGTCAATATTATGCAACAAAGTTGTGATTCTTATATGGAATGTTTTAGAAGTGGACTCAACACTAATTATTATATTGTAGAGTTAGTGTTTTTTATTTTTCTTTGAAAAGAAATAATTACCAAACATCTATATTCATATTGAATCGTAATGTTATTGATAAACTATTTTAATATTAAAAATAATATCAGAAAAATAATATCAGATAAAAGTCCGCCACAACCATAATTACAGTCGGTTCTTCTTTTAACTATTGTTTATTTAAATACTTCACAAATTTTGAGTTACTAGTGACAATGTGACTTAACATTGCAGGATAAATTTCTGTTTTTTGGAAAAATATGTAAGTAAAAAAATAATATTGAAGAAAAGGCGATTTAGAGCAAACGAAAAATAAAGTTTGTAAAGTACCTACTCTGTTTGATACTTCGGCTCAAATGATGAATGTAATATGAGTAATGGACTGTATTTTAAGATGATCATTTAATGGTAAATTACGAAGTATAAAAAGAAGTATGTGTGATGTTGACCGATTCCTGTGCTCTCAGGAGAATAGCAAAACGTCACCACCAACCTTATACAGCAACCAGCCAGTAGAAGCACCACCTTTGATCCAGCACTGCAATCCTTGGTTATGTGCACGGCACACTGTAATCTGGTAGCCAGATCACTAACAATGGCTTAATACTAGGCCAATATGAAACGTTCAAGTATTGGTAATCGGTATTTCTTCCGTTCGGGCGGCAGAACGTCTGCGCTAGTGCTCACGGAAAGTGTGGATAGCCAACTGACTGAACTTAGGTGCCACAGTCAGTCCGCGGATTATTCTACTACACTCAATAAAAACACAAGAATCGGACATACCCCCCACCGAAATCATGTTAATGATTTCCAGTGTAGAGTTTAAGTGTAAGTGTCAGTTAAGGGAATGTTTATGTATGTAAGGTATTTATTAGGAAACGTTCAAAATAAATCCTATTTAGATTAAATAATATGATATAGTAAATAACTTTACTAGAAAATTAATACTAACATTAAACAACATGTAAAAGGAAAAAACTTAGAATATGTTTATTTTATTTTATGATAATATAGATAAAAAACGTTTATATATATTTTATATGATTAATTGGCATACGGTAAAGGACATATTTTATTTACGGGTCTTTTGAAAACACCGTTTTTTGTACGCACGGTAACAACGCGAACGATGCCGTCGACACCTGGGTGAACGCATTCTATTTTACCAAGTGGCCATTGTAAGGACCGTGTTAAATTAGATTTTATTAAAACTAAATCTCCAACTTTGACATTGGGAGGAGATGTAAACCACTTCTCTCTCTGTTGGAGAGTATGCAGATAATCATCCGACCAACGTTTCCAAAAGGATTGTGAAATCTTTTGAATAGATTGCCAGCGAGACAATCTGTTCAAAGGTACGTCATTCATGTCGTATTCAGGGACAGTAAGGAGACTAGTACCTATTAAAAGGTGTCCTACGGTTAATACGTCAAACTCACTAGGGTCGTTTGACAGCGGGCAAAGAGGCCGCGAATTCATTATTGCCTCAATTTTATAAAATAATGTTGTCAGTTCCTCAAAAGTTAATGATTTTTCGCCTACTGTTCGATATAAATGATGCTTTGCCGATTTAATGCCTGCTTCCCAGAGGCCACCCATAGAAGGAGCACCTGGCGCATTAAATCGCCAATCAATTTGACGAGATGTCAAACCTTTTAAAATTTCATCTTGACATTGACTGTTACTTAAAAATTCTTGAACTGACTTTAAATGCTTTGCTGCAGCAACAAAGTTGGTGCCGCAGTCTGTGTACAGACACGAGCACAAGCCACGTCGAGCCACAAATCGGTCGAATGCGGCCAGAAAACAGTCAGAAGTCAGGTCGCTAAGTACTTCGAGGTGAACACCTTTTGTCGAAAAACATATAAACAGACAAAGGTATGCCTTGTGAATTTTCGCGTTACGACGCAAACTTTCTTTAACGAAAAAAGGTCCACCTATATCACAACCAACGTGGTTGAAGGCTTTTTCTGACTCTAACCTACTTGCAGGAAGAGTACCCATAGAAGGTTGTATACTTGAAGGTCGCAACCGAAAGCAATCGCGACATTTTGACAGTATGGAGCGAATAGCATTTCTAGCGTTAACAATCCAATATTGTTTGGATAAAATACCTTGCAACGCCCGAGGGCCAACATGCAAGTACAGTCGGTGATAAAATTCAATCATTAATTTAACCATGTGACATTTTTTAGGCAATAATAGTGGATGCTTAATTTTATAGGCGAGAGTTGACTGTGATAGTCTACCCCCCACCCTGAGAAACCCGGAGGGATCTAAAAAGGGACTTAACTTACGCAGAGAGGCCACGTAATTTGACTTAGATAAGATATCTATTTCGGAAGAAAAATAATTAGTTTGAATTATGCGAATAATAGTATCGTGACTCTGACGCATTTCAGATAGAGTTAGAGGGCCACACATACGATCAGATCTTTTTTGTTTTAAATTATTTACAAACCGATGGCACCAAGCCAATACATTATGGAGCTTACGGAAGTTAGAAAATTTATTAAAATTTTGTTCGAGATCGTTAATATATTTAATATTGTCAGAGTAAAAGGCAAATGAATCGACGTTCGATTTTAACTCGGGAACAATATTTTCATCCTTGAGAAAAAATGGACGAGTAGGCCACAAGTCGGGCGAATCCAGCAACCAACTAGGACCCTCGTACCAAGTTTTGGCTTCCTCCACAAACAGCTTAGGGAGCTGACCGCGTGAGCAAATATCTGCTGCATTATTTTTACTGCCCACATGTTGCCAGCAGTTTGGTGAGACTATATCGATAATTTGACTAACACGGCTAGCCACAAAGGTTTTTAGTTTATATGGTGGTGTCTGAAGCCACGATAGAACGACACTTGAGTCACTAAGAGCAATAATAGAACTAATTGGACAGTTTATTATTTTTAGAACGAATTTTACTAATTTTGATAAGAGAAATGCCGCCATGAGTTCTAATCTAGGGATAGACATCATTTTAATAGGGGCAACTTTAGACTTACTGATAAGCAATCGAACTTTTATATTGCCATCGACATCTACGCTACGAACGTAAATGCATGCTGCATAGCCACGTGATGACGCATCACAGAAAGCTATCAGTTGGATGCTAGTAAAGGTTGAAATCAAAATGTGTCGCTCAATTGCTAAATCAGCTAACAATGGTAGTTCATTCAAAAACTTCAACCACTTGTTACGAAATTCAATCGGCAGAGAATCGTCCCAGCCTAGACTGATTTTCCATAAGTCTTGAATGATGCATTTTGCAACAAACGTGCAAGGTGTGAGAAAACCAATAGGGTCAAATATGCTAGCAAGAAGTTTTAGTACAGATCTCTTAGTAAAATTATTGTCAGTGAAGTTATACACAAATGAAAAGCTATCTGAACTAGGAATCCAATTTAAACCTAAAACTTTTATTGAGGATGATACTGAATCGTCATTAAAATTAATGGCAGAGACTTGTTCTGTTGACATTCTCGCTAATAGGTCAGGGCAGTTACTTGCCCACTTCCTAAGTTCGAAACCACCACTCTTGAGAAGAGTCATGAGTTCGTCTTGCAATGAACACGCTTCAATTAATGATGGACAAGACCAGGCCAAATCATCAACATAAAAACCTTCAAGAAGGATTTTACATGCTGCGGGGTACTGGTTCTGTTCGTCGTGCGCTAGCTGTTGTAACGTACGGACAGCAATAAAGGGCGCACTACGAAGACCGTAAGTGTTTGTCTTTAATTCGTAAATCCTTACTGGTTTATCGGGCGAATCGCGCCAAAGAATATGCTGGTATTGTCTGTCAGAGGGATCTATCAATACCGCACGGTACATTTTAGAAACGTCAGCAGTAAAACACACATCGTGTAAGCGAAAGTTTGTTAAAATTTTAACGATATCCGACTGCAACTTTTTACCGGTTAAAAGAATATCATTTAGAGAGGTTCCAGATGTGGTTTTTTCGGAACCATTAAATACCACTCGCAAGGGCGTGGTTGTGCTAGAAGGACGAAGAATGTAATGGTGTGGTATAAAATATTTCGAAGGCGCAGTACCTGTATAAGGTTCCATATGACATAAGTCTTCGTATTCTTTCATGAAATTCACATAAGTTTGCTGTAAAATAGGTGTGCGTGCAAGTCGGCGTTCTACTTGCAGCAATCGCTTTAATGCGATGTCGTAAGACTCACCAAGAACTTCATGAGTGGAATTTAAAAGGATTGGAGAAACATATTGACCGGTATTATTACGATAATGTTTAGAAGAATATATTTTTTCAGCTAACTCTTCCTGTGGATCAAGCCTTTCTACTAATGGCAATGACTCGACTTCCCAAAACGACTTTAATGTTTCATTAATGTCGTCGGGTTCAATAGTGTACGACACCAATGACGTTGCAGACGCTACAACGTTCGAATCATTTACTTTACTAGACTGCAGCTCGAGCTTGCCGCTGATTACGTAACCGAACACACTGCTGAGTGCGGTAGGTACAGAAGGACTGAACATAATTTTATTGCCATCATATATGTAAGGAAATATATCACAGCTAAAATCATGTCAACACGGGACGGTTGGTGAAAGTTTGGATCAGCTAATAAGAGATTACGATATTTATTAATAACATTATCGGGAATTGTACATGTAGGTAAATCCGAAGTTAATTTATGCAAAATAACTGCATCAATATTAAAGTTTGGGTTGTCACTGTGTCGAGGCTTAATGTTAAAAGAAGTCATACCATAATTTTTTACACTATCTCCTGCTAATCCGTAAATATTATAAGAACATTTGCGAGAAGAAAATCCTAATCTTTGAGCACAATCTGTGGTAATAAAATTAGTTTGAGCTCCCGAGTCAATCAGTACACGGCACGTTTGATATTGACCGAGCGCATCTTTCACGTGAACAAGAGCTGTTCCTAAAATAACTGTATAGTTATGTGAGAACGCGGCGCAATTGTTGCGTTTGACTGATAAGCACGACGCATGCAGTTGTGCTGAGCTTGCTAAGGATGCGGCGTCGCCACGAGCGGTCGCGGACGTGAGCGCGGGCTTCGCACTCTCATTAATGTTGGTTACATTAATATGCAATAACGTATGATGACGTGATTTGCAAACCATACAGGAAAAATCACTTTTACAATCATTCACGGAATGATTTTGTTTTAGGCAATTACGACATAATTTTAATGCATTAACACGGCTAATGCGTTTTTCAACTTCTAAATCGCGAAATTTTTGACAACGGAAAATCATATGATTTTCACCACAATGTAGGCAGATTTGTTTCACTTGTTGGATCACAGATGCTGTGTGCGAGAAGTTTTTATTTGAATTTTTATTTATATTAATTTTATTATGATTGTCGTATTTATTTCTCTGTATGTTATGTTTTTCTTTATTATGAATATTATTTGTAAATAATGATGAGTGCTCAAGAACTTTAACATGATTTTGAATGAATGAAATTAAATCATTAAACGATGGGATCGAATTTTGATTAAGGCTTTGTTCAAAATGCTTACGAGTATGCGGGTCTAAGGCACGAAGTGCGATGTGACATAACACATAACCGCTTAAATCATCTAATTTTAATGAATTAATAGCCTTATAGGAGTGATCAAAAGTTTCTATAAAGGAAATTAATGAATGGGATGATTCTTTAGTTAATGGGGAAAAGTTTAACATTTTATCCAAATATTTATTAATTAACATTCGATTATCTTGGTATCGATCAAGTAAACTTTGCCAAACAACGTCATAATTGTTTGCTGTAATCGGAACGCTTTTTACAATATTCAAAGCGGAATCTCTTGTGCAAGACAATAAATAATGAAATTTATCAATCTTTGGAATGTGCGGTTGATTATGTACCAACGAACAGAACGTCTCGTAAAATGTGGTAAAATTTTCAATGTTACCGTCAAAAGTAAAAAGTTCGAGTTTAGACAGACGCGGTCTCGAATGATTATCTGGTATTGAACTTTCTTCCTTACTAACATTAACTGAAGGTTCAAGCTTTGATACACATAATTTTATACGAAAGTATAACTCATCGAAGCTATTTAGTTCTTGGGAAATACGACTTTTCCCAGACAACTTTGGAAAATTGATATTTTCGAAATCGAAAATTTGAAATACTATTTTTTCAAAAGAAATACGAAGGGAGTCTATTTCGGATGCACGTAAAAGAAATAATACTTGATTATCAACATTGTCCGACAAATTTTTCATACAATCGTGAATTTGCTGTATTTGTTCAAACATTCTTTCCTTGCGTTTTAATAATGATTGAAGCTTTGAATCATTATCATGTTTAGAATCCTCTGGTGGCGCCATTTTCACTTTCGAACAAACGAATGTTGTTTAATTTTAGTATGAAATTATTCAAATTGTACTAAATAAGGTACAAAATAAATAAAATAATACGTATATAATGAATTTGGTAACGTATATGTGTATAAATATTTATTCAATATGCGATATAGGCAATGATGTAGGTATTACGACGAAAATATATAGACGGTTACATTAACTACGTAGATGAAGATATTATATAGGTATCTAGGAATACATATATAAGTAAATAATAGTTTTTAAAGAGATTTTTATATTATACGGCACGATGGACCAAAAAAATGTTTGATACTTCGGCTCAAATGATGAATGTAATATGAGTAATGGACTGTATTTTAAGATGATAATTTAATGGTAAATTACGAAGTATAAAAAGAAGTATGTGTGATGTTGACCGATTCCTGTGCTCTCAGGAGAATAGCAAAACGTCACCACCAACCTTATACAGCATCCAGCCAGTAGAAGCACCACCTTTGATCCAGCACTGCAATCCTTGGTTATGTGCACGGCACACTGTAATCTGGTAGCCAGATCACTAACAATGACTTAATACTAGGCCAATATGAAACGTTCAAGTATTGGTAATCGGTATTTCTTCCGTTCGGGCGGCAGAACGTCTGCGCTAGTGCTCACGGAAAGTGTGGATAGCCAACTGACTGAACTTAGGTGCCACAGTCAGTCCGCGGATTATTCTACTACACTCAATAAAAACACAAGAATCGGACATACTCAATATTAGTCTAGAACAGGTTTTTTCAATTTTACACGAAAAAATACATTTGCACATACAAACAACACAACTAGGCAAGATACATCTTAACATGTGTTAGGACGTACGCACACGCAAACTAATATGGTATAATAATTAATCTCATCTATCATCAGCTTCGTGCTAGTTTTGACGTTGGACGCCTATTAACTTTTCAGATGTTGAATAAAGATTTATGATTTTGAGTCCTCGGTTTAACAATTTAAATTTGCAATTTTTCTTGAATGTATATTTATAATCTTACTAGCTGACCCGCGCCCACTTCGTTGGGCATAATATTAATAATCCCCGAAGCGAGCACGAAAGCGAACTGAATTAAACCCGAAGCCATCGCGCGCCGTCCGCTGATGATGATGATGATGATGACACTCCGCAATAATGTGGCTTTCTATTGGTGAAAGAATTTTTAAAATTGATGATGATGATGATGATAATTTGAGATTTAAACTATCCTATCTCTCAAGTTGGATCGAACTGCACATGGTGTGCGAATTTTATTATAATCGGTTAAGTAGTTTAGGAGTTCATTGAGCACAAACATTGTGACATGAGATTTATATATATTAAGATAGATAGCTTGCTCCTACTAGTTGGTACGGGTCTTAATCGAGTGTCAGCTCATTTATTCGCTATAACTGGTTGCCGGCCAGCTGGAAACCGAACTGTGCTCAATGGGTATATATCAAATTCTTGTTGTATTAAATATATAATACGAATATAGACAAAAAAAACGAAGAAAATTTTTCATGACAAATTTAACTTGGAGTAATCTCAGAACCTAAATTTTTCAATTATTTTAATATGTCAATAAATATGTTCCGATAGAGCTCAATACTAACAACCACTGCTTGGGTACCTCAGTCTTAACTCTATTTGCTTCAAAATAGTAGCATTTGTAAAAGTTTAGATAGGTAGTGAAATTACTGGGTAGTATTTTTATGTTACGTGTTGGCAACGTTACGCAGTGGTTTTAATGGGGGTTGCAGATTTGCTGCAAATCTCACAGGATCAAACAACGAGTATACTATAGGCGACTACAATCACTTGCCATCAGATGAGCAGCTTGTTTGTCATATACATAGCATATAAGCAGTAGTTTATAAATGTTCTGTATACGATCAGCAATAGCAAACGCCACACACGTTGAAATAAAGTTAGCGGAGACAAGGTTTTTGGTCGCGATACCCGGCAGAGATGAAGAACAGTGTCTTGCTCGCTCATAAGATTTCATCGTAAGTAAGTACTTTCATCGTAACAATGCTTGAACTACGAAAACGACAGACAGTCGGTCGATTTCCATTTTACCTTTCCTTTTCCTTTTCGGTACGTGTCATTAAGGCTGGTGAGATAGTTTTCCTGGTGCCTAAAAACCCGATATTTCGTATACGTGTGAAGACATTTTTAATATATAATGCTCTGCCGCGGGAATTTTTGATTAAAATCTGATCCCAACAACTGACTAGTGGGAATAGGTGAGAACTGAACTCACTTAACGTGTTAGTGATACTCTGTTGACAAACAAGTCAGCTATAAAAATTGTAAATAGAATCAGCAAAATGTTACATAACGTAAAAATTAAATAAATCATATGACTATTTAGTGTATTTTCATATATATTGCCTAAGGATAGATAAGATATACATAGAAAATCCCTTTTTTTCATTTAAAACTCATACCTAACAAGCTAGCTCGAAAACCGTAGTGTTTAACCTAATTCCTAAAATCCCTATTTCCGGTCTCTTGAATAACACAAAAGGGTAGAATCCCCCGAAGACTTTAATAATTAAAATCTGTACCAAAAGAAGGCCTTAGTAGGCGCAACTGAAATTCGTAAAAATACAAATGAATAAATGATTCACCGACTACACAACTGTGTGAAATCTGAATGCAGAAAGTAGTACGTAACCGACAATCTAAAATTACCCTAAAAATGTATAAAGTAAAAATACAAATGTTTTAAATTCATATCTGTATGATATGGTAGTGGATATCAAACCTAACCTATATTGTGTTCAAAAATCCATAAAATACTAGAATAATAATGTTAAATCTCTTTATAGATCCATGAGAGCTCAACCAAAGATAATTTCATATTATTTGTTATTATTTATACTTTTCATGTAGAACTAGGCACTGTATTCCGTCCATTGTATTCCTTAATCCCATTACCCAACTTCTCGACTCGAAAACATTTTTATCCTTCATCATTATCCTTCATCATAACCGAGAGATATGAGCCCACCCTAACTGCGTTAGGGCGATTAGACCTTAGTCAACCACGCCAGCCTAATACGTATTGATTGACTACGTACACGATTGTATTTTTTCGCAGGTGTATGCAGATAGCCTAACGACGTTTGCCTTCACCGTAGGCACCGTAAGAGTAGTTAAATGTACTCATGAAATTCGAAAAACAATAAACATGGCAAGATTGAACCCGGACCCTCAAATCATTTGATTAGTAAACCAGTGCCGAGACTACAACGCCACCGACGCTGCTTCTTATACGCAAAATAAATAAAATCTCTGTTACATACTTTTCAAAAAGGTCTGTATCGGATACTTTAGTGTTATTTATTCGTAATTTAAATAAAGATGAAACCGAACCAAACCAATACACGCATTTTAATAACTGTACACGTTCAGAAATTGGGATAGCCTTCTCGAGAACAGGCAAGAAACTCTGAAGATCTATTTTCATATCCTTTCTTCAATTATTACTTACAAGAAGAACAGATTCACATTGCCTCAGACAGTATTTTCATGATTTTTTCTACTACATTGTTCTACTAAAGTAATATTACATTTAAATTACTTAATTAAACATTATTGCAGCATTGATGACTCTGTGGTCTCTGAATTAACCATCTAGTCAGGAGACCCGTGATAGTAAAATCAAGCTTAACCAATACGATCAACGCCGTAACAACCCACGCTCCAACCAAGTCTGGAGTAGGCACATGTCACGAAATTATTAAATTTTTATAAGACCGCGGGATTCTGTGGGTTCGATCAATCTACCCCGCAAATTAATTCCGTGTAAAATGAAATATTACAGGATTACAAATCCTATAAGGGGCCAGTAAATAGCCGTCTTCTACTACTACTGCGCATTGCGTACTATTTAATATTCTATTAGACTATTACCATGACATTATGTTACGTGATTTCCGATTTAATCTGGAAAACTTCGATGACACTAATCTGTAAACAAAGAAACTTTAAAGTGGCTACTTTGAAAGTAATTCCCTGAGCTCAGAGATTGTCGAACTCCTTATAAACTGACAGCATCATTAGAATTCTTAGAATTCCTTTTAGCTTTAATGTCTCATTCGGCCAGAAATAAAAGTCACGGGTAAGAAAGTTATATTTCCAAGGGAGCATTAAAAATGAAAGGGTGATCAAAATGGCGCCTTAGCTCCCCATACTAATTAGCAAGAATAAGCGAAGCTAGTTAGCAAAGGAAAAATTATGCAAGACTTATCCTTCAGACTCGTTCACTGAATGTATCATAACTAGATAAATGTTGAATGAAACGTTTGTATATGAAGAAAACTCACGATTTCACCATTGTAACGAAATGAATAAGTCAAATTGTGTCTCGTAGTCTTATTCATTTTTACATATTATACCGACAATGTTACAAACGTACAATAAAAAGACATCGAAATATAACAATATGATGTATTCGTATACATAGACTTTTTGGTGTTTGTTGTATTTTGTTTTGACAGATTTAAAAAAATCCAATATTCATAAATAACTATTATTTATAAATTTGATAAATATTATACGAGCACTTAAGTAAGGACCTTCCGATACACATAACCACGGCAACCATAATCTCGATAAAGACAAAAAATACACTTTATCATAGAAACGAACTATCATCTATAATTATAATAAATCTGTAGAGAGGACCATTCTGTACATGAAATTCATTTCCAAAATAACTATCAGGAGGTGATTAGGGATCGATACTGATGCCAAAAATACATACATACCTACATACATACACTCACGCCTTTTTCCCACGGGGGTAGGCAGAGATTACGTCCTTCCACTTGCTACGGTCCTTACATATCTCTTTCGCTTCATCTACTTTCATAACATTCCTCATACATGCTCGACGATTGCGGGTACTTCTGACCTGGCCCTTTTTAAGAACACTTTCGATTTGTTCGAAATATGTTCGCCTAGGTTTTCCTCGTCCCGTGTCTCCACTCACTCCAGCTTTATAAATCATTTTGGTCAGTCTACTTTCATCCATCCGTTCCACATGCCCAAACCACCCAAGCATCCCTTTCTCTATTCTTGTCACGATATCCTCTTTCAAACCACATTTCTTTCTAATCACTTCATTATACAATCTGTCACTCAGTTTTACTCCTGCCATACTCCGCAAAGCTCTCATTTCTACTGCATTTATTCTGCTTTCATGTCGTTTCTCCCATACCCAACTTTCACTTCCGTACATTAATGTTGGGACCAGCACGCCCTCATGCACTGCTAGTCGCGCTTTTTCTGAAATTTTCTGACTACTCAGAAACGTATGCATGGCCCCATTCACCATGTTACCAGCTTTCACTCGCTTCTCTATATCATTATCACACCTTCCATCCCTTGTAAACATACATAAATGCAATCAGTAAAATTTTTGTCTGTCTGTCTGTATAACCGTTATAGAAACAAAAACTACTTGACGGACGCAACGAAACTTGGTACAATTATTTTTCATACTTCTAAGCTGGTTATAGTAGTATACTTTTCATCACGCTAAAACCAATAGGAGCAGAGCATTGAAGGGAAATGTTGGGAAAACGGAGAAGTTACTCCATTTTTTAAGCTTCCATCGCGTGTGTAATCTTTATGGTTAAAGCTACACAGAAATCATGTATGACGGAAAAGTTTTCTGTATAGTTCCTTTCACAATAAAAAATATCCCACGACAGCATATGTCTATCTTTTATCGTATAGTTGACTCACAATAACACGTTTAACTCCCGATAGCTTAGTAGTTCGAAGCTTTCTGATTATTTTGTCTACTCTTACGTTTATAACACTGTCAATCATTAAAAATGCTACCTAAAATTATGATTCCACACGGTCGAAGTCGTGGGCACAGCTAGTGAAAAATATGTCTACGTGAGCAAAGCAGCGACAATTGCACTGCTAGCTTAAAATATGAAGCTTTTACTAAAATACATGTGACCTTGGTTATAAACTCGGTAATTTTAAAAAAACTTTATACCTATTACTAATTTAGTGAGAAGTTTGCGTTGAATTCGGTAGCATGTATTAAAATGGTACCTATCAAAAAGACAACTTGAAGTTGGAAACCTAAATTACGCAATAAAAGGCACTTATCAAATTTCAGGCTCTGTAGCATTAATACTGAAAAACGATATGATAGAACGATTTATCACTTTGAACTGTCATAATACAGTGAATACTGGGTTAAGATGGCGGTTATATACCGCGATGCTAGACGCTTCATCAAATGGTATTTCCTTGGTCAGGCTGCGGGGACAGGTTTAATTTGTAAAGCTTTTTGTTTATTAAAATGGAATGTAGCAACATTGCTATTATCATTTTTTTTCTTAAATTCAAAATGTATATTACATTTTTTTTATTTATTTAAATTACTTCACTAATACAAGACTAATGGAATCAGAGCAAAGAAAAACAATGTTTTCACTGTCTATGAGACGATATCTACCTCTTCTTTGTATAATATAAGCTACCATAATAGCCTATACGTCATATTTTAAGAGATTTTCATGAGTCAAAACAGAAACTCTTACAAGTAATTGTTGAAGGCCGGAAACTCCGTTCCCGAAACCTCTTTAGCCATTAAGAAACTTTATTAAATAAAGTTTTATTAAATAGAACTTGTTGAGCTCTTTAGAAATCTCTGGATAAAGCGCCTCATCAATTAATAAACCAGTTCCCTGTTTACATTAATCAACGATATCACTCCAAATATCTCAACTGAATAGAAATAAATGCAATAATCTTATAGAAGAGAAGATGAAATATTTAATATTGGCAGCATTGATATTTCATCATATATTCCTCTTGTATCTGTTTTTAGTGATGACTGAGCTGTGGGTCTGGCATGGATATGGCAGTTATGGTTATCACAGTCTATCGAATTTAATTGCTCGTTTAGTCTCAACAGTAATAAAAAATATCTTATACATTATATAGGTGCTCAATACTGCTATGCTTCTGTTTTAAAGTAGCAATGCTCGTAAGTAACGCTGTGTTACAGTTTGAAGTTTAAGACTTGACATGTACTTATTAGGTTCCGTGACAGTAGTTATGTAACAAGCAGGCAGCAACAGAATTGCAGATTTATTTAAAATCTCACAAAAACACTCGTGCAAGATGTGACTGGTAAACGTCAAATACCACTTTTAAGGAGAAGACATTAAATTTCTATTAGTATACTAATTAATACATAAGATATCTATTATTTTTTAATATTTTGTTTTTTTTTATGACAGATATTTTTTTGTATGTTTATTCGCGAGTTCGGCAGTTACTAGCTTACTCTGACTACCCGCATAAAACTTCACAATAATATGACATTAATGTTACACTGCTCTATGATTGTTATAATCTTGGCGAAATAGATTTTTTTTTTTTTTTTTTTTTTTTTTTTTTTTATTGCTAAAGTTGACAAACAAGCAGGCTGCCCACCTGATGGTAAGTGGTAACAGTCGCCTATAGTACATGTGGTTCCCACGAGATTCGCAGCAAATCTGCATAGATATGGAACTCTTATTAATTACAATCCGCATTACATTATGATCCGCTAATTTAGCTACTTTAATTTAACCAGTTTTTACTATTTATTAGTTTCAATATAAATATGAATATTGTGAGCTAGGATTATTAGTAAAAAATGTTATTTAATAAGTTATTAAACAAGGGAAAAAAGATACAAGGAATTTTTAATATCGGCCGACGTTTTTCCTGCTTCCAATCAATGTGTTTTTTCATTATTCGAAATTACTATGTACATTTATTTGTTCCTATTGTGGAGAGAAACATTGTGCCACAATCTGCATACACCTGCGAAGAAACTCAGAGGTGATTGTGAAATCGACAATTTCACAAAAGACTAATCATTTAAAATTTCATAATATCTGATTCAATTACTTTCTAAAAAAAGTCGAGTAGTCTCAACGCGTTGTATTATATATGGAATATGCAAGTTTTTACAAGCAGCAATCGCTAAGCTTCTTAAAATATTATCTGCACGAAGTCAACTTTTTAGTTCTCGTAACGAAATATTACCCACGGACCTTGGGGGTCTACCTGGATCATTATATGACTTACTGCTGTAGACTAACTAAATTCTAATGACGAACTAAAAGAAGCAGAAATTTGAATAAAAACAATCAATAAAGTTAATAATATAATTATATATAATCATATATAATTTTAAAATCATAACAGCAAAACTGAAAACTACAGTCGGGTCAATTTAATAGGCCACATTTGACATTTCATTAAAATTCCTCAACTAACCTTGTAATGGCGGACATAAAATATTCAATATTTTTTTAGTTTGGAAATGCACAAATGACCGTTGTTACAATGTTGCGTTCAGTGAAGTCTATACGTAAGTGATGTCCCTCAAAAAATCGAATGAATGCAATGATTACTTGTGAAGGCATTATTCACCATGAATTAATAGTCAGTCAGTTAGTTTATTGTATTATTTTTGTATGTAAACATACATACGACTGTAATCGTATTAGGTATGATTGTATCTTATACTATATTGTATTATATTATTGTAATTATTAACATTGTAAAGAGGAGATAAAAAATAGACCTTCAGAGTTTCTTGCCTGTTCTTCTCGAGAAGGCTCTCCCAATTTCCGAACAGGTGTCGAGTCAATTTTTCTATTTTTTTTCCTTATTCGTACGTACGGACAAGGTTTTGACGTGAAACGTCTTTAAAATCGCGCCGAAACATACGGGTACCAGGTTTAAAAAGTGGACCGTAACGAAAAGGTCTATATCATCGTACCTTAATAATTAAAAAACTATTAGTGTTAGAAACAAAAATGTGCTGTGAATATTTCACTTATATAGTCAGTTCGCTGTTGTGACATGGAGTTTTTTATTTTTATTTCAATCATTTACTTTAAATGCGATTCCCTAACATGGACGTTTCACGTTAAAACCAACAGCCGTGTGCCCCGGCACAGCCCCACCCGATTTTTGTTTTCTTTTTTTAAGCTTTGTTTTTTTGTTTTGTCTGTTGACGTCAATAAGTGCCTGTAAAGGTCTATGTTGAATAAAGATTATTTTGATTTTGATTTTGATTTTTTTTGAGTCAAATTTTTATTAAAATAAAACATGTTATTCTTTTGTTTTATAATAAAAAAACAATAATAACTTCTTTAACAGAGAAATAATTGGTATTAAAAAATTTTAAGGCAATTAAACTCGTAAAATATATTAATACAGTACCTATAAAAAAGAGCGTATTCACATTTAAAAGGCCGGCAACACGTCTGTTGTTGCGGGCAGCGATAATCACTTACTATCAAGTAATCCATTTGCTCGTTTGCCTATTACAGTTATTGTGGAAAAGTACTTTTTTTATAAGACAGGGATCTTATAAAAAAAGTACTTTTCCATAATAACTGTATTCGATACCACTAAGCATGGACCCTATACGGCGTATTGGTCGGGAGTTCCCATATTCGATCGAGGCCAAAGGGAGTTGGTGTCCTCCTTTCCGAAAGAATAACAGAGTGTGTGACCGAGTATAAGTGCGTGAACCCCCGACTCCTCTGGGTAAGGCTAAAGATGGACTTACCAGAATTTTTCTGTGTGTGTATATGCACCAACAGATTTTGGTTTAAGGAGGTCCCAAAAAGCCGTAAAACAGCAAGAGGAGTTCTGGGAAGGTATGAAAGATACTCTGTCGCAATGTAAGGAGAATGAGAGGATTGTTATGCTTGGAGATTTTAATAGCTGGGTAGGTATACAGCGAGATGGGTATGAAAAAGTGTTAGGTAAATTTGGAGATAAGAGAATAAATGCGAATGGGGAAAGTTTTATAGATGTATGTCTGGAATGGAATCTTGTGGTGACAAACACAATGTTTGCTCACAAGATGATTCATATGTACACAAGAGAAGATGCATGTTCGAAGAGCATGATTGATTTCGTGATTGTGGATGAGAGACTGAAGAGTAAGGTGCGGGATACAAGAGTGTTTCGAGGTGTCGGCCTGGATACAGACCACTTTTTGTTGTTAGCCGAATAAGTGGCCTTTTAAATAAATGGCGACATCGAACCAAGGAAACGACTAGTATTCTGCAACGCATAAAAGTGGAAAAATTGCAAGAGAAAAGAATAGAAGAAGAAGAATATGAGCGAAAGTTGCGTGATAGACTTGAGAGTATGAACGAAGTTTGTGAGATAGAAAACATATGGAAGTTTGTCAAGGAGCAAATAGTGAGTGTGGCAACTGACGTATGTGGTGTGATTAAAAGAAAAAAAGGACGACAAGAGAAGAGAGTATGGATGGATGAAGACGTGCAAAAAGTAGTGCAAGATAAGAAGAAAGCATGGAGAGATTGGTGGCACAAAGAGCTAACCAGAGAATGCAAGTGAGTACAGCTGAAGATACAGCGGAAGCCAGAAAGAAGTACAAAAGTGTGAAGGCATTAGTGAAGGATGTAGTGAATAGAAAGAAAGAAGAACGTAAAGATGAGTTTGATCGCAGCCTCTCTGATAATTTCCGTTCCAACATAAAGTGTTTTTGGAAATCTATTAGGACAGCTCGAGGAAAGAGTACAAACTCGGAGCTGGGTAATATCAGGGGCCACGATGGAGGTATGATTAAGGTGAGGAAAGAGTGATGAAGAGATGGAAGGAGTATTTTGAAAGTTTGTATGAAAGAGCAGACCAGGGCGAACAGGACGATTATGTGTACATGGAACAGGATTGGAATGAAAGTGAAATAAGTATGGAAGAGATAGTGAAAGCTCTCAAAAGTATGAAAGCGGGAAAATCTGCTGGGTATGACAGGATTGTGGTAGAGATGCTACGAGCTGGAAAAGGTCCCGTCGCAAAACAGCTGCACTGCCTTTTCAACTTGTGTTGGGGTGAACGGCCGAGTACCTAAAGATTGGTGCGAAGCCGTCATAGTCCCACTATACAAAGGAAAAGGGTCGCGGTTGGATTGCAAAAACTATCGAGGAATAAGTCTTCTCAGCGTCGTTGGCAAATTGTATGCTAAGTTTCTGATAGAAGAGTCATAAAAGAGACGAGTGATAGAATCTGGGACGTGCAAGCAGGATTTAGAAAGGGAATGGGATGTACGGATCAAGTCTTTTCCTTACGATGCATTACTCAGAAATTTCTGGCCAAAAGCCAACGAGTATATTGCATATTCGTGGACTTGGAAAAGGCTTATGACAGAGTGGTGAGAAATGAGTTGTGGTCGGCATTGTCCATGCATGGAGTGAACGGCAGCCTAATTCGGGCATTAAAATCTCTCTATGTGAATTCTAATGCTCGTGTTAGGATAAATGGTGCATACACAGAACCGTTTCACATCGAAAAAGGTGTGAGGCAAGGGTGTGTAGCATCTCCATGGCTGTTTAACCTATTCATGGATCAGTGCCTGTCGAATTTGAAAGAGAGTGAATGTGGTTTACGCATGAATGAGTTACTTGTCAAATGCCTACTGTACGCTGATGACCAAGTAATATTGGCATCATCGGCCAGTGAGTTGCAGGAGATGGTAACTGTTATGAATGACGCTTTAAATGATAAAGGAATGAAAGTGAACGTAAGTAAGACCAAGGTATTGGTGTTTGAAAGAGATGTAAATATGACATTGTGTGACATTATGATAGAAGGAGAAAAAGTAGAACAAGTAGAAGAGTTTGTATATTTGGGATGTATGTTTACAAGGGATGGAAGGTGTGATAATGATATAGAGAAGCGAGTGAAAGCTGGTAACATGGTGAATGGGGCCATGCATACGTTTCTGAGTAGTCAGAAAATTTCAGAAAAAGCGCGACTAGCAGTGCATGAGGGCGTGCTGGTCCCAACATTAATGTACGGAAGTGAAAGTTGGGTATTGGAGAAACGACATGAAAGCAGAATAAATGCAGTAGAAATGAGAGCTTTGCGGAGTATGGCAGGAGTAAAACTGAGTGACAGATTGTATAATGAAGTGATTAGAAAGAAATGTGGTTTGAAAGAGGATATCGTGACAAGAATAGAGAAAGGGATGCTTGGGTGGTTTGGGCATGTGGAACGGATGGATGAAAGTAGACTGACCAAAATGATTTATGAGGCTGGAGTGAGTGGAGACACGGGACGAGGAAGACTAGGCGAACATATTTCGAACAAATCGAAAGTGTCCTCAAAAAAGGCCAGGTCAGAAGTACCCGCAATCGTCGAGCATGTATGAGGAATTTTATGAAAGTAGATGAAGCGAAAGAGATATGTAAGGACCGTAGCAAGTGGAAAGGACGTAATCTCTGCCTACCCCCGTGGGAAAAAGGCGTGGTGTATGTATGTATGTATATGTATGTATTCGAAGTTTGAAGTAAATATCGATTTTTTCACCATAATCGGAGTGTTTAAACAGGTCACCTCACTATGAACAAATGTCAAATGTGGCCTATTAAATTGACCTGACTGTAACAATTTTACTTCTTTATTTAGAACGTTCTCAAATTATAAGCTAGCCACAGTAAGGCATCGAGAGATTACGCAGGTCGGTCCAGCGTAATCTTCCGCAGCAGTAAGCAGACAGTACCGTATATTATTCTTGAATAAACGTCAGTATTGTACTACATTTAGAGCCTTATTTAGTTTGTACATCTTTTTAAGGTAAGGTACTGTTATACCCAGCATTGTTAGTCATAGTGCTGATCACTAATCCTGCTAGATCAGCAACTCAATCCACATCTACAGTCGGCTTCAAGACGGAGTCAGTCTGCATCACGCATCCATCCAATACACGCGGCTGCTTAAGGGTCCCTATCCATTCCGAAATTGTTAAATCTAAAGTAAAGTGTTTGTTAATTTCTATTATATCTTTCAGCTTAATAAAATAGTTTTTTTTAAAAAGCAATCTGAAAGGGTCCCCATAACATTTTGGTGGCAGCGGTGGGATCGAAAATCCCCAGTACCTACAAATAGCCGCTCCGGTGCAGATCAAAATAAACACAAAAATTATCCTGTGTAAATCCTGTGGTGAAAGAAAATATCCCGTAGTAAAGAACATTATCCTGCGTAAATATCCAGCAACAAAATCAAGACATACTGTTGCGAAGTATCCAGCACAGTGAAGTCTCATTCTGAAGAAAAATTATACTTACGTGTCCAAGTGTTCCTGTCTGAAAAGAAAATCCTCGTGCTCAATATAATCCAATCCTGAAAGAAAATAATTACCTACCTGGCGTCGCATCTCGAAACAAATCTAAAATCAACATCGTCAACGTCTAAGCAGAGTTCCTGAAACAAAGAAAGCACATCCACCGACTCGCTACTTCGTGTAATCGCCGAGAACGCGCGTCCCAGCTACGAGCTACGTCAGCTGCCTACATCGCCGATCGCCGCACACAATATCGTCATTGTTCCCGGTATGAAGATCGTAACCCGGCTAGTCATAACATCCGTATGCGCGACATTAATGTAAGTCTTTAGTCATTGCTCGAATTTAAATTTGAAATCATAAATATTCAAGTGGCTCATTAAATATTATGTCCAAGACGCCTAAAACTGAAAACGGTAATAGGCTAACCATCGAAATCCCGGCAAACCAACAACAAGAAGACACCAAATCACCCACAAATTCTCCAAGAATAAGCACGAGATCTCAATCGATCATGTCCAACGAAATCGATCTAAATATCCTCCTTAAATTCATTAAACCATATGATGGTAATCGTGAAACTTTAAATTCTTATATTGTCAATTGCAACAATGCATTCGAGCTTGCTTCAGATAAACAAAAATCGATACTATTCAAATATATATTATGCCAGTTACAAGGCAAGGCTGAAACAGCCTGTTCAATTAAAGAATTTACCGGTTGGGAACAACTGAAAGACTTCCTAAAGACGCAATTTAGCGAACGGAAACATTACGCCCATTTACTCATGGACCTCCAAGAGAGCCGTCAAGGGCCTAATGAAAACGTCTCACAATTTTCACTCAAAATAGAAACATGTCTCTCTCAACTTTTAACTGAAATCTCTATATCCACAACCAAACAAAAGGAGCTCCCCGGCCGAACGGCAGCGATGGAAGACTTAGCTCTACATCACTATCTTATGGGCCTCCATCCTAGATTATCCAATATAGTTAGGTGCAGAGCACCAAAGAACCTTAACGAGGCAATTAATTTAGCAATATCCGAGGAGAGAATACAACAATCCTTATATAAAAGAAACATAAATCCTGAAGCAAGGCCGAATAACAATTCCAAACCTAATCCTAGGCACAATATCCAGCCGAAAGTATCCAGCAGCAACAATTCATCCAGCATGTTCTGTCGATATTGTAAGTCTCCAGGACATGATATAAAAGACTGCAAAAGAAGGGAGTATTTCAACAACTTACATAACAAACAATCACCACACAAAACACCACACACTTCATCCTTCAACTCACCACAACGCCCATTCCATCCAGGTCCTTCCATATCCAGACCGATGAATCACGTCCAATTATCCGAAGAAGTCGAAGAAGTCGGTTATGACGAAACCGACAATTTAAACGACTAAGGGCCTCACGACGGTGTCACGTGAGACCCAAAACCATGACCTACGCTCAAATCCTTGACTCAAGCATCCACGACACCTCATTCAAACAAACTGAATCCAAGGGTCACACGGGTAACCAGCCCCAAGTAAGCGCCCTATCCTCTAAATCCAAGGGTCACACGGGTAACCAGCCCCAAGTAAGCGCCCTATCCTCTAAATCCAAGGGTCACACGGGTAACCAGCCCCAAGTAAGCGCCCTATCCTCTAAATCCAAGG
The DNA here is from genome assembly GCA_036419045.1 of Scirpophaga incertulas. Lineage (NCBI taxonomy): Eukaryota > Metazoa > Arthropoda > Insecta > Lepidoptera > Crambidae > Scirpophaga > Scirpophaga incertulas. The sequence continues at coordinate 10,166,001 of CM071631.1, forward strand.
GTCACACGGGTAACCAGCCCCAAGTAAGCGCCCTATCCTCTAAATCCAAGGGTCACACGGGTAACCAGCCCCAAGTAAGCGCCCTATCCACTAAATCCAAGGGTCACACGGGTAACCAGCCCCAAGTAAGCGCCCTATCCCTAAATCCAAGGGTCACACGGGTAACCAGCCCCAAGTAAGCGCCCTATCGTCTGAATTCACCGTATCCGAGGTCCACACGGGTAATCAGCCCCAAAGAAGTGTCCTCCACTCCAATATCCTAGCATCACAAGTCGAAAATCCAAACATTGATGTTTACGAAATAAACATCGACACATCTCAAAAACTATTACCACATATCCTTGTCTCTACTCAAGTATCCGACATCCCTTTGTCTATCCTAGTTGATTCCGGTTCAGCTATATCCCTATTAAAGAAATCATCCATCCAAAAAGGTATCACCCTTACTGAAGAACCCGTAAATCTAAAAGGCATCGATCCCGGAGATGATACCACTCCCACTCTAGGACATTTTAAACTTAAATTAAATATCCAAAAAAATAAATCCTTTAATCATGAATTCCATGTCATCAAAGATATAAATCTTCCTTATGACGGTATCATAGGTTCCGACTTCCTTACGACATTTGGCTGTAATATAGACTACACCAAAGACATCCTTAATATCCAAAACGTCCACATAAAACTCCACTTTAATAATCCTACCTATTTAATTCCTCCTCGTTCCGAAACTATTATTGAATGTTCCGTCTCAAATCCCGACCTAAAAGAAGGTCTTATCCTCGACCAAAAAATATCCGACTCCCTAATCATTGCTAATTGTTTAGTCCGTGTAAAGGATAACAACAGAATCAATCTCTCTATTGTCAATATATCCGATGAATCAATAACAGTAAATTCAAACCTTAATTTAAAACTTAATCCTTACGAACCGCCTCAATCCCAAAAACATCCAACAAGCCTGGTCAACAACATCAATACTTCTCCAATCAGTGTCCCCAATCGTACTAGAGAAGTACTAAAACAACTTCGAACATCACATCTCAACGATGAAGAGAAGGACGAACTCTATAAATTATGCTCAGAATATTCAGACATCTTCTATCTTCCAGGCGAAGATCTCACCCATACTCATGCCTTAAAACATGATATCAAAACAACGACCGAAATTCCTATCCATACTAAATCATACAGATTTCCTCAAATCCATAAGGCAGAAGTTCGAAAGCAAATCGATAAGATGCTCGAACAAAATATAATAGAACCTTCAGAATCCCCTTGGTCATCCCCTATATGGGTAGTTCCAAAAAAACTCGATGCCTCAAATGAACGAAAGTGGCGAGTCGTTATCGACTATCGTAAGTTAAACGACGTCACTATTGGTGATACCTATCCCCTTCCACAAATAACAGAAATCCTTGACCAACTTGGTCATAGTAAATATTTTTCCACCCTGGATCTAGCCTCAGGATTCCATCAAATAAAACTCACTGATACCTCTAAATCCAAAACCGCATTCACTATCCCAGAAGGCCATTTTCAATTCTTGCGAATGCCATTTGGCCTCAAAAATGCTCCTTCCACTTTCCAAAGACTCATGAATTCCGTCCTATCCGGTCTCCAAGGCATCCGGTGCTTCGTCTATCTCGATGACGTAGTATCCTACGGTTATGACTTGAGCAAAAGCATAGCCAATCTAAAAGCAATTTTCCAACGTATCCGAAATTTCAACCTAAAACTCCAACCTGACAAGTGTGAGTTTCTCCGCCGAGAGGTTTGTTACCTCGGCCATATCATCACCGAAGAAGGTGTTAAACCCAATCCTGAGAAAATCCGAGCTGTAACCGAATTTCCTACTCCTATGTCTCCCAAGGATATAAAATCCTTCCTTGGCCTCGTATCCTACTATCGTCGTTTCATCCCAGATTTTTCCAAGCTCGCAAAATCCCTCACTTCTCTCCTTAAAAAGAATGTTACCTTCAAATGGGAAAATGAACAACAACTTTCCTTCGATATCCTTAAGGAAAAGCTTGTTACCGCTCCGGTCCTTGCATATCCGGACTTCTCCCAACCTTTCGTCCTAACTTGTGATGCATCCAATTATGCCATATCCGCAATCCTATCCCAAGGCCCCATAGGACAAGATCGTCCTATAGCCTATGCTTCCAGGACGCTTAACAAAGCTGAACAAAATTACAGCGTCACTGAAAAAGAATGCCTCGCTATAGTATTCGGCACAAAAACATTCCGCCCTTACCTTTATGGCTATAAATTCACGATAGTCACCGACCACAAACCCTTACAATGGCTGTTTAATTGCAAAGATCCCGGCTCCAGACTTGTCCGTTGGAGACTGAAATTAGAAGAATTTGAGTATAATATCCATTACAAAAAGGGAAAATCAAATTCCAATGCCGATGCCCTATCCCGAATTCCTGTAAATCCTATCGTGCCCGTAGAAGATACACCTGTAATTAACTTACCTGTCGAAAATCCCTCTGAAAATAACTGACCTGTCGATAATCCTTCCACGGAGAATCCACCTATAACAAACTTACCTGTAGCAGAGATACCTGCTGCACCTGAAGAAACACAATCCTTTAGTCCTATCACACTCGAAGATCTCGGCATCGAATCCTTTCCTAGCTCCCTCGAAGTGATTGACATTGACAGTAATGACCTGCCAATCATAGATCTTCTTGAAAATAACGATATTCCTTCTCTTACGTACAGCCCTAATCCTAATACAGTAGAAGAACCTACGAATTTCCCCACGTACAGAGATATAAACTTACCTGAAGTAGAACAACAATTATCCACTTCCAATGATCTCCCAGAATCCAACGATATCCCGCTGTCCGGTGATTATCCTACAATGTTAAAAGTCATATCCAACAAGAATAAAATCCTTAATACATGCATCATTGAACATAATGAAAGCCTAATGAAATCCGTTTCCAAAATTGTCCTCGTCCCTACCTCAATCGATTTAGATGAATCGAATCCTTATCTACAAGACATCCTGAACCAAGTGGAAGACGTTAACATTATCCATAACGCTGAAAAGGAATTATATTCATACTATAAAAGATATAAATAACAAATCATTTTTCCTCCTTTTCACTAGAGTCAACCATTTCGATGTAGCTTCATATCCTGACATCCTTAAAACCATCCGCTGTGTTAGAGACGAAATAATAAAACTAGGAAACGTTCCCGATATAAGTATCCCTGATTTCCGTAATGCATATGAAACGCATTCATTTACCAAAATATATAACATCCTACTCTACCTATTCCATAATACTACTATCCTAATCAACATATACCACGATAACATTACCTTTCCATTGCCATCCGATATAAAGAAAATCCTTTATGACAACCATGATATTCCCATAGCTGGTCATCCCGGTTCTGCTCGTATGTACGACAGAATCAAACAAAATTATTACTGGAAAGGAATGCGTTCAGACATAGAAGCATATGTTAAGAAATGCAAACTATGCCAAGAGAATAAAGCTCTTCGAAAAATCAACCGTGCTCCTATGCAGATAACAAGCACATCCTCCGCTCCTTGTCAGAGAATATCCTTGGACATCGTTGGTCCTCTACCCGAGTCCGGTCCTGGAAAACTCCGATTCATATTGACTATCCAAGATGACCTTACCAAATTCTCCTCAGCATATCCGCAGTACCACCGCTGAAGAAACCAGCGAGTGCCTACTCCATTACATTTCAATTTTCGGAATCCCGAAAATCATCCTCACCGATCAAGGTACCAATTTCACTTCCGAACTATTCAAACAAACATGTCTCTTCCTTAAAATTAAACAGCTCTGGTCCTCTCCTTACCATCCCCAAACACAAGGAGCCCTCGAAAGGAGTCACTCCACATTGAAAGAATATCTAAAGTCCTATGTAAACGAAGGCCAAGATAATTGGCCCCGCTATGTATACACAGCCATGTTAGCCTATAACACAGCAGTGCACTCCACAACGCACTACAGTCCTTACGAACTCATGTTCGGCAACAAACCATTCATGCCAAATTCCATTTTTGACGAAGACCCTGGTCACACATATCCTGAATATGTCCGTATGTTGCAAAACCGATTAAAACACTCTAGAGAAAAAGCTCTAGAACACATCCGAAGGTCAAAAATAATATCAAAAAATTATTATGACTCGCACAGTCGACCCGTACGATATAAAGTGGGCGACTACGTCTACCTAAAGAACCATCCAAGGCTACGAAAAGCCTTAACACCTATTTGGAAAGGCCCATACAAAGTGGTAAAAATACATATACATTGTCACTTCTTATTAACCGTCGCCATGTCCGACACCACTTTGACGAGGTAAAGCCTGCAGAAGTTCAAGGCAACCTGTAAAATAAATCATTCAGTAATTAAGAATTAGTTTTATATTATACCTAATAAAAAAAAAATTATTTAGGTGACCTTAATATTTTTCTTATATACACGTATATTTTAATTTTATATCCTTTTTTTTATTCATTTTTTTTTATTATTACTAACATTTTTTTTTCTTTTATTATTTAAATTTACCTTTTATTAATGTGCACTAAACTGTCACGCAACTGTCCTAAATACAACATAACATTAGCATAATCATTTTCAGTGTCTTAACGAAGATCCAGTGTCAACAAGAACATATACAACCAATAGAATCAAGCCCGGGATTGTATTTCGATTATCTCGGAATTCTTAAAATAAAAAATGGCCAACTAGATGTTCTAGTCCCTTAGATATATCTCACTTTAATACTCAAACACAAAACATTAAACATTCATTGGACATTGCAATCAATTTATGTAACCAAATTAAGAATCAAAATAACTATTCATGCAATAGTATTCTGAATCCCTTAGTCACACTCTACCACGACATGATTCAAGACTTTTCTGCAATATCTCATTTGATTGAAACAAGACATAAACGCGACGCATGGATAAGCTTAGGCGGATCCGTCCTTAAACAAATTTTTGGTACATTAGACGAAAACGATGGTATTAAATACAATCAAGCGATAGAAACAGTTCAAAACGACCAAAAGAAATTGGCTACATTAATGAAACAAAATATACTCGTCGCTACATCTGCAATTGAATCATTTAATAAAACTGTCAAAAACATAAAATTTAATGAAGCCAACCTAAATAAGGCTATTGACAAGCTCTCGATCAAATTAGAAAATATCTCCATCAAAACAGATGAACTATTATTCGATACTTATAATACCCATATTATCAACAATTTAGAAACAGCAATATCAACATTGTCATTCCAAATTGAAGATATTATAAATGCCGTATTGTTCAGCGGTCACAATACTCTACACCCCTCAATATTAAACCCAAGCCAACTACATCAAGAGCTCGTCAATAACATCAGACATTTACCAGATATTTCTAAATTACCTGTACAACTAGATATAAGTTCTATTCATTCTATTTTAAACATCTCTAATGTAATGTGTTATTATATTAATAAGAAAATTATTTTTGTACTACAGATACCATTAGTTTCTTCAAAGGACTTTATGCTGTACCATAATATAGCTCTACCTACTCCTCATAATTCTACTAACCCTAACTCCTTTAGCTTAATATTACCAGACTCTAGATATACAGCAATGACTAAAGACAAATCACAGTACTGCAACCTAGATAGCCTAGAGATTACTGTAAAACCCCAAGTTTGAACAATTTCATATGTGATGTAATGAACATTTATACATCTGACGCAAAACCAACATGTACAAGTAAACTCATTTCCGAAGTAATAAGTGAAACCCCAGTGCAGTGTAAAACAAACTTTATTAAAGGTAAAATAGATACATGGAAACCGATCCATAATAATAAATGGATATATGTACAATCAGAACCAATGAAAGTAACAATAGAATGTTTAGACTCAAAATTGTATGAAAATAATATATTAGGAACTGGAATCATAACAATACCAAGTGGATGTATCGGTCACTGCAGAAGCACTATATTAATTCCAAAAAAACAACATTGTAAATATCAACTCGCCTATTAAAACTCCAAATTTCAATCTGATTAATGACAGTTGTTGTAACCTAGTTAAGTTTAAAAATGTAATAAACAATAATGTGTCCCCTATTAGACTTCATAATATTGATTTAGACAATTTAAACTCAGAAAAAGATTTACTTATTGAAACTTCAAAAAATTTAGATTCAATAATTAATGAACCTCATATTATTCAATATGGGACACACTATTCTATACTTATTAATATTTTAGTTTTTATAATGATTGTATTCCTAGCTTATATATTATATAAACGTATACCTGGCTGCAGCTCCGCATTTAAAAGATCTATTAACTTACCTCATAAATCCGAAACCGTAGGATCTGAAGTCCAGAACTCAGACCCTGAAAGCATTCAACTACCTAGAATTAGAACAGCCTGTTAACCAGAAACTTCCCTTTTTCTTTCAACCTGGAAGTTTCCTTCTAAAGGGGGAGGTGTTATACCCCAGCATTGTTAGTCATAGTGCTGATCCACTAATCCTGCTAGATCAGCAACTCAATCCACATCTACAGTCGGCTTCAAGACGGAGTCAGTCTGCATCACGCATCCATCCAATACACGCGGCTGCTTAAGGGTCCCTATCCATTCCGAAATTGTTAAATCTAAAGTAAAGTGTTTGTTAATTTCTATTATATCTTTCAGCTTAATAAAATAGTTTTTTTTAAAAAGCAATCTGAAAGGGTCCCCATAACAGTACGTAAGCGTGATTGTACGTTGTTTAAGTGGAAATAGATACGAGCCGAAAACATACATCTTCAAATTTTTAGGTAATACCATTTCTAGTGCGTTATCATTAAGGTTCAGGTTCAGGTTAACATTCAGATTTTGTTTGGCAGTTAAAAAAGTAACTAAATACAAAATTCATCTTGATATATCTCATAACTAAATAACGTCCTCCCTTCTTCGCCGTACTAGAATATTTACATATCGCCCATTTAATAATTCACGTCGACTTCAACGTGTTTTGTAAATTTGTACTTTAGATTTTATGAAATAATTGCACGCCACATTATTTTTATGCTTTTAAAAGCACATTGCGTTGTACGCTAATTACTATAATAATTCTGTGGCTAAATGTTAGAACGTGTGCACATCTCCCACAAAATTATGCAAAAATATTATAACGTCTCACATATTTTTTTTTTTGTAATAGTAACTAAAACTATACGATTTTTTATAATTTTCCGAAGCTTTTCCCAAGCTTCGAATATTTTAATTTCTGAATAGCAGCTTACATTCGTTTGCATTCGATATTAACAGCGTAATTTATTTAATGTAAATTTTGTACGTCTTCCCAGGCGGGAACGTAATAAGATAAATTTATTCTAATTATAATCAATAGATCGACATAACTCGTAAATACCTGTTGAAATCACCAATGTCGGTTTCACGAATGACGGTAAAGCGACACTCTTAATGTTTTAAGTGTTAAGCAACTCACTTTTCATGATATGATAAATTCTTATCTATGAAGCTTTTTTTTCGCTAGATATTGATAAATAATCAAACTGCCCACCAGACGGTAAATATTTACATACCACATAAGCCAGAGTGTACATTAACAATTTGCGACACAATATAAAAAATCACGCTACCTAACTGCCTTGAAATACTTTGTCTGTTTTACAGCAGCAATAGCTGAAATAACGTTACCCAAGACGAGTCATTCTTCGGTAAAATAGTCCAGTAATATAATGTGACCATAAGACATTTAGAAATTACTAAAATCTAAAAAAAAAAATCGAAAAAATGATTTCGTATCGCGAATGCATTGAATCGTTGATTTACACTACCCACTGTGACACACTTTTTTCATAGCTCCTAGCACCTTCATCTATCACAGGATGCAATAAAGGCAGGCACCGCCATATTTCCTCGTCGGGTTTCCACACATCGTCGCTAATGATTCTGTTCACAAATAAAGGGCGAGCTCTTAGAATTGTGGACACGTTCGCTATTGTGCAGGAAAGAAACACTCGCAGTTTAGGTTTTGACAAATCGCAATGTTTAGTTTCCGAGATACGAAGCTCGTATGCGAGACAAATTATTATTGTGCGCTTGGAATAATCTTGGTTTTATTCTTATATATCACAAGTGTTTCCAAGTCAAAATCAACGTAACTATTGTTGATACGATGTAGTGAAATTTAAAATTTTATCCTTATATAGTGCGTATTGCTAAGTACCAAATTATTTTATTCATATAATTTTAGATATTATTTACTTGGATTATTATAAGATCTTGGATCTAAGTGTTTGAAGCACATAGACGATTATAATTTTTACTTCTTAATTTTGACGTTTTTAGGTGTACTTTTCATTATCAAATTTTAATAATCAAGGCGTTCATTTTTTTTTCGGGGGGAAAATGCGCTGGCTAGGCGCGGCCGTGTGTGGGGCTCCGCTAGAGGACCGGTCTACCCACTAAAAACCCCCCGGTGTCCTTCCAACCCATATCGGGGCGCGTGGCGGGGTGCGCTTTCGCGATTCTACCGCCACTCATTTAATAACCTAATAACCGTATTGTTCAAGCAAATTTAATCCGCCATTTTGTAGAGACAACCGTCATGTTTCATAATAATTATATAAATGCAACTTAAATAAAACCATTTCGAAAAAGGTTAGATTAACTATTTCAAATTAAAGTGTGTTTGCAATTTATAAAAACATGATTAAGTTAATCCAAAAAATACAGGAAAATATTGTATATTGTTAACAAATTCTGTCAACAACAAACGCATGTTCACAAAAAAGGAAAAAATGTAATTATGTATCAAAGGAAGGCACAAAAAAAGCACTTACGAAAGTATAAATAAACCATTTCAATGATACGCGCAGAGTGAATATATGAAAGTAAATATACCTACATGACATATGCCGAAACGAGAGAATATTATTGACATTATTTTACTTTGAATTATGTATTGAAGCATATTTATGTGAAAAATTACACGACATACTTACTAGTATATCAAATAAAATATTTAAGAGATTATCCAAAGACAAATCAGTATAAGAAAAAAGAAGAATCCAAAGAGAGATATTAGCCCAATCTCTTAAGTTTTTTTTCGTAATATATCATCGTAAAAAATCTGTTTATAAATATTTTCACAACCTTTGTTTCGAAACTAATGACAGTCAATCATAATTTTTATTTGTGTATCTTTATAATGTATTTTTAATAAATGTAATTTTTATAATGTCTATCTGAAAAAAATCCATAGAACTGGCGGAAGCTCTGAAAATTTCGATGCTAACCTGAAAATTCAGAAATCCTTTTCTCCTCCAAAATATGATAAAACCGGTCTGTTTATGCTTTACTTCGATAGATCGCGGGATCTACATCCATTTGTTATGAAAGCTTATTTTAGCGACGCGAAGATACAGCGTCGGAGGGGGCTCTGATTTATAGCTTAATGTCAAAAATAAGCCAACAAGAAAACGCAAAAATACAGATTGGCTTATGAATAAAGCAACGGTATAAAGTTGCATTAAAAAAATGAAACATTCAGTCAAAACTAGTCTATAAGTCTCTAAAGTAGTTACCCGAGGGAAACTATGTCAAGAGTCCTGAATCAACTGCTTGGTTAGATCCGTCTTACCTACATTCATACTCGTACGAGTGTTTGCGTAAAACAGCGTTGCTGTGTTGAGGCTTAAGCCATAGCAATGAAATAACTGAATACATCTTATGTACGAAGTTGGCAAGTTACACTGTGGTTCTGACGGATGTTGGAGATTTGCTGCGAATCGTGAGCACCAATAATATTATGGGTACTACCACATACTTCTTTGTCAATATAAACTTTTAAACATACTTTATTATTACCGCACTAAAATACTTTTCGACATTATTTACATTACATATACTTTTTTATATACATATATAAAAGATACTTTTAATTACATTTATAGTGTACGAACATAGATAGATGTTTCTCAAGTTTTTTTTGTCACGAACATATCCTGACCATATTAACACGATAATGTCTTAAAGAGTCCCAGCCTCTCCTCTCCTGAGGGAAAAAATGTCTTAAAAACTATGTTGCCTATGTGTAGATTCTATTCTAGGTTGCTGATTGATGTTTTCCTTTACCGTAGGAACATCGAATAAATGTACATTCATGTAATTCAAAATACACAATAGTACATACCAGAATCGTTCGCATTCCGCCCTAATACAATACCAGTGTCGAAATCACAGCATCAACGATAAGTTACAATATAAATTTAACCAATTTTCACAGTTACTACTTAATGTGTCATATTTCGATTCTCTATCAACACTATGTAATAAGTAATCACCCTATATCAATACTATTAATCCAATAACCTCACTGATTGGTTTCTGTCAACCGTCCGATAAGCTAATTTCTGGGTTCCTGTATAATTGTAGCAGAACTAATCCCAATTAGTCCATTTATTTGATAACAAAGATGTGTTCAAATCTTAACATTAATTGAACAGTATTTACTATAGAGTCCAATATAATTAGATTGTTTTCTTAGTAAGTTTTAAAAAGTAATAATACGATAGAAACGTTTGAGTACCGGGGAACATGTCTGCCTGTCCATGGAGGACATTGCTCAGCATTCTTGGTAATTCGCCTCGTCGTGGATATAAGGCTAATACTACTACTGCTACTATTCAATTATATATTATATATATTATATATTATATATATATATATAATATATATATTATATATATATATATAATTGATATTGCGCATTTACACTTAAATGGCAACGTAAACAAACTTGTAATTTCTGGATGGACAAATATCCAGGAAAATATCAAACAAGTGATATTATGTAGCCTGAAACCTACAGACCGTCCGTCCTTTTTCGAATATGATGATAGCAAAACAATTTTTATGAATGGTAACTGTTATCGAGCTTTCATATTTCGTTAGATGAAGATGTTGACAAATGAACTCACTGAACTGAAGCTCATGTCAAACATCGATAAATAAATAAATAAAATTCATTTATTTTAGGCAATTATAGCCCATGTGGAGTATAGCGCAAAGAGTAACAATACACTTATAAATAATAATAGATCATATAAAATAAAGTCAATTAATATTAATAGCTATATAATGTCAAGTGTTAATAATTATAAATAATCATGCTCATAAATACTCTAAGGGTGGAAGTGTAATAATAGAGATTAGACCCAGTTGGTAAATTGCAAGCACACTTTCATTAAATTTCGCTTAAATGGCCACTGCGCGTTGGATCTATATCCCCGCGCACGCCATTAAAAGACTGTGTCTTATAAAGACGCGTAATATAAGTGACATAATAATAATAATAATAAGTAGGGAAGTGACGACCCCATCGTCCGCTGGTGGGCATTTAATGCCCTTGACTGCCATAAAATGCCCCATCAGTGCAGTCAGTCTCCCTCAGGGCAGCTTGTGGCGAGCTGTTGGTGAGTGCGTCACCGGGGGTACCGATGTGCTTCAGGGGGGCGTATGCCACCCGCCTCTGTCTTGCCTTAACCAGCCGGACAGAGTGGAGTCGCAAGAGCAAATGCTCGAAGGGTGGAAGTGTAATAATGTCATAACGCCGACGGCGTCTCGATCGCTGTCGCAGACACACCTCTCTACACCCTTAGCCGTTCACACCAATGTTGCTCTCTTCGCACCAATATTGGTCTGCTTTTTTGGAGGGCCCATTTAGTGAGCGGCGAGTCACCACCTGCCATATTTAAATCAATTAGGAGGCTTTGAGAAGGCAGGTGACTGGAGTCTCTTCCATAGCCCGGTTTTCATTACCACCTAAATCGAAATGCAATAGGCCACAAACGTTTTGACCACTAATGACAATAGTTTCTGTGCATCTAACTAGGTATAGTCTTTGGCTGCATTTTTCATGGTGCAGATAGAGATTAGACCCAGTTGGTACACTCCACGCACACTTTCATTAAATTTCGCTTAAATGGCCTCTACGCGTTGGATCTGTATCCCCGCGCAAGCCTTATAAAGGACCGTGTCTTATAAAGATACGTGATTTAAGCTACATAATAATAATAAATACCGTCAACAATACATGGATAGTCCGATTAATATGTTAAATTTCAGGTTTTTTAGTGTCAACAATCTGGCTGCCGCGATCATCAGGTTTGACTACCCCGGTCTTTCTCTATTTGAAGATATTAAAAAATCGATTTAAGGATATTTGAAGAAAAAGGTATATGCTGACTAGCCAAAGACTCTCAGAGTTTTAAAATTCAAAGTTGGAAATAAAATCGTAACTACGTCGACTGAAATTTTGAAAAATTCATAATTAAACCTCATAAAAAAGACAACAAAATATCAATAAATATTTGCGCGATGCACATTCTACTGACTACTGACTTAATCACTACAACCAGGTCACGCATTCGTGACGCCTCATGTCGCTCGATGAGGATCTTTACAAGGTATGAGATTTTTTTCATGTTTTTAAATCTTGTTTTATTACATACAATTAGTAAAATTGTTGACAAAGTAAATTTTTTATTAGTACCAACCTTCTTCAAAATCTCTCCACATACCAGTGTCAAAAGTATTAAGTAGAGGTTGTGGGCCTTCTCCCACCACGACAGATATGTGCGAGTTGGTGGGGAGCACCATAATCTCGTCTATTACCTATGGTGCCAATAATAAATTAAACTAAATCAAAGGTCAAATAATTAAAACTGGAAATGAAGCTATGGAAGAATGGAAATATAATGGGAGAGATATAAAATTGTCGTCAGTAGTTATCATAGTGCCAAAGATGCTGGCTGCGTTTCAATGGATTGCTACGCTAATCTTTTGAGAGAGGTAAGAGCCAGCTCTCTTGTCACGTACCGAACATCTAAGATATTGGCCAACAAATCTTCATCAAAAAAAACTTGCATTGTAATAATAAAATCAGTTATATATTGTACAATTATATGTTGTACTGTCGTCAATAACGATTTACGTAATAACAAAATTTATAGAAAACAATACAAATAAAAATATTTAAAGCACAGCGATTCTCGGCAAGTGATGTATTGCATATTATGTCACATATTTATTGAACACATGTGTTATTGAAATAAAAATACAATTTTCTAATACTCAAAGACAAAGTAATGAAAAATAAAATAGATTATAAAATACCACATCAAATTAACGATTTTTAAAGTATTATAAAAGTATAGATGAGTATAATTTATTTCGTATTAGACTATATACATTATACTGTGTAATGTTGGAGGAGAGGAATTACTTCAGAGAGTTTACAAAATGAACGGGCCACCATCGGAAACCTTCAAAAAAACATTGGTTGTCTGTAGAACTCCGTCTACTGCCGATATTTGAACGTGACAACGTCTATTACATGGTATTTTTTTCTGGGTGCAATGAAATTATTTAAAATAAAGTAATGTATAACATTTATATTTTTATTTAATAGTTTGTTTAAATTTTCTGCTTCTGAAGTCATACATAAATTAATTATTATGAGTAATGTGCACTTGCACACTAAATACAATAAGCATATGATTGCACATACATATGAACATACATTCATTCATCTTCATACAGAAGTTTATAGTTACAATAAAATTAAGCGTGGACTCCGTGTGGCGTCAGATTCGGCCGTTACGGTGTTTTCGAGAATGACTCCACGCCGTACCAATTTAATAGACGTTGTCACGTCAAAACATTTGTGATGAAGATAAAACCTAAGCGAGTACGGAATCTTTGTATTGCGTACATTTATTTTCGTTGCGTTTGTTTCCGCTCAGTTTCCTATTTGTATTATTCCAATAGCTCGTACGTTGGTTTATTTTCCATTATCACTACAGCTTAGAAACATCTACTACTGATAATAGATGTTGTAGGTCATCTCCCACCACGACAGTAATAAGCTAGTTGGTGGGGAGCGGCATAATCTCATCTGTTACCTAACAAGATATACTGCGGGCTGGTAAGGTTAGTTAAGGTCCCGTCGTGTATGGTACGGAGGCCGTTAGATAAACATTAATATCTGTTTTTAGCGTCACCGTGACTTAGTTTGGACAAGGCGAGAACTACTGGAGGCCCTCAAGTCTTACAAGAAAAAGACCTTGGTAAATTTTAAACGGTCAGATAACATTGAAGAAAGAGTCACCTGGTCGTTCGAGCCTGGCAAGATTTTAGTAGTGCATAACTTCGTATAAGTTTAAAAGTAGGCGTAGGTCAATATTATTAGTCCTAGTTTATTTACAACAATAAATATCTAGTGCAAAATAAATATCTAAATATTTATTAGGACAATAATTGATTGAAATCATTTCCCATACTTTTGTAAAAAAGAAAAAACTGTTCATCAGTATATTTACGAACAAAAAAACTTTTGAAAATAATTGCAAAATCTTATTCTACAGTTATAAAATAAAGATATTACTGAAGCCCTACTTACCAACGTCTAAATAAGTCACGTTAATTAATAAAGACTTGGGCCACAACGACTCACTCACCTTCTCGGACATAACAATGTCACTGGCGGCTAAAATATTAATCACGGGATGTAGTTTATCACAATAAATCAAGGCAGAGATTATTTCTTCCCGAATATGAATTTGCCCGGCAAGGCAATGATGGCATTGCCTTGCCGAAGCCGATAGGAAATACAATAATACACGCTACAATTATATTTGAGTTGTTTACTACTTTCTAAACATGCTTAAAAATTGTTTTGAACTAAGTTATGTACTCATACAACATTAAATTATAAAAATGTTTTAATATCGATCTCCACTGTGCAGCAATGTACAGCCTGTAATAGAGCTCAAACGTTTGTGACTTTGCGATATCGATACTGATCTGTGGTCCGATTAGGATCGGTTGCCTGAGTCAATCAAACAAGGTTTTATGTGTGTGTGGTTTTTGTACTTCTCGCGCCTACTGCGAAGGTAGCATCGTGAAGCTACCTGCATTAACTTGTCGAACAATTCAAAAGTGTTTATGAAGTTAACGAATCCGCCTGAGCAGGCGTGGTTAACTTAGAGCTAATCGCGCTATCATAACTACATACGAGTAGTTGAGGTAAGGTCGGTAGGGACGTTTTATGAACTGTTTATAGTGTGAAAGAAAATGTTTTAAAATATTGTAAGCAAAATAAACTCAGACATAATATAATACAACTTTCTTTAAACTGTGGCAATTAATCCAAAATTACCTGAACTTGCTACGAGTAGAACAGATCTTACAATTTCATTATATTTTAAGAAAGCTTTCCGGGAAAGCACAGCGTTGTTCATACTTGTGCAAGCTAATGATTTATGTATAGTGGGATGCGTTCTGTATCTTACTTAAATGTGCAGTCTACTACAAAGAATTTAATACCTATAAATTTACAAAATATGTGTAGGTTATTTTGCTTAATCTTATGTGAAGAAACTAAAGTTTACATATCTTTATAGTAGTGGCCGTAAAGAATTCATTTTAATCCAGTGTACCCTATTTTTTTTTTGTTTTAAGTAGTCATATGAAAATTGTTCTTTAATTGTTCATTTCTCCAAAACCCAGTAGACTTTATTGGTCCGGGACTTTATAGATACATGAGGGTTGGTAGTCTATTTTTACTTACGTTGCTGCTGTAACAAGATAATTTCGTGTTGTTTTCAATTTCATTCAATTCTTCATAATCATGACAGATACATCTCATTTACACTAAACGCATTTTTATTGCTACAGCTTTCGCCCGTCCCTTTCTAACATTATTAGAATTATATTTTTTACATTAGGCTGTGTAAATCCAATGTAATAATATCCGTATTTGTTATATAAATTATTAACAACAATTAGTATCAACAACAGTACTCTATTTGAACAATAAAAAAATATTACAATACAATATATAACAAATTATTTCTAAATAATCTTTCAGGCAATCTATCGGACCAGAGTGATGGGTACTCATTGCACTGAAAAAATAGAACTGTAACTATTATAAGCTAACCATTTATGTATAGTAAATAATAATGGACTTGATCCTTAAAGGAATCTACCATTTTTTTTAAATATTCACACAGATTTTCATAACCGAACAACATAAACCGTGACCGCGAGCCTTCCTAAGTTATGATGTGGAAACTATAATGGAAACAAAATATTACGTAATAAAAAAAGTAGGGAAAAGATCATGTTGTTGATGTTGAAGATGTTTAATGCTTAAAACATATTTATATACCCTGAGTCAATCTCATAATTTAGAGGAAAGTAAGTTTTTACTAGTTAGAATAATTTAAACAAAATTTTACACGTTTCATGTATAATTTATATAATTACAGTATTGATTTTCCCAATTTATTCCCGTAGATGAAATATTATCGATTTGTAAAAATAAAGCTATAAAATGTAATAACTTTTTTTATGAATTTGAACTCATCTCAATATACATCATGTGACCTCAAAGGGGTTACATTTTTTATTCAATTTAATCATTTCACTACTTTTGTTCATAGGATTTCAAAAATATCGGGCGAACTTCACCAGGTAGGCCACCGGAGCACTAATTGGAGAAAGTCAAGTAGCAATGAGAACTTCAGATACAAGTTCTCAAGCAGGAAAACCAAGATAAAACTCCCAAGAACTTTGAGTTACCGCGATAAGTTATGTCGTTAAAATTCATAATGAAACTTTTTTACAAGTCTCACAGATGAAATAAAGACAATTTTGTATTAAATCATAAAGTAGATTTAGAACAAGGATTTTAAAGTCCAGTTTTCATTCTTATATATTTCAACTTTAATTTTCGGATATTTTTTCAAAGCCATTAATATCCCTACATTTATATTATTTTACTAGCTAGTGCCCGCGACTTTATGTTCGCAGGATACTATCGATGTGTAAGTTACATTATTGTAAAGATTTATTACAATCTTTCTTTATATTATTATTATATATTCACCAGTGTAACGTCTTAGGAGTTTATTTTAATATAAATATTTACAAGTTTGAATTATATATTTATTCTGTATGACACAACAACCAAAAGGTGTATGAGCAATTATTTTGTTACTTGTATCATAATAAATGACTTCTAGTTCTTAAATGATTGTATGCGCGTGTCTTGCAGTTGTTTTTTTTTCATAGCTATGATAATGTACACGGGTATCTGCTTTTGATAATTTGTAATTTGTATCCTTTTGTGGCTTAGGGGTAGTCATACTCTCATTAAAATCTCTTCAGCAGTGTCGTGTAAGGCAGGTCGTTACGTTCCCTAAAACATGGTTGAGCGAAGCGATGGCTGGTTCATGCGTCATGCTCGTGAACGGGTGCTGCCAGAGCGGAGATGAGTCTGCTCTTTGCTATACTGGGTACTATTTATTATAATTTTAATTTATCTTTAATATATTCTTTTAAAACTGTATGACATGGCATACCTAATATAGGCATGTTTTCAGATTATATTTTCATTAGTTGTATTTCCTATATTATGTAATGGAATGTGACTTCATGAATTATCCATATTGAAGTCATTTTCCAAATTAACGACTCTGTATCTATTTAATACAGTGGAAAAAACGACCCTTGCTGAGTTTCTTGCCGGTTCTTCTCAGTACAAGGTCTCCCGCCGTAGATTTGCGAACCGATGGCGTAGCTTTTCGACTTTCACAAGTGCTTGTAACAGCCTAGACTGAATAAATGATTTTGAATTTGAATTTGACTAGCCGACGGGGTCGTTTATTAATAATTACAAATTTGAATACGATGGTATTTTTATAGTATTACCGTTGTGTTGTTCCTATTATTACTAACACATAAGAATACAATGATACTGAAAACTAAAAAACCTGCTAAAAATATATAACAGCTTCTGACTTAGTTACGCCAACAATGACGCAGGTAAATAATTGCTAAACTGAGAAAGCAGAGCAGACATTCTTTTTTCCCTCAGGAGAAGAGGCTCAATCGTCATGAATACTACTGTAACCATACCTACCTATTATGTCGGACTTTAAACTGATCTAGGTGGCTCCACAGATGTGATTTATCGATCAATCTCGACCCAAAGATTTTGTTCTAATGACTTCATGGTTTATGGTGAGAGCCACCGCTCTTCAGAAGAAGATGCGATGCAGCGTTGCCCTATGTAAGGGGTCATATGGATTAAGCGTTAGCACATCTACGATAGAATAAACGATAGTTACAGACCTGTATATGCCGTTTATTTTAAAAGACGATAAAAAATGATATTTTGTTATTTAGTATTTTGTATATCATCACCTAAATACATCAATAAATTATTTTTATTAATCTATATACTTAAAACAAAGTTGTTTTGTCAATACTATTTACAAATTTAATTCAATAATGGCTGATCCGATTTAAATGATCACCTATTTGTAGGATTTGTTTCCATTATGAATAGTAGAATCGATATTTAGTTATTACAATTTACAAAGCAGGTAGAAAAATAAGAAAGTAAACTATTTATTTTATTCAGAGTTTTTGAGTTCCGCTATCTTACTGAATTGACTGCTCACATCTATTCATCGACTGTACGCTGTAGGGAGTCCGCCGATTCAGCTAGTCGGTGAATATTTGAAATGAATCAGCTAATGCCGTGTCCCCAGTAGGCAAATTGTTAGCGGCCGACTGAGTTTGTGGCGTATCGTTTTAGTACGCCCTTCCATATATTTGTAATGAAGTGTCCACAGTGTGCTAGTTTTGCGCTCACTTCTTTGCGCCATCTGTCTCAGTTAGTGGCCGACTCACAGCAAAACCAGTTCCAGTCGGTAGGAGCGATATGGCTGTTTGCCGGGCGCAGTAAATCTGTTTGCCAGTTCATACGGACAGTTGGAAAGAACCTATTGACATGTTATAATATCGTATTGTTCATTGTAACCACAGAGATGATTTCGAAATATATATATTTTTGTGAATAGTTGTGTAACCACTCCCTTCGTACAACAATAGTAAAGTGAAAATTCAGTCTACCTAAATAACAGTTTGCTTGCAACGATGATCTGAGTTAGCAGCTAACTCAAATTTCAGTTTGCCACAAATTTGCGGCTCACTGAGTCGGCTGCTAACAGTTTGCCTACTGGGGGCACAGCCTAATGCAATCCAGGGATTGTATTCTTAGGCTCTACCTTAAAATATATCGACATCGATATCGTCAGACATCTCACTCTAACTTGGAGACATATACGTTAGAGTAGTACGTGGCATAACAACGACAACGATGCACTAACTTTTTTGTTCAAAAGTAAAGGGCCAGCCCCCGAATTATGTAACTCTATTACTATCATATTTAATTGAAGCTGACAGATAGAGCAGTTACACTGCTGCTTTATTAAGATTCAATGTAACAATTATATTGATAATGCAGCAATCTTAGTCTATGTATGTGTTAACAAGTCTACAGATCGGCATGCATCTAAAGCACGCTTCATATTCATAGATAAACAACCTGTCATAGTTCTGCTAGACGCTCGACATAATAATGTTGCGTTGTACGGAATTAGATATATTTTCCAATACTCGCTATGCTATCAGGTGTCAATGGTCCACATTCCCATTTATAAGATGTTATTTATATGATTATTAGCCGCGTCTGCATAAATATTTTCCCTCCAATCACATGGATTTTTAATTGTTCTTTCTCCATTTCTAGGCTTCCCTTTCCCTTTATTTATGATTGACTCTTCTAAATATTCTTTGCCAAGATATTCGGTCCTTAGTTATCTTTATAGATCTGTATGCTTTTTTAGGTCGCTAATACTGGTAGCTATTTATGTTTAATGAAATCTCCCTCAGGTTCTTATAGGAAAGGTGTCAACAGTATAAACTTAAATATTATTTGCCTAATGTGTTTATTGTCTCTAAATCAATTCCTTTATCTTTTGCCATAATACATATTCTTTTAGCTCCCGACTACGCAAACCCGTTTTTTGCCATTCGCCTACGAAACCCTAAAAACCATTATGCAAGTTTATTGAACGCTTCAGCAATCTTTAATCTCTTATTGCATCGATACATTGAATGTAGTGGGATAACTAAAATGTGAATACAGGAGTGAAATCAAAGGGCCATACCAAAAGTAGCTCTACTACTTCCATTCACATTCACTACTAAACAGCTCTAGAGTAAAAGTCCTGTCCATTAAGTTATTTAACTAGTCTAATATTTGTAAATTTATATGTTAACATTCTATTATCCCATATAGACCTAAATATGATATATAGATAAACGTCTAAAGCATGCAGTATGTCAGAGTAACATGCCATGTTCAGCATTGTTATCATAATAAAATTAATACAATACTAGATGTATGTCCAATGTGTCAAGTTGAAATTATGTTAATGTGGCTGCAGGAGCTTGATCATGAATCCACAGAATGTATTATCACCTCCGTCACAATACCATAATCGATATAATAACACACACATACACCCATACACAAGCTGTATTGTTTGCGATGTTATGCATATCAGTGTATATTATCTAGATTTAATTTTGTTTACTTATCACTACATAATATAAAACAAAGTCGCTATCCACCGTCTGTCTTTGCCTATGTATGTTTAGATCTTTAAAACTACGCAACGGATTTTGATGCGGATTTTCTAATAGATGAGTGATTCTTAAGAAAGGTTTATATGTATAATAAATGCATGCACAATATAGAGAAACACTCATAAATTTTGAGGTTTCTAATGTGATGTCGTAAATAAGCACGTTTTTTTGTGTATAAGGACATTTTGTAGTAGGTATATTTACATAAGCATTGCACTAGTTATTAATTAAAATTATGCGAACTTTCATTATGCGCCAACCGCCAAGGAATGGAATTCCCTACCTGCGTCTTTGTTCCCCGATACCTATAATATAGGGATTTTCAAGGGAAGAGTAAATGAGTTTGCATGTTCCACCTTAGGCAATATCTTCACTCTACATCAGGTGAGATCGTTGTCAAATGCACTTTAATTCGGAATTTAAAAACAAACAATTAAAAAAAATTGCTTTGAAATGCTTTGTTAATTTTTATTTCTTAGCAAAAACCTGCTATAATATGTAACCTAATATATAATAGTGTAGGTATTAATGAAAAAGCAACTCATTGTCGCCGACAGACGTCGCCAGAGATTTGTTACTCCTGTTACTTATTTTTATAACAAATTGAATTCGATAAACACGTAGATTTATTGTTTCAATTACTAACAGAGCATTGAGATTTATTATCTGTGCTGTGTTAATTTAGAACAAGATAAAATTATTAAAGTTCTTTATTGTTGTTATGTAATGTGTCTGCTGTGTTAAAGTCTACTTTGTATACACGTAATATTTTTGAAAATGCATGTCAAGTATAGAATCCTAGGTGCATTTATTATAATGAAATAAAAGAAATGTCATTTATTTTAAAACCACATAATAGAACAAAAAAAGCAACCAAAATTACATGTACAACATAATTAAAAATAATTTGTATTCCGCCGTGCCATGTCATAACTGAGTTCAGCTCAGTGTAAGCAGCTGGCAGAGCAGCTGCACTGGTGCAACTGCAGAAGTAGAATACAGAGATGATCGAATCAAAAGTATTCATATCGGTATTCTTATCCTATATACCGTTTTTGTGTGTCCAGTACATAAGTAAACAGGATAAATGTTACGTACCAAGCTGCAAGAACTTGCAGCTTACCGCTGCTCTTCATTGCGTGTAATCCTGTTCGTTGACTGTTGCACATTGCGCAGTCTTGAAATCGCTACCGACAAAACTCATTCATCGAGACCGTACCATATTAGTCGAGGATATCAAATTAGATATTTTTGACACTAAAGTCTAATTCTTCGTCAATAAAGTCTTTGGGTAACTATTTTAACACAGAAAACACGCTTAAGTTTGATGCTGTGGTCACCTAAATTATTAATATACCATTTTACAAATTTAGTTTACACTCAATAAAAAAAGGATATTACACGGGCTTAATTTGCCAATTATCGTGAAATCTAAAGAAACTCGTTAAAAAAATTCCATCCTGCGTTTCATCAGCTATCATAATCAGCATTCAGATAGATACAAATCAATTGCAACAACTGCATATTATTTGCCATTATAAACGTCCGTTCATTATCTTATACCATGGTAGTGTTGGCTAAGCCAATACGTCACCACATTGTAGGCATTTGTACCTTTATATTTCTTAGCAAATAACACTCGATTATGTAATCATAATATTTATAAAGCCATTATTATAAATAATGTAAATATTAGACCTACCTACTAGAAACATTTTAACGTTGTGCAGGCGCATTGAGATTATGCCATAAATCCATCAGACTGACCCAATTTAAGCGTGCATAGTTCCGATACCTCGTCAGTCATTATTAGGGCTTTGATATCAAATTTACTTTCCGCTTTCTGGTAATTAAGCTCAGGCCTAACAGACAATAGATCGTTTAATCTCACAAAAACTCGGTCTTTGTTTGAATTATAGCATAATCAAAACGTCGTCCCTGAAAGCAATTACTTATTTAAATGATCATTAATCTGTTAATGTTCCAATCAAGATTATCTTCGTCTATTTCTAATCCAGAGAATAATGGAATAAGATTATAATATTATTAATGCTTATTAACTAATTAGAATTTTAGCTTAATGAAAAATACTTGAAATACTCTGAAATCTTAAAGCATTATACAGTAATAAAACTAATACTCCTGAAGAATTTCTAGTATGGCAACTGTGACTAGATACTAGAAATAGTGATCCGATTCGGTTTAACGTGGATCAGTGGCGGTTCACACATTCTCACTACATCAAATCAATTTTGTTTTTTGTTTTGAAAAATAAGTTCTATTTAATATCCCGATTGCATCAATAAAACATCTAGATTTTTCTTGATAAAATTACGCACGTATATATATATATATTTATAGCTTCCATTCACATAGCTTCTTGAAATTTGCGTAAAAAATTTGGTTAACTTGTCAACTTGCCGTGAAACATATGAACAATTTGTAAAATCATCAATAATCAAATCAATTGATTGATATATATATATTAAAATCAATTGCAACAACTGCATATTATTTGCAACGTCTCTAGACTATAAAATAAGTTTATTTCATTAAATAATGAAGTACAATATATTTTTTTTTTCAATAGAAACTATATTGTAATTACACAGAAATGATACATATCTAATCAGAGAACATTATTATGTATTTTGGTGACGAGAATCTGTCTCTGATTTCACTGATTCTCATTACTGGTAGGTACCACAGTTCAATTGGTTTAAATGAATGTTAACTGTAACAGAACTCTCGTGTTGTGGGAAATACTACTTAAAGTAGTCAACATAGTTTTAATTAACAAGTTTCAGTGCCCATCTCTCCCGCTGGTAATAGTTCCCTTCTAACTAAACACGAGCGTAACAAGTACACAAATCATGTTAGCGCTTCATTACTTCCCAAAGAGTGTTAGCCTTAGTGTAAAAGCAAATCGAAAACAAAATAAAAGCAATATTATAAAATGGAGGCCGCAAAATAAATTATGATTTATGATAAGATAAAATATATGTTAACGAATTGAAAATCTGCCGCACATAATACGACCTATGCTAGATAAAAGGTCTTTTCAACATACGGACCTTAACCTTAATTATTAGTATGGGATAACCCTTAATGTAATTCCCCAATGATTTCACTTATTTGCTATTTGATTTGAGAGCGTCGGAAGCGCTGTCGTCTCGACTGGTCATCCAATGAGAGATTCGGGAGCTGTGGGGTCTATCTTGCTACGTACCAATGAGTTTATCGGTTTTTCGAACTTTGTGTGAGATTTATCTGATGCTCTTACGATGAAGGGAAATATCGTAAGGTAACCTGCGAAGTGATTCAAAGGTGATTCGACAAATACTGGGTGACGTGGTTAACTAAGATCTAATCGCCCTAACATAGCGCAGGCACAGCTTCTTGATGATACATTCTGACATATATGAATTGTAATTATGTCCTTTTTTAAATTTCTTTTTGTTTTTATGTATTAGTTTAAGTTGCCTGGAAAAGAATGATGACAAGAGTGAATTTTGTTGAAGTGTTATTAGTGTTAGTTATAGAAATGTGGATTTATTACATCTCTACCAAACCTTACGAAAGCAACAAGCGTAATATTAATATATTAGTATTAATAAGATAGCAAGAAATACCATTTTTTGTATTCCTGAAGTTTCATTTTACCGAGTGCACTCGCTATTCATTTCAGCAGAACAAAGATGTGTAAGAGAATAATTTTTATACTTTTTAAAAAGATTGAAACAGCCAGTAGTGACATTTGGAACAATGCTCAGCTTTGTTATTCGTCGGTTTGTTTACACTGCCAGCGGCGATGGGTATTATTTTGTGGATCGGAAGCTGTCGATAAAAATTAACGTTAGATCGTAAAATTACATTTCCAAACTATTGGATTATGTAGACAAGCTCGTTGCAGCCGACGTGAATCACAGTAAATAAATATCACTCAATAAACACTCATACATAGCACACGTGTAGGAAAACAGATAATGTGCAACATATTTACCCTATAAGGGTAAAGATAGGGTTCGGAAATGACGTAATAACGAAATAACAAAAGATATGAAGTGTTTATTAAGAACAATATTGAACTCCATATTAAAAAAAAACATTGAAACAACAAAACAGCTATTGTTCAGTCCTCAAGAGTACAATTTAATTGTAAATAGTTCACATTTATTTTTCTCAAAAATTGAGACGGGCTACTTTCAATTATTAATCCTGATTGGCTACCTAAAGGTATCGCAATCGCCACTAGCGACATACCTTGTTTGCGATGTTCAGTTCAGTTCCTATTATTTCTTTTGCTAGTAACACCACCGAGTGTGCAACGAAGAATATGTTTATCATTTTCCAATTTGTCCAAAATTTTCGGAGTTAGTCAAAGTACAAGGAACTGCCGGGATAGATCCTGTGGAGTTATTGTGATAGATGAACTACCTGCACGTTGAAGGGACATCGAGAGGGTGAACGAGATGTGGGGTGAGTTGCCAGTCTACGCGATATTTTTCACACCGACATCCGAACGCCAAAATCATTAAATTAATTAACAATACATGCGCGCTAATATAGGCAAAAGTTTTATACACAATTTATTATTATAATAAACAATCAATAATTATCGACTTTAAATAAAATACTACTAAAATATTAGATACTTTCTACAGAATATTATTCATCACTAGGCAGGCATTGCTACAAGTAAATTGGAACTTTCCATCGTTTAACTTTATAGCCACCCACAAGCTAAGCATAATAATCTTGGCAGGGAATGAGTAAAGTTACAAAAAATTCAATCCTGTTCTTCGTTACGAAACAATTGCTCTAGGTTATTGGGACACAGGCCAATTTCTCGCAACATTGTGAAATTGTGTACTTGTTAAGATTTAACCGGGAAGTATTGAAGACTTGTCACTCTATAGATTTCTTTGAATGAAATTAAAATGAAATTGTAAAATAAAACTATTTTTTTTTACTTACACCAATTAGCCTTGCCCAAAGTAAGCTCTATACGGCTTGTATTAGGGGATCCAGGGTAACGGATAGACATACGTAAATTATAGATATATAATATTTTTGAAAGAAGTGTAAAATATAGAATTGTAGAAATGAAAATATTGTTAGGTAACTAAAATAAAAATGGTTAGGATCGCTTTATACCATTACAATTTATAGTTTATACCTTGTAGTCTGAGCGCCTCGTGTAGCAAGTTGTATCTATTTTTTTTTTTATTAATTTAATATTTATTTCATTTTTGTACAAATATGATATGGCAGCCCCATTATTTTACATTAACTAGAATTATTTAATATTAGTTTTAAATTTAGTGCTGCGAAATTACATGTCAAAGCTGCTTTGGACGTGGACTCCGAAATATACTATGATTTTTTCATTACTTTAAAAGAATCTCATGAAATGTGTTTTACCCACCGAAAATTTGAGACAAATTCTTGGCCATCTTTCTGCTTTGAAAGTTAAGCGAATTACTGTCATGAAAAACTATTTTTCTCTATTGTTGTTTTCCTTTTCCCGTTACCCTATGCAGTGGCGTAACTATACCGTTCGAGGCCCGTGGCAAATTCATCGGAGGGGCCCTCCCATCTCCCCAATTTAAAAAAAAAGCTGAACCAACAATAATAGCATTTTTTTATTTTATAATACCTATTCATTTATACACTTTTATTTGTAAGAGGTAACTAATAAATCACTACGTGAAGTAGGTTCAAACAAACTTTAAAATTATAATTACTTACTAGATTTTCTATGAAGTCACATTAAATTAAAGTACCTTATTTATTTAAAGTACATATTGAACTGAAATCACAATTTTATTGTAGTTTAAGTACACAATTTGTATTATTTAAATTCCTTTCTTCGGACTTTCTGTTCAGCAAAAGTGTTAATGACATCATCAAAGTTCAAATTTCGAGCCATAGAATTTTCGATGGATAGAATAGCCAAATTGCTTAACCTCTCTTGTCCCATAGAATTTCTTAAATAAGTTTTTATCAATTTCAGTTTTGAAAATGATCGCTCGGCACTAGCCGTAGTTACAGGAATCGTGAGAAATAACAGAAATGCAGTACACACTTCAGGAAAGCTCGAAGATATAAAATGATTCTTTATTATTAACAAGTCTGCAAGTTCTCTTATAGAAGATGATCTTTATATTTCGTGCTTAAAAGAGGATCGAAAAGTCAGAATTTCCTTGGAAAACGAGATAGATATGTCTTTTTTATATAGATGGATAAATGCTAAAGCCTTTTCCAATAAATCGGTATCGTTCAAATTTTGCAAAGTGGCAAGTTGCAAGACACTGAAATTGGAAACAATTTCATTCATGCCAAGGAAACGCGATCTTAGTTGATTAATGATGATGTCTAATACACGATAGAATATGTTAACTTTAAACAAGCTTTCAGAATCTTGCAGACGTTCATCCTCACAAATTTCATCAAAATGACGTTTCACTTTTCTCTGACGAGTTTTAGGAAATTCAGGGTTTATAGACCATTTAACTGCAATACTATTTGCTTCCGTTTTTAAATCTTCAAATTCATGTCGATACTTTTGAAGTTCTTCTAGACAGACTTGCAAACGCTTTGAAGCATTTGATAGATCGGTGGATTTAGATTGAAGTGCTTTAGAAGCTGTGTCTATTGTTTGTAACACTTTGCAATGGAAAACCAGTAACATGATAAAATTGTAGTTTTCTATCTTTTTCTTTAGCAAGGTAGCTTCATTTCTCTCATCTGATTTGGAATTTAATAAAATGGTTTTTGTTAGCGCTTTTTGAACATCAACGAATCGAACCTTTAAAGCAAACATGGCATCAAAGCGTCCTGCCCATCTAGTTGGATTCAATGTTTTTAATGTTAACGAATTTGATGATTCATCTGTTTCTCCTTCTTTGTTGTGAGATATAAAACTAGATAAAATATTCCATCGTCTAATACTATGGTCAAAAAAATTATAAATTTGTTGCACAGTTTCGAAAAATGTTTGTATTTCTATGACCTCTTTTACTGCATCATTTACTACCAAGTTTAAATTATGAGTTGCACAATGGACAAACACTGCATTTGGCTCTATATCTCGTATGAGTTTTTGAACTCCGCCATAAGTGCCTTTCATGGTATTAGCTCCATCGTACCCTTGTCCACGGCACTTATTCAGAGAAATACTTTTGTCATTTATGGATTTTATTATCTGCTTGGACATTGCTAAGGCAGTTTGATCCTTAACCTCATGAAATCCTAAAAATGACTCTTTAATTACAAGTGCCTTTGGAGTTCCATTTTCATTTTTCTCGATTACACAGTAACGGTAAAGTTCACACAACTGATCTGTTTTGGAAATGTCTTGAGTAGTATCAAACAAAATAGAATAAAATGGTGCGGTGACTATTTCATTTACCAGAGCATTTTCCACTTTTTGCACCAGAACAGAAATGAGCTCATTTTGTATTTTTGGGCTTAAGTATTTAATCTGGCCCTTAGGTTTGCTTAGCAACTCTTGTAAAATAGGATCGTATTTGGCTAATAATTCAACAATACTCAAAAAATTCCCTTTTGGACAAGAATCATTGCCATATAGGTACCGTTTCTTTATGGCCACGAAAAGCTAAGTTACAGGTTGAAAGTGTCAGAGTAACATCAAGGAGTCTAGTGAGTACCTGGCGCCAAAAATTTTTTTCTCTTTTAATAATGGACTCTTGTTCTTCATCTAGTGTTCCATGTAACTTTTTTTTGAGATAAATAGCGCTAAAGAGTCTAGAATTGGGATATCTAGCGCGAAATGCGCTAAAACGGCAACACTGATTTTAATGCTGTCAGTATACCATACCTAGTCTTGGCGAGACACTCTGGCTCTGAGACATGCCGAACTGAGTGAATATAAATGTAAACAAATATACACATTTTGGAGGTATGTTTGTCCATGCATGTTTCCGAAATTATTAATTGGATTTTACCCATTCATTCTAAAACTGGGTTAAATCTTTTTTTACTAATTTATTGAAAAATTATAATACCTACCCGTATTCTTTTTTTACTTGTGTAAGCAACTAAGGAGGTGACAAATAAATTAAAGACAATTTTTTTTTATTAAGTGTAATAATAAATGTACTTAGGGAGTTGAGACTTTCCTGATCGGGGGCCCCTGCGGGCTGGGGGCCCGCGGCATTTTGCCGACTTGCCACCCTATAGTTACGCCACTGACCCTATGTAACATACAGTGGATTATTTAGTTGAAGGGCAATCATAGTATGACAATGTTATGGCTAACGGTTTGCTACTTCATTAAAAAATATAATTATCTCAGCCAATTTTGAATCTCAAATAAAGTCTCTAAAGCTTAAAAATTAATTGGTAAAATTATTCAATTTAGCATAGCTTTTTCTAACCAGTACCGTGCAATGCATCATATAATCACAATCACAAACAATCTTAAAGCCACATAAGCTCCAATGGAGAGGGCTGGTGTTAGAACTTGTTGTGCGTGATCAAAATCAGAAATGCTTCGACGAGATCTATACATAGAGTCTACGCCTCTGGACTACAATAATGACGACGTTTCATTAAAAATATTAGTAATTGTCACAATCTTCTTATGAAATGTTAGCAGTGCCTTTTAAATGAATGCTTCTATACTGATCATTAAATACATCAGCTCGTTGTTTGGATTTGTATTCTGAGATGTCTACTCCTCACATACAGCTGTTGCCTAAATTAATGTTTACGAGTACAAATAAAAGGTAACAGACGTTTTATTTCTTACTATTTGTTAACTAACAATCAACTAATAATAAAAAAAAATGTTTACAAATGTTTATTTACATTATCTGGTAATGAAATGTTTTATAACATCATGATTAAATATTCATAAACCAATTTTTTACTAACGATTATAAACATTAGTGACAATGTGGAAGCACTAATAGTAACACCAGAAACGAAACGCGGCATGGCGTAAAAATATAATTCACGGAACAATAAGCTTTTCTAATAAAAACGTATCAAATTAATAAAATCTCAATCAATCTCATATTTATATTATTATCTACAAATAATCATAATCAACAATTAATATAATAATAGACAATAAATGGTTTTGAAAATAAAAATGAATAATAGTAGACATTATATTTTATTTCGTTACTGTTAACTAACAGGTGTTAAGTGACTTCCATCACATGTAGCTCCTGTGAGATCGCAATAATACTGTAGCTCCTT
Source organism: Scirpophaga incertulas (assembly GCA_036419045.1). NCBI lineage: Eukaryota > Metazoa > Arthropoda > Insecta > Lepidoptera > Crambidae > Scirpophaga > Scirpophaga incertulas. The sequence continues at coordinate 10,195,847 of CM071631.1, forward strand.
CGAGAACCACAGTAGGATACATTACAGCATGCATAAGATCCAATAATTGAACTATCCATCAAACTGGTTCACAATAATACAATATACTCCTTTGTGGTAGAAATAGATGACAGACATACCTAACCTAAGCAGACATCTTACGATGTGGTCCGGTACGTCAGGTGTACCTTTCAGATCGATATGAAACTTTGGTCCAATTCCAACTATTGATCATTGTATAAAAATATGGAAAATGTGTTTTTTTAGTTGTATAACAGTTTATTTAATGCCCTGTTGCTTGTATCATGAATTTTGTACCTAACCGTATAATTCCTTCAAATATTGATAAATATTATTAACTATTTCCAGCAATTATTTTCGAATAGGTCTGTTTGATGTTGGGTTTTATTTTAATTGCGCCTTCATCAAGGATTCAAGGATCATAATACTAAATGAAACTATGTAAGATTTTAAATATTTCAATTAAACAAGGATTATAAGTAAGCCCGTGCCATAATCGTCCCTACCGAGAGGTACGGACGATATGATGAAGTGTCTATGTTGATTAAACACTTTTCAGTTGGGGCATAGTTTTGGGTTAAAGTCCCATTTTCCTGTCAACGCTATCGTGAATAAGTTTCTCTTCTCTAAGTTCATCCTACAAGCAATCTGATTTGTAAAATCGCTCTAGCTCGAAACATATCTCTTAAGTTATTGGGATATATATATATATATATATATATATATATATTATATATTATATTATATAATATATATATATATATATATATATATATATATATAAATATATATAATATAAATATATATATATTTAGAAGCATAGAAGAAGCATGTTCATTTGGTGCTGCGGTGCTGCTCATACATACTAAGCTTAGGCTGCATACTCCCTAAAATATTCAAAGGGAACAGAACTTAATAATTCCCTTAAGCATAACGACAGAATTAAATTACTGCCATCGCAATAAAGAGAAATTTCATTTATTCGGCCGAGTCGTGAAGACTTGAAGCTCGCGCTCGTTTCAATAGAAAAACAAAAGTCCTATTATTAGAAATGATATGTGATAATGAAAAACCTAATTAAATTGCAGCAGTAAAATAGGAATCTATCGGGATATTATTATGTTTATCAACCATGCGTTTAATGTTTTGGAAAGTTTCCAAATTCTTGTTGGAATTTCTGTATAAAATTATTTAAAAATTTGATGTTATTAGGACCTCTATGGTTGCGAAAAAGATTTTGTCGCCAAGAAACAAGTCATATGTTAGTTGGCGTATAGTTGATCTGCGTCACAGATATTGTTTAAGATTCCTTAACTTAAACTAGTTGTAGCCTATTGTCCCGCGCCAGCGGGCCGTCGGTGCCGTACTCCCGCACCTCGAAGCTTGGCTCAACGGGAAGGAGGAGGTCACCTACCGATTGACTCAGATACTCACCGGGCACGGCTGCTTCGGTGAGTATCTGTGTCGAATAGGACGGGAGGGATCGACACATTGTCACCACTGCGCATCCGACCTCGACTCGGCCCAGCACACGCTGGCGGAGTGCCCCGCGTGGGCCTCCGAGCGCCGAGTCTTGGTCGCAGAGATCGGGCGAGATCTGTCTCCGCCGGCATTGATTGCGGCAATGCTGGCGGACGAGGGAGGTTGGAGGGCTGTGGCCTCCTTCTGTGAAGCAGTAATGCTCCAGAAGGAGGCCGCCGAGCGGGGTCGGGAGATGGCCGATCCGCACGAAGGAGGCGGCGCCGGGCTCGGTAGCACAGCTGCGGCGCCGCCGCGGGTCGCCGGCGGGCGCGAGGAAGTCGCGACCGCTACGGCGACCCGGGATGGACTACGCCCCTTCCGTGGCCGGGCGGCGTCGTCGGTGGAGGGGACCGGGGGAGGTGGTAGCTTCCCCCGAGGAGGGCTCCCCTCTAGAGAGGGGAGCGGTGGCTGGGGGTTCCCGGAAGTGGCCTTTGTGTTCCCGGGGGCTCCCTACATGCCTGAGGAAGGCCATCCCTGAAGTTTTTAGTGGGTAGGCCTCCCCCTTCTGGGGAGGAGAGCCCCACAATTTAATGCATTTTCCTCAGGGGAACAAAAAAAAAGGCCTATTGTCCCGTCCAATTACTGTACCCATCCTATATTTAATACTTCCCTGGTCCTAGGTTACCTGGAAGAGATTACTGTTTAGCAATAAGGCCGCCTTTTGTACATTTGTTATTTTCTTTTTTTTGTGTGTGTGTGTGTGTATTTTATGTATACAATAAAGGGTTAAGTTATGTGTCATGTTATGTTGTTTAAAAAATTAAAAATTTTACTTTCATTTTTTAATTACCTTCCTAAAAGAATAATATACGAGTATTTACCTATGCCGAAATGTCCTTGTCCGGATCTCAAACTATCGCTATTTGAACTTTCATCAAAACGTGTTCAGTAGTTAGTAAGTCTAGTCAAACAAATCCCCTATTTAACCCCCTTTAAACTAAAATTCTTACAAACTTTGAATACCGTATTTATTTATATCTAGTCAAAAGCCTAAAAAAATAAGCCTCAAACTTCTAGCATTTTTTATGGCCTTCTTTCTTTACCTATTTCAACCCCTTACAACAATTTCTTCGTATTAAAATGTATATGTAAATGTATATGTATATGTATATGTAGTGTATATATCCTTTCTCAGCCTGTAGACTATCTTTGTATCATTTCATTTAAATCTGTTCCAATAATGTTGATGTAAAAGCACAGCAAACAAATAGACAAAGTTACTGTCATATATTTATGATATATTGTAAATCTGAAATATCTAGGAAAATTTTGTAAAAGTACCGTTATAGTAAAAAAATACTATAAAATATGCCATTCAAGTACCATTAGATTAAGATGCAAGTGATCATAACATAAATGTGTCAATGAATGCTTCGACTACAGAAACTTCTATCTTGTAATAAGAAAAACCTTTTAACTGCGAATAACTGAAATTGCAGCTCATAGGTCAATCATTCTAAAAGTTATATATTTTTCAACACACTTCCTCATAAAGTGGCTCTAATCTCATGGCAATTAGGCACATAATGACACTTATAATCAAACTGTGACTTTTTCATTACTATTATTCACGAGTGAGTAATAGTTTGTTTTTTATTTTATTGGTTGAGTTACACTTACATTTGCGCTAAACAGCTATCCGCGAAAAGCCCAAAAAAAAAGAAGCCTCATTTTTTAGTCTATGGCCGATGCGCGCGCACAGGAAAACTAATTAATTTTTCCCACCATTACGAAATTTATTAGTCTATGGCCGATGCGCGCGCATAGGAAAACTGATTAATTTTTCCCGCCATTACGAAACATTTTTCACAACTCGTCTCGTTTTCTCTTTTGAACTTATTTAGTTAGTTATTAATTATGATGTCTGCAAATACAATTTATGAAGAAAATGATTTTTATTTAAGTATTATTTTATTCAGAAGTGTGTTGAAAAACGTTGTATGATACACGTGTGTATTGATGATTACCGTCCTCGGCTCCTTAAGACCCTCGCCTGACGGCTCGGGCCTCAATGCGCCTCAGCGGTAATCACCAACATTACACACTTGTACCATAATCTATACTAATATTATAAAGAAGTAAAGTTTGTGTGTTTGTATATTTGTTAAATTGTTAGGGGTAATCTCGGGATCTACTGAACCGATTTTAAAAATTCTTTCATCAATAGAAAGCCACATTATTGCTGAGTGTCATAGGTTATATAAAATACCGAAAAATAAAAAGGCTTTTACGTGGTTGTCCGTTTTGCAAAGTGAATCGGAGAAAAAACGGTCCAATAAAAGCGTTTCTTACGAACGCTGCCTTAACTATGAAAGATATATTTTTGAGTTCTAGAGAAAAGATGTGAAGCTTGAAAATGTCTACAAAAAAGTCAACGATAGCTTATGTCTAACTTTTATATTTATGTTACAAAAAGTAGTTTTTTTTTTAATATTAGCATAGATACGAGTAATTTAATTTTTAATATTAATAAAATAATTTATTTAATTAATAAAATCATTAGGTCATATTTATTAGTCATATATTACTAAAAATTATGAATCTTTATAAAAATAAGTAAACTCATTGTCTTAAGTCAAAGCAGCGGACGGCGCGCGATGGCTTCGGGTTTAATTCGGTTCGCGTTCGTGCTCGCTTCGGGGATTATTAATATTATGCCGAACGAAGTAGGCACGGGTCAGCTAGTGTACTATAAAATAAGCTATCAAATTACAGGCTAATATATATAATTTGTAATTTCGAATGTTTTCTTGCATTTAAGTCTACAGAGAATAAAAGAATACTTCTAGGTATTTGCAGACAATAAGGTCCTTTCCTTACCGAACAAAGCAAATCGAGTACAAAGGCGTAGAATAAACTGGATATGAAAGAAAAGTAAGATAAGTGTTTCGACCGCCTTCGGAAATAGGTCTCAGTCAGCTTTCATGTGATTCCAAACGCGGGAAAGTGTCAATGAAATGTATATGAGAAGGATACAGTGGAGGTAACAGTGATATTTATTTAAATGTAACGTAGTGACTGTCGATACCTATGTGATGTTTGTTTTATTCTGCTTTGAGAATATCTAATCTTTATTTTATAAATTTGAGTTTTGTTAGCATTACAACACTTTATTGTTGTGTTATATTAGTCGACGTAAAGTTCAATTATAGCATTTGTTTTATTTATCAACAGACATTAATAAACTTCCTTCATTCTAAATAGTTGTTCCATCCTTACTACTTTTAGAACTCTATCGCGCTTTGACACTGAAACTACTCAACCGGTTTAAATAAAATTTACATACAGAGATAGTGCAGATAATGAGAAAGGACATAAGCTACTGTCTAATGCAAAACATGGGCTTAAGGGTTTGAAATAGGGATGAAAGATTATATGGAAAGTACGTCATTTTCTATCATCTAAGTTTGATACTTATTTTTTAAGCTTTTGTTCAGATATAAGTAAATACAACATTCAAAATTTGTAAAAAATGTTACCCTAAAGGTGCTAAAATAGAGTATGAAAATTTTTGTTTGATTAGGCTCACAAGCTACTGAACCGATTTTGATGAAATTTAATATAGGGAGAAGGATGTAGAGACATTTTTACCACGAAAAATATATTATGACTCCGGGAAAATATGCTACAACAGCTGGCCGAAATTTGATACAATTTGGTATGGGGGTGTTTGGAAACACGTGAAACGACATAAGACTTTTTACGGCGGTAAAATATATATTTACTTTTGGAACATCCGATAAAGTGCAGGTGAAGGCGCAGTTGAAAGTATTTATATATGTACAATCTATGACGATTGATAATATATAAATTTAGAAATTAAAATATAATAAAGAAGGAATTTTGTATAACTGAAATACTTTTGTATAATAATTTTGTATAAAATGAACAAATATTTCTGCCGCAAAACAACAGTGTTTGTAGTGCTATTAAATTACTAGCTGACTTGATATTATATCTTATCACATGTGAACAACGTATACATGTGGAAGTTGAAGTTTTGGCTGCGATCTCACAGGAACCACATATATTACATCTAATTAATCACCATCAAGCTGTTGTGTGGCCTTATTATCAATGTATAGCTTTAAGAAAATATAATTCTCGACCTCCATAGTCGAGTGGATAGTACACCGGTTTCAAGGTGTCGCCATCTCTGAGGTCCCGGGTTCGAATCCCGGTGAGGGCAGATGTTTCTGTGATTAATGGGAGCATTTGTACCTTAGTCATGGTTGTTGATATATATTTCAATAAAAATTGTGTATATATGTATAATATATGTATGTCTATCCGTTACCCTAGATCCTATAGCACAAGCCTTACAGAGCTTAGTTTGGGCTAGGCTAATTGGTGTAAGTGTAACAAATATTTATTATTATTTATTATTAATTTGTATTAATATCATGTGTACATATTGTACAATCCCAGTCCTCACATTGAGAACCTACCAGTGTATAAATGCCGAGTAGATAAAATTTGATTTAATATGAGAATCTATTTTTCAAATGGACTAGTTTTATATTTTTTTACACATTCAATAGACTTTTGATGTAGTTAATTTTTTTTATGAATAAATAAAACAACTAAAATCTTCATCATAATCATCATCATCACAGCTCACATACGTCCTCACCGAGAGGCTCGAGCCTAACTAAGTTAGGGCGATTAGGCCTTAGTCAACCACGCTGGCCCAGTGCGGGTTGGTTGACTACGTACACCTTTGAATCGCTTCGCAGATGTACGCAGGTTTCCTCACGATGTTTTCCTTCACCGTAGGAGCGTCGGATAAATGTACATATGAAATTCGGAACGAAAAACACATTGGTACACGGCGGGGATTAGATCGCGGGCCTCCCGATTCTATGCGGCGCTCAAACCAGTACCGAGACCACAGCGCCACCGACGCTCCAAAATACACACTAAAATCTTCGCAGCTTCGATAAAAGTGTTGTTGAAAAGAGGTTGCATATTATTGCAGTATATTGATAAACAAGCAGTCTACAAAAGATTACAAAAGGAACAAACAGTTCTCTATAACTTAGTGTAGTAGAAGAAAATTAATAGAAAAGTTATAATAATAATAATAATAAACACTTTATTGCACATAAACATAAAATACAAAAAAAAATATTTTTAGCAAATATAAGACGACAATTAGGCGGCCTTATTGCTAAAAAGCAATCTCTTCCAGGCAACCAAGGGGGAAAAAATACATTAATAGAATATTCAGAACAGGGGAAGGGTGCAAAAATAAAAGTAGGGAATGTTTGTGTGATACGGAAAGGACAAGAATAGGCATAATAGCAACTAAGCTAAGGATTTGAGGACAGGAAATAAGAATAGACAAGGTTTTTAAATGACTCCAGCGTTCGTGCTCTTCTAATTTTCTCTGGCAGGGAGTTCCATAAACGGACTGCGGAACAAGGAAAAGAATGTTGCAGAAAACGAGTAGTGTGGTGCGGAATATTGAGTGACAAATCGAAATTAGATCGTAAAGTACGACATGAAGTAGAGGAGCTAAAGGTGAAAAGAGATTTAAGATAAGGTGGAGATAATGGATTAAATAAAATATTATAAAGAAGAGTCAAAATATGCAGGTCTCTACGCTGTCGAATCGGGAGCCAGTTGAGTTGAGCACGATAGAAAGAAACATGGTCAAATTTTCGTAAATTATATATAAATCTAATAGCTACGTTTTGTAGACGCTCCAGCTTGTCAAGAAGCTCCTCGGAAAGATCCAGCCAGGCGACATCAGCATAATCCAGAAGTGAAAGTAAAAGTGACTGCGCTAAAGTAATTTTAGTTTGTATTGGGAGAAAGTGGCGTAATCTGTTGAGTGATCCATTCGCAGCAAACAGTTTTTTGCGAACTGCCTCAACCTGCATACGCCATGAAAGGCACTGAAGAAAAGTTGTATGAAAGCGGAATATAAGTTTGAATCGGAGTCGCAGAGCATAAAAGGCGGTATCTTCAGTATTTCATAATAATTTTAACTTAAAAAGTGAGACCCTATTTCCGTTTTCTCCGTATAGGTTCCGTTTTTTATTGTATGAAAAACGGAATTCTAAAGAAAGAAAAATTTATAATAATGGAAAGGATAGAATTAAAACTAGCTCAGTAAAGAAATTATAAATGTCATGGAACTAGAAATACGCTAACAATCGGAAAATGTTCCTTTCAAGAATAATATTATGGCTTTTGTTGGACGCCGGAAAATTCTGAATGTAAGATATGTGTTTGTTGCTGGACGCCGGGAGATGATAATGTCAGAGGTTATAAAAGGCTACTATAATGTTGTTAAACTTGAATTACATATTTTCTAACTAGCTTCGTTGGATATTTTTTTATCAATAGGGAATTAATCTCTTTTTTGAAAAGTATCTTAATTTGAACCTTGCGTGTCAGTAAACCATATACTAAAAATATAAAAATTTTATACACTCGTTAAGTACTATAAAATTTGCATTAAAATTTAATATTTTCTAATTTCGCGCGTAATTAGACGAAGGCACCGCACGAGTTGTTACTCTGTAGCGATGACGTCAATACGGCATGTAAATAATAAACAAAGCTCTATGTTTGATACTATGTATTATTATATTCATAATTTAAAAATGAGTTATTATCTTTTATATATAAACAACTAATAAAGGAATAATAATAAAAGAGTAATACTGACATCGATGTTTTAATACTCTTAATACTCGGCAGAACAAAAGTCGGGATTTGCAGCAAAGAATTTTCCGACCATTAATGCATTTATTTTTGGTAAATTCGTACTATCTCCTTTTAGAAAACTGCTTTCCATAGTGTGATTCACGTGTGATTTCAATTTAACTTACGTATTTATAACGTTCTCTTACATTAAAAAAGCAACCTACAAACTTCTTTTTTTATTGTTTTGCGGCTTTATACGTACTATGATTCATAATGACATTGACACGCATAAGTTTACAGTACCTTATGACGTCACGACATGGCGCCCTAAGTTTCGCTCTTGTTTTACGTATAGATTAAAAAAGTGAATACTTTGAAACTAATTTTTATATTATTTTTGTTATTTTATGTACTTAAACATGATGGTTCCGACTATTTAATGCATAAGCTATCATAGTTATATGCTTTTAGATCTTTTCTAATATAGAGGGAAGTACCCTATTATGCTTTATAACTCCAAACCTGAGGGTCAACTTCACCAATATCACTTCTTACTACTATTGTTCTCTATTGTGTGTAATATTATGATCCTACAAAACGTTTGGTTCTACTTGTCAGAGCTCCGTAATCAAATTATGTAGTTCAGTTCCTTTTTTTTTGTTTGATATATAAGTATGAATTTGGACTTTACATAGGTACATCTCTAATACTTAAAACCACAATATTTTAGTTAATGACTTCAAACTTAAAGCAAAAGCTTCAAATCACTTATTAAAGCGTTCCTAATCAGCATTTAACACAAAAGAAATGCCAACTGGCCGTAATAGATGTAACATAGCTCAATAGATTGCTGCGTACTATCCTTGTGCGCTGAAATATTTAGGATAAAAACTGATGGATACGTCCAATAAATATTATTACGTCAGCTCAGAAACATTCTGTATACGAATCGGATGGATATAGAATTGCTTGGTACGGAACAAAATTTTTCAATTGGGTTTTTTCTTGTTTTAATGTTTTATTATACTTATATCTTTGACAGATTTAAGTATTCAAATTACTCTCAACATTGATAATTTCTAAAACTATTAGGTGATTCGAATAAAGCAATCACATTTTAAGTTTTCTTACATTATATATAACATTTAACATTATTAATGGTGTACTCTTTATTGATCTTATCTGATACTAATTTTAAGAACAGGCTCAAATAGCAAGTTGTATCTTTGTTGTATATATTTTCTTTAAGCGTACGGTGGCATTGTGGTCTTAGTACTGACTTACGAATCAGATGATTCGGAGGAGAGATTATGTAGATATGTAATATCAATGGAGACATGTAGACGCGTTCAAATTTAGACAATTGGTGTAATTTCATTTAGCCTTATAGAAATGAATACATCGTTATTCGTTCCGATTCTGTTTGGCTAGCGTAACGTCGTTTATTTCTGTCAAGTACTTCTTATATATACAATTCTCGTGTCACAATGTTCGTTCCCGTACTCCTCCGACGATCTTGATCGATTCTCATGAAATTTTGTGAGCATATTGAATAGGTCTGAGAATCGGCCAACATCTATTTTTCATACCCCTTAGTGATAAGAGTTGTCCACCCTTTATTTTTTTTCTAGAAATTACTTCAAAATCATTTATATGGCAAAACGTTTGCCGGGTCAGCTAGTTATATATAAATATGTTTCATTCACTAATCATATTAAAAGATAAATATGTATGTATAAGTACAACAAAAAAATATTGAAATTCTGAACGTCATCTATAGTAAAACATCGTTGGTGTAATCTACAATCTAAGTTTATTTTAAATATTAATTTAATATAATATTACATATACTCTCGCCTCGTTCCCATAGGGGTAGGCAGAGATCACAGTTTTCCACTTGATCCAAACATACCTCCCTGGCTTTCTCAACATTCATTAATTCTTTCATATACGCTCGTCCGTTACAGGTACTCCTGGCCTTCCTTCAGTATATTACCTATTTGATCCAAGTATGCTTCTCTAGGTCATTCTGTATTAACTGGCCCACTCATATCTGCCTTATAAATTTCTTTTATCAGTCGTTTATCGTCTATTCTTTCTACGTGTCCATATAATATAATATTGTTATATATAATTAGTTTTGATATTATTGATTGCATAAGTATACGTTTTGATGTATTTTTAATATTACATCATTATTGCTTGAAATATTCATATCTTGTAAAATATTAAATGATAAGTCTACAAGAATATAATTATTTAACATTATCAAATACTTAGTAATTGATATGTTAAGTTATCATTTAGGTTTCATAACATTGCTTGTAGTAAAGTTAATTACTTATTATTGTCATTTTAGTATATCTATATAAAATATAATAATGTTTTGTATTATTACTTGTTAATTCTATCCGTTCTTAATTTGAATATGTTATTTCTATAGGAACAATACAAATAATAATTTCATAAAGTAATTTACATAGACGCAAATCATTATTCTATGAGCTACGAGTATGCTTTCAATTTGTCATAATGGTCATAGCTATCGCCGTAGAAGATAATAAAAAAATTTAACTTTTTGTAAATTTATGAAGTCAGGACTGGCTACCTAATAAGTACTTTTAAGACGTACAACATTGTATACTGAATGCACATCATAAATAAAGAAATATACGTATGTCCAAAAAATAACATATGATTACTTAGCATTACTTTAAACAAGCGTTCCATAGCAATCACAAAAACGCATTTACAAACTAACCGTCGACGAAATATACCCGCTTCCATGCAAGGTAGGATTTGCGCTATCGGCATTGATACAGCTGCGTTGCCGACACACATTTGCTGAATGATACGTGATACGAAATTCAACCGGGGCAGAGATACCTAGACTTTGTTCGCCCCAATCGTCCTACACATTAAACGAAAACTTTTTGCTCGGATACTTGGCCTTTCGTGAACCTTTTCACGAGATTTTTATTGTCGCTTGATTTCCTTCGGCTGTTCTAATCTTCGATCTTCATTTTTGTAGGCTAGAGTATCTCCGTAAATTCATATTCTACGTGACTTCATTATATGATTACTTAGATTGATGTTTGTCGTTAGAAACTATTTTCGTCCGTACATGACTGGCTTAATGTAAGCTGACTTTGAATATATTTCATTTTTAGGCCTTTTTGAATTGGATTATTGTTTTGAATCAAAAAAGTCAATGGTTTCGCGATCAATTAGGTAGAACTAAATATTGTATGCACGTTAACACTGGCCACTATAAGAACGATGCCTCGAACGATGCACGCAGGAACGACAAGTTAAGAAAGTGTCATTAGGTAGCGACGATAATTTTTATTTAATGCTTGAAAATATAATACTGACGGCATATATGATTGAATATTTTTGTATATACTATTTCTAAATAACCTTATGATGACATTTAAAAAGTTTGAATTAAATAAAATAATAAAATTTTGGTTCCAGCAAAATTTTTAATATGTCAAATCAATTGAATCTAACAAAGTAATTCGACACATTTTCAATTAAAAGCCGCGATAAAAATTTGCATACCTACCTAATCTGTGCACAGTTTAAACTCTTCTCAATCCAATTACGGATAAAATCAATCGATTTAGATCTGCACTGTTAACAAGTGCTGAGATTAAAGAAAGACGTTAAAATAAGGTGCTCGGTAATAATTAAAAGCAAAAATCAAGAGTTTGGCCCGGAGGGTGTTAACAAATCCGCCACTTTCAGATTTTCATCTATTACGCTCTTTAGAATCATTAAAGCCAATGTCAGGTTAAATTCAATACTGCTTGTTTTTATTTTATTTTTTTTCCTCAGGAGAGGAGGCTGAGAATCCTCATGGATACCACCGCAACAGGCAAGCAGGGATGCGATGATTATGTCGGACTCCTGGTGAATCGAGGCGGCTCGACCCAACAGACCTACCGACTAAACTCAGCCTAGCCTTAGCCATAAGTGCCCTACGGCTTGAATGGATACTGCTTGTTGCTTTTCCAGACTAAAAGGCTTAACATTTCTACACCAACGAGATAATATCACTGTCTACAAAGCTTCAAAAAGTCATTAAACAAAACAGCTAAATTAATCACATAAGCTGTGTTAAAATGTTTTGAGTTTTAATACAAACTTTTACCACAACCCATTATTAGCGAAGGTACAAATAATGACACGATTGTATGTCATGTTGTGTTTTTGTCAATTTGTTGCCCATAAAACCTAGATTAAAATATACTATTGAAAGCTTACAAAAACTTCATCGATTAAAATTACTTTATATTCAATATCATTTCTCTCTATATTTAAATAGTTACCAAATTCATTCCGTAGGTTGTTTATAAAAATTGTTCTTATTTTTTACCTTTCACAAAACAATAATGACCTTTATAATCGAAATTTACTAAACACTGCATACTAGAGTATATAACATTGTTTGTAATTCAAAATATTGAGCAACAATTGTTGTTAATTGTTGTTCACTATTACGCGCTCGTAACGCTGTACATATCGTTAAAATTTGATAGATACTAATGGTCTGACCTGTAGGGTTCGGCCTTGTCTTACCACATATATGTTGCTTAATTTCAGCTGGCATATTTCAGTTCGTGTTCGTGCTTACTAATTATTAAATAATTTGAATACCCTTTTGAAAAATAAAATGAAATGATCGAATAAAACGAAGCATATTCGAATTCTAAACATATGTATAATGGTGCTACGAGTGACAATGTGAGAGTGTTAAGACAGCACGGACACATGAGTTCGTAAAAACCAAGTCTAAAAGAGTTTACTTGTCACTTAATTCTTAGCACGCCGTAGTAAATATTTTTTGTAATTATCTTTTTTTATTTCCCTATTATTACAGCTATATATATTATTACAATTTCTTTTTTTTCTTTAGTACTAGATTTTATTTTTTCAAAAATTTAAATAATTATATATTTAACATAAACCTGCACATGCACATATTGACATCAAAACAGATATAAGCATCTTTACCCATCGTTGCACAAGCGCAACATTTCATATTAGATTTGTTTTTGTTTTAAAAACAAGGAAATAAATCTACGAAATATAAGCCAGTTTCAAGAATAAGAACTAAGAGATGAATAATTTTTTTTAAACACATATATATAATTTTTATTTTTCAATAACTGCTAATTAAGTCATCTCAAGATCGATATTTTCATCCAATCATAAAAAACAATATTAATTGAATGAAAACTAAACTTTTTACACTGTATAAAGAAAAAAGCTTACACACAATGTTTATATTAGAGTTCCAGGAAGCATATACGCAACATTGGGACAAATAATAGTGAGTTGTTATAATTACACACTTTGAGTTTGAGCTACAAATTTATTATAAACACTCAGTACTCGCTACTCAAAGTGTAGAAGCTCTTTTGTTTTATTAATTAGTCGATTATAGAACGTAAATGTTTATTCCATATGGTAGAAAAAATAGTAACGACACTGGAAATTATTTAGGCCTTGGAGAAATAACTGTTCTGGAGCTATTGTCCATTATTGAAGATCCATGCAAACATCGCATATTTTTGATAATTTCTTTTCTTCACATAAGTTATTTTGCATTCTGAAAGAGAAAGGCTATTTTGCCACTGGTATTATTCGAGAAAATAGAACAATGAATAAAACCTTGATGAAAATATTTCGTATTCATCAAGTCTTTCGAAAAATTCTGAAATATTGGTCATGTCATAGAGGATTACGCAAATAAACGTCGAAGAAGATGTCGACAATGTAAAAGTACAACAATTTATATCTGTAGAAAATGTCAAGTGCATCTTCATTCTGATTGTTTTAAAATATTTCACTCACGCTAATACTCCAGTGTTATTAGACTGATGGTAAAATTTAAGTTCAGTAATCCCAACGTCGCGTAGACGCAACATTTCACAGAATGTAAACAATATTTTTTTTGTCTTTATTTTTTCCTTTTTTGATATATTTATAAACGTAACAAACAATAAAACCATTAAATATACATTTATTTTTACCCTTGGTTAGTAATGGGTTAAGAGTACAAAAAGCTAATACGTGTATTTGAAGAAGGAAAAAAATGGACACTACAGCTGTTCAAAATTCGGAAGATCCTTTTAGAGAAGAACTGGCAAGAAACTTTAAAGGTCTATTTATTATGTCTACTTTTAAATCGTTATTATGTACAATATTGTTATATTACACGAATCAAGACAATCATACATATTACAGTCGCATATACACTTACATATACATTATATCTAAAAAAAATACTGCACTGTAAATTAATTATATCTTATATATAAAAATGAATCGCAAAATGTGTTGGTAAGCTCATAACTCAACAACGCCTGGACCAATTTCGACAATTCTTTTTTTTAATGTTCGTTCATGAAGTTCAAGGAGGGTTTTTACAATGAGGAAAATTCGAATAATTATCGGAAATACCCTAAAAACAGCCCTTTTATTTTCCCATGCAAACGTTTTCTAACTAAAACGTACAGTCGAATTTGTTATTGTATAAAGTTCATATTGCAAGCACTCACTGTTGTCTAAGCAATGAAGGTGTGTTTCTAACATCAAAGAGTCAATTTAACTTTATTAACGCTACATATAGTTGAAATTATATCGTGCGTTGGAGCACAGAATACATCGTTGGAGGATTTAATGTCACGTTCCAAAATTGAATAGCCACAAAATGTAATAGGTCATTTAGACTTTTTTTTGCGATTTGGTTGGCTATGCGACATTATCTATAAAATAATTAGGAACAAAAAACTGCCACTGTACAAATCTTTTTGACAGGACGAAGTCTGTCGGGTCCGCTAGTTATTAGCAAATATTGTTCTATGACTACTGTCCTAGTTGCATAGAGTATAATTATTTAGTTTATACACTAAATATGTTTATTAAGACCAATGTTTTTTTTTATATTTGCCAAATGTAACGCACATAAATTGTTTATTATCCTTGTGGATATTCCGGTTATCTGCGAATTTGTAAGTCAATGCCCGCATAGAAACCATTACATTCTGGATAACTTCCCTGTGACAACAAACGTATCAAACGAAGTACAGGCACGCGACTAACAGCGATAAATACAAAATGTAATGCCATTACGAATATTTATCATGGCTGTCAATTGGAATAGAATCCCACTTTAATTGCAGTGCGGTCCAATTAAAAAGACGGGACAATGGGACTTATAATCCTCTATTTTCGTCCCACTCCAGTTTTCCTTATTTGTTCCACTGGGATTACAAGTTCAAGCGAGAGCGGTGTTTTAATCAAATGTGCCAAGATTAAGGGTAGAACTGACTACGTGATTTCGCTGTATAAATTCAGCACAAATTATAGCAGAGCCTTTATAATTGAGTCAATGTTTGAGAGCAAATATAACGGCGCAATTTGTTGCCAACACATTGTAGGCATTGCAAATCAACTGAAACGAGGTTTAGGGCAATCACAATAACTTATTCGCACTATACCAAAAGTTATTTAACACAAATTTTTGTTAGTATTTTCAGTCAATGAAATAAATTTGAAAAAAAGTGACCAAATTTATATTGCACAAGGTACGTTTATGAAATAAAAACACAATTTAGTAATTCGTCCCAAAACATAAAAATTATATTAATTTAATTAACACTCACCAATATACTATTGTAACTTGATTCAAGCGTTTATGAAATAAAACCGCCATTTAGTAATTCGTCCCAAAACATAAAAATTATATTAATTTAATAAACACTCGCCAATATACTATTGTAACTTGATTCAAGCGTTTATGAAATAAAACCGCCATTTAGTAATTCGTCCCAAAACATAAAAATTGTATTAATTAAATAAACACTCACCAATATACTATTGTAACTTGATTCAAGCGTTTATGAAATAAAACCGCCATTTAGTAATTCGTCCAAAACATAAAAATTATATTAATTTAATAAACACTCACCAATATACTATTGTAACTTGATTCAAGCGTTTATGAAATAAAACCGCCATTTAGTAATTCGTCCCAAAACATAAAAATTGTATTAATTAATAAAACACTCACCAATATACTATTGTAACTTGATTCAAGCGTTTATGAAATAAAACCGCCATTTAGTAATTCGTCCAAAACATAAAAATTGTATTAATTTAATAAACACTCACCAATATACTATTGTAACTTGATTCAAGCGTTTATGAAATAATACCGCCATTTAGTAATTCGTCCCAAAACATAAAAATTATATTAATTTAATTAACACTCGCCAATATACTATTGTAACTTGATTCAAGCGTTTATGAAATAAAACCGCCATTTAGTAATTCGTCCCAAAACATAAAAATTGTATTAATTTAATAAACACTCACCAATATACTATTGTAACTTGATTCAAGCGTTTATGAAATAAAACGCCATTTAGTAATTCGTCCCAAAACATAAAAATTGTATTAATTTAATAAACACTCACCAATATACTATTGTAACTTGATTCAAGCGTTTATGAAATAAAACCGCCATTTAGTAATTCGTCCCAAAACATAAAAATTATATTAATTTAATAAACACTCACCAATATACTATTGTAACTTGATTCAAGCGTTTATGAAATAAAACCGCCATTTAGTAATTCGTCCCAAAACATAAAAATTATATTAATTTAATTAACACTCACCAATATACTATTATAACTTGATTCAAGCGTTTATGAAATAAAACCGCCATTTAGTAATTCGTCCCAAAACATAAAAATTATATTAATTTAATTAACACTCACCAATATACTATTGTATCTTGATTCAAGCTTCTGCTGTTTCACAATCTGCAATAAAGAGAATACATATATTAATTGTTATATAAACCTTTTGTTTATCTATATGTCATCATTATTATTTTCACACATTGTATAATTTTATGGAAAATTAACTAAAAACCAAAAAATATTTTGTTTTAAGTATTTCAATCTTGAATATACCATGTTCTTTAATATTAATTTCTATAACCAAATTTTGTCTTTCATATCTACTCTAAACAGCTATAATCTATTTTCGACATCAGCAAGGGACAAAAAAAAATTAAGAACGCTTCCCTATAACAAAACTTGTTTTATGTTTGTTGTGAATAACTTGGCGATATAACTGATAAAACATTTCAAAGATTGTCCAAGAAAATAAAAAGATTCAACTGCTAAAGACGACAGTGAAAATGATGAACAGGTGACTTCAAACAAACTTTGGAATTATACAAAAGCATTTCGGAATTGAACAAACTTATTTGGTGAGCTTCTCCATTAATTATGTTTCTTGGTTGTTTTGAATCTTGGTATTATTTTTTTCGCTATTGCATACCCTGGTTATTTATAGGGACTGCTTAAACAGATATATACTTTCATTCTTAATAATCTCCCCAATCGATATTCTATTACGGCAGCTAATCTTAACAATAATGATCACTTGTTATGTGCCAACCACCGCACCCTATCTCTTTTTATTAACTCTGTTTAACATTTACTCTTAAGTACCATAAGTCCTTAGCATTGTTTACATATTTACTCTTAAATATCAAAAGCCCAGTCCCATGTTTGTATTTCCGATACCCCTCACGCCTCCACGATTTCACGATTTGCCTATATGGTTACTAGAACCTAGGCCAGGCTGAGTTTAGTCGGTAGGTCACGTGGCTGGACCGTTCCGGTCGCGTGGAGTCCGACATAACCTCCGTGACACTTGCCGTTGCGGGGATATCCTGGGTACGTTTCGTACTCCTTGTGAGGATTCTCAGCCTTCCTCTCCTGAGGAAAAAAAAAACCTTCCTGCATCATTCCAGTTCCAGCTCTCTTAGTATATAGTACTCTAAATCATAAGTCTCTAATCAAGTTATAATAAAAGTCATAATTATTTTAATAAAGACATTTTTTACTACCATCGCGTAACACTATAATATAGGCACTACTTTTAGTAGTATATTATAAATGTGCCTATGTTACAGTTTATATGAATTAAGCTATTACATGAATATTACTTGAAAACAAGTCTGTGTAGTGACATTTATTTATTTATCAAGCAAACTTAACAGCATATACATTTGTTTTACAAGCCTCAAGTTAAAAACGTACATAGCCAATAATGTATCAATATTTTGTGACATTAACATTTGCAGATGACGTAGTTTATTATTGTAGTGACTGGATGAAACAAAACTAATTATATGGAAAAAAAAACATTAGGCACTATAAATAATACGATGATGTATCCATTGAGGGCGTGGTAAGTGTGTGAGAGTGTGTCGATTAGTGTGTGTATGTTTGTATGTGACTACTCAGCATACTTTTTTATAGCTATGATGGAGACATTAACACTGGTCTCCGAATCTCCAAATTTAGTGAACCCAGGGTCGATCTTTGTTTCAATATATTTATCTTCTTATTCTTTTTAATTTTATATCTAAATTTACTTGACGCTCTTACGATGATTAAAAAGTAGTGATGCAACGGAAGTGTCTTAGCGGAACCGGAAACGGAAACAGATGTCAAAAGTAACTTTTAGCGGAAACGGAAACGGGTACAGAAACGGAAGTGTAAATAATATGAAAAAAAAAACAAATTTACAAATGTAATTCTTTATTAAGTTTTAAATACACCAAATCTAGATTAGAAATAGATATATTAGAAATGTAAAACAATATTGCAACTGAACATTTTGTTAATATTCAAAATTTAATAAAGTAATCCGTCATACATAAAAGCCATCGGTTGTAAACTTCCGAATAAATCTCCGTTATAAAAGCTGCGGAAACAGAAGCAGAAACGGATGTTGAAAAACGCGCGGAACATCCGCACTTGCGGAAACAGAACCAGAGATCCGTTGCGTCACTAATAAAAAACATCATTAGGCAATCTGCATACACCTGCGAAAAAATGTGTATGTGAAGTTGACCAATGAGTTGAAATAAAGGTGATGTGAAGTTGACTGGGTCAATGTGTTGACTAAGTCACCCTTATATACTTAGGATAGGCTCGTGCCCCTCAGTGAGGACTGACATGAGATGTGTAGATAAAAAAGCATATTGCCTACCTAATAGTAAGTGGTTTATCTCAGTTTCCTTGTAGTAGTAATAGTACTTGTAATTCCTGTGAGATTTGCAGTCAAACTACAATCTCAAAAAATTTTGTATACTCGTACGTTACATAAGATGTAAGTTACTGTACCCACTTATTTTACTGCCTATTCGTCCTTCAAACCACACAAATAAAACTAACACTGAATATGATCAACATTACTTAACTTGGACAATCCTTACATGTGATTACGCCTTCCAGACTCATTGCTATGTTGAATAATATCTATTGTCTCGAAATGAGTTTTCGAGATGTAAAATCCTAATTTATTGATTACTTATTTCAATGTATATGAGTACTAAGTTTTCCGTGTTTAAGTAAGCAGTTTCAGTCACAATATATGCATCCCGCATGTGGTATCAATTGACAATGTAAAACTTGAGCTTCCTAGAACTTGGCCAGTTAATACTTGGAGCTGCACTTTGTGAGACTTATCTACTTATGCGGGTGCCCTCGCTTTAAGCTGTATCCTCAAACCAATTAAAACTACACTGTAGCAGACATCTAAATTAGTATTTGCAAATTGAGCTAATTTCATGACAGTTTGATTGTATGGGATGTTATAAAATTGTCTATGTAAAAGGTATATTATTAGGATTTAAGCCCCTGCGAAATGTCCGGGTAGTAGTGTTACTACTACCCGGCTACAATACTAAGACCAAATAAAAATTGGCGAAGTGTAGGTGTTGGTTACGAATTTGCCCAACCTTTCGAGGAGAACAGGCAGGATTATTTATCCATATATATAAGGTTTGAAATGGTTTATTATCTGTAATAAGTTCTTTGATTTAGTGAATCTCTGGTTATAATAAGTGGGGGGGACTGTCCAGGGGTTCTTGGACAGTCCCTCCTTTGGCGGTGGCTCGACCACGTAGGTCGAGCCGGCCCCGGAGCACATGGCGGTCGAATCGCGAAAGCGCACCCCGCCATGTGCCCCGTATGGGCCTAGAGAACTCGGGGTTTTAGTGGGTAGGCCAGTCCTCTATGACCGGAGAGCCCCACACACGGCCGCGCCTTGCCAGCGCGGTTTCATGGTGCATAAGGTCGCATTTCCCCCCCACAAAAAAAAATGTTTATAATAAGTGGGACCTACAAATATATAATAATATCAAGATCTATTATGTAATAGAATAGATAGAATAGATTGCGTATGGCAATACGAACAGTAACATAACCTAAAGATGGATCGGGCTGAACAAAAAATGAGGGGGCTGGAAAGGATAAGGAAAATTCTGAACAAACAATTCATTCACAAGAAACTGATTGAAATACGTTAGTAAACGCAACACAAACCAGCAACTAACTCGACGGAAACTTATTATTTGCTGTAAAGGTTCGCCTTTACGCGAAAGAGTAAAAATAATAATCTGAAAATTATGATTGACAAAGGTACAAAATCATCTAAGTAAAATTTATTTCCAAATATACAAAGACGTACCATTATTGATAAATATAAAACAAAAGATACAAACTTAAAATTAAATAATATATCATCGCAGAAGTACTACTGATAAATTTATTATTAAACTTTACGTTAGAGAAATTTATTATTTTCGTCTGTCATAAAACACATTTATATTTAATTTGAATCTGCGTCATACCGATTTCAATACTCTGTTTATTAAATCTAAGTTTTAGATATTTATTTATGAAATGAGAAATCTATATTAAATAATCCATGGTTTTTTCAAATATAATGCCTAAAAATATAGAATATCCAATATCTTTAAATTGTTATATTTTTTAAACAAAACTATTGCATGTTACGAATAAACAAACGCCTTGCCAGTGGAGCGCTCCCATGAAATTTCATGTGACATCTTACTTCAAAGTCTCCTGAGATACTACGTCTTTATTACCCTTCCTCAACGCTTTGCCAATTACTCCATTAGCAGCATTACATTGCTAAGAAATGAATCAATCTTAACTACCGTTTATAGGCTCAACATTTTTTGGGTCTTTGTCTGTCCTAGTGTCAAGACTTAATGGGTAAAAGTACATTTTTTAATAAGAAAGTACGAACATCCTAAATATCCAATAGAACGTTTTACATTGGGAAATATTTTCATAGCTTCGTTCCACATTGGGAAAAATATCAAGGGCCTTCCTGCAATCTTCACTAAATCGTTGGTAGCAGTTTCTCGGAACCAAGCACACGGATGCCATTATGAAGCCTTTCCATTCCGTTGACAGTCAGTCCCGCGCACAATGCACCTTGCGCACTTGCACTTCTTTGGTTTTCTTTTGAAAACCAAAGAAGTGCAAAGTAGTTCATTATTTCTGATTCAATCATTCAACAAAGTTCCGAAGATATGAGGATGCAAGAAAGAAAATCCTCCTTTTAAAGTCATGGTTTCAATATCCCGAAATAATCGCATTTGTATTGTATGTGTAATGTTGGCCCTGTATTTGCTTGATGGAGCCATTTCTTTTTATTAGTCTTGTTGATTTTCGTGATTTTCCTCTATGCCGACTCCCTTTCTGCGCCAAAGCTATATTCACACTTAATATCCAAATAAGACTAGATTAATGTAAGATTTTGTATAAGCAACGCTATACATGGAATATATCGCATCAATACCAAATAATTGGAAATAAGTGTAGAAGTGTAACTAAATGTCGTTGTTCAAACAAGATATTTATAAAACTATCACATATTAAAAAAACAATGCTACATGTAATTTGAAAACAAGAAATAAAAGTAAGTATGGCATTCTAATATACAAGTTCCATAACACTAACAGCTCCTTCGGAGAGGCCTACGTCCAGCAGTGGGCGTCCATTGACTGAAATGTTGATAAGGAATTGTAATAAATAATACATTTTTGCTATATTAGGTGATGCGGCGAACTTTTTATCGTCTAAAAGGCATTTTCGCCCATCCCACTACATATGATACACTAAAATAAAAGTGTATAAAATACGGGTATCGTGAAATATATTAGATACTACCCGTATAGATAAACTAGATTTATAATAACTGCTGGTTCAATTTAGTAGCTGTTAATATATTTGGTTCAAATATAAAGCTTGTCGACGCTTCAATTTTATTTGTTTATATTCTCTTTTTTTGTGTGCAATAAAGAGTTATGTTATGTTATAAAAAGGTTTTGTACCCATTGGCACGGAAATAATGCTACCGAATGCTTCTGCTCTCTGCTTTTGGGAATATTATTTTGCTACTCTAGATCGAAATAAATTCAACAAATGGGCGATTATTTAAATCGTTCAACTATTTTCGAGTTACGAGCATGTATATATTTTTCTTTTTAAAATACCTAAATTATTTTATCCTTATGGCCTTAAAAATCTTAACTTACGTTTACGCTATTGGGTTACTAAAATAAAATAATCTTAAATGGGAAACTTAATGAAAAGAATTCCACTTAAGATTGTTAAGAGGTAAAACAAGGGTCATTAAATTTATTAAATTCATTTTTAAGGCAAATGTATGAAAAATGTGTGAAAGTATTAAAGAAATTCGAGGAAGATAAGGAAGTATGTTCGGATCGTAGCAAGTGAAAAACTGTGATATCTGCCTAAACCCATGAGAAAGAGGCGTGAGTATATGTATGAACTAAATTACCCATTATTGTATTTAAGATTTTATGCCCAGACTATAAAGTGACATTGATCATTAACAGATACTATCTTATAATTATCAGTACGGAGGTAGACATTGGTTAGTTAACATTGATTATGACAATGGGAAACTCCACAACCGCTGTCAAACTCAGAATGTTGTTCCAAGTTGTTCGTGAAATATCTCCAAATCAAACATTAAAAGGGAAAAAATTTAAAACTTAACAATACAGCAATACTTGAGAACAAATTCATACTCAATGTATTTAAAGTTTATTGAAACATATCTAATAACTTTTTAACAATACGTTGAGCAACAACTGTTTTCACACATAATATGCATAAACTTGTAACAAAATCTTTGGATGTACATATTTGTTTCTAGCTGGTTTCGACAACATTTAAAAACTTATATTTAAAGAGAGACAAAGACAATTAAAATAAAAAATATCATATTATTACTGCAAATACAAATCAATACAACATAATCTTCAGAAAGAATGCTATTTTATTTTTATCTACTATCATACTATTAATCCTCTATAAAAGAACCTATAACAATTAACTTATTGCCAACATTAAAACACTCAGTGATATTATGAATTTCAAAAAAAGAACTTTCTCATGCAATAACATTTTCACCACCAGATTGCAAAAATTTTGAAAAAAGAACAATAAATTAAGCTTAAATATGCTTCGCAATTAGACTTTTCTTGAATACATAATTCTTACAACACTCTACAACACCCTATGGTATGAGAATCTTTTATAGAGGATTCACATCATGATTGTAGATAAAGTCTTGTATGCAACTGTTATAATTAGGTATTAAAACACTCATATGATACTATAACCCATTCTATAATCCATTCGTGTTTTAATACCCCTGATTATACAACAGTTGCATAAATAACTATTATACGATCGTTTTCAAATATAAGCGTAAAATGTACAATGTGATTATGATATTCTAAATCGTATTTTAGTCAATTGACTACTTTATCATGGAAAACGTTAATACTATGTTTCTCAGAAAATAAATAAAGAATATAAGGAATATAGTCGCATACATAGTTGACCTGACTGTAGAAATGCATTTTTTTTTTGTATTTGTTTAAATAAAACATTTATTCCAATGTATCCACTCGATTTGGTTCTGATTTACATATACGAGTAGTTTGTGCAAGGCGCAAAATAATAGAAAATCTTCATACATTTTTGACTTTACGGAAACTTGACAATAATATACGTTTATAATATTAGGTTTTGCCTATACAAAATATTGCGGTATCTTAATAAATGTTGCCTAATATGTAACATTAGACACACCCTTTAAAATTTGTTATTAAGACGAACGGACATAATTGAATCGGAATCGAAGACGTCTGCCCTATAGCTTTCAGTCACGATGTAGGTACGTGAAAATAAACTTCCCATATTTTTAATAGGTGGGTAATGATGTTCGAGTAAAAAGAAAGCCTGCTGAACGTTTTTAAAAAACTACATTGTAACACAGTATAAAAAGTTGTTAAGAATTTTTTTAAATTAATTGGTGTTTTTAAAAAAAAATATCAATGTATGAAAGTGTATGATTTGATAGAAAAATATTTCAATTAATTGTTGTAATGTTATTAATTCCAAAGCGGACGAAACTGTCATAGGTTTTGCTTCAATCTACGCCTTCTTTAGTTATAGGACGACTTATCGCATGTGTGAACAAAATACATTTTTCGTGGGTTTATTATTAAGTGCAATTACTTCCACTGTAATTGCAAATTGTAATTGATTTTATAAGCTTATAGATAATATAAATGAAAGTTTACGCGAATTGATTCACAATACCGTAGATAACCGTTCAAAAAACCGAAGGGATTTGTTCAGTGAAATAACTTTCGCTGTGGATTACTTCTAAACGAGATTAAGGAAAGAAATTGCTGTTAAGCCAATTTGTTTTTCTGGTAAAAATGGAGGAAATAATAATGGGAAACGTTATATTGTAATATGGGAAGCACAGATACAA
Source organism: Scirpophaga incertulas (assembly GCA_036419045.1). Classification (NCBI taxonomy): domain Eukaryota; kingdom Metazoa; phylum Arthropoda; class Insecta; order Lepidoptera; family Crambidae; genus Scirpophaga; species Scirpophaga incertulas. Next base: position 10,220,762 of record CM071631.1, read on the forward strand.
TATTACTACACATTTTTCAAATAAATTCTATTTTTATCTCTGCTTATACAATAATAAATCCCAAACGAATGTATATACACAGGCTACATGAATGAACATCATAACTGTTACTCATATACGCATATTCTGCGTGCATATTCTGTACCTACAAGCTCTGTGTAAGCAAAATAAATGCTTCCAACTTAATAAAGTCTAAACTTTCTTTAAAAAAACACTAACTTCAATTAACGCTTACCATTAACTAATACTAGAGTAATTACTAGAGATCGGATAATCGGATGCATATTTACCTAAAGTTAGTTTAAGACAAAGTATGGAAACGGCTTTTTATTGTTTTGTTATTTTATTCAATTATTTAATTAATTATTGTTTTAGTCAAACTAGCTCACTACTTTCGTATAACACTCTTCATATAATAAATCGTACATTCATACATCGCACGGGGAACTGAAACTAAACTTCGTGTATGCTTCAATACGTATGCGTAGTTGTATAAATGAACCCGGAGTCTCGGTCTTTTGACAATAAATACCACGTGCTAATTTAGTAATTTTCAAATTTAACGTAGTGATAAATTTGCAGTCCCGTATTTTCCCGGGATTTTTATTTAACAAAATGTATTTTAAAAAGCCGCTTCCATAATTTGTGAGCCAAAAATTAACTTTAGGTAAATATGAATCCGATTATCCGATCTCTAGTAATTACACAAACTAATCTCAGTTTATAACATATATAACAATAACAAAACTAAGGAATTTGATTACTGACACTTGAAATGTACAGAATGTATACAAAATGCCTTTGTACATATTCCGTTATTTATTTTACTTAGTACGATTAATATAATATCTTATCAATATCAGATAGCTGTCGAATTTCGCAAAAATATATAGAAGATATATTGTTGTTATTTTGTAACCAAGTAATGCAGAAATCAGCTACATATTTATTTTAACTCCAATCTTTTATAATCTTCAGTATTATGCTTTATACCTGATTATTTTTTCTTTAGATTACATCAACAATACTTTTAGAAGTAGCGAAAGTATAACGTAAAGTATGTGATGAGATCACATATTACATGTCCGAAAATAAAACTGTCTACAAAATAACAATAACTGTAATGAAAAAAGAAACAAATTATTATTATTTGTATTTAATGTGTCGGAGCCTTACAAGTTATTTATTTGCTGTTTATTTAGTCACTGTACAAATATTTGAAACCAATTAATTTCGTAATTAAATGCGCATATTCACAATGAGTATTAAAGTAAAATAACTTATGAAAAAAAACTATGATAGCAAATAAAACTATATGTATATCTTAATAAGTATTCTTATTAAGATCAAAATTAAAAAAGCACGAGAAATAAATATATATTGTGTTCATAAAAAATTGGGCACATGTATTTACCGCAAATCTGATATTACGTAACTGTCGTTTATACCTACTTATGATCTCTAGATACACAATCATATAAGCAATTGCTAACGTATGTCACACCCTAACACTTCCGACAGATTTAAGTATAGAGAAGTAATTACATTGGTCAGCAATTATAAAATTTGGCGAGCCACCCAAAAGCAGCATTTAAATAATTTGATCAGCATACAAAGATTTTGTTTGCAATAAAAAAAAACAGGCAGCAATTCTTGTTCCGCAACTAATTTTGATAATGGTCAAAAATTAAATCATACATAGGCAGCCAACAATAACATGAGTCTGCATAATAAACATTCAGTCCGCAAAATAACTACTTGAGCGGCAAGATTTCATGATTGAGCGGCAGAAAAACATGTCTATAAGCAGTATATTTGATTGGTATGTTAGGTTAGGTTAGGTTTTTTTTTTTTTTTTTTTATAATAAAGTTTACACCTGCAGACTCTTTGGTCCGCACTTTTTTTTATTTTGGTTAGGTTAGGTTAGGTTAGGTTAGGCATGACAAATAAAGTATTTTTGCTACTCTTATATGCAGCACAAAATGCATTTTTTTGCTTACACTCTGAGTGCTTACCAAAATTTTATTAAACATGAGCAGCTGATTGCAGCTTATATAATTAATATGCTGTACAAAAATAATTACAGCCATCCAGAATGACATAAATTGCTGATTGATTTTGAAATGTTTGCTGACCATGAGTTGCTGACCAATTAGCTATTTCTGCTCACCGATTATATTTTTCTGCTCACAGAAATAACAATACTATGCTAACCATTTAATTGACACCCTTAAGTATATAATATATCTATTAATATATTATATTCTTAAATATATATATTAATATATTATATTCTTAAATATATCTAAGAATATATCTCTCTAGTAGATCACAGTTAAACAATAACACGAATAATCAAAATACATAGTACCACAATCCAATCAACTCCAGATAGTATTTTTGCCAGATTTTGACAATTAGGTTAATAGATGCTCGCATCCCCGAACAAATAGCGAACATTAAGCGACAGGATATTGTTCTATTTAAGATAAGGGAAATTGCATGCAACTGGGGACTAAACGAAATTATGAACACAATGACATCTCGACAATCTTATTATGCACTGATCATAGGAACTGAATGAGCTCACGAATATCTAAATGAATAAGATTGTCTATTTCATAAAAAATAAAATCTTTTACCAAACTAAAACTTATAATGTTTTAACTTTGTATATTTGTATGTTTCACAAGTTTGTGTAGAGCATAAGCTGAATGCTTAAATAAAAATATTGTTTATAACGCGATTATGATGCACGTTATGCACTAATGATAAGATTATAAAGGGAAACAATCCTAACTTTAGTACGACATATAATGTTGATTCGTCACAGGACAAATAATCATTTATAACCCAACACTCATGAATGAAGATTTAATTTGATTTATTGGTTATCTCAAGGGTATTTGATAATGTTGTCGTTATATCATACCTCTAGCTTTCCTAAAAGAAAACTATGATGATGAATGACTTGTAAACTTCCCTTGAGGATATATTTTCCTTAAGCCTAACGTAAAATATAAAATGAAGGCATTTGCAGTCCGGTTTCTATGACCTCTTATTTTTAGAAACGGTTAGTGTCTACGAATAGTAATATCCAGATTATACCTGGATAGACTGTTTGGTTAGCCAGATATACTAGGTTTCCTAGAAATCCCCATCTAGGTATAAGTTTGCGATCAAGTCTTAGTAGGTGTACTCCACACTGTGGAGTACACCAACTAAGACCTTGATCGCAATCTTGACACCGTAAGGGAAGAGTTCTACGCCTGACCACGCAAAAGCATCTCACTTTTCCAATATAGGCCTAACATAATGGAATTTTCTTGTAATACGCATAAATGGCTTTAACAGGTATCGTATAGCCGCAAACCATCTGACCGAACCCTACCTTATGTTGCCCCCAGTAACGCATGTTTTCGTAGTGCAAATGTACAGCTTAACGTATTGTGAATTATACTTGCAAATGAAGGAAAATAGGCATTGAACTGTGTCAGCCGAATATTTGAATGCTACTGTTGCTCAGTTTCTCTTATTTGGATTGTTCTGTAAACGGCTTTTAATTTGAAATGACAGAGAACAATACACAATCATGAGCTGCAAGATCAATACAAGTTGAATAGATACAAGTACCCTGAAATATTTTCTTTAGATTTAAATGTTGTAAATAAATATACCTGTTATACGTATTTACCACAACTATCATTGTAGTAAAGAGTAACAATGTTCAACCACAAATTTTTAGCATCATATTTTCTAAAATAATTAGAAGGGCAAATAATGTTAATAACAACAGTGCTTATTTTTGTCATCCGAAATACAGCGAAGAGCTTTCGCTAAAACAAAATATCATGTAAAATATATTTCTGCCAATAATGCTGTCTGTAAATGAATTTATGAGTGAAAATGTTGCGGTATTACCTTATAAAATCTAACAATAATCGCATTTGCAACTAAATTAAAATCCAGTTTGTGGAATATAAATGTTTTACTTGAAACAAAGAAACATTTTAATATTTCTTTATTTAACCTTTAAAGTACCTGGCACAAAATTACAAAACCAAGAGAGGAATATTTGTTTGAATAATACAAAATCTTGATGTAAAGTACACATAGGTACGGTCTTTGCTTATAAATTCAAAGGATGTTAATACCATTATCGTGCCGTTGTTAAATCAAAGACGTAACCGAAGCCCTTTACATTCATGTCATTGAAGGAATATTTGAATAATGTCTTAATCAAAGTCGCTCGTCAACAGCTGCACTTAATCATAGTAAAAGATTTACGTTTTGTCGAAAAGCAGTTGATTTGCAAATACCATCTATTGTTGTAAAAACAATAGCTCAATACAGCTCTCGTTTTCATATTTTAATATTTGTAGTTTGTATTTATTAATACTAATAAATGGAGATGATATATAAACATAATATTTTACATTGTTTACAGTTCCCGCCCGTTTAACTACCTAAGAGTTGAAATAAACACACAAAATTCGCAAAATTTTATAAGTTCCAGTGTAAAGTATAATGTGAAGGGGTGTGTCTACTGTCATTATCTGGATTAGGTAACCATAGTCTATTTTTACATCCACGATAGAAAGGTATAGGAATTGGCTGATAACTAGAGATCGGATAATCGGATGCATATTTACCTAAAGTTAATTTTTGGCACACAAATTATGGAAGCGGCTTTTTAAAATACATTTTGTTAAATAAAAATCCCGGGAAAATACGGGTCTGCAAATTTAACGTAGTGATATTGTTTGAAAATTACTAAATTAGCACGTGGTATTTATTTTCAAAAGACCGAAACTCCGGGTTCAGTTATACAACTATGCATACGTATTTACATGAAGTTTAGTTTCAGTTCCCCGTGCGATTTATAAATGTACGATTTATTACATGAAGAGTGTTATACGAAAATAGTGAGCTAGTTTGACTTCAACAATGTCACGTAGCGGAAGGCTACGGAGCAAAATAGGTTAAGGATATTAAAAAAAGATAAGAACAAGAGACTAATATATTAAAATAATTATTAAGATAACACGGCCGATAAAAAAATAAATTAAAAATACAAAATAACAATAAAATGATAGAGAAGGGGAAAGAAAGGAAGGCGGTACCAGGATCTAGGTAGACCAAGCAGCGGTAGGCTGGCAGTATATAGCAGCAGGCAGGCAGGTGTTCAGCGGCAGGCTGGCAGGTATTCCGCAGCAGGCTGGTAGACACGCAGCAACAGGTTGGCAGGTATGCAGCGGCGAGCTGGCAGGTATTCAACAGCAGGCTGGTAGGTATCTTGCAGCAGGCTGATAGGTATGCCGCAGCAGGCTGGCCAGTATTCCGCAGCCGACAGGCAGGGATGCAGCAGCAGGCAGGGATGCAGTAGCAAGCAGGCAGGCAGAGAACGTTGAAGGCTCGATGTGGCAGCAATAGTACGTGGAGCCGAGTTTTCACAGTACTTGAAGACTTTTATCTTCACAGAGAGCTTAAGGTAGTATTGAAGGTTGTTTGTAGCTTCAGAAGTAGTAGTAGAATGTCCTCCAGAGACCCTGGACCGCCTTATATAATAGCCAGATATGGTGTTCGAAACTAAATACAAAAATTTAAAATTATGACATAAAATTCATAAAAAGGAGTCTAACATGGCATGAAAAATAATAAATATATTTAAATTTAGACATTTGGAATTATGTGACGTCACGTCGGACTATTGTCATACGTTGTCAAATTCTAGAATGTTCCTAACAAACCAAGCGAAATCGTTTAAAATAATAAAAATTATTAAGAAATTATAACAAATATACAGCAAAAAGTAAAGAGAAAAGTAAATTACAAGTATTCAGTACAATAAAAGTGTTAAAAGTGAAAGATATAAGCCAAAACAGTGCAATTTAGTGATACAACATAATATAAGATGATTTATAAGTGTTAAACGTATTTGTACACAGTTAAATTGAAAATAATATATTATTCCAAGGTAAAGTTGAGACATTCTTATTTGTAGTTACACCAAAGACTCATATTTGAACATTACATAGGTAGGTAGCAACTGAGAATTCAATTATACATACAAATCAGTCTATAAAGTAATAAATATATCCGTCCATCTACTAGTTTTCTAGTAGATTATGATTTATAGCTAATAGCATATGCGTAGCCCTCAGCATATCAAACATAACACTTACAGTACTCCTACAGTACACATTACCGACAGAATACAACCCATTTGCACATACAGTAATACTATACGCGATTCCCAATGGAATCAACAGAAAGTTGTGTTGGGCTTGGGTGTTAATAGATCACCTCTGTCCAGCTCACTTAACACTAACGGCAGTGCTGTGGGGGAGTACCCCCTACAGTGTATCCTACATACAAGTTGGGTGTAGCGAGCACTTTCCTAGGGCAATCCGTGCCGACTATCTAGAGGTGTTCAATATTCCCATACTTGAGCTCTATACATGCATAATACGATTTATTATAGAAATGCAGATGCGTAGATTGCATGAGCGTAGCCTGAAAACTAGCAGATGGGCAGATTTGCGTTAAAAGATAACAATTTACTTATAATTGCAAGACCTGAGAAAATTCTAGAACATTCTAATAATGTAGACTTTAGAAGATTTAAACTTTACATATAATTGCAAGTTCCGAGAAATTTCCAGAATGCAGAATATTCTAATAGTATAGACGTTACAACAATAATCAATTAAATAATTGAATAAAAAAACAGAAATGGTGAAAAATTTTATTTAACAAAACAATAAAAAGCCGTTTTCATACTTTGTAAGACAAAGTATGAAACTTTAGGTAAATATGCATCCGATTATCTGATCTCTACTGATGACGCATTTATTATAAGTCCATTACCGCATAGACAATATTTTTACAGGAATATAAAACAATATTAGTTCCTTTAAAGATGTTTTAATTTTTTTCTCTCTACCACTTTATTTATTAATGTATTGTAATTCCATGAAACAATAAACGAATTGAATTACACATTCCCGGTTATTTTATCAGATTGGTCCCAATCTGCGAAATTAACCACTGAATCACAATATAAAAACTCTTCCCTCTCCCGCTTCCCAATATAAAAAGCATCCCTACGATTGGTTCACGATGTGGCGCCTGTGACCTATATGTAGGTGTAGAAGTACTCATAGAACGTATTGCATCTTAAAGGGCATCTCTTTCCTCCCATCAGCATGTATCAGCTGTCACCTTTACCATACTTGCTCTTTTCTCTATCATACCATATTTAATATGATTCCACAAGAGCCTTTAATATGCATATCAATATAGAATTTACGTTGACAACAAAGCTTGAAGAGTGAAATTTCTGGGTATTATGCATTTACGGCTTATGTTACAAATTAATAACTTTCGCTATAGTGATTGTGAAAGTAGATTTGCTGCGAATCTCATTCATCAGTCATCAGCACGTTTAGATTCATATACCAACTAGACTGACTGAATAATTTTCTTGTGTGTCAATCAAGAAGATAATGGTTTAATGAAACAATTCGGTTAAATAAAAACTTGGTTATATAAATCAATAATCCCAATATGTTAAATTTTGCAATGCCTTTGCAGAGCTTATGTTTTGAACTTCTATTATATGTAAGAACTTATGTAACCATATGAAGCAATAAATACTTATGACATTGATTATAATTTGGAAGCCACACAAGAACCACAGTATACGTAGCAAATTTAGTCATAAGATAACAAGTTATCCTGTTATTTCACTGTCATATTTTACTGGAATAAGTAATATAGCACGCACTGCTACTTTTACATTTAGTAATTAATACATTATTGTCTTCGTTTGAGCAACCTTGATAAATTTGATCAATTGCGAAATTCCTGGTCGGCTCGAAACAATGCCTTAACAGGTACAAAGGCTAAGGGACACACTTGTGGTTATATGTTGTTACCGTGTCAATAAACATTATATTTACGAAATGATATAATAAATAGGCAAAATGTGCCAGTTAGAATTGTATTATTAGTTTCTACTCTCAGTTATATGTGATGTGTTAATGACGTGATAATCCTGATTGTAACCCTGAAAATGTTTATACATAAGTAAACATTTCAAGTAACTTATGAAAAATTGAAAATATTTTTAGCGATTTTATTTGATAAAGTGAAACGGTTCATGGCTATTTCATTTTCATTTTAATAATGTAAATATCAATGCCTTTTACCCACTTCCGCAACTCGGTATTGTCTTTCTACTGATCTCTACGTACCTACGACTATATCTGTATTGTAATACCTAACCATCGGGTGGTTGTTATGTTAATGGCCAAAAGCCTTTGTAAGCCTCGGTACTGATAAAAATAAAGGGCAAAATTTATTACAAATACGTAGCAGTTTCAGAGAACTTTGAAAGCAACTGTCGGGAAACTTGAGAGTTAGGCTGAATAATATTTTTGTTTGCGCGCCTACTCAAGGAACGTCATTCATAATTAGTTCCCCTTTATTACTGGCAACAGCTGTTAATAAAATAACCAGTGTAAAATTAGGCCGGAAACATCGGTGGCAATGTGGCCCTACCTTCTAAGCGTCCGTGTCCGGATCCCGGCTTGATCCTCATATGTACGATTCCAATATTTTATTTACCATTTACCACAAGATCGTACCTTTTCAACAAGTCAAGAAATTCAACAAGTCTATGCGAAGTTAATGAATCCCCACTGAGCCAGTGTTGTGGAGGAGCGGTGGAGACATTGATCATAATATTTATGATGAATAGGAATATTATTTTTTGATTAATACTATCTAGGGGTCTAAAAAAATTTGGTGTTAACTTCTATTGAATCAATCGTGCACTAACGATATTTAATATTAATTAGGAAGTCGAATACTCAAATACTTAAAAAAATCTGGTGTTAAAAATCAATCGGTAAAAATCGTCTGTTTATTTTCCATTTTTTTTTACTTGTGTGGAATTAAGTGAACGTCAAATAAATCTATATGTATTATACGTGTTTAATTTTACAAGTTCAACCATTTTATTTATGTTCAAATTGTCCCATCCAGTGAGAAGAGAACTGGAGACCTATTTTTGAATTACGAATGCGAATTCGAAATCACCGCTGACTAAATAGTCAGCGGTGACTTTGAGGTCACGGATTCCTAAACATCCAATTTTTGAAAGTCGATCGCAGAGCTGCCAACATAGATAAAGTACACACATAAATATAAGAGTTCGGTTCCACGCAGAATGTAGCCGCTGCCGATTATTGTCGGCTTAACCATTATGGTTATTATATATATAATATATGCTACATTCATATATATACGATGTATATATTATAGGTATATAAAGGTTATATATATGTAAATATACCTTTATATACCTATAATATATACATACATGTATATATGAATGAAGCATATATATATATATGCTACATTCATATATAAGTATATATATATATACTGAAAAATCTAACAAAACACAGATAACATTTCCACAAGTATGACTTGATTACGAGTGGGTGAGGGCACTCGTAATGAAATCATACCTGTGACTAATAAGAATTATTGAAAATCGGTGATTATTAGTCACATCGGTGATTTCGAAGTCGCATTCGTGATTCAAAAATAGGTCTCCTGGTGCTCCATAACACAGGCTAATAACCTAGCTCAGACATCAATCCCTCACATCTCATTAACGTTGTCTATGATGTAACTCCCGTTCATTCTTTAGGTTTAAGAAGATTTTATTAATATAGTTATTATTATTATAGGTAATAAATATGAGATTTATCTGAGCTTTATAGTTAAATTAACATATACGTTTCTTGAAGTGAAATACAAAAGATAGTTTTAAAAAAATCGAAGAAGTTAATGTTTGACTTTGGATTTTCTTTGATAATGCAAAATTAGAAATATAAATCCTTGCTTGCTTTATTCTTAACTAACTTTAAAGAAACTGTAAAGATTTCGTTGATTATTAATACGTAGTTAATAACAGTAAATAAAGGTAACAATAAAAATATCATACACTCAGCACGAAGAAAATATTTCCGTACAGATTACCGTAACCAGCGGACTGCCAGTGGCAGTTTCAATCCTATGAATGTACGATGAACCCATGATACAATAAATAAAAATAATAACTTTTTTTACTAATTATAACCTATATTTAATTAACTAAATAAATAAGTTATAATAAATAATTATAAGTAAATAATAAATATAATTTTTCAATAAACTATTCTACAATTTTGTATATTTACTCAACACATCATACAACCTATTTCTCACTCTAAATAATAAGGCCAGAATAATAAATATTTTTTTTACCAATACTTAATAAGTCCATTCTTTTAAAATTTCTAGTTCCATTGTACAATCAGCAAGACGTCTAGCTTACATTTACATTACGAAAACCGTCGCTTTTAGCACATTAGTAGAGATGTGCTTTTACCACCGATATACGAGAGTTGTCTCAAGATTAACGTACAAGGTCTGACGCGTTGCTGTGGAAACGTAAGACGTATTCTAAAATCCAACTCAAACACAAATCTCCTAGAATACAATTAGAAAGAAATGGCGCTATGTGTATCTACTCAATAGTACCATCTCTTTCAAACTGTACTAAAGAAGCGATCGGAATTTTAGTTTGATTTTAGAATAGAAGCCTAACATTCTAGAAGGTAGTAACAACGACCCGGGTTACTTTATGGTTACTTCGTAAAGTCAGCCCGTGATTACGGCCGAATAAACTTCGCCGAAACTCTGGGAATTTTGAGGTGGATTTTAATGATTAACTCTTTCATTAATATCACATTGATACACGTTTAAAATTTTAAGAAAGATCTTATAAGTTATTTACTATATTTAAATTAACACGAAGAAAATAAGACAATATTTTTTTACCCAGACTCGCAGACGCGGTGACGTATTATGACTAGCCAAACAGATTTGTCCAATTCCAGAACGCTTGGTAGTACGAAGGGTATTAATGATATTCATTTGTTATGACTCCAAATAAATGCTTGCTAGCCTGAAGTACTATATCTTGGGTTAGCGGCTGCGTAATAGTTTTTGCACAGGTTGATCTATCATAACCCTATTTTCTTGTGGCACTTAGAACAATCTAAGCAGCACATTTTTCGACTTTATTTTATCCTTACTAAATTATAAATGCGAAAGTAACTGTCTATTTGTCGAGGCTACACGTCACCACTAAGCCGATTCAATGGAATTTTGTACACACATAGCCTAGAGCCTCAGAAAGGACATAGATTTACTTTTTAAGCGAAAAAGCGGTAAAGGGTTCAAAAGCATTATTCAAATGAACATATTTTAATAATTACAAGTTAGGAACTTATTTTAAGACTGGTAATTTGATACAATACGACATTCAAAGTTCGTAAAAAAATTATGCTAAATGGTGTAAGAATTAGGTATGATAGTTTTTGTTTGAATAACTTCCGAAACTTTTGAATTAACTTTGATGAAAGTTGAATTAATGATAATTTCAGAGCTGATAAAAGACAGTGAAATTTTATACATTTTCCTGTGGGAAAACCTGATCTGAACGGTTAAACGGTATCTGCTGTAATTCGGTATAGCGATGATTAGACACCCGGAAAATCTTAACATCGAAATCTATCATTTTGTAGTGATAGCCATCTTGTACTTTTCTAGGCAGACTCTTTTATTTAATACCCTGGCGGTTAAAAACATATGATATATGTTTTAAACAATTTTATTTCACACACAATAAATCAACACTTACATTGACCACTAGAATAAATAATTAAACTATCATTGTAGTTCACAAAACAAAACTAAAACAATAAGTAAAAAGTATGTAAATTTTAATTAAAAAGCAGTAGTTGTGCGTATAATAATATTAAAAATAATACTTTGAAAAACAAACAAATCAATAACAAGTCTGTACTTAATTAAATTCTATATACGTATTTATTATAATCCGTCATTTTGAAATGGCGGCCAACTTGAGTTAAATTAATAATTAATCGTTTGTTATTCGATCAAAAATGTGTACTCAATTTCAGAACAATCAGTAATCTGAGGTGTATTTTAGTAACTATTTTCCATCAATTTTTTTTATTTCCAGTAAAAATATACTTTCTTTTGTTACTCGAAAATTTTTGATGATACTATTTTGAGCATAACGACTTTACTAAACGAATACTTAATCACGCTATTCAGCACTAACACAAAGTGACATAACTAGACAACTGTCATAACTACTAACGGACAGCATTTATGCTATATTAACAGACTAATAATAATATCGAAAAACTAAAGCGGCTCAAATAAAAAAAGACTTATTGCAATAGCATAAAAAGAACAAGACACACATTATCAGTAGATTGCTTTCTCAAGAGACCCAGCAGTTGTTATCGCCCCAACTCCGCCATCATGGGCTACCGTGAAAGATTAATGTTCGCTGTATCCCATTATTTCGTCCGTTAGAATTCACTTACCCTAAGGAACCTGTGAAACTAAATACTACAGAAATAGTGTGGACGCGCATTTCTCACAAATTTATACTAAAGAATTTCAAGCACTTCCAACTAATAAAACTTTACTATCGAAAGTTGTTCTAAAGATTTTCTGACGTTGTTTTATCTGGCTATTTGTGGTTTTCCAACAAATACTCTTGTAAGATTGGGAAATAGTTTTTAACGATGGATAAATCTATAAAATTTGTTTTCACTGTACAAGTAGTATTTAAGACTTTCTAATGAATATTTTAAAAGATGGAATAACGCTGTATCAGTGGCAAATAAATTGGACATTATAAAACATGATCACTTGGTTATCCATTAAGGTAGAGATCATCATTAAAGAAATGCAAATATTTCATATTTTGTGACACTGAAAGGGCATAAGAATGATAATATGACTGAATCACAACATTCATCTTCATCACCTAGACGCTTGGCAGTCCACCACAGTGCGTCTTTCCAGGAATTTTCTGCCACGCACTACTAAACTATGGAATGAATTGTCACCTGCAGTATTTCCGAGCCGTTGCGATATCGAATCCTTAAAAAAAAAGAGCATATTCCCATTGAAAAGGCCGGCAACGCATCTATGACTCCTCTGGTGTTGTCCATGGGCAACGGTTATCGCTTACGATCAGGTGATCCGTTTGCTCGTTTGCTGCCCTATCCTATAAAAAAAAATGATAACATCAAATATTTTACTTTCTCCACAAATATAAAAATTACTGGCACCGCAACATACATACACATATAATCACGCCTTTTTCCCATGGGAACAGACGGAGATCACACTTTTCCACTTGCCACGATCATATAATCGAATATTGAACAGTAAATATAGAAAAGCTCAAGTTAACAACAGGTGAAATATACAAAGACGGTTCACCACCAGTATTTTCAATTTTCTTGTTTTGCTGCCGCGAGTAGAAAATTTACCTACTATACCTTGCAAAGCACCCTTTGTACACACACTCAACTTAGTGCCAAAATACATCATATATTTTCGCGTTCTCTGCGGAAATTTACATAAATGGCCTAGACAATATTATGTAAACAAGGTAATAGAATTTAGAATTAAAATTAAATTACTACCTATCGCAATAAGACTTCGTACCTGGAATGTTAAATTTATAGTTAACGATTAAATATATAATATGTAAATGTTATACTTGTCAATTTCACCACGAATCTTCAACCCCGACACGGATCACAATGTATGTACCAACAGTGAATATAATGTAAAGAAACATATACTTTCACTGTCTTTAATACCTGACCTTAGCACAGTTTTAATGCATAACCTAAGCAAGGAATCTTTGTAGAAATAGGTAAAGTAGAAGTGCCCCAGTAATCAACATTCATTTCATTATATTGTGTACTGTATATTTATGCTCATATAAAATGAAAAACAACTATAAACCACGTTGGCTCACCGTACTAGAATCCAAAAGAGGAAGAAAGTTTTTTTATTTTTTTAATTGCCGTACGTGGCAGACGAGCAATCGGCACACGTGATATTAAGCGTTAACCGCTGCTCATAGACTTAAGCAATTCCAGGGGTGGACACAGCTAAGCCGTTGCCTATGAGTAACATCATCACAGCTCAAATACGTCCCCACCGAGGGACACAAGACTACCTAGGCCTAGGTCAACGACGCTGGCCCAGTGCGGAATGGTTGACTACAAACATCTTTGACTTTTTGCCGCAGGTGTCGCAACGTCAGATAAACGCAAAACTCGTGAGATGATCGAACCCGGAACCCCAAATCATCCGATTCGTCGACAGCTTAGTAGAATTAACTTTGATGAAAGTTGGATTAATGATAATTTCAGAGCTGATAAAAGACAGCGAAATTTTCAAAATATTTTTTCCTTGTCATTTGGTATAACGATGATTAGACACCCGGATAGTCTTAACATCGAAATCTGTCATTTTGTAGTGATTGCCATCTTGATCTTGTATTTTTTCTAGGCAGACTCTTTTATTTAATCCCGTGGCGGTTAAAAACATATGATGTATGTTTTAAACAATTTTATTTCACACACAATAAATCAACACTTACATTGACCAGTAGACAAATAATTAAATAAACTATCATTATAATTAACAAAACAAAACTAAAACAATAAGTAAAAATTATGTAAATTTTAACTAAAAAGTAGTAGTTGTGCGTCGACCAGTGCCGAGACAGCCCCACCGAAGCTCCTTATTTTCTATTCCTTATGTTCTATTTTGGGTGTATTATTATGGACTCATAATTGTATTTATTTATAGAGAAATGAAACTAAATATTATATAAAAAGGATTTCATCTGTCTATAGGTTAAAGATATTACTTGTAAAATGTTTAATATTTCTAACTATAACAATTTACCACATAAATTGGTCTTAAAGTATTTAAAGAGTAAGAATCAAGTTTTAGATCACGAACGATATATATACCATAAATATGTTGTTAGGACCATTTTTCTGATAAAATAACAGAGTCACTTATATGAAAATTGTTATTTGTTGATGTTTAACTACGCCCATCCCATTCAATAAGAATGGATCTCTCCAAAGGGCACCTAAACTTATTACAATCACGAAATGTTCGTGTAGGCTTGTACATTATTCCTCAACAGACATTTGTCCCAGTGCGGAAATTAAACCCGTCGTCGCCATGGTATTCAATATAAGTATTACATATATGAATATCAAAAGAGTGTTTGCTACAACAAATTTCTGTGTCACATATTTTCTATTCAAACCTAATAAATATAACCTACCTCTTTTTTATTTTGAGCGAAATATTGCTTAAGCGCAAATAATCTCCGAAATCAGACGATTTCCTGTTCAATGAATAGCCGGATCAAATAGATAAAAAAATGAAAAGTACATAAAGCATAAAAGGTTCCAGGTAAAATTCGTTTTTATTTCGCTTCCAAAATCTATATTTTTATTCAGACAAGTAGTAATTTTAAAATACCTGGTGTAGTGTGGTAAACAGTTCACTTTGAGAGGACGTTTATACTATTGAACGCATTTTCATAAATTTCGGTATAGCGATACTTTGAGACCCGGTTAAGAACGGAGAAAACGGAAAATATATCTTTCCTATGGGAAAAGATGATGGCTGCTTGTTTAAATAATTAATAAGTATTTGAATAATTGTCGTACTATCTTCACTGAAATGAATTCAATACATACACATAGGTGATTAATAAATCGATTAAGCCTACGTTATGTAACTAACACGAGTTTGATTACCTCATCATGAGATCAATCGCATCGTGAGAGTGAACAAGCCTACCTTGTATACACATTTTTCACCGTTGTAAATGTGCCGTAGTAAAGTTAAAAGATGATAAAGATTCTTGTACTCCCTGGGTCTTAAAATTTTTTATATCATATACATTAGTCCAGTTTTTTTGTAAAAATTATACTATTATATTCCCGAGATTCAAACAGATCCCATTCCAAATTAAATAGGATTCGTTTTTCTCCGTTTTAATAGATTTTTTTTATTGGGGAAGAGATATTTTCTTTCCCCAAGTATACGATACTTTGGCTCATGATGCTGAAGTTTATATATGGAAGTGGACTATATTAAAAGAGATTCAATATGTAAGACAATTAAGATTTAAATGTAAGCAGCAATGCGTAATGTGTGATGATGACCCATTCTTGTGTTTCAAGGAGGATAGTAAAACGTTACCATCAACCTTGTACAACATCCAACCAGAAGATGTCACCATCTGGAATTGCTGTGCTGGAACAGCAATTCTCCATTAAGTGCACGGCACCCGAGTTTCACCACCAATATGAAACTTTCAAGTATCTTTCCGTTCAAGCGGCAGGACGTGCCGGCGGATTGCGTGGATAGACGACTACCCGAAACTAAGTGCCACACTCAATCAGCGGATTATTCCACTACCCTGAATGTGAAGACAAGAAACATATATTTTTAGCCAGTTAAGTCGGCACCGCTAAGATATAACATGTTAATAAATATAAGTGTGAAGTTTAATATCATTTTTATTAACCTCTGAAGTATCTTATGTCGTAGCACTGTACTATCTCTGGTTGTAATATACTGTATGTCCCACTCCCATAGTGGTAAATTGGTCTCGTACATGCAATAGAGGGGCATGTCGTTGATACTGGGACGCAAATCGATCCACTATAAATGGAAAAGAAAATTTGGAGTTTGAATGAAATATAACTAAAGTAGTTGAAATTACATAAGTGCATGGTTAAGGGTGCTAAGAAAATGGAGATAACTTGAGGAGTTTAAAAACAAGACAGAGGATGTGTAAAAGAAGCGCTTTTACTGGACAGTTATATTCAGCTAAGTATTGAACGACGTCTTCATCTTATTCAACTAACAGATATCAATCGGTCTCACCATGGGATTTAGGCAATATTTCCGTGATACATTAGCCTCAGCTGGATCCAGAGATATTTTAAGAGACAATGTCGACGTACAATTTAAATGAGGGCCAAACAGCTCCTATTTATAAAGAACAGACTGATGCGGTAACGGTCCACGATACTTTTTCAAAAAGCGTATTAGGTACTGAGAAGATCCAAGACAGCCTCGTCTCTTGATTCACTATCGGTTGAACTTTTTTTAGAAAACTGAAACTGCAACTTTTTAATAACGGTAAGAGAAGGATGACCACGTTGTGCCTTTCCAACCACTCTATTTAGAATTGTGAACGTACTTGTCAATATTATTTTTTCATTAGTAATTATATTTGTATGCGAACCAAGACAGAGACTATAATAACTGAACCACTCTCTTAACTGTATGGCGTGCTTTTATGCATGTATATATGAATAAGAGCCGAATCCGAGCTTCGGATCTTGTTTCATTACACGCGACATAGTCCCAATTAAAGGCCGTTCTCGCGATAAGATATTTTGTTTACTAATGGGGTTTCTTAGATTCTAGTTCTACAACATTTGCAGACTTTATACTGGTAACAGTAGTATTACAATATTTTATGATCTTTGTCAGAGGAAATATAAGTATATTTAACGATAGTATAATATACGAAAATATAAGAAGCTTTTGAAGTTTCTTGAACTTGACCCAGGTTTCCATGCTCACTTTATATAAGGTATTCGCTCCAATCGTATTTTCTTTAACAAGTAAAATTAACAAGTGGAAATATTTGTGATATAATGGGAATCGGGAGAAGTACTAGATAGCAAACAAGCAATAAACGCACTTAAAGTTAAAAGTAGGAAGTTTCAAACTCGAATACATAACAAACCTTCAACAAAAGAACATCGAGGTCAAGCGATTTTAAAATCTTAACTAGATCAATGAATCTACTTATTAAGTTAACAGTATTATACGCCAAAAGTAAAGCCCTTTTATAACCTAAATGGCAAAGGTCGTGGCATTTCCATTTCCATTTTATTAATAATTACGAATAATTAATTACCGAGTGTTTCCAGTGAATATGGCACTTATTCCCGAATTTCGGAAGATGTCAGAAGAGAGCAAGAGTCGGGAATGAATTCCAATCTAAATAAAAGCTAATATTAAACTTACGTAGCAAGTCATTAGTGACGTATTGTGTAATTTACAAATATTTCAAATACTTTGTGCCCTTCTCAAATATGCTATATATTTTAATCTTAGCTTTTAGCCGTAGGTGCTATTGTATGGACAACAACACCTAAACCAAATTTCCTAAACCGATTTTCAAATTGATTAATTAATGTTGAACGCATTATAGGACCACCGACGCTCCTGTGCGCGCTGTGGTCTCACATTCAGATGATTCGATGAGCCCGGGGTGGATCCTTCATGTAAAAAAGTGTTTGTCTTTTTAACCGACTTCAAAAAAAGGAGGTTATCAATTCGACCCGTATGTATGTAATATTTCCAAAACTGCCCAGTTTTCGTATATGTTAGTCTATATCAGCGTCTGAACAAATCTGTCAAAAGTGTATTATGTAAGTGTTTATGTTTGTATTTGCATATCTCCGGAACTGCAAGTCCGATCTAAGTAATTGTTTTTTTATTTTACTAAGTATTGTTTGACATATGGATACTGCAAGTTCCATTGAAATAGGTTGCGTGCTTTTTGAGATAGGGAATATTTTAACAGACTTAAAAAAAAAATATTGAAAAATAATAAAACCGACTTCAAAATTGTACGCAACTAACTTACCTACGTATGCTTAGAAAGAATATAAATTAAACTAACTTTGACATACCAACTAGGTATTTTTTGAAGTGCCTGCCCGAATTATAGGAAAATAAGAGTGATGAAAGACACCGACTTTTTAGAATTTCATATGTACATTTATTTGACACTGCTACTGTGAAAGACCGCTTCTACGTGAGGCAAACTCTTACATCTATGAAGAAATTCAAAGATGTATGTGGTCAAGAGGTTGACTAAAACCTAACATAGTTTGGGTAGGCTCGTGCCCCTGGGTGGAGATGTATACATATATAGGCTGTGATGATGAACGCATATAGTTCAGAATCAATAATTTAAAAAAGCATTTTGTGTAGATTGATATCTATAGAGTAACTTTATCCATGTTGTATGTTTGTTGTATTCCAAAATCTACAAACAAAATAGTTTCTTTTTCTAAAGAACTCAATTTTATAATTTCAGCATGATGTCTTGAGTAAGTTTATGTTTAATTTAGATTTGTAATTTTATTTCCCCATATTTTTGTAATTAATCTATCCGCGCCGGTACAAACAAAGCTCAGAAACAGGTCGTATAATAAACTATTTTAGTCCTTTGATTTGTTACACTGCGACAAATTCTCGAGCTAGGTCAAACTCAACAAGAAGTCAACCGCTAAATCTAAGTTGAATGAGCAGCATTCAGTAAACTATACTACTACTGGTAACCTTCTTCAAAATACCAGTACTGTGGTAATAATCTGAATATATAATAATATATAATAATCAAATATTGTCAATAATAATATTAGTAACGTTTGCCTATTAAACTGAGCATAAGACTGAAAGTAAATAATTACGTAAATATGGTATACAAACAAATTATTTTTTTTAAATAACGCTTAAAACATTATTAAAAAAAGTGAAATTTGAAAAAAAAATTAAAAAATTTTAAATCTATAATTATTTATTGATACCTATAAAAACAAACACCCTTAGCAATTACCGTGCGAGTGCCGAGCTCGTAGTGATATAGAAAGCTATAAATATCGCCTGGGGCTTGTAACCCATGTGTTGATTTAGGACGCCCTTAACTGCACTGACACCATACTATATCACCATACTGGCTCTTCTACCTGCCCATATCTGATAATTCAATATAATAAAGTAGTTGTTAAAATATATTTGCAACAAAAATATTTATCTAGATCCCATGACAGGGGTGCGACGTCAGATAACCTCCTCGTGGTGCACCCTGGGCAACGTGTTTTGACGGCTAATAGTCTAACAGAGGGCCCCCCGAGAGGGGAGGCGTGAGGTGGCCGGGTCCAACCTGGCGGGCCGCTTGTAGCGGCCAGTGGCGGACGGATGAAGCCCCCCTTCTTCTTTAAGAGAGGGTGGTTGTCGTCAAGGGGACCCATTTTGGGTCGGAGGATGGCCGGAGATGTCCGGCGGCCACCTTCGTGGTGACTTAATGTAGGTGCTTGTCGCCATACGCCGACGGGGTCATGGTAGTTGTCCGCAAGGGTTCCCATGGCCTCGTCAGGGCGCGATGCAGCTCTCCTTCAGGATGACGCGCTCGCGGCCAGGTGTAGTGAGGGAGATCGCTGAGGTTTTTAGTGGGTAGGCCTTCCCTTTCCGTGGAGGTGAGCCCCACATAACTACCGATTCTCGGGGTATGCAATTCAATGCATATTCCTCAGCGGAACAAAAAAAAAGATCCCATGACACAAGCCTTACAACGCTTAATAACGGCCAGGCTAATTGGAGTATATGTAAAATATTTATTTTTTAATTAAGCTACTAAATTAAATGAAAATCACATCAAATAAAAAATTAAATCGGAAGCAAAAATAAAAAAAAAGACACAGTTATAGTTTACATCCTTTTTGATCGTTTTGGCAATCATCATTAATTGCTTACTACTTAGATACAGTACGAAAACTACATCGCATTATACATTACTTATAATTAATTTTATCAATATCTTGCCAGTAAATTAATAGCGCTATAGACAGGGCTAATGGTTCTTGGAATATGCGCGCCACGCAAAATTTATAAGGTAATTTACAAAGTAATCGTAAAAAGTTTCTGCGGTCTCATTTTACGTAAGATTTCACTGAAACAATTAATGCTGACTCAGTTCATTAGTGATCTGCGCCATACTTGTTTATTGGAGCAAGTATGAAGCTGATAATCTATTTGCCAACTGATAAATCAATACTCATTCCTTTGCTAGTGAATGACGCAAGAGAAACTTATTACAAAGAAAACATCGCGGCGCTTGAAAACATGTAGATGAGAAAAAATGATTACTCCGATGAATACTTAATGCCATAAAGATCAAAACGCTTTCTTGTCATTTTAAACCATAGAAAAATCTATTTCAACTTGTTAATAATTCAATAATTCAATAGATGGAGAAAAAGTAGAACAAGTAGAAGAGTTTGTATATTTGGGATGTATGTTTACAAGGGATGGAAGGTGTGATAAGGATATAGAGAAGCGAGTGAAAGCTGGTAACATGGTGAATGGGGCCATGCATACGTTTCTGAGTAGTCAGAAAATATCCGAAAAGGCGCGACTAGCAGTGCATGAGGGCGTGCTGGTCCCAACATTAATGTACGGAAGTGAAAGTTGGGTATGGGAGAAACGACATGAAAGCAGAATAAATGCAGTAGAAATGAGAGCTTTGCGGAGTATGGCAGGAGTAAAACTGAGTGATAGATTGTATAATGAAGTGATTAGAAAGAAATGTGGTTTGAAAGAGAATATCGTGACAAGAATAGAGAAAGGGATGCTTGGGTGGTTTGGGCATGTGGAACGGATGGATGAAAGTAGACTGACCAAAATGATTTATGAAGCTGGAGTGAATGGAGATACGGGACGAGGAAGACCTAGGCGAACATATTTCGAACAAATCGAAAGTGTCCTCAAAAAAGGCCAGGTCAGAAGTACCCGCAATCATCGAGCGTGTATGAGGAATGTTATGAAAGTAGATGAAGCGAAAGAGATATGTAAAGACCGTAGCAAGTGGAAAGACGTAATCTCTGCCTACCCCCATGGGAAAAAGACGTGAGTGTATGTATGTATGTATGTAATAATTCATGACGACCTCTTGTAATCGAGTGGTTAGTACACCGGTTTCAAAGTGCCGCTATCTCTGAAGTCCCGGGTTCGAATCCAGATGGGGGCAGATGTTTATGTGATAACTGCAATTTGTACCTTAGTAATGCTTGTTAAAATATATTTCTATCTAAACATTTATATATGTATGTCTATCCGTTAGCCTAGATCCCATAACACAAGAGTTACAGAGCTTACTTTGGGCTAGGCTAATTGTTGTAAGTGTAAGGAATATTTATTTATTCTTTCATATTGAAGACTATGATATCTCTTCTAGATAAAACAATAATCAATCTGTCTTATTCTAATGCAAGTCTATAAAAAATATAAGAAAAATTGCCAAAACAAGGCACATTGACGTCATAATCAAAAATATCAACTGTTCTGTTTATATTTTACTTTGTAAAGCTAGTAATAATCTATACTAATATATAAAGCTGAAGAGTTTGTTTGTTTGTTTGTTTGTTTGTTTGTTTGTTTGAACGCGCTAATCTCCGAAACTACTGGTGCGATTTGAATAACTTTTTTTGTTGGATAGCCCATTTATCGAGGAAGGCTATAGGCTAAATAACATTACGCTATGACCAATAGGAGCAAAGACAGAGCGGTAAATGTGTAAAAAACGGGGAAAATTATTCATTTTTGAAGGCTTTCTTTGCGTGCGCTGCGAAAACGGTTCAAGATACACAAAAAATATGTATGAAAGAATTATTCCTCTATACATGATCTAAAAAAAAGTCCGCGACGGTATATGTCTATCTTTTAAGGTTTAGTCACAATGACCGTTTTTATGGTACCAAATTTGGTCGAAATAATTTGTTTAAGTTGTATCAACATAATAATATTAATCTTTATTCAAATATAAATATAAATATGTTGTTGGTTAACCGAAAATCTGCCGGAAGTCACTATTCCACGCGGACGAAGTCGCGGGCAAAAGCTAGTATATATATAACGTTAAACCCAAACATACTTTACTCTCTCTTAATAACTACATATGTCCTACCTAAACAAAGACCTTTTCATGTTTAACACTTATTTAAAATGTTTAAATGCAATGTGACAAATAAACCAGAACTTTATTTACTTAAGTATACAGTCAAATCTGTGTTACATAAACATTGCAAATTAGATTGCTAAATTCAAAAGATATAACACAGAATAGAAAAAGTTGGCGTTATTCTATCGACAAAAGATTATTTATTAAATACTAGCTTTCCGCCCGCGGCTTCGCCCGCGTTATATTCGAATTTCCCACAGGAAGGATATGTTTTAACAATACTGCCATACAACCTTTCACCCCCTCCTTTCAACCTTTTACAACCCTTTTCTGCTTTAAAAGGTAGCCTCTGTCCTTTCTCAGCCTCTAGACTATCTGTGTACCAAATTTCATTTAAATCGGTTCAGTAGTTTTAACAATATTTCCATACAACCAATAATCCCTCCTTTCAACCTTTTACAACCCTTTACAACCTTTTTTGCATGAAAAAGTAGCCTATGTCCTTTCTCAGGCTCCAGACTATCTGTGTACCAAATTTCATTTAAATCGGTTCAGTAGTTTTAACAATATTTCCATACAACCAATAATCCCTCCTTTCAACCTTTTACGACCCTTTACAACCTTTTTTGCATGAAAAAGTAGCCTATGTCCTTTCTCAGGCTCCAGACTATCTGTGTACCAAATTTCATTTAAATCGGTTCAGTAGTTTTGGTGTGAAAGCGGAACAGACAGACAGACAGACAGAGTTACTTTCGCATTTATAATATTAGTATGTATGTATGTATAGTATGGCACAAAACAATGAGCTTTTCCACAAATACTATTTTCACAGTACTTTTGATTAAAATTTCACCGTCTTCAATTTTCACAGATGACACTCCAGTTTTATTTATTTGAGTTCATTAAAATGACGATAACTTTTTTTTTAATGAACCGATTTTGATGAAACAAAGTTTAGATATTATTCTGAGTTAAAACAAAGCAAATAGTGAAAGTTTCAAGCAAATCGGTTCAGTACTTTCGGAGATAAACGTGAACATACATACAGACAGACAGACAAAAAATTCCAAAAAATTTTTTTTGCTTTCTAATAATCTATTTAAGTGCCCCTCTATCCATTTCAGTCAAAAATACTAAATGTACAGACAAAATATTTTTACTGTCTTATTATATGTATAGATGACTAAATGAAATTTGAGCTGATCAATGATGTTTACTGTTAATTATGATTATATACGAGTACAATTGTTACTGATGTGACAACAATTTTATGAACGCTTAAGTTTCAAGCGTAGGTCAGACATAAATATCACAGTTTGAAGTTAATGCAGCTATGAGCAAGAACTACAAAATATGATTCAACGGTGAAACTTTACAATAATAATATTTTTATATCATAATAATATTATAAAATGCTCTATACAGTATCAGTTGCCGTTGTATACCTCTGTATTATGCAACGAAATAATAGTATTAGCAAACTAAATAAATTGTTGTTTGATCGAAAGCCCTAAAAGAGTAATTCTACGCAGAAATCTACTGAAAGCCATTGTGTCTACAGCTGCAGCACTTCTTTCTGTTAAGTCTTGACTAGGGACGTCATTTAAAAGATTTTGGATTTATTTTGAAATTAATTACCTTGATAAATAATTTTTTGGATTAATGTAACTACCGTGAGGTTCTTAGGAATTATTTTCCTTGTTTATACAAGCACCTACGGTCCATCAAATAAATAACTTATATGCCTCTAAAAATATTATTTCTCCGACCTTAAAACTGTGTGTATATTATGGAATATAATAATAAGACAGTAAAAATATTTTGTCTGTACATTTAGTATTTTTGACTGAAATGGATAGAGGGGCACTTAAATAGATTATTAGAAAGCAAAAAAAATTTTTGGAATTTTTTGTCTGTCTGTCTGTCTGTATATTTGTTCACGTTTATCTCCGAAAGTACTGAACCGATTTGCTTGAAACTTTCACTATTTGCTTTGTTTTAACTCAGAATAATATCTAAACTTTGTTTCATCAAAATCGGTTCATTAAAAAAAAAGTTATCGTCATTTTAATGAACTCAAGATAATAAGACAGTAAAAATATTTTGTCTGTACATTTAGTATTTTTGACTGAAATGGATAGAGGGGCACTTAAATAGATTATTAGAAAGCAAAAAAAATTTTTTGGAATTTTTTGTCTGTCTGTCTGTCTGTATGTTTGTTCACGTTTATCTCCGAAAGTACTGAACCGATTTGCTTGAAACTTTCACTATTTGCTTTGTTTTAACTCAGAATAATATCTAAACTTTGTTTCATCAAAATCGGTTCATTAAAAAAAAAGTTATCGTCATTTTAATGAACTCAAGATAATAAGACAGTAAAAATATTTTGTCTGTACATTTAGTATTTTTGACTGAAATGGATAGAGGGGCACTTAAATAGATTATTAGAAAGCAAAAAAAATTTTTTGGAATTTTTTGTCTGTCTGTCTGTCTGTCTGTCTGTATGTTTGTTCACGTTTATCTCCGAAAGTACTGAACCGATTTGCTTGAAACTTTCACTATTTGCTTTGTTTTAACTCAGAATAATATCTAAACTTTGTTTCATCAAAATCGGTTCATTAAAAAAAAAGTTATCGTCATTTTAATGAACTCAAGATAATAAGACAGTAAAAATATTTTGTCTGTACATTTAGTATTTTTGACTGAAATGGATAGAGGGGCACTTAAATAGATTATTAGAAAGCAAAAAGTCGCAAGGTCAAACTTTAAAAGCTGCTGGAGTGGATTTGAGATGTAACTGTTTTTCCCACGGCCAACTTTACGTGGCTTGCTCACGAGTCAGCAGTGCAGAGCATTTGTTTTTTTTAGCCCCTGAAGGAAAAACGAATAATGTGGTATATAAAGAAATTCTTTGGGTTTACTTTACCTCAAGGAATTGCTTTATACCAAAAATATTTTAATCGGTAAAATCGTATATTAATATGATTTGTGTATCAATAACATTCAACTCGAAATTTACGCAGACGAAGTCGCGGGCAACAGCTAGTGGAATATAATTATCGATAGTTAAAGTATAATAACGACCACAGCTGAGCTATCTGGATCATATATGATATAGTTTGAAGAATAATTTCATTTTTTATTACGTAGATAGATAGATAAATTCATTATTGCACACGTAAATAAAATAAACACTTAAATTGTAATATATATTATTTCCCACAGTGAAAAACCAGTTTATGTATATAGGTATGCTGGTAAAATTACTTATTATATATATATGGTTTTTTCAACACTGCGATGCTAGTTCGCATTTTGGCCACATACTTTGTGACCCTTGACGCACTGTTCATAATACCTACGAATAAACAGATATTTGTACGCCTCGCTGATCGTGATATTGCGCAACGTCAACATCGTACGTCCCCTTTTCTACATATAGCAACACGTCAAATTTCACACATGACCTTGAGACGACTCCTACGTGGCTGGTAAAACGGCGGTTTTCATAATACACGTGTAAAGCTTGACGTGTTGTTGACTTTACTATACTTGTAACTAGCTCGCAAACGAGAGCGCACATAAATGACTTACAGTAACCATGCCTTCAAGCCCCTCACTATAACGTCGTTCATATAATCCATACAAAAACTCTACTGAGAGATATTTTTATTCTTTATTTTAGAGACAAAACAAAAGAGAGATAGTGATCTATTTAATTTGATTTCTCTTGATATTTTGCGTTATTTAAAATTACTGTGTATTCGTTCATCATTATACTATAACCAATGTTGAAATTATGTTGCTAATTTTTGTAATTGAAATATTGTATTTTATGACAACTGTGTTTTTTAATAGCTTATTGTTGCTTAGTTACAATAATAAAAGAATAAACAATACACATTCTGCGCACTTGCAACTTAATAATAAAACACTAAAAGTACAAAAAGTACTATCAATTAAGACAAATTAATACCTATAGGTGACTTGCACAGCTAAGCAGTTCAGCTTTGAAAGCTTAACTTTACTGTAACTGCTTTACATATTGCGTCAGATCGTTTTGGCAGTTTAGCAACCTGTGTGAGTAGCCATACAAGAGACAGATCAGTTTCTGAAGTGCATATCAAATGTCAAATTAGTTAATTGAGTGTCATAGTTATCAAAGCGTAATACAATACGTAGGTTTTTGAAATGCTTCTTATATACTAATATTGGAGTCTAAGTCGAATGTCAAATTCAATGATTCTAGATAGTGTTGTATTCAACATTTGTATTTGTAGGATTTTGATACTTAAAATACAAGGAAAAGAAATAATTGTATAAAATTATAATTACATTATGTTAATATTCGGGTTACTTTTTACATACTTAACTGTTACTAATGACAACACAAATAGAAAATTGTCTGTTTCCGTAGCAAAACAACCTGTAGATATACAACCAGAGAACTAAAACGTATATGACCTGTTATGATGAGGGAAGGACAATCATATCGCCCACTGATGATGAATTAGCATATTCCGCTTGTGGCGAGCTGACGTTGACACACTGAGGGCTCCAGATATGCTTCAACGGGTTATACACTACCTGCCTCTGTCTTGCCTTAGCCATCCGGACAAAGAGGAGTCTCAATAGCAGATACTTAAAGGGTGAAAGTACAATATAACGTCATAACGCAGACAATAATTCTACATCCTTAGTCACTTACACCGGTGTTGTCCGCTTTGCATCAATATTGATCTACTGGTCTGCTTGTTTGGGAAGCCAAGTTAGTAAATAGCATGTCACCATCAGCCATATATAAATCGAAACATGAAATACGATTGCCTATTCTTTCTTTCTATTAACGTTTACACTCACATAACGTTAACGTTTTGTAATCACAATAGTTCCTATACATCTAACTGTGCCTAGTCTATAGCTGCATTTCGCAATATAAATTTAGATTAGTAGAGATTTTTTACACTCTATGCACATTTTCATTAAATTCGCTAAAATGACCTGTACGCTAAAATTATATATGTATATATATTATATAGGACCGCATTTTGGAACCTATAAGCTGACTCATAATAATGTAATTTTTATTAAAGCCTTTTTTATTTTACTGTCCTTTACATATTTAATTTTTATATAAGCAATAATTATGAGAGTAGTTAATAGTGGCGACTATATTAATCTATGAATGGAAAATTGTTAAATTCCGATAAACGCAAAAAACAATGATTAATTAGGCCAGGAACTACAAATTAATTACCTACACAACCCGTACGTTCCTTTAATGAATACCTTCATCCCAAGCTAGTCTTGTCATAATCGACCTACTCCTTAGGTAAATGCGCTTTAAACATCCGTGAACATGTCAATTTGCTCGTGTTCAAAATAGTTTGACCTCGCGACGAAACTTATGGTAATTGAATAATAGTCCTGATTTAAAATTGGGACATGTGTTCTCTGGGTTACAACTGACTCTATGCAATCGTATTCATCATGTTTTATAGAATAATCCTGAGAACACATTATTATGAGAAATTACTTAAATTTCTGATATATTATTCATCAGTCTCATCATCATCATCAATCAGCATCATAACTCCTATCCTTTCCCACCATGTGGCACCAGCCTTTCTTTTTTTTTTTTTAAGGTAAGGAAATGCAGTTACGCATACCTCGTGCTCGGGAGCAGCACGAGGTTATGTCGGACTCTCCGCCAGATGGTAAATGCGGCCTACCGACTAAAACCCTACGGACCTCGCATCTGCACCGAAAAGTGACGGGGCTACGGGAACACACAGTACACAACCGCGGCTCCGTCGGTGCGTACTCGCCGTAGCAAGCCCCTCCCATTTTCCCTGAGCATCTTGTGGGGAGCAACGCAGGTGTTCATGCACGGCTCTCGTCATCGCAATTCCCCGGCACTACGTGTCACGGGGCTGCACAATTTTTATAACGCGAGGAGGGCGTGCTTCCTCTCCACCCGCGGTTAAATTTAGGCCACCTTAACTAGTTAAATTTAGGCAATTAGGCCTCAGTTAACAAGTCAAGCAGAACCACCAACATGTATTTAACATATATACTGCGCATCACACATAATTTCAAACTATTTTACATATTTTTTTGAAAATAATATATTTTTTTGAAAAAGAAGTGTTATAGTAATCAATGTTACTAAACAACAGTATGTTATCTTAGGAGTGGGGTGACTTTTTGTCATATTTAACTTTATCTATTTATCAAAACTCTTTATTAAACTGAGTAACCATTAGGAGACGAAAATTAACAATTAAGGGGAAAATAATTAAAATATTGAATCCTTGATTTTTTTCTTTTTAGGGTTCCGTACCTCAAAAGGAAAAAACGGAACCCTTATAGGATCACTTTGTTGTCCGTCTGTCCGTCCGTCCGTCCGTCTGTCAAGACCCTTTTTCTCAGGAACGCGTGGAGGTATGAAGCTGAAATTTATATCAATTACTCAGGTCTACTGTCCCTTGAAGCTGTTGAAAAATCAAACTTCTAAGCCAACGCAATCAAAAGATACAGCCGTTTATGCCGCAAAGAGCTATGGCAGCTTCTCATACATAATTTTATTCAAAAACAAAGTAAGCGTCTATGAATGAAATATACCTTGTTTAAAAGAGCACGCATTGCTGATAAATAAGAAAATAAAATCGTAATATAAGGAGTTCAGGTTTTTGAGTAATTTTGCATAGAAGTTTTATAGGTTATGCCTTTATTAACCATATTATTTTGCGCAACAACAACAAAAACGCAACAGATTAACGGCTGGTTTCTGAAACACATGTCAGCGTTAAAACGTTGTTGACACGTTGTTAATCTCTCATTAAATGTTAGATGTATGGATAACGGCTGGTTACTGAATGGGTTTATAGTGTAAAATTATCTCGCGGGTCGCCGGCGGGCGCGAGGAAGTCGCGACTGCTACGGCGACCCGGGATGGACCACGCCCCTTCCGTGGCCGGGGGCGTCGTCGGTGGAGGAGACCGGGGGAGGTAGTAGCCTCCCCCGAGGAGGGCTCCCCTCTAGGCAGGGGAGCGGAGGCTGGGGGTTCCCGGAGGTGGCTTGCTGTTCCCGGGGGCTCCCTACATGTCTGAGGAAGGCCATCCCTGAGGTTTTTAGTGGGTAGGCCTCCCCCTTCTGGGGAGGAGAGCCCCACATAACCCCGGCTCGTCACAGCCGGGGTATGCAATTTAATGCATTTTCCTCAGGGGAACAAAAAAAAAAAAAAAAAAAAGTGTAAAATTATCTAATTGACTATTTTTTGGTTATTTACTCATATATTTGGCGTTTAATAAGAAATAGTAAACGTGTTAACAGCGTGTTAACATAACATGCGTTTCAGAAACCGGCCGTTAGTGTATTAATACATATGTTACAATTAACACACAAAATGCGTGTGCTCACAGAGGATCTGCCGTGGCTACCACCGCGACCACTCATTTTGGCTTCAGAACCTTATAAACAACAATATCCAAGAAACAGGCCAAAATCCTTAAGCACACCCAAGCCACAAAAGCAATATCACAGTCCGAGTCGTATTATTGGTGGCGAAAACAAGAGTCCTTAGGCAGTCCGGGTCAAAAATAATAAAGAAAACGGGGGAAAAGCAGCAAAAACACACAGAACACACTCGAGCGTTGGCGCAAGGGAGCTGAGAACTTGGTTACTTACTAGTCTGTGGAGCTGAGTGATATACTAATCTGTGTGAGTGACGAAAAATAAAAACGAAATGTCAAACGTTGTATTTTTTTGATAGCTCTGGATAAGAGTCTCTAAGCCAGCGCCCATTTTCATGTTAATTGCCAAAAAAGGTTTTTAATACTTAATTTCATTGAAATAATTTAAACTCTGTATAAACATAAATACACTAAACCAAAAATTACATTAGCTATAATCGCAAACAATTTAAACCTCATCTTTTACAGTAAACATTCATGATTTTAATATTGCAAAAAATAATTATTTAGTCTGGCAGCCTTGTACTATTGTCATGCCGGAAAAGTAAAATAGCTACTTTTAATTAATTACTTTTTAACCTGGCCTTACCTAAATGTGCCAAAATCATCAAAAATAGTTTATGAATATTTTATAATCATTGGTTGCTGTGAGTTCTTAAGACGCTTTCAAAAATAGTGAATAAAAATCTGCCATAGCTCTTTTCGACACTTGCAAGGAAATCATAAAGCTACCGTAGAAACGACGCGACTAAGTAACGATTCATTCATTAAATGTTATCTTCTTCAATAGTCCTGTATAGTTTGTTAATTGCTTTCTTTTAAGGGAAGATGTATAGTCAGTAATGAGCCAGATATGTAACTGGTGGGTTTTATTATTAAACATATGATACAAGTCCAGTTCACATTAACTTTTCTGTAAATTGTTTACCGAAAATGTTATCATTTAAAGTGTTATCAAAAATTGCTCGAAGACTTTTCAACTTCGTAATGACGACCATAAATAGCAGCGTTTGCAAACGCTTGCTAAGAAACAACCCTATTTTTTACATAGGCAACGTCATTTATCGCTTTATTACGAGCTCGTTATATAACGCCGCCGCTGTTGGACGAAACCGAACCCTATATGGTTATTGGGATAAAACCATGGTATGGTCTAACAGTATGACAACTTACAACTACCATATCATAATTACTAGCACATTAGCAAAATATAACGTTCTCCAGTATAAACGCCTTAACTATAACTGTCGAATACGACTTAGGGATTGAAAAAAACTTTTCACCTCCTTTGCTAATAAAAATTTCAATGTAACATATTAGACAGGGACTAAATTAATATAACAACTTTTTTGTTATTATTATTATACATTTTTATTTTCATCTGTTACCAGCTAACCTGCATAAACGAACGACGTGCTTGAACTATTTAATAGTACCACGTTATAGTACGGGTTGCACAAGTAACATTTATTATGCTACCTGTGCAGCATAGTCGTAAAGGAAGTAATTAATAATTGAAATGCGGCTCTCGTTTTGGAGGAACGCTTACTGTACGTTGGAATTCTGCTATCGAAGAAATTAAAAATTTCTTGGCATTCCTATAGATATAAGAATATTTTTCAAATTAAATATTGGACTCATAAACGTAATTTACATTGCAACAGTGAAAATTCCATCAATGAGTAAGAATGAAAACTGTAATTTTCGCATGAGAAGAGAAAACAAAATAAATCAATCTGCCTTCATCACGGCTAGAAAGCCATTATTAAACTAAATAATCATATCATTATATAAATCGCTTATATAATTTATGTAATACATTCACCGCTTTAATTTTTTATAATTCTTGTAGTGCTACAAAAGGCAGCACCAGACGACTACATTACAGTATGGTAATAGTGACGAATGAATAAGGTTTTTTTCTCAGCTAGTAATTCCTAAAGAATATCCTGAGCTATCTGTACAAGCAACCCTTCTATGTGTATGAAACAATTTCAAAGCACACTGTTTTACCACCCCAAGTATTCTATTCTTTACTTATTGTGTATCTATGGGTATTATTAATCTGCATAGTCTAATTATTGTAACTAGGCATGTATTTATCTAATGTAGTTAAATTAACATTTATCGAGGCTACAATGCAAATTTATTTGCAATTTGAGAATCGTTTGCAGCATGGAATCACGTCTACCATATGACAGATACACACAAATAAGTACACACACTTATACATATATGCATGTACATATGAGTCTTTTGGTGTCTTAAAAGTGTGAACTGCGCGGCCTTTTAAGCACTTTTTACTAAAGCTGTAGCAAGCCGTATGTATTCGTTACCGAGTAACGGGTACGCCATCTAGTACCGAGTAACGAAACGTTACTCACGAATACATTTCATATCATGTTTCGTATCATAGCAACTTACACTGTTTGTATTGAAACGTTTCTTGCTGGTCGTATGTTTTCCCGCGCCTCGTACATATTCTTATAGGAATATGTACTATATATATATATATATATAATATATATATATATATATATGCGTCCGCCCGGACGTAATACTGAAGGACGATTACGATTCATTTCTCTAGCATATAACATTGCATGTTATGAGGTACACAATATACAAGAATTACATATAGCATAATACAAAATGAAAATGTATCGTACACAATGCATAATTGAATAATTGATTAACAGTACTAATATAAAAAATTCAGTTGGACATATTGAGAAATCGTGTTGAATAAAGTACGTTTTACGATGAAATAACTTTATGACAAACTAGCTTTCTGCCCGCGGCTTCGCCTGCGCGGATTTCGGGATTGGGTCTATAGAGGGTTAAGGGTCATAACTTTTGCCCACGGCTACATATGCGCGGAAGTCGGTTTATGGCGCGAAGGTTTTGTCGCGCTTCCCGTGGAACTATCCGTTTTTCTGAGATAAAAAAATACCGCAAAACCTTGCTCAAGAATCACTCTATCTATTTATGAAAACCGCATAAAAACCTGTGCAGTAGTTTTTGAGCGAAGCCTTTATTGCGCATCCCTTGGGATCTGACGATTTTTCCGGAATAAAAAGTAGCCTATGTTACTCGGGGATAATGTAGCTTTCCAAAGGTGAAAGAATTTTTGAAATCGGTCCAGTAGTTTCGGAGCCTATTCATTACAAACAAACAAACAAACAAATCTTTCCTCTTTATAATATTAGTATAGATAAAATCTATTGAGCTGCTGTCACTTAAAGGAAATTGTAAATACTTGCCACAGTCTATATCAAATGTATTTAAAAGTGTCATATGGAAATAAAGGAGTTTCAGTCAACTATTCTGAACAGTATTCCGAAAGATTTTTTTTCTTTGCGCTACAGGCCTCGACACGCGATAGGTACTTTACCCGCAGAAAATAATTTTTTAGTAATTCAAATCGACATCATTAAATAAACCTGTCAGAAATTTTTGTGTGGTACTTTTATTGTAACTACAGTATAAACAAGAATATTCTGACTCCTAAACTAGGATAGCATAGCATATTCAAGTTTAGCGAAGTACATAGATATAGGGAAATGTTTTTAAGGTAATTAAGTTTATATACAATATTTGCTGTCTAGACATATTTACTAACAAAACATATACTCACATGTCTCTAAGCATGAAATGTGCACTCCAGACTCTTGTTTAAAAATCTATCTCCTAAAATACGACGTAAATTTTAATTTTCGCGATTGAATTTTAAAAGTATATATAATTTCATATAGATAATGAATGGAAATAACAACCTGTATCAGAACAGTTTGGCTAATGTAAGTATCGAGGCTTACAGAACTTTTCATAGGAAAGCTTTCAAGCAAGTTTAAGTAACCTAAAAATCCAAAAAAACAGGTTCATATAAACTAGAAACATCGCAGCACTTTATATAATGCAAATTTTCACCTTAGGCTATAAGAAGCACCTATCGCATAAAAATAAAACTTTGTTAGAATATCCAGCCACTTAGGTTCTGGCAAAATTAGTCATACGCTGCGGCAAAGAAAACAAGACTCCTTTATAAGTTAAGGTATATTTTTGGATGACGTTGATCGTCTTTTTCAGCAAATTGATAAAAATTAACAATATTGGCTTAAATATAAGAAGACCAAAATTAGGTTAATTTTTGATATATCAATCCCCTGATATATTGATAATTCACCCATTTTATAATGGTTTTTTTTTTATGTTAAGAGCCACTCGACTCTTATCCTTTTTAAATACTGCCTTGTTAAATACTGTATTGAAATTTACTTCATTTCTCCAGTTAGTTCAAATTCAATTAAGCTCATTTAATTATTTTCAGTTCATTCATTCATATAAAAACCTTATACATTATACAAATTACCTTGCTTATAAGGCTTAGTAGAATTTTTATAACATATATTTTTGAGTTTTCATTACAGCATAAAAGAGAATTTTATTAGGACGCGAAATTGTCAGACTCAATTCATTTCTTATTAAATAGCTAAAAACGACCATAAAAATAGTGGTGTTAGTTAATATATGTGTTAAATATAAACTTAAAAGAAAGCCGAAAATTCATATATCGCTACCATTTTTTCTACCTCTAGTCCACAGGCATTGGTATTTTTTGATGCTCAATCATTGGCTACTTTTTATACAGAACTTAATAAAAGGCCAATGGAGACAAAGGAGAGAAGTAAGATAACAAACATTGCACGCTATGCCATTTACATTGGTACATGTGTATTTAATTTTTGTTTCTTTTCCTTATTTCAATTTCTAAAATATTTCCCATGCTCCTGTAACAAAGAAATACAACATGTAACAACATGCATAAACCGAAAAGGAAACTTAAAGGGTTTAACTGAGTCATTATCTGTCTAATAAGAACACAAGACTGATTACACATCAAATAAAATAAATCGTACCTTGATCTTATATTGGTTACTTATGCAGTGTAATTCAGTTGTTGGCGAGCAAAATCACTAACATGGCCAATTGGTTGCACTTTCGAGCAGCAAAGTTGAGTGGGTACAAACAGTAACGCGTCAAACTTAAATATCAACCTTGAGGTAACGCTTATATAACACGTAATAAGGGTGAATTTCGAACTGCAAATGCATACCTTGACGGGTAGCTATTTATATATCCACATGATGTTGAACGATGCGTTATTTTTTTACTCTGATTTATTCTTATTAAAACTTGTACTTCCATTAACAAAAGTGCAGCATAATAAAAGAACTATATAGATTACTTTACAGTTTATTCATTTCATAACTATTTGTGCTAAACAGTTAATCCGTGGGTCGGATATGAGAGTGTTACGATCGTTTTTGAGAAATCTTTATGGTAAAACTTGAGATATAAAGTTGTTCAATGATAACCAACCTGCTCAGAATTTGTGTGTGTGAAACCTACAGCTTAATATATACTTCGACTTTGATCTAGCAGCAAAAACAAAGTTTTCGATTAAAATATATTTTTCCGGTAGAAGGTTCTCCTGTGGAAGAAAATATTCATTGTAAACAATTACTAAATTAAGGTAAAAGGCTGAGACAATAATTGTTAGCCATAAGTGTCAATCAGCCGACAGTAGAGGTACCAGTTAATATTCTTCCTTATTCCGATATAAATAAATATATAAAAAAACAGTAGTGTTAAAATTCGTAAATATATACGTAAAGTGCAAAACTACATCAAAAGCCAGGGCGATGACTGGAAATTCTTTTTCACGGTTTACCTGGAGGCTAGCCTCGCAGTTCAACGGACATAATATTAAATCTACAAAAGGATTTGCTCCTTTATGGTATATGCTTATAAGCTTTAGATACTCATGCATATGAAAGTAGTTGGCCGGCTTCTAATATAACCACTAAGAATACCATTTACCCGCGAATTTAACATTAACAAATTTTAATTACTTCTAAATATGAATTGCAAAACACTTACATGTATATATTTTAACTAATTTATAATACTTATTATTCTAATAAATTCAAGTTTGAATAATTTATACCAAAGCGGTGTACGATTTTTAAATAATAACATCCTACGAGTCAAGTCACATTTAGTGCTGATTAGATGGATGTCAACAGCGGACTGCTAAACGAAAGGGGATCTTACAGCAATCTTCCTTGAGATTCCAGATCATTCCCACACCCTTTTTAAAGTAACCCACGCTAAGGCAACGTAACAGGAGTAATGAAAATAGCTTCCTTAGTTCATGACATGCAAACCAACTTTATCACGCACTCTCGATATAGGCTTAGCTCGCATGAGTTAGCATGATAGGAAATGGAAGAGGCTGTAGAAAATTTGAACAATCAGATACATGATGTTTTAAATTAAAATTAAAAGGCCAATTTGTACGTCTGATAAGTTTGAACGTCTGATAAGTTTTACCTACGTGGGTACACATAAATCAATTAGGTGTGGTGGAGGTTAAAAGGCCAATTTGTAACCAAATATCATTTTTTAAATATCAAATTAAATTACACTTTACAAGCTTAATAAAATTCTATTCTTGATTAAAGTATTATAAGATTAAAATCTATATTTATTAAAAGGTTTTATGTATTAATCTATGTTTATTAAAAGGTTTATTATCTTTACATCCAAATCTTCTGACTGCTAGATGAAAAATTTTATATTTCCAAATTTGTCTTCAAAATATATTCATCATCATCATCATCGTCATCACAGCACATATACGTTCCCACCAAAGGGCATCTACCTAGTCAACCACGCTGTTCCAGTGCGGATTGGTTGACTATGTATATGATTGAATTTCATTGCAGGTGTGTGCAAGTTGCGTCACGATGGTCCCCTTCACTGACAGTAAATGTACATATGAAATTTGAAACACGAAAAACAAGTTGGTCGTTGGCAGAATCATCCGATATTTAGAGCAATACCGAGACCACAGCGCCATCGACGCTTCTAATTTATATTAAAATGATAATTGGAAACAAATAAATAATTCTTCCACAGTTAGTAGCAAACTCAAATGCAATGCAGCAGTCATTGAGAGAATATATATTTTATTTTTGAATATGAATGAATAAAATTTAATGAATCAGAACCAAAATATGATATGGATGGATATAATACGCTTACTACTAAATCACTGCAGATTGAGCTCAATTAAAAAATAATTGTAAAATGTCTCATTGTAGAAAGAAATGTTAATCAGACAAGTAATAAAATAGAAAGAACTACTAAGGATACATTCAGTTCAGTTACCCAGAAAGAGTAGTATATGTATGGACATGTATATATACTGTGAAAATAAAATATTTGAAAGGATACATAACACGGTGAAGTTACTGTGCCGGAACTTTGCTGATATATTTGAATCGATCTTTATTCTTGCATGCCTTTTCATTATGTCTACACCTGTATCACACAACCACTGAGAAACTTATAGTTAGGCGTAGTTATGAGGCGTAGTTTTATAAAGACTATTTGAAATAATAATTACAGCCGTCTCAGTAGTGTGCCAAACAGTGAAATCGCCATCCAGTGTAAAATACCTTTGTTCCTCATAGTCGAAGAAATCTGTAGTGGTATGTATGTATAGATTGAGACAAATGATTTAGTTATTACTAACGAATGACTTATTAACGTAAATTCTTTTACCAAAAAATATCCAAGCCTTTGCCGAAGGCTAGATATTGGTCAATTTATATAATATTCCCAAACAATAATATTACCAGACTAATGCGAGGTAGCAAGAGTTCTGTCAGAACAATATTTGTGTTATTGTTTGAACGTCTGATAAGTTTTACCTACGTGGGTACACATAAATCAATTAGGTGTGGTGGCTTCCAGACCAAAACGGGGATAACATTTTTCGCCATCTCGAAATATTCCGCATTTTTCTTCCTTCTAACGAACGGAGCTAAATAAATAGAAAAGGTATTGGCAACACTTAAACCTTCTGGCAACATTCTTGCTAAACGATAACACGATTTACTGCGTCTATAAGTATATATTTGTATAATGTCAATGAAATTCCTTTATATAGCCCTTAAATAATCCGTCTAGTTTGTTTACTTTTAGGTCTATATTCGTTTGCACGTACAAGGTTTTTTCTTATCTTACACATAAATCTATTTTATAGTCAATAAGTAAATGTAAATGCCAATAAATTGTAATATTGAATGTAATATTGTAATAATGAATGTAATATTGAAATAAAGATTATTTTGATTGCATTTGTATTCACGATGTACATTGTATACATATGTATAGGTAAATTTTCATAAAAGAAGAAACAACATTTATACAGTTGCTAACAAAATAATAAGAAGCATAAATCGCTATTACAACTATATATCTAAATATAACATTTTTGCTGTTTCTTCAACTTAAGAATAGGACCAAAATCTCATAAGCGCGTGTCCGTGTACCTTGAGGTATTATTTTGCATTTATTATTATATATTGACAAACGGTACTTAGTAAATATGAAATTTTAAGAACCATTGTATATATTGCCATCTTATAACACAAGACATAAGCGATACGAGATGTAAATTTATAGTCACTTCGCTGTTGATCACCGATTTTCCTTCACCCTGCAATTTTGTGACAGAAATGTGGCAGAGAAAATACGAACGGTTGCCGAAACAAACAACCCTGATATTGAGTCTTATAAAATCCACTGAAAAATTATTTACCATATTGATACTGTCATTTTCCGTATAGTCGTCGGAATAATGAAACGGCATGACGATGATATTATCCATATTATATTTATTTCTAACACACATCATGGTATGAAAAAACCCCTGTTAGATCTCAAACAGATCTAAACAGAATAGAAGCTCCTTTACATAGATAGAGAATGTGGAGCCCTAAATTTAGGTGTTTCAACTTCAATCAACCCAGTGAAGCATGATCGATTGTTCAATCAGCTATTAAAATTGTTTGCACGTATATGCAAGTTACATGATGGGTGAATAAATACCTGAAATTCTTAAATAAAAGAGATATTGTTAATCCATTAGGGTTCGAAACATCCAGGTTAGAAAGCCACTGATAGGTGATAAACTTCAGAATCAGTATTAGTGGTATGTTGACGAGTCATTATGTTTTGATCAAATCACCAAATCTTGTTTCTTAAGATGAGGTTTACGTATTCTGTGTTAGGAATTGTTCTATTGTAGGGTAAATGACAATTGAGAATGTTGAAAAATATACCAAAGAAATCACTAACACGCGCATAAGATTAGTGCAGCTTAGAAGTAGTTTAGAAAATAAGACATTGGGTAATTATTATTATGGAGTTACAGCCATACTTGTTATAGCGGTTTTATTATTTATTATTACTAGTATTATTTATTAGTGTGAAAGGCACTTGAAAGGCCAAAGAGTCTTCAAATCCACTACACTTGAAGGCAAAACGACGGAAACATGCTTTAGCGACTTAATGTAAAGTTTTTTTTACAAAAAATGGCAAAGCAAAAGACACATCACGCCCCAGAATCAAGTATAAGTCTTCGCGTACTGATTTAATGAATTTTATATTCTCCAGCAACAGCTACAGTAAAATAGTACAGACAAATAATCAAAAACCTGCCGCCCTTGGCTTTTATATGAAAGCCTTCGATTTCATTTTCGACCGAGGCTGTACCGTTATAGGTATTACATAGACGGTGCGTTCAAGTTCTATAGTAACTACACCAAAATTTCATTACCTATGTTTGTCTCAGTGCCCTTGTTCGTCTGTCTTCAGGACTAGAACTTAAAACCGATACGACACCAGAGAGCTGTGAGACTGAATGATGGTAATATCCACGAAAATTTTCGCGGTTAATTTGTCTTGAAAATCTTAGCTTTGGAACTGGAGAAGAAACGACACTAATATCAACATCAGAAACATGATTTGGATGACATCGCAGTTATGGCGGAGACCATGTAACAATGACATGATCGCTTGTTATGTTAAAAGCTTAGGGTAATTAGTATAACTCGTTTGGGTTAAGTTCCAAAAAACAATCAATCGACGTATCCAACCCACTTGGAATACATTCGGGATATTTGCTGCAAATTCTCAGCACATCGATAGCAGTGCCTCAACGCGAAAGTTGTGTTACGTGCAAATTTATGCGGGTTGCCAGTTATGATATAGGTTACCTAAATCTGGTCACTTATAATGTGTATTATAAGGAAGACTCACAGTCAGTCAAAATCTGGAGAGTACCATACTCAGAGCTTATTTGTATGACCGAATCAGATATTATGGAACTCGCAGATGAAGCAGAAACACTTAAATATCCCTAAGAATTGAAACATTAAGTGGCAGTGGGCAGATCACATTGTTCTTTAGACTACGTGATCCATAAGGTGATGGATGATTTGGTGAAGACTACAAGAAGATCAACAAATCAGTGTTAAGATGCATACTGGATGCCTATGTCCAGCAATAGACGTCTCTCTATGGAAATGATAGTAATGAGGAGACGTATATGTGCTTATGACAACGTTCTAATAGTTGTTTAATATATAGACAATTTATAAAAAATATTAAATACTTTAACATAGGGATACTTTGTTCAGTTCAACTAATAATTTCAAAACAATTAATAGGTTTTACAAGTATTATAAAGTTTCGATAACGCTCAACCCACGACTAGGCACCGGCTTAATCAAATCTGTCATACTTGATTAATTTACAAATTTTGGTCACGTAACGTTGATTGAATTCGGCATCTAACAATTCCATTGTTTATGAGTATACGATCTCCAGATTAAATTTTCCTTTTGTCATTTAGATGAGCATTGTGTGAAATGAAGAATATATACGAGAGTCCACAAGCATTTATAATTTAAATAACTAAAAACTTAGTTCTGTGTAGGAAACAGATTCAGACCGCACCATGCATAATTATTGACAACATAACGCTAAAACCAGTAACGAATTTATTTATGTAAAACTGTAAAAAAATGAAAATGTATACCCCATATTAAATTCCTTAATAATTCATTTGTAAAAATATCATATAAATCGATTTTAGTTAAGTTTTAAGTTTTCTGATAAATGTAATAAAATAAAGGGGATGTTTTAAAAGTTCTTTCATTTCCTAGTATATTTTAAGGTTAAATAGACGTTGTCCGAAAAAAAATAAAAACTTCATTTACCAAACGAGTTTATACTTTGAACATTTATACAAAATTATATTACACTAATAATTAAAATTATTCTTAAAATAGGTATGGAGTATATATTCTCGTAATATTTTGTTTTACGCCGACCAATAATGATAAGATGAGAATGATCTCTTTAGTATTAATCTTTATTATCATAATAAGTTGCTAGTAATTCTTGGTTACCTTAGATCCTATATTTATTGGTGCTAGTATAGTTTTTATTTTACTGAAATTGTACGTAAATTTATTTATTTTGGCAAAAAACCAGCTATTAGTCACGATCTTCCACTCTATGTAATAACATTAAAGTTTTAACCAAAAGCTTAACCGTGAAAAGGTATGAATCAAAATGTAACATTTTTTAGTCTTCTGTTCAATTCGTAATCCACAAAATTTTAAAGAAACGAAAATGAAAAAATCGTATTTTTGGAAGATAAATTGTGTGCAGCTGCCGCTTCACTTGCATAAAATTAATTTCAGAATAGAACTTACTTCAGTGAACATAAATTGAGAAAGTTCCAATTGTTTCCGAGAAAGTATATCTAGCTCTACCCTAATTGCTGACGTTCCTAAAGAGGGTTCCTCTATTTTTCCTCTGCAAACAATTTACCACGAGAGCGTGTAAATTTGAAAATAAGGCTAAGGGCGACAAAGGTCGCGTTGCCCGGGAACTAATAAAAACTTTTGGGTACTCGAATTACAAGCTGTGATCTCCGTGCTATATCTATGAAGTTCAAGCTTGATAAGTTTGAATTGAACGGTTATCACTTAAAATCGCACTGTATGTCATAATAAAGAAATACATTACTTTCTAGCTAGATCATTGGTAGATACGAATATGGTAGATATGGTATGGAAATAAAAGCGAGAATGAAACAACAGACGTGCATTTGCATTTCAAATAGAGGTCACAAAAGAAATACTACGAATATTTTAAGGAAATTATTTGTTCTGTAATTGTCGTATAAAGAAAATAAGGGTCGATACTTCATGTCGTTCACATTCTACTACTTTATTGTTGTACAATAAAAAAAAGAATTGGATGTTCTATCCTAGTTTTACACCCGGGAGAAATTTCATCAAAATATATTCAGTTGCTGAATACCGTAAGAAATATTTGTACAGACTTGCATTAATAATATAGTAAAGTAAGAGGTTCTGAACCACAAACGACAGCACCCAAACCAACCACAACTTCTCGTGGTACATCTAGCCAACTAATAGACGAAAGTTGCACTGTTTTATATACTCGATAAAATTAGTTTTTCGTTTTAGGACTTTAAAATCACTAAAACACACTAAACACTGTAGCACAGTACAACATGTATAATTAAAAAAATACGCTTCGCAGTAAGATTCTTATCCTGTGTCGTGGGTGCACAAAAATTATCAGTTAATCAGTCAGGGTCCGAACGGGAATCGAAACCGCGACCCGTTGCCCGTTATTAGCCAATAACTTCGCCGCTGCATCAA
Source organism: Scirpophaga incertulas (assembly GCA_036419045.1). Classification (NCBI taxonomy): domain Eukaryota; kingdom Metazoa; phylum Arthropoda; class Insecta; order Lepidoptera; family Crambidae; genus Scirpophaga; species Scirpophaga incertulas. The sequence continues at coordinate 10,263,632 of CM071631.1, forward strand.
AGCTTACTAAAGAACCCAGTGAAATTAATCTAGAGCCAAGATAAAAAAATAACTGGAATTGAGGGCGTGTACCGTGTCTGGTCAGCATGTTGTTTATTGCCTCCTTTTACGAGAGAAACCCATACTGGAAACGAAAAATTTACGTCCGTATAAAAAATACTTTCAGCGTTGAGCTAGCACTCACTTTGAGTAGGTGTTCTTATCTAATAAACTGTATTTGTGTTCGTGTTTGAGCCGCTAAATTCGAAGTCCGGTAGTAACTCTGATATTATTGCTAGGCTTTACCCACATTTTCATTTTATATTTTACGAAAATATAATTGAATAAATACATATATAAATTACATTTAATTGTTAACTATTCTATTGATAATAAAAGCAATATTATATTCTCAGAAAGATAAGCCTGCCTAAGTCTCACTTTAACTTAGAATTTTTGTTTTTAGTTATTTAGCAATCGTTTCCTTGAATTAGGTAAAATCGTACTTGAATATTATTGAAATGGCTAATGTTATCCTAAATATATGGCATATATAGGTTTATATAATATGAATTGGTTCGATTATTAGAAAAGAAATATCACGAACTTCTGGGCTTCAAAAGGGCTTATTGACGACCAGGTTTCTCTAAACTTCACTTGATGCTTACAGATAAAGGGGAAAAATAACTTTGTAAGGATTCTTTAGCAACAGCGAAAATAAAGACTTTTTATTTGCCAAATTTTTGCCGGCTTTATATACTTTCGTTAATATTTGCATGTAAATCTTGTTTTGTGGAATATTTATTATAATTAACAATAAAAACAACTTATACCAATTAGCCAAGACCAAAGTTAGCTCTGAAGGCTTGTATTATGGGATCTAGGGTAACGGATAAACATACATATATAAATATATTTGGTCGAAATATATATTAACAACCATGACTTAGGTTTGAATGCTCGCATTCATCACACAAACATCTGCCCCCATCAGGATTCGAACCCTGGTACTCAGAGATGGCGATACCTTGAAACTGGTGTACCAACCACTCAACTAAGTGGTCATCAAAGTGTCTTTTAAACGGACACTTTAACTAATGTCAATCTAGCCTATTAACTAATAAGTAATACTATTTTGACGTAAACTAATAAATAGCTTGCAAATTAAAAAATTATCCACTGACAAAATCTTAGAATATGTTAAGCGAAGCACTTTGTTCATATACACATAACATTTTATTACTATACCAAATACTAGGTTTTGCTTGAAAAAAACTTAGTGTTTGGTGTAGAAAAAATCCTAGTGTTGACACTACACTAACTCAAAAGGTTTAGTCCTTTTTAGTCTCATAGCTCTCTTAGCCTCGACGTTCACATGATGGTGAAGTCTTTTTTGGTGAGCTTCAGCGTACTTATTAACCAAGTATGTTAACGAAGTCTATTTTCATGAAAGTATTCGCGTTTGACGTACAAAAGAGCATTTACTATATCACTTAGTACTTTGTTCTGAAAGTGCTGTGTAACTTGAATGTTAGATTTTGTGGTTAGATGTTGGTGCAGCCCCAGAGCTGAATACTATAAGTCCATACTGGCATTAGGACTTGTTTGTAAATCAAGATTTTATTTTGCACTGCTAGGGGAGAATGTTTGCATATTAGCAGTAGAAGTTCAATAAACCTCTTTGCTTTTATATATTTTAAAAATAAAGAATATCCCAACGAAATGATATATTTGTTTATTCTCGTTAGAAAGATAAATCCCTTTATGATCACTTCCAGCAAATCCAACTGAAAGTGCAACTTTTATTTAAACTATTTTTTAAATAGCATAATTTTAACAAATGTATGTACAATAAAGAATTTTAATCCAAAAATGGAATGATCTTAAAAATGTTTGTTACTGTTTACAATTTGATTGTACATTATGTTTGTTAAATAAATTTCACATTTTTAGTAAACAATAAATTCATCCACTGCAAACCTACTTAGTCAATAATAATTTCTACAAAGAGAAATATTTCACAATGAAAATACAAAAAGCTCTATTACAAAATCAGTGTAAAGAAGGTTATCAAAGTTAATCTAAATTTGCAAAAGTGAAAGGATTGCGAATCATGTTTTTATTCAACCCTAATTTACCTTCACAGAATTCTGTATACTGTTCATTCTTCCCATTCTTCATTAAGCAGATATTTTTAAATTTATAAATAAGTTAAATCTCTTGATCCTATAATCATGTTAAACGTGTTCACCAAAATTTCAATAAATGTAAATCCTTTGATTAAAAGTTGTCTCATTTAAACTTTTGATATATAATGTGTAATTTACAACACACTAACCTTTTACGTATCGCCCTTCAAAGTACAGCCACCAGCTCTTCAAGTTAACACATACTATGAAATTATTCAACCTATTTTCAACCCTATGTGAAATGTTTCAATGTTAAAAATAAAATGCTCAGTTTAAACGTTTTCGTATAGCGTGACGTGCTGTACTAACTATATCTAACCACTTGAATTTATGAGACCAATTAAGTGTCAAGTGGAGGTAAGAGATGGACACTTAGAGGTTAGTGCGACCTTATTTATTAGTTACTTATAAGTTGGGCATAAGCTTTTATCCCCAACTGGTAATACGGTCTACATAATATGTCATCGCTCTCTTATTTGACGAGTCGTCAGATTTTTAATACACTGTGGAGGTTCTTATTTTTTCGACACAGTCAGTAACACGTTAAGGTGTACAGTTGAACTAAGAAAATCATTAATCAAAAATACAGACGATCAATGAAAAAAAGAGTTCAGCATGCATGTCTTATTTGCAGCCGTGTGTACTACTATGCAAAAAAAAATGTATAAAACCGTGCGATGCACCTCATGAATAATGTCTATAAAAATGAACAGAAATTTATAAGAAAAACATGTAAATTACAAGACACATACATGTAGATTATTAAAGAAGTGTAATTAAATCGCCATACTGTAATGATTGTCTAACAATAATAATTATAAAGTACCTTTAGACTAATTAGCATGTTGACAGACGATGTTAATCCGCACACAATATTATGACAAACGGAAAAGAATCCGATTAGATTCAGTTTTACGAAAACCTACGTTAATCATACTCAATATTGCTCGACTCTAGTTCCTGAAAGAACGTAAGTAAGATAAAATAGCCTCATTGTATATCACTTTATCGATCGGCGTGATAGAAACAAGATTTAACAATACGAAAATTTTTGTCACTTTTCGTATTATAAATTTTATGCGATGCATACTTAAATTTTTATTAAAACATGCTAGTTGTAAAACTCTTTGAATATTATAAATTATAGAAAAGTTAATATTATATTAAAGACATGTATATTTTTTATTTAATATCTGTAATATAACAATTAATATGTAATTTGATTATCAAATCAATAAATATTTCACTCATTTGATGGAATAAACTAAGGTTTAAAAATACAAACTAGTTAATTATAAAATAGAAGACACGCGTGTGTGTATTTACGACTCACCTATTAATATTATTATCACCAAATCTACTATTAATCAAATTCTACAACGTATCAAGAACAATGAATTGTACAAATTAATTATTTCTTATCACTTATAAATAACCCAATAACTGGACTTGCTGAGACACAATGTGTTATTGCTTATACCGATGAAACTAAAGTACAAAATGGATTAGGATAGGTACAATCTACCAGTTTCGAAAACAAGTCAATCTTCATTTTGTAATATTCGCCTTCCCAAAAATAGATGATACAACTCGAAAATAAACTTAACCTAAAACTACTTAAAATAATACTTTAAATTGATTAATAAAAATAATTCATAAAAAGATATTCTGTTAAAAAATAAATTATATCCAAAATAAAACGAGTTACGAGTAATACATGTATTTTAAAGTACTTATAAATTTTGTAAAATGAACCTATTCAAATGAGGTTACCTAAAACATAACCAAGGTCATTGGCATACACATAATTGTTACGAAACTGTCGTCAATTCTGATACCAGGAGCTTAATAGCTATAATTAAATAAAATCTTATTGTTGTATCGGACTCTAAAAACTAAAAGAATAAATACCAAACTCAACCAAAATATAAAAACTTTGATAGAAAAAAATGAGGAATAATTAATAATGTGGAGCAGTTACGAATAAACTCACTCTCACAAATATATATATATATATATATATATATATATATATATATATATATATATATATATAATATATATATATATATATATAATAAATATTTGTTACACTTACACCAATTAGCCTAGCCCAAACTAAGCTCTGTAAGGCTTTGCTATGGGATCTAGGGTAACGGATAGACATACATATACTATACATATTAATAATTTTTATAGAAATATATATCAACAACCATGACTAAGGTACAAATGCTCGCATTCATCACACAAACATCTGCCCCCACCGGGACTCGAACCCGGGACCTCAGAGATGGCGACACCTTGAAACCGGTGTACTATCCACTCGACTATGGAGGTCGTGAAGTATATATATATATATATATAGTACATATTTCAACTAATATAAACAAAATACTTAAGTATTAACGTAATGTATTGAATTTCAAAATCAGCGTTTATTTCGGCAGCACTTTCGCCGCATTGTACATTTAGCTTCAGAACTACCGATCTGTTTCATGCTGGCCGAACTCTGTCCGCCCGTTCGGCTATACTTTGTAAGTCTATAATGAAAGTTCCATCGCTGTTTTTGTTGAATGTAAGGGGAAAGCGCTCTTTTGTGATGCGAAAACGCGCTAACCGCAGAATACAGCAAACTGTTGACACGATATGCCCTTCCGACTAATGCTTATTATGTGTTTTACAGCGATGATATATGTGCATTCAGAGTCAAAATCCAAAGATTTCTATATACATGATACATCAACTCAACAATATCGTAGCGTATTTACGTTTATAAATGCAGTACAAATGCAGGAAATGTAATAAACTGGTATTCTGAAAATTTTACAATAAGTTTGATTTGCTTTAGCTTTATAGCATAGTATTTGATATATCATCAGTGACACTGTGAGCTGATCATCGAATAAGAAGTTTAGGTTTTTTTTTGTAATTTCATAACATATATTTTTGACGCTCCTACGGTGAACGATAAAATTTTAATGCAAATTGCGTTCATCTGGAATTAAATTCAAAGGTATGTAAATTCAACCAACTAGATCGGCATGGTTGACTAAGAACTAATAGACTTTTTTTCCCTCAGGAGAGAAAGGCTGAGAATCCATCACTAAGGAGCACGAAGCGTGCCCAGGATACCCCCCGCAACGGCAAAGTCACGTAGGTTATGTTGGACTCCACGCGACCGGAGCGGTCTGACCACGCGACCAGAGCGGTCTGACCACGTGACCTACGGCCCTACGGCTTGAATGGTATCAACTAATTGACCTAACATACTTAAGGTAGGCCCAAGCCTCTCGGTGGCAACCGATTTTTAATTCTAACTGTAATCAAGCAATTATGTAACTAAAGTTGGAGAATTGTGAAAAATCTTACAGTTCACAAGTGACTTCGCGAATCTCCATTCCTTAAAGCTGAACATCATAGATTAAAAATTAGATATAACTAGTTAGTCACTGATTAAAGTGATTCAAAAATAGTAGCTATTATGTTCCAAAAGATTATTTTAAGAAGATAATAATTGAATTTACCACCTACTATCAAAACCTAACTGTAGTTTATGAGTATGAACATAGCATACGGCTATCGACATCTGTAACTGGTACAATGTAGACATGTCAAGCTTGTACCTTATATCTTAAGTTACAAGAGAAAATTGTTAATTTATCAACATTATAATACAAAAATCAAATCAAAATCAAAATTAATTTTATTCAAATACGACTTTATAGAAAGCTCTTTTGAATCGTCCAATTTTTTTCCCTACCACCCATTCAGAACGTATGTTTTAGCTGATTAGAAGAATGGGTGCAAGAAACTTATCAGCTTTATCAAAAGTAAAACAACATTTACAATAAATTATGTCGTTTAGTTTATACGATATACATTTTACAACTACATGTGGTATCTTTTGAATATTTGTCACCCTTCATCCTTCACCTTCGACGTCGTTTTTTTCTCCTCCTACTCTATATATTATTAATATGATATATGAATAATATATAAAGTATTTAGAAAGATAAAAAAAAACAAATACTATCAATGATACAAAACTCTATTATGACTATCTCCTATAAATCAGTAATAATAGTACTTTCATTGCTTTAGGCAATATATATATAGCAATATATAGGCAAATAGGTTGTAGTACTTTCATTGCCTTTAGGCAATGAAAGTACTATTATTACTGATTTATATGATTCAATTTTAGGATTTATCCTAAAATTGAAACTTACTCAATAAAAAGGCAGAACTATGACAACAGGTATTTAACGTAGGATTGCAAGATGTGATCATAAAGTTTCAATAATAAATTTGCTAATAGACAGTTCATTGTTTAATAACAGTTCACATAAAGTATTTCCAGATATATACATGTATTTTAAAACATAAAAACAAGACAATATAAGCCCCGGACTTCACCTTTGCGGAAATAGGTTGTAAACGAGCAAAAATAATATCATAATTACGAATAGACTCGTACGCCCTTTGAACTGGCTGCTCTGAGCCGTCACCTCTCCAATTTTCCTGCGGCTTTAATAAGTCGACTGAGAACTTCTAACGTACAACTTATCTTGAGACCGTGAACTCGACAGCTACCGACACCGACCCCGGCATAAAAGCTGATTATTTTTAATTTAAGACAGGAAATTTTTATGTCACCCGATAATAATAAGGTCAAAGGTAGAAAGAAGTAAGTACCTTGACTTCTCGACAACAGAAGAACTGACTGTTTTACCTCAATTATATTCGGAACACAACAAAAAATATTTTTTCTATGTTGCCATTTCGATAAACTTAGGTGTTACTATAGTAACAGCCACCAGAAACAAAACCGAAGAGAAAAATATTTGATTCAAATTTCGTATCTTGGACTTGCTGATTAACACCCATTGGTTTTAATCATTAGACCAAGATTCTCGTTCGAGAATCGTACATGAGTAACTACTGAGATCCAGAGGCTTTCAAGAATTAAACATATTATAACCGTACTTTTTTCATAAACAAACTATTTTAATAATTTCTTTAATATAATTGTTATCGATAGCTCTTTAAATTAGTGGAAATATTATAATTAGGTATTGAAAGACACGAATGACAGACAACAACAACCAATATATTTCTCTACATCAAAAAATGACATATAAAAACATAGACGTATAAAAAAGGTAAAAAATCAATAAAAGAACCAATTCGCCACATTCTCCTCTTTTTTTTTAAGTGACATTCAGAGGCACCAACTTTCTAAGGGGTCTTTTTAAAACTCCAGCTATAGTGGTGACATCGGCCACTCTATTGACTCCATCTTTACCAGGATACAGCTTCGAAATTCTTCCTTTAGGCCAAGCTCCTCGTGGAAGGTTATTATCAGCGACGATGACCGTGTCTCCGACCTTTATAGTTGGACAACTTTGGCCTCCTCCCCTTCTGGGAGCGAGTGTAGGCAAGTATTCAGTTAACCACGTTTCCAAAATTGGTCGGCTAATTTTGCTGCTTTCCTCCAACTAATTCTGCCAACTAAGTCCCTGTCACAAGTTTCTGACGGTCCGATTCTTCCAGACGATGAGCCAATCAAAAAGTGAGATGGTGTTAAAGCTTCTGGATAATCAGGATCAGCAGACACGTGTGTCAGGGGTCTGCTATTTATCAGAGCTTCGGCTTCTGCGAGCAGAGTGAGAAAAACTTCGTCTGAAGGTGCTTTTACCTTGAGAGTTACCTTTAGGGCAGTTTTTACACTCCTTACCAGACGCTCCCAAGCTCCTCCCATGAATGGAGCTGCTGGAGGGATAAACTTCCACTCAATCATTTGGTTAGCGGCGAATGTTGAAATTTCTTCTCCATATAGTTTTTTCAACTCTCTGTTTAACCCGACAAACGCAGTGCCATTGTCCGAGTAGATTTGACGAGGACAGCCACGTCTTGCAATCAAACGTTTCAGGCTCATCATGGCAGCATCGGTAGATAAGCTATGGACCACTTCCATATGCACAGCCCTTACCACCAAACAAGTATATAGCGCCACGTAGCGCTTTTCATGACGGCGTCCGACGGAGACTAAAATTGGGCCAAAGTAGTCTAGTCCAGTATATGAAAAGGGTCTTTCATGATGTGACAGTCTTGCAGGCGGTAGTTGACCCATTGGTGGATTGAAAGGCACAGTTTTTCGTACTTGACAAAAACGGCAATCATATGCAACTGACCGGACTGTACTTCTTAAGTTGATAATCCAGTAAAATTGACGGAGTTCATTCACTACCGTCTCCGTATTTGCGTGGGCGTTTATTTGGTGATAATGAAACACTAGTAAACGTACTGCTGGGTGTTTACCATCAAGTATGATAGGGGACTTAGTGTCTTCTCCAATATCTAGTGTTGCAGAAATTCGACTTGCCAAACGAAGTAAACGGTCATCGCCTAATATGGGAGACAAATTCTTCAACTTGCCGCTTCGGGGCAGAGGACTGGATGTCTCTAAGCATCTTCTTTCTACTGGGAAGGAGTCAATCTGGCTTTGCAATAAAACTGCGATCTCAGCCTTTCTTAAATGTATAGCTGTTAAATCAGATGGAGTTAAATTATTTGATGATTTACCTTTACATATATTATGAAGTTTATGAATGAACATATAAACCAATGCTGTTGCGCGTATTAATGATAACCATTTACTGAAATGACGTGGATCGGCTGACAATGGAGAATAAGAGCTACGTGAATGATCACTAATAGCATGACAGTTCACTTTGTGCCTTGGTTTCAGCTCTAGTTGATCAGCCAAAATGTTCGTACCCGGTTCAGATGGCCACTGATCAGGCGACAACAATAAAAAGTCTGGACCGGAAAACCAGCGCGAATTTATATCAAATATATCTTTACTTAAACGAGTGGCATCATCAGCTACGTTGTATTCGGATGCTATCCAGCGCCACTCAGCAACGTGAGATAACTCCAAAATCTCCCCTAACCTATTCGCCACAAAGGGTTTAAAATTACGGGCATCGTTTCTTAGCCACCCTAAAACGTTCATTGAGTCGCACCAGAACATACGCTTACATGGTTTAAACTTATGCTCATGAACGATTGTATCGACAAAACGAGCTGCAATCAAGGCACCTTGGAGTTCAAGTCGTGGAATAGAGCACGGTCGCAGTGGTGCTACTCGGACCTTGCTCCCGATTAACGCTAGTTTAACTAATCCGCTAGGATAGGTCAACCGCCAGTAGGCTACTGTCGCGTAAGCAGACTCACTAGCATCACAAAATGTATGAAGCTCTCTCTCTATACAATCACTCTCATTGAGACTGTATCTGCGTGAGATTTTTAAACTAGAAATAACGTTAAAGCAAACTCTGTGCCATTCTCGCCACGCAGAGACATCCTCTCGAGGAAGTTGAGCGTCCCACTCTACCGTTTTACGCCAAATGTTTTGGAACATTATTTTAGCTCTTACAGTAAGTGGCGTTATAAATCCCAAAGGGTCAAAGATGCGCATCATTAAAGAGAGAGCATCACGCTTGGTGAAATGATTATTATGAATCTCACTAAAGCTGTTCAAGTTAAAGGAAAAACAATCAATACTCGGCTGCCAAATTAAACCTAAGGTCCTGACAGACTTGACTATTTTGCTTAAATCTACATCCACGTTACTTAATAGTGGGTCTAATAATAAATGTTTTGGAATAAGAGCTAGTGCTTTAGGATCGTTTGACACCCAAGATCTCATATCATAGTTTGCTTTCTTATGAATGGTAACGATATTGAGAGCAAGTTGAGCTGCTTCAGCTGCTGACGGTATCGATATTAAGCAATCGTCCATATAATGATTGGTAAGGATAGCGTCAACAGCCTCAGGATATAAATTTTGAAACTCTAATGCATTTTTATTTTTTATGTACTGAGCCGAAAAAGGACTTGACGCAGCGCCGAAAATCATGGAGGTCATTCTATAAATTTTAATAGGTTCGTTAGGGGAGTTTCGCCATACAAAGCGTTGAGCATCTCTGTCCGCCTCACGTATTTTCACTTGAGGAAACATCTCCCTAATGTCAGCTGAAAGAGCGACCTTACCTTCACGAAACCGAAAAAGAATCCCTATCATAGAATTTAACAGATCTGGACCAGCAAGAAGCATTGAATTTAAACTTATTCCATTGGAAGTCGCTGCTGCGTCATGGACTATCCGCAATTTGCCCGGTTTATTAGGATTGGTAACGCCGAAATGTGGCAAATACCAAATCCTCGGATTATCTGATTTTTCATTGATTGGACCTTCTGCGTAACCTTTCTCAAACATAGCTTGCATATTCATTTTATAAAGATCAGCAAAGGTCGAATCTTTACTCATTTTTTTCTCTAACGATGCAAATCTATGAAGAGCTAAGTTAAAACTATTGGGAGCTATGAAATTATCATACTTCCAAGGTAGGCCAACTTCATATTTCCCCTCTGGTAAAAAACGCGTGGTATCCTCAAGAATTTTAACAGCTCTTTTATCATTTTCACTCAAAAGCTTGCGTTCGGTTATGCCAACTGAATCTAGTTTGAAATAATTTTTAATTAAAGAGTCTAAGGTGCTATCATCCTCTATATCTGCGTAATGTACAAAGTCAATTGGTTGAGTTTTGCTTGAATAAAATCCAAACAAGACCCAGCCAAGTTCTGTGTGTATAGCAACTGGTTGAGACCTACTACCCTTTCGAGTTTCACTCGAGATCATCAAATGCCAATTGTCGATACCTATAATTACTTTTGGCTCTCCTGTCTCATAAGTTAGAACATCGACAATGTCTTTTAAATACGAAAATTGCGAAATATTACTAAGCTCTATATTTTGTTTTGACAGACCTAAATTGCTGATTGCCCTTGCCTTTTTTATAGAATAAGTTTTATTACAATAACGACCCTTAATATTAAAATCTACGTAACGAACTTTAACTTGTTTTTGCAAGCCATTGACACAATCCAAGCGAACTGATGATTCCAGACCGGTAACACCAATTTGATCACATATTTCGGAATCAATAAAGGTTGCCGTGGAACCATCATCCAGCAAAGCGAATGTGTCAATGCTTCCTAACGGGCCAGAAATTGTAACCGCTATTATTTTTAATAAAGGCCTTGAGTTAGAGACTATGGGATGGTTGATCGGCTTCTGAGTTGTGTGGGCAATAACATCAGTTGGTGGCTTAGATGACTCGGAATTATTGCAACTGTGTTCAACCTCCATCGTGTGAGCCACCAAATTGGTCGAATCATGTAAGAGTTTATGGTGTCTCTGTTTGCAGTCCGAACCCTCACAAATCTCCTTTGTGTATTTACAGCGTCTATATATATGCCCACCTTTTTTTAAGCATTTGTGGCATATTTTGTTTTCTTTTATCACTTGCCACCTGTCATCGACTGACATAGATAGGAACTTATCACATTTTGACAAATTATGTATTTGTAAACAAAGTATGCATGATTTTGTACTGTCTGATTTTGAGGTAACTAAATTCTTATTTGTTAACAAATTGCTTGTAGAAGATTCTATGATGTTATGGTCATTTATTGTAGCATAGACTTTGTCAACTTTCTTTGGTAAAGATGTGGATTCTGGAAGGAGACCAAACTTGAGTTGCAGCTCAACTTCACGAAATAAAAATTGTGCAAGTAACTCAAGTTTAGTTTTTCCTTCAGGATAAAAATGTGCCATACCAAAGTCAGACCATCTGCTTCGAAGCAATGGTGTAAGTTTACTTAAAACACACTGAAAAATTTCAGGAGACTCCAAGTAGCATTTTTGATTAAGAAGTTTTAAAACTTCAATGCAATTAAGAATTTTGCATGAAAATTTATTTAAATCGGTTGAATCATTTGTTAACTTAGGGAGTGACCTTATCATGGAAATTTCTTGTAGGACAATTAGCTCACATCTGCCAAACCTCATATCTAAAGCATCGATGACCACCTTAGGATTTTTAGCTGAAACAAGAAGCACAGCGACAGCTTCGCGTGCAGCTCCGCGTAATGCCATATTGATACGAGCCAAATTGTCCGATGGAGAGTACGCCGCTGCTGAGTCTTCGAAAACTCTCTTAAAAGTGAGCCAGTCAAGTGGCTTTCCATCAATATAGGAAGGCGACCGTCACCAAACTTAGTTTTGTTGCCAGAATCGGTTGACAGAGATTTTATGGCTTCAGCTAACAAATTAATATCTGTGTGTGAGTGAGATTGATGTTTTATTTGAGTATTGTCAGTAGAATGCATATATGGCGTAAAGCTAGGAGAAAATTTATCAGCTGGCAATGGATTTGTATTATAAACTATAGTTGGAATGTTCGCTGCAGTGAAAGATGGTAATGGCCCTGGCGGGTTTCTCTCACTGCGATTAAACTCTTGTCGAACATTTAAGTCCTGCACAGTACACTCATTAACAATATTAATCCCGAGATTTGTGGGCTGTAATGTAATGTCCTGATTGGGAACTACAGTAGGAAATACAGAATTATCTAACCACTGCTGTACTGATGATCGAGAGCTTCTACGGCTCCTACTTTCTTCAGCTTCCAAAATTGCAATTTGTGCCTCTAATTCCAACTCTGCTGCTTTTCGCTTTGCGTCAGCTACGGCCGCTTCAGACTCGGCGATTTTTCGCGAATGAGCAGCCTGAAGAGCTAGCTTACGTGCTCGAATAGTAGCTGACGAACGAGAAGACCTAGAACTTGCAGAAACATTAGAATGGACGTTTAACATTGGATCTACTGTTGACGTGATTACCGTTGGTACACTCGCATTGTCAGGGTTGTTGCTGGGGGCCGTCTCACCCGAATTAATCTTACGTGATTCATCCTCACAGCATTTAGCTTGACTTCGTGTCTCAACCATTTTCATAAATATTACTACTTATAACGTAATATGACTCGTAAAAGGTTCAATTTATGGGAGAAGGACCAAAATGTTATCGATAGCTCTTTAAATTAGTGGAAATATTATAATTAGGTATTGAAAGACACGAATGACAGACAACAACAACCAATATATTTCTCTACATCAAAAAATGACATATAAAAACATAGACGTATAAAAAAGGTAAAAAATCAATAAAAGAACCAATTCGCCACAATAATTAATACAAATTAAAATCGTAGAAATTACATAACTTATACATCTAGAACAGTTGAACTGATCCCCAGTTTTGGATTGAGTCAGCAATAATAAAGCATGAAGAAAATTATTTTTAATAAAATATCAGTTTTAGGATTCAGCTAACTTCTGTATATGACAGCTCACGTCACTTACTGTTGTGAACGATGTGAACTTCTTCGAATCAGTTAGTACTAAACACAAACAAATAAAATGAAAAAAAAAAATCAAACAAAATGTAACAGACCGAACTTAGTGCAGTAAGCAGTATTCTGTTTTGAATTCATAAGCTGTAACTGTTTATAAGTATGTTGTAAGTGCTTATGATTAAAATTTGTTTCTTTGATGTTGAGCTAACATATCAAATGTTTGGTTATATTATCCTATATTTGATTTTTTTGAATCCTATAATTATTTTTAGACAACCTTGTAGTAAATACAACTATTACATAGTTGTAACTCATATTGATCTGTTGATAATATATAATATAATACAACACGGAAACTTAAAATGGTATGTCAATATTAAGTTTTAATCTACTATTTAACTAAATGCCTAAAATTTAAAGTGCCAAAGTATATATTATAATTTTATAAATTACTAGCTTTCTGCCCGCGGCTTCGCCCGCGTGGATTTCGGGATTGGGTGTATAGAGGGTTAAGGGTCATAGCTTTTGCCCACGGCTACATATACGCGGAAGTCGGTTTATGGTGCGAAGATTTTATCGCGCTTCCCGTGGGACTATCCGTTTTTCCGAGATAAAAAATGCCGCAAAACTCCTCAAGAATCACTCTAACCTATTGATGAAAACCGCATAAAAATCTGTGCAGTAGTTTTTGAGCGAAGCCTTTATTGCGCATCCCGTGGGATCTGTCGATTTTTCCGGGATAAAAAGTAGCCTATGTTACTCGGGGAGAATGTAGCTTTCCAAAGGTGAAAGAATTTTTGAAATCGGTCCAGTAGTTTAAGCGTGAAGAGGTAACAAACAAACAAACAACAAACAAACAAATAAACAAACAAACAAACAAACACACTTTCGCATTTATAATATTAGTTGGGATTGTGTTTGGAATTTTTCAAATAAGATAAATCGAATATATAGACAGATTCCGACGAGAACTAATAATAAATTTTATACTGATCAGTCACAACTATACCATTAAAGTTTAAGCCACCACCTAAAATTAGTGTAAATACTCTATATTTATTATAGTATGTGACCCTCAAATAATTCTACGGGTATTGCGAAATAAATCACTTGGACATTTTGGTGCCACCGCAAGAATTACGTCTTACATTTATATAGATATTTATAACACTTCCACGATATTATATTTCGTATGTTATGTAGCTTGATGTGTTAGTATAGTTAAGCCTGGGAAATAAAATTTAGTAATAATTATTACTTTACTTCACACAAAAAGAATCAAAATACCAAAAAATAAAATTATGAACAAACAACAGTCTTATTGCTTGAAAGCAATCTCTTCCAAATTTTTCTGTAAATGAGGGATATAAGCTTAGAGCGATAGTAAGAATTTCAAAATTTAACACCCCAAAAATCAACCTGATGGCCTCATTTGGCAGACGCTCCAGTCTATGAAGTAATTCCTCACAGAGTCTCACCTAGGAATTAGCATAGACAACAAGAGAGATTGAGTTAACATTATTATTGTACTTGTTGTTGGTTACCCATTATGTAATATATGAAAAAAGTTTGTTCGTAAGCTTAAATCACAGTTAGAGTGTTTTGCAGAATGATACATAATTTATAATGATAAACGTGCGGTTTCTACTTACAAGCCTTGCGGGGCTTGATTTTCAATATAAAAATACCAAAGCGAAACTTGATTTACTTACATTTGCAATTATTTTATATTAAAAAAATATATATTTTAGACTAATTTTATAGCTATAATGGAATAAATTTACTTATGGTAATAAATATAAATAATCTAAAATATGAACATTCTTATGAAATAAAAGCATTATTTTAATATATACTGTATTTAAACCAATATGAAAGATTAAATTTTATTATTTTTAAATATTTCATTGAATCAACTGGCACGTGGTCATTAGGTACTCGTAATGGTGAGTGGATACCTATTTTAAACTGTTTTATAATACAATTTTCATATTTTCTATTTAACATATGTGTAAAGTTTCTATACAAAATACTTACCCTAAAAATCTCGAAACTTTAAAAATACTACCGCAATTTTCTAATTTTTCTAACACTAATAAAAACTTTTCTAAAACTACACTACTTTACGCACACGCTTATTTTTTTTAATATGATATGATTTCAGTCACCATAAAAAAATTACAAATCACAAAATTATTCTTGTCAATACTAGTTGTTATCACTTTGAGTTTCTCTCGTATTTCCCGGCGAGTTCCGCGGTAACTGGTATACGTTATATCACTTTCGTGCCCGCACTAGCCATGGCTGCTAGCAGCGAGCGAATCGGAGCCACACTGAACTTTCAGCGATGAACATTTCACTAAGCACAGCGCATGCGTTTACAACTGGCAGATAAAAAGCAACACAGAACAGTGAAGTTTTAACGCTGTATAATTATTTGAAAGTCAAATTTAATTACTAGCGATTGGCGCCAATTTAAGTACAGGCAGCAGGCAGAATTTCATTTCGTCTATATTTTTCATCACAAATAAAATCGCTGCTATTTTTCGTAATGATCAGTTTATTCGTACTTTCTGTACAAAATAAAGGGATGACAAGATTATTCAGAGACAGCCTGTAGAAATATTGAAAAAGGTTAGAGACAATTCTATTGCTTAGCAGTCATTTGCATTTTTATTAATTAGATTCAATACAAATTGATTTGTGGAATTGTTCTTAATCAATCAATTCATCTTGATCGTCGGATTGTTTTCCCTTTTACTACTGAAGCAAGAAATGAAGACATCAATTTTTAAATGCTGGTTAACGAGATGTGGATTACGTTATTTGCTACTTAACCGAAAGAAAATCTTCCCGGGTTACCCACGTCGTCTGCTTGGATACATCTGTTTTAACTAGTACTACAGCGAAGCAAAGGTACTCGCCCAGTACACGATATCGACTGGGTAGATGCGCAATAGTAATTTTCCGGATTTGAATGGTTTAAATGAATCTATTACTGTCTATTACTGTGATATCTATTACTGTGATGTCGCGCAGTCTCTACGTCAAACATTTGGCGCTAACTGCATAAGACCATGAAAAAAGTAAGTTCAGTTCGTTAGATCCTTCAACATCTACAGAAGAGAATTGAGCGATGACACTTGAAACATACATGATAATATTTGTATAGGTATATAAAAAATTAAGTTTATGACAAAGTAAATGACGTAAATATATACGTGAAAGGTGAAATTAAGAAAAAAAAATATGTAACTTTTTTACAGTTCATATGTTAATAGAAACGATTATATTCTCACTCGCAATAAATTTCTCAAGTCGTCAGAGTTTTGCATATACTTTATAATCTTTATGCATATTATTAGTAAGGATTTATTGTTAAACACGTGTCAATAAATGTGTCAACGTGTCATTAAATTTGTTTTCTTTTTAAATAAATAAGTAAACATCAATACGAAAATAAACCTTCATACGAAACAGCAATTTGATAGGTGAAAACCTGATAATATACTCGTATTTATTAATCGAAAGTTCACAAATATTGTAGATAAAAAACCAATTAAGTCATTGTGTCAGCAAACTAGCAGTTGAGAAATGCAATATGAGAGCAAGTATAATTGCGCACAGAAAGCGCTCACTAAATAAAGATTCTTCAAAATTCCTACAAGAAGCAGAAAATTCCATAAAACTAGACAAAGAGAAGTTTTCGAATACATTCTTCATGATAGGTATAGCTGCATGATAGATGTAACATTGAACCTAAAGACGCGTTTTGCTAAAATTTGAATATAACACTAGCTTGTCCACGCCAATCCGTTCTGTTCTTCGCGCATCCTACACAATCGTGTACAAATTGGTTGAGTTTCGCAATTCTTTGGGCTATGTCGGTGACCTTGTTTCTTTTTCGGATTTAATAATTTCTGATACGAGCACACAAAAATATCTATCATAATTATCTCTATTGCTATTTAGGTGATCTAAACATTATGCATATAAATATATGAAAAAAGACACAGTAAAATAGACGCATAAATAACATAGTATCAACTGGCCCTTTTTTCTCTCCGTAAGTAAATATTGGAATAAGCAATGTTTCAGGAAGCTGTAACGAGTTTACTTGTTTCGAATAGTTCGCGAGCCGAAACATGCAAGTGATTGGAATTTACTTTTTTCATTGGAAACTTTGAAAGGCCAGATCTGTGTCCATACATATGCCAGTTCGTACATTAGCGGATTAGGGCGACGTATAGCTCTGTATACGTTAAATAGTTGGCGAACAAAGGACTTATTTCTAAAGCAGCTCGAATAGGTATATAGAAATAAGACACTGAATTTGTTAGAAAACACGTTTTGTTTAGTGCAAGATAATAATCTTGTGTCACAGTGTTTATTGTACAACTCCTATGCTTAACTAAATTTTCCCATGTTTTTGGATATCTAACAATAAATCATATTATTTTTTTTACACCTAAGATGATAAATGTAGAACTCGCATATTTTTTTTTACAGAAAAAATGAAATTATTTTCAATAGTGATATTAGAGTTTTAAGTTTTATCTAAATATTGCAAAATAACAATCGAACAATCATTATGAAATTTTTATCTTGCAATAATCGATAACTGTTAAATTATATATCGACGTTATCGACCCCGGCCGGTAGTCTACCCTCACTCAGTAAACAGCCCGGAATAGGGATGAGCAAGAACTCGGTTTCCTTAATTACGCACACAATAAATTTTCTTTCACTCCCTACACAATTTTCGGCCATTACTATTGTTTGTACATTCATCGTAGCAGTGACGTTTTACAGCTCAATACAACGCTCATGTATATATATATATTATCTAGTAAATTTATTTTTCACCAATTCTTAGTGCCATATTTATTTATTCATTTTATGATTTCTGTCTATAGTTTTCAGTCGCAGTTAATTAAGTGATGTCATATAAATGTCATACTCAACACGGTCGCCAGGTCACGCCATCACATGCCCATTACCATTTAGCATTTGCTTTATTATTAACCAACAATTAATAAATATATTATATCACAACGCAAAGTATTAGTAATCTTAATTGAATTACATATTTAAAGTTGAATATCTTCACACTTTAATGTAAATTTAAAAAACTGTGTATCACTTTGTCATATTTAAAAGAACGACAGATAAAATTTTAAAAAACATTGGCGAAACTAGCATTTCCGAACTGTAGTTCTGTTTTATCCGAGAACGTGTTGATAGCACAAATTCTGATGACCCCCAGTCTCACAAAAGCATTCGCATGGCAATCAATAAGTCGCAAAACCAAACAATGCTTTCAACTCACCGTGTTTTTCACAGGAAAAAACATGGGATATCAAATCATACAGCTTATGTTGCCTATTGACTGAGAAAAAACATAGAATACTCTATTACTCTTCGAAATTGATGTGATTTTTTTTAATTATTAGAATTTTAGATTTATAATAAGCATTACTTATTAAATTTTATGTAATGTTTTATAGAACAAACTTTAAGCATGTCAGTTAAGTTAATAAAGAACATTGCATTAGAAAAATAAATTATTTGTGCTTTGTTATTTATATAAGCTATCATTGTACCCAGTCATTCATCTTTCTATATTTATGTGTCTGTGTTCTTTTCTTTCTTTCTTCTTTATTATCCCCTCAAAGAAGCGGGAAGCCCATACAGTAGAAGTGCAGCACAAGGACAAAAAGAAGAACACAAGGATCAAGGTTTTTAGGCTGATTTTAGTTAATAGGTTTTTCCGGCCGGCCGCCCAGATTGGTCTTTAAGTAATTATACTTTTTCGTGTCAAACTTAAATCAAATTAACAATATACGTCGTTCGTGTCAAAGTTAAATAAATATATACTCGTATATAAGGAATAAAATATTACAACATCATAAGTATACACGATAAAACGTCAACGTGAAGTCTCCTGTATAGGGGGGGAGCCGGTAACTCTGAAAGTCCTGTCATAGCGAATCAAAAAATATTTAGGTATTTAAATAAGTAGTACATAAGTATATGAACAAATTAAGCTCGATTAAGAAAAAAAAATTATAAAAAAAATGAACAAATTTTTTACCGTCATCGCGGATATAATTTTTTTTAATGTATTCGATAGTAAATTTTATTGGTTTTTAGAAAAAAATCACGCAAACAACTTTTTTCTGCCGGAAGGGTCTGGCATACCTATTTGAAGTGTGTGATGAGAACTAAAATTTCTCCATCATGCTGGAAACTATTTTTTTTATTTTATTTATTTTTATGTAATTTTTAAAAATATCTCGGTATGCGCGCTATTAATATCCGCGATGACGGTAAAATTTTTTTTCATTTTATTAACATTTTTTTTAACATTGTGCCGGCAGTAGGAATCCACGCATATCGAGCTTAATCTATTCCTATACTTATGTGCTATTTATTTAAATAAATATTTTTTGATTCCGCTATGACGGGACTTTCGGTGTTACCGGCTCCTGGACCAGTACTAATTACAATATTTTAAATGATTTAATAATATTAAAAAAAAAGAAGCGGCGTCATACCACTTTTCCGATTTTGAGAACTGACTGTGCGGTCCACCATTTCTGTGCGGACAGTTAAGATCATATTTAGATATAGTTAGCAGAAATATCACTCAAAATAGATTTTGCCAACCAAAAATTGTGACAACTGTTAATTTAAAGCCTTAGCTATGGCTGTGCCTTGTAACCTTACTTGTGCCTGACATAAAATGGTTTTCTACCTGGCTGATAGAGATGATAGATACAATAGAGCGATACGGAGAGAGCTGATAGATACAATAGAGCGCCTCGTAGTGCAGGGAAGGGTCGAAGGCACCAGGCCACGTGGTAGATCACCAATGAGATGGACAGACCAGATCAAAGCCGCGACTAAGTGCTCCGTCTGCGAATGTACGCGGAAGGCTGCAGTCCAGGACGAATGGCGCCGTATCACCAAGAGCATCACTCGTAATGACTCACAATGATGACCACGAACACTCTGGCAACAGTGCACCGACTAAGAAGAAGATCTGGCTGATCTTCCTTAAAGCAAAATTTACTGTCTCTCTTTTTATAAATAAATATAAAAAACTTTGTAATATCCTATGCGTATACATTTGAAAGAACAGAATATTTTTTGATATGTTAAGTTCAGTTGCAGTCAGATATTACTTATCATTATACTGCTCGGTTTGGTTCAGTTGGCTTCTGTGGCCCCGTGACTCTTCCTGTTACCTATATTTGTTACCATAATAACTTTTTAATAGCATTGTTATGCTCTGACAAATAGTACTAAGACCTCCACCAACCAATTCCTCAGTCATTGAGTAATCCTGATAAATCTCATTTCCATCTTCGCAGAAAGAAATATACCTACGTAGCGTAGATAGTTTATAACTATTTGTATTAGGATTTCCCATATTTGACAGTTATTAATTGTTCCGCTGCTGGCCCGTTTCGTAGAGTTTTCATCCACTTTATGATGATGATTGTGCAGTTTTTTCAGTCAGCTTTAATTTTTTGGTTATTATATTCTAATGAAACTTTGTTTATTAAATCCTGAACTATATAAATGTTATCCATTTCTGCTTGAGATACATCTGTTACTTAGTAATAATTCATTTTTTTACATAATTCTCAAATAATTATTAATGAAAAGGTATAATATAATTTCTTTAGAGTTTTTCCGTGTACCAGTATGCCGGTAGGAATGTTATACAAAAATTTAAAAAATCGTCCACACATATTGCCTTCCATCCAACCACAGGGAAAAGGGAAAAGGCTCAAGCTAAGCTAGGTAAGTCATTCCGGTCTAGCCGCCTCAATCAGTCTCTCAGTAGTTATGGTTTTTCGTCTCAGTTCTTAATCAAATTGACGACATACCCGTAATAAAAGTAAATAAATCTTAATAAGAATAAAATATTAAAACATCATAAGTATACACGGTAAATCGCTTAACCTTGTCTCACAAATTTGTCTTCCGTATCAATTATAATAAAAATATGCGTAATTTCCCTATTCAATATATCCGCACTCCGCGCAGCAACCAATATTGTTGACAAAGCGAGTAAATTTTGTATTGAGACTACAATTACACGTTCCTCTTTACCTAGATATTATACATGGGATCAGTTATTCTACTAAGTAGTTGTGTGATATTTTTATGTGATAAAAACCATATTAGTTTAAGAACTTACTTTTTCTGTAAGATTCGTGAATTTTCTTACATATATTTTATTGAACTATCTTACCTATCCTAAAAACTCCAATAATTGAGAATTAATATTGAGCATTCTTCTTGTTTTATGTATAAATTTATTAAAGTAATTTCTGCATGTATTGTTTTTACGCTTTAGCTGAATGAATGAGAGATTGAATGGGTCTTCCATCCATTTTTTTTTAAAGTTTGACTCTAAACAAACTCTCTTTATTAACACAAATTCGTGCCCAGTAATTCTGCTGTGTTTTAAGCTTCGTTTTTATATCATATATTTTGAGCTATTATATGTTTCACTAAATGTATTTTTAATGTAATTATTAATAATATAAGCCATTGCATACACTTTAGTTCCTCCCAATTTATATCATTATGTTACTGGGCAACAGCCTCTGTCATCTATGCAGGCGAGGCATACTGTCCAATGATCAGCCAGTGTGGTTCCGATCGCTGCAGCAAAGATCTCTCAAGAAGTACTATTTGTCACAAGTAGTGTTGAATATAAAAATTAAAATTGATGTGAAATGACTAACTACGTAGTTAGACATTGACGTATTTACTCGTCATAATATATGGTTTGTCATTATTATTTTCGCAAGTTCTTAGGTTTCCTGTTCTGAACCAAACATATTTGAAATTTTGGATGAGTTTCAATTCTTGCTTGACTAAGCAGAAGACTTTGCAGAAGGGTTGTTAGTTGTGTTTTCTCACAGCCTTTTTTTTTTGAGGAAAATTCATTGAATTGCATACCCCGGCTGTGGCGAGCCGGCGGTTATGTGGGGCTCTCCTCCCCAGAAGGGGGAGGCCTACCCACTAAAAACCTCAGGGATGGCCTTCCTCAGGCATGTAGGGAGCCCCCGGGAACATCAAGCAACTTCCGGGAACCCCCAGCCGCCGCTCTCCTGCCTAGAGGGGAGCGCTCCTCGGGGGAGGCTACACTACCTCCCCCGGTCTCCTCCACCGACGACGCCCCCGGCCATAGAAGGGGCGTGGTCCATCCCGGGTCGCCGTAGCAGTTGCGACTTCCTCGCGCCCGCCGGCGACCCGTGGCGGCGCCGCAGCTGTGCTACCGAGCCCGGCGCCGCCTTCTTCGAGCGGGATCGGCCATCTCCCGACCACGCTCGGCGGCCTCCTTCTGGAGCATCACTGCTTCACAGAAGGAGGCCACAGCCCTCCAACCTCCCTCGTCCGCCAGCATTGCCGCAATCAATGCCGGCGGAGACAGATCTCACCTGATTTCTGCGACCAAGACTCGGCGCTCGGAGGCCCACGCGGGGCACTCCGCCAGCGTGTGCTGGGCCGAGTCAAGGTCGGATGCGCAGTGGAGACAATGTGTCGATCCCTCCCGTCCTATTCGACACAGATACTCACCGAAGCAGCCGTGCCCGGTGAGTATCTGAGTCAATCGGTAGGTGACCTCCTCCTTCCCGTGGAGCCATTCTCACAGCCTACATTACATGCACCACAGAGTTATCATCTGTTAAGTTCGAATGTACATCTGAAACTGTAACTCGTTCTTTCTTGCATCAGTTATCTATTTTGCCTGCATGGTTTGTTATCGTAACTATATTAATATTTTATGGCATTATATATACTCTCCTTATGCTGGTCAAGCTTTATCTCCCGGATTGACTACTAACTTCATTTCTTCAATAGAATGAACTAGAACATTGGTTCTAGGAGCTCAATTTATACTCACAAGGTGGTCGACTGTGGGGCGGTACATATGTATGCCGTCTGCACGGACGCCAGGCGTCCCGCGAACCATAGGATGGGGGGAGCTAACTGCAACCCCCCATCAGTCCGGGGACGCTTGATCCCGAATCGGATGACACAACCTGGTGCCGCCGCAATGGAGGTTCGACCGCCGTCCCCAGTCCGACTGTCGTCGTTGTCCCAGGAGGTCATGTAACAGTGATCTCCTGGGTCCCGTAGGTAGTTGGCAGGGGAAGGCGGGCAAACGCCCGCCTAGTGACCCTGCCGAGAAGGCAGCGTGCGCGGCTGGCTACCGCGCACGCAGTTCAGTGCCTCGCTACCTGGGGGGTGTCCTAGTGTTCTCGGACAACGCCCCCCCTTGGCGGAGGCTTGACCATACCATCAACAAGTCGAGCCGGCCCGTGGGCATCGTGGTGGTAGAATCGTGAAAGCGCACCCCGCCACGCGCCCACGATACGGGCCTAGAAAAAAGAAACTCAATTTATACTGTTCTAGTTCCTGTAATTGTAGGTCTAATGCACCAACTCCAATCTCCAAATAGGTATTTTTTAAATTAATCAATATATTCGACTACCCCATCAAGTTTGACATTATTAAACTACAAGATTCATAGAGCTCGTAAATTAGTTTCTCTTTTTTTTCCTTATTAATTTTCTCCTTAGACACATTGTTCAGAATCTTTTTTGGATTAATTAGAACTGCTGTGTCATGATTATCATCATCGTCGTATTCAGGCAATCGAGAAGCTTCGGCGTGGAGATTCAGCCTGACATTGGAGACCATCTGGATGGATGGAGGATGTCCATCTTAGGTTAAGTGCCGTAAATGTATTTACCTATTGCTCTACCAACAAATGCACAAGCATTTGTTGGTAGAATTAGATTTTTTTGACAGTTTTCACATTTAGTGGATATAGCGGGTAGATGTAAATAGGTTTAACGGATGGAACATGTACGTGCTTAGTACGTAGTCAACAATCAACAACTCAATCATCATGTGATATAACTTCGGATTTCTTGTGAAATTATGTATAGAATAGATTTTCATAAATTACATCAAAATATTAGTGAATAATTACTAAAATGCATTTGCTTTTAATAATATTTTTCAAAGGAAATGTTAAAGATCGCAATATTTTATTGGCCTTCAAGAATTGAAAAGTCACTGAACACATTTACACTATGAAGATCTCCAACGCAAACAGAATTACTGAGTCGTGACTCTTACCCCGGCTGTTAAATTTGTAAGTGTTAGTACTAATTTCGCTACATTCCGAGGCACCGAATGAAAGTTACTACTGTCCATGACACTATTTATTAACTCGTAAGCTTATCGTTAAAAATGCTCTTGCTTTTATTTATTTGTTTTATATATTTACTAGCTGGCCCAACAGACGTTGTCCTGTCAAATGTCTCAAATGTCAAATGTCTCAAATGTCACGTTGTCTCACGTTGTCTCAAATGTTTTTAAATAAATAATTTAGCTGAAAAACAATATCTATATGACCGTATTGTGAATCTAAACCATTCTCAAGCCCCCTGGAATACACACAAAAAATTTCATCAAAATTGGTCCAGTCGTTTAGGAGGAGTTCAGTCACATACACACGCACACAAGAAATATATATATTAAGATGTTAATGACTATTAAGTAGAACTATGAGTCAATCTTAGGGTAAACTAACTAAGAAAAATAATTTAGTATTAATTGCAAAAGGATAAAACATGATAATTATAAGCTAATATTTTTAATTACTAGTGAGAGAGGTATATAAGCTAAACCAATATATTTTTAAAATATTATAGCTCGCGCAGAGCTTTTGTAAATTCTATACTGGAACTAGATATAACTAGCTTATGGCGAGTACAGAGAGTTGTTGGGTGGTGAAGATCAGTGCTAATGCATTGTAAGGATCATCGAATCCTACATTTACTGCTAAGAGTTTTCGCCTCATAGCTTATACGTAGTTAAAACATATCAGACATTACACTTACAGTACTTCTGCAGTACACGTTACCAACAGAATTTAAGTTGTTCACAATAAAATTGAACAACGGACAACTTTATGTTGGACTTGGGTGTTATTGGATCCCCTCTATCCAACACGCTTAATACTAAGGGCAGTATTGGGGAGTACGCCAGTACTTTAGACAAGTTGACTCTGATATTTTCATAAGTCAATCCTAGACATCTTTTTAAAGGTTTTCAATATTTTATTGATGAAATGTAAGCAGGCTGTCCTACCTCCTACCGACTGACTCAGATACTCACCGGGCACGTCTGCTTCGGTGAGTATCTGGCTCGAATAGGACAGGAGGGATCGACACGATGCTACCACTGCGCATCCGACCTAGACTCGGCCCAGCACACGCTGGCGGAGTGCACCGCGTGGGCCTCCGAGCGCCGAGTCTTGGTCGCAGAAATCGGGCGAGATCTGTCTCCGCCGGCATTGATTGCGTTAATACTGGCGGACGATGGAGGTTGGAAGGCTCGATAGCACAGCTGCGGCGCCGCCGCGAGTCTCCGGCGGGCGCGAGGAATTTGCGCCAGTGGATACGGCGAGCCGGGAAGGACCACGCCCCTTCCGTGGTCGAGGGGCGTGTGGCGAAGATCGGGGGAGGTATTGTAGCCTCCCCCGAGGAGGGCTCCCCTGTATCGACAGGGGGAGCGGAGGCTGGGAGTTCCCGGATGTCGCTTAGCGTTCCTGGGGGCTCCCTACATGCCTGAGGAAGGCCATCCCTGAGGTTTTTAGTGGGTAGGCTTCCCCCTTCTGGGGAGGAGAGCCCCACATAACCGCCGGCTTGCCACAGCCGGGGTATGCAATTTAATGCATTTTCCTCAAGGAAAAAAACAAAAAAAAATGCTGTCCTACCTATTGTAAGTGATTGCTCTCACCTAAAGTCCATGTGATTGCTGGTAATTTTTAGCAAGTCTGTAACCCCATAAAAACCACAGTATGTGTTGCCATCGTATGAAGTAAATAAAATGTAAAATCACTGTATCACAT
Organism: Scirpophaga incertulas; assembly: GCA_036419045.1. Classification (NCBI taxonomy): domain Eukaryota; kingdom Metazoa; phylum Arthropoda; class Insecta; order Lepidoptera; family Crambidae; genus Scirpophaga; species Scirpophaga incertulas. The sequence goes on from CM071631.1 coordinate 10,290,022, forward strand.
AGAAACAACACTGCAAACACTGCTATCTTTCTGCAAAAAGAAATGGATGGAGGTACTCAAGCAGACGACCCTAGTATAGAATCTAACTGCAGTATTTGCTGGAACTCAATATATAGACAATATTGATTTATTTTGAAAACGCAGTAAGCACGTTATGCTTAGAAGCACAAGTGTAGAGTAAAAATTGTAAAATGTTCAAATTTGTACATATGTAGTAAATGTGCAATTCTTAGTTTAAAAAAAATGGGGACATTCTAGACGTCACATAGATATTTCATTGTATACAAAAACTATAAATTAATCAATTATAGCACTATATAACCATAAGGCATATCAATAGGTAATATTATCAAACTAGAAATATTTAAGGTGAGGTAAATTTAATCCATAAGCAAACTTCCTTTGGAAACATGTTCATTAATTATGAATAATAATCGAAAAAAATGGCTGTTGTTTTGACACACACGCCGTACATATTCATCTAATTAGCGAATGAATAAATAAGACTGTAAGCAAAACATGTATTATTTAGTCCGACAAACATTCCGTTCTTAGCTCGGTAGGTAACATAACATTTTCCCATCTTTCATCAACAATGTGTTTGTTAAGCGTAAACAATTTCACCGCCAGCGTTCGCGAAACAACATTTTCTGGAACGCTACAAAAGTTGTGTCCTCTGGGATTACTCCATTGTACCACCAAAAGTACCGCTGCAGTAATGACTAACAAAAGAGACGATTAAGCATTAATTTAACCAGCTTAGGAAAGTGAAATTACCGGGCTGACTGCAACTGAACCTTGTAAATTATCTCTGAAAGTAGCTTAGCATTTAATAAATTGAGTTGTTTAAAACAAGTAGCAATTTTTGACAGCGAAACGGGATTTTTGTCAATAATTTTTTATTGGCAACAAACACATTTGTTGTCAAAAATTTGTTTGGTTGACTGATTTTAATTGTTATAAAAAAGTAATAAGTTATTTAGATGTTTATAATTGTTATCGTCGATATATTATAGTTTGGGACGGCTAAATGTACACGATGGGAGCGAAAGATTGTAGTCCACTGTTAACTTTATTTATGCAACGCAACACCAATGCACTCACCACTTCGCCAGTCTATCTTTACGTTAACCAACTAAAAAGGAAATTGGGAACGACTTTTGAATTTTATAATTAAATTCTAATCATTACTAAGAACTTTCCATTGTTTGATTGAAAAAAGTTAATGCACTCAATAATTCTTTTCAATTAAACTATAGAAAGTTCTTAGTAGAGCTAAACATCTGGCAAGTCCCATAGTGGTCTTTTAACGGAATTTACTGTGTGACCGAAACAGACCCTTTTGGTATTGAACACTGTTTTCTTTCCTTATATAAACATCAATACTCTTTAATTAAGCAATTTCAATATTATTACATAGGTTTTTTGATGATATTTATTAGTGTCCTTTCTATGATTGACAATGAAAGATCAGAGAGGTCTTAGGTTAAAGTTACCATAACCGCTTCAAGTAGGGTTAAAACAATATTAAAACAAGCACAGTGCTTTTAATCCTGTTTTAAGGGATCATGGTAGGCCTACAGTATTAACTTATTCCCTTTTATTCTGTTGCATTGTACAAATCATGTATAAAATATAAAAAATGATCATGTTAAAGGCTGTTTGATGTATTGCTATATATGTGTGTTTAAGTAGGTACTAGTAATCTAATTACAAATCTAAGTTATGCTTATCTACATCAAATTACAGTTAAGCTACAACTTAACAAAATATACCAACCCTACAACCTAATAACAGACCGCAGTGCAAAAGGTAAATCAAAGGGTAGGTAGGACTGCAAAAATATGAGTAAGTAATTTGCATTTAACCATGCTTTGTGTAGAATAAGCCCCTGTTTTAGATTTATCGCTATATGTATATTCACGGCTGCACAAGAGGAGCGTGGTAGCGGGCGTCATTAATTTTATTTCAGCCAGGTCATTGTGTCACAGTTTTGATTAATGCTCATGTTTTAATTATTTCTCAACGTTAAATATTTTTACACGCAACAACGTCTCTATCAGCAGATTACTAGCAATCAAAAGATTTGTAGAGCTAATTTCAAGACTTTCTTCCGCAGACAATGGCCCGTACAAACAGACATCTTTATTTACGTATTTGGCTTGCTCCATCTTCGTAGAGAAGTTCTAAATGAAAATACTTAGGCTGTTCTTGCAAACAAAATCGGTAAATTACAAACTAAACTAAAAATATGTAAGTACTGTTTTATAAATTAAACATTATTTTCGGCTGTAATATATAATAAGAACAGCCTGTTGCTGGTCAAACTACACATATCGACTTTGATACCCCTATTCTCTAAGTAATAAGTGTCAAGTTTTCGTACATTTTATAAAGTTATCCAGGTAAAATTCATTACCATTGACGACCTTATTAACATATACCAGATGCAAGATCCTCCACAAATTTCAATATAAAGAACCTGCCATGAATACGAGTACTATAATGAGTCACGTAATATTATCTCCCCCTCATAATTTCAGAAAATATTATTTTGTTTATTATTTATTTTGTTTATCACGATTTTAAGGCGATTCATTATAAGGCGTGCGTAGAAAAATAGATCCAACACATAGATTTAGCGAATTTAATGAAATTATTCACAGAGTGTACGAATCTCTTGAAGTGCAGCTAAAGACTATAATACCAATGTCACGTCAACATATTTAAGGGCTATACTATATTTTGATTGTTATGTATATGATAACCTGACTATGGGTAGATATTCCGCTCAATTGCCTACTAAACGCCACTTAATTGGTTTAAGTATGATGTAATAACTCGTTACTCACTAAACGGACGAAAAAACTCAATCTTGATGCACAGAGGACAAATTATTGTTATTGTGTAACTTTCTTATACTTATCAGATATTTCAAGCTTTTGCGACTACACTCTAGCCGACCAACTATTGTAAAACAGACCTAATGTGGCACACGACCCCCTAGAGTATATTGGTAGTAATGATAGTAAACATCATCGTTGCAACTCACCACCAGCTCGCCACGAGCTACTTATTGTACACACTTATTACACGGGTGCAACATCAAGTTAATAACCAACTTGTAAAACTTATCATAACTACTGATAATTAAATCATCTCTACATTCAAATTATTCATCAATTTTAAAATCGAATTGGATGTTTAATTCAATACATTCGTAATTCCGAATGGTATTCAAATTTTTCTACGAGTTTCAATTCACAGATTAAATATTGCAAATTAATATGAAAATATTCTATCCAAATTCAATTTTTTCGCAGCCTGATACAAAACATTTTTTGTGAAAAATACCTTTAAGAAGATAAGGAAATTAACAATACGTGATCTCCTTTATTGAATTTAGGAAATATTTTAAAAAGTATTAGCAAATTGAATAACAGGGAAGATCGAAGCCAAATAAAGGTCACATTGGGAGTATACATTTATCCGACACTCTTTCATTGAAGGAAAAGATCACCAGATATTCTACAGCTACAAAGAAACTGAAAAGAAAGTTGCAGTCGACCGGTCGAACTAGGCCAACCTATGAAAGCTAGCTTTTCACTATGGAAAATAATAGATATATATATTATATCCTCATATATACTTTATTTTCCTTACACTGTTAGTTATAGGCATCCCCAAGGATCTCGCACTGATCAGTCCCGCGCCGCTAGTATCCACTACCTTCCTGTAATTTTCACCAAATCGTCGGCTCACCTTGTGAGAAGACTGCCGACGCTGCGGTGTCCTGCATATGCGCAGATGGTGTCAAAATGTCTCCCAGTAGCAGTACCTGGGACATATTAACACCATCAATCCTGTGATTAATGTGCCATTACATGTTCGTGATTGTTTGGGCTATATCGGTTCCTCCAATTTCTGATTCAATCACGCAGAGAAACTTCAAAAATAATTCTCCCTTTGGGTGACTTTGTTCCTCTTTATAACGCTAATTGCTAATGACCAGTGGGCGTACTCTTAAAAACGATATTCGATATATCGTGGACTTCGTCGTGTCGTATCCTACTCTTAGTTACTATCGTTTAAAACATTTCAATAGACGATCGAACGAACGATTTTAATTTTGACATAAGGAAGCCTCAAATGACAACGATGAATTGAATTTGACAGACGAACATTCGCAAAATAAACGTCAAATTTACGATAATTACAACGACACCTCAAACCGTATCGTATTACTTCTCGCAAATTTAACGTAAATTTTGCGAATGTTCGTCTGTCAAATTCAATTCATCGTTGTCATTTGAGGCTTTCTTATGTCAAAATTTATATCGTTCGTTCGATCGTCCATTGAAATGTTTTAAACGATAGTAACTAAGAGTAGCATACGACATGACGAAATCCACGATATATCGAATATCGTTTTTAAGAGTACGCCCCCTGTTTCGGTTTCATTTCTATATGTCATCATGAAACACGAACGAATCCAAAGACTAGTTTTCGAGACAGCACTACTATAACCGAATCGTCAAATACAGATTAGTAATATTGTCGGTTATGTACGTGTTATTGATGCAGGTTTGCAGGTCTGTATTACGTATTCAGATTTCAACGTTGATAAACTAGTAATAACAAAACGGCCGCGCATAACTTATGACATTTCAATATACGTTGTAGCCAATGGTAACAGATTGCTAGTGATAAGTAGTACAATGGGAGGAATGCACGACAAAGAGTGATTTAAATCCCATTTCCAGCTGAATTTAGATGATCACATTAATATAACCTAATTCCAACCTTACCATTTAAGACAAACGTTACATATTTAAACGACAGTTTTAAGGATTTACTCCCAGACAACTGCGCTTCCTTACAATTGCCGCACAGGAAATTAAAATGACAATCGAGATATTATTCGTAAAAATAATTATTATATGGATGAATTCGGACGAAAGAGGATTTTGCATTTATAATACGAGTAATATTGGGCAGCAGCGGGAGTTTCATTTCAACTTGTAAAATTGAATTTTATTGGTTGGTTCTCGTTTGTGCACTTACAATAGGGCACTCTTATTTGCATTTATATAAGCGTTTTCAGTTCAAGAGTCTAAAGATATGCTTCAATAGATGGATAATGAACCTGAAACACAAATGAATGAGAAGAATTTTGTACCATTGGCTTGTATCGGTAATATTCGTATAAAAATTGGTTAAATATTTCTTAACTCCTTAACAATCTTCTAGTATTACTATGAAGATACTATAAATAAAACATTTATTGTTCCCCGCAGATAAACCACTCTGTACCACGGTGTGTTTGGAATGTATCGTCTTACAAAACTAACATAACAAAATTGAAGTGTTTGATACTACGATGAATAACGAGCCTCTATCGATCCCATGCTGCCACACATAGCATTGCAGATATTCGTGATCGATTTTGATGATCTGGACCTAATAATACTGCTTAATTACATTTTTTCGTGCTCTTAAAGAATACTAAAACTTGATTGTCACGTGTAAGAAATATATTTGATTTTCGTTCGAAAAGGCAAAGGAATAATTTCAATACAGCTTATTTTTATTTCTAGTCTCACTTCGAAGACTTCCCAAATATGATATTTAGGAAATTATAATTATCTTGAAAAGTATTTGATTAATCATAAAAATTTATTTAACCAAAATTAAGTCAATGTCTAAAATAGTAATACCGACCACATAAGAGTTTTGGTGTAATTTAAAAGTAAAAAATTAATATATACGCAGTACAAAATTTCAGATATTTTTTGTGTAGTTTCTATACCATGAGAAACAAGCTACTGTTATCTGTTCCTATAGCAATTGAGTAAGTTAATCTGAATAAATAAATTCATAGTTTCATTTCATTCATTACATTATAGATAAGTAATGGAAATAAAATATTACATTTATATATAAATAAAATAATACATTTATATTTTTTGTGTTGACTGTCGCGTAATGAAGTCGTTACATCTACTTGCTCCCCTACTACAAACCGCTACGATCATTTGTCAAGCGATATTTGACAAATAGTCAGAATAATGGTGAAACGCATTAGAATCCATTAGGCGATTCGAAATTTATTAGTTGCATGGATAAAGAGATGGCTTTATTTGTGCGGTATATTTTTATAAAGAAAGTAAGTATATACATATTTATTTGCTTACATACATAATATACACGCGAGATGAATTGATACATGGTAATAAATTCGACTTGTAATACATATACATTGTCACTTATTTACAAAAAAATATGTGCATTAACAATATCCTAAAAGTCAAATAATCGGTTAATAAAATAATACTAAGTATACAAGTATTACTACTTAAAATTGAATACGAACATTAGCTCGTAAAAGCTCATCGTGGAGCACAATAATGTGTCGACCCTACTAACACTAATAATATAAAATTTGATGACTGGTGCTGCGTTTAACCAGTCCACATTCGTGTGCCAACTGCCTGTATTTGCACAATGTAAAGGACAATAAACCAAAGGTAAAGGCCGAGCTTAGTCAGTAAAAGGTCGCTATTACCTACATGACCTACTCCCCTGTATTTCCCTCGCATGGAATAAAAAATTAGTTACTTTGCGCACTTATCGTAAGTTTGGATTTTATTATCAGTGCTGAAACTTCGTGTGATGACACTTAGAGTGTCGACAGCCCGGCCAGAGGATTCCTGTCTCGTGGATGGCTCATTAGAAATCGTATTAAGCCCAGTGATATAACCAAACTGGGATTGCTCCAAAGGCGGAATCTCAAAATCTAAAACTTTTTATTCCGGTCCGATTCCGATGGTAAGCGAAGCTGCTAGATGCGGATAGAGTGAAAGAAATCTCTGTGAAAATCATTGGCTACGATTTCAACTTAAGAGGTGCATCAAATCAACGATTCTCTACTGAAAATATGATAATTAATCGATTAGTAATATGTAGATGGTTTATTAGTAAATTGTACTTTTTGTGCATAACTTTTTGTTTATATTCATCTAAATGCCGCTCATTTTGATGATTTCGAAAACTATCGCCTTCTGCGAATGCAGGGTACGTGACGCTTTTTAAATGATGTTGAGAAGAAAAAATTTAACAACACAGAAAGTATAACATAACATAACATAACACTTTATTGTATACATGAAATACACACACACACAAAAAAAAAGAAAATACTATAATAATAAATAAATAACAAATGTACAAAAGGCGGCCTTATTAAGCAATAACAATCACAGCAATCTCTTCCAGGCAACCTAGGACCAGGGAAGTATTAAAAGGAGATTTAAATATAGGATGGGTACAGTAATTGGACAGGACAATAGGCTATAACAAGTTCAAGTTAAGGAAACTTTGACAGGAAGTGAACACGGACTTGATTCTTAAAGGACTCCAGCATTGGTGCTCTCCTAATACCCTCCGGGAGAGAGTTCCGCAACCGGACGGCATAAGCCAAAAAAGAATATGAAAAAAAGTCGGTACTTCGGGGAGGTATATCCAGAATCAGATTAAAAGTGGAACGCAAGGCACGACATGACGAATGGGATCGAAAAGATTTAAGATAGGATGGAGATGTTGGAAGGTACAAAATATTGTAAAGTAGGGATAAAACATGTACGTCTCTGCGCTGGCGAATAGGTAACCATTTCAGTTGAGAGCGATAGTTAGAAACATGGTCAAACCTACGCAGTTGAAAATGAAAAAAAATGAAATGAGGTATAAATTTATGTTATATAAATATTTCAACTTAATTGGAAATGTAAATATTTCAAAACTGTGCGCTGCTCAAAAATCTAAACATTAATATAAAACATGTTCACAAAGGACATAAACTAAAAGAAAAAGAAGATCGGAAAGCCGGCTGCTGCAGAAGAACGGGGAATCGTACTAAGATATTGTTTTGTAAGTTTTGTTGGACACGGTCTTGGCTTATTTTAAATATTTTATTCCCCTATTAGACATTCTACTCTTTCGATGATATAGCATTACATTTAATATCTTAATAATATTACATTATTATTTTGATACGATTTCATTACATACATCCATTATTTTACACGTCTGTCTCGTCGCTCTTAGCTTCATGTTTGTTTGTGTGAAAATGCTCTAAAAATAGTCTCATGTTGATGCTATTTATTTAATAACGCAGTCAACCTTTGCTTTTGTAAACCAGTAAAGTATTTTGATATTGTATCGTTAGCAAGATATAATTTCAGGTTTCGCTGGAGGCAGCAAGTTTTATATGATTCTCTTTGTAATTACATTCTTAATATGCTTTGTTAAAAGCGTGGTCACGTACATGAATTCTTAACACTGAGAGCCCGAATTTTAATACAGAATACAAATTTATCACGGCAGCGCAAACGTTTGCTTACGTTTATTAACTCGCCTCCTATATTGACGATTATATAATATTGACGATTCACAGTTTTGGGCAAATAGTGAAGTTGATATTAACTTTTAATATCGAATATCAATAATGACAGGACAAGGCATTTATATGATCGTTTTTCAAATCACATTTCTTAAATCTCACATGGAAACTTCATTTACAGGTTACGAATAGTTCGACATACATACATCAAGAATAATCAGTATTTCCGGTACCATCAACACGGATCTTTATAGTATTGTCTAGTTCATTATTTAGTTAGTTGTTGTTGGCTTAGTTCAGATACTCTTTGTTCTAGAAAGCTAGCGTATGTTTGGTACGGAGTAGAAATGTAGATATCGTGTTTCAATATTTTACATTTGTTTCTAATTAATAAATTACATTATATTAGGTAAGTTTCGACTAAATATATAAATTGAAGAACAATACAATGCATTATAATTACTGTTATATTAAAAACTTACTAAAGAAACTACATTGGAAGAAACAAGATTAACTTGAACCAACATTTGCATCTGCACGGAAACTAAGTTTATATTATTCAACATGAACCGCAAGATGGCTTTTCTCTTCAATTTTTCATTAAATGCGCTGCTTACAATTGGATGAGTATATCTTAAATGAAATATTACGAAAAGCTGTTCATAACAAATTTATATAAGAACTAGCTTTCTGCCCGCGGCTTCGCCCGCGTGGATTTCGGGATTGGGTGTATAGAGGGTTAAGGGTCATAGCTTTTGCCCACGGCTACATATACGCGGAAGTCCGTTTATGGTGCGAAGATTTTATCGCGCTTCCCGTGGGACTATCCGTTTTTCCGAGATAAAAAATGCCGCAAAACTCCTCAAGAATCACTCTATCTATTGATGAAAACCGCATAAAAATCTGTGCAGTAGTCTTTGAGCGAAGCCTTTATTGCGCATCCCGTGGGATCTGTCGATTTTTCCGGGATAAAAAGTAGCCTATGTTACTCGGGGAGAATGTAGCTTTCCAAAGGTGAAAGAATTTTTGAAATCGGTCCAGTAGTTTAAGCGTGAAGAGGTAACAAACAAACAAACAAACACACTTTCGCATTTATAATATTAGTTGGGATATTCATAAAAATTATGTTTCTAATTACCTATTTTACATTTAGTCGATACTGTTATCATTAAAAATAAACAAAATATTACATTTAAATTTGGAATTTGCCAATTTTGCATTCGTTGTATTTTCTCCTTGCCAATCGATTATAAAATATTATTGTCATATTAAATAGACTGGGGTGATAAAGAGAATCAAGTCGCTATGATTGCATTTCATAAACATACAATTTTTCTCACCATCTGCTAAATATTCGAATATTTGTATACCAGGCTATTGATAAGTACAATGAAACTATCTCTGTTTTCGACAGATAAATATCTGGCTCTCTACATAGTTTGACTACGAAAAAAGTGATTAAAGCTATAAATAATTCGAAGAAGTCGTATAAGCAAAGAAAATATTTTGAATAAATAAAAATAATAAACTAAAAAGAATGGAGTAGTAAAATTAAAACAGCTACTTAAACGATACGCTAAGGAAGGTTACAGAAAAGTTTTGTTTATTAATGAAAGTAAATGATAAATAAGCGATATTCTAACTAGCAGATTGACCATGTTTATGCTGAAATCTCTCAGAAGCTTCCCGGCTAATCATCAGAATAAAACATCGGCACAAGTGTATCAAGGTACCATTCTTGAGAAGGTGGTTTAGCCCCTTAAAACCATGTTCCATACAAAACAAGCCCTTTCAGCAAGACTCAGCACCGGGTCATAAATTTCAATTGATCCAAGCTTGGTTTCGGACTTCATCATTGCTGGAAACTGGTCTTGAGAACTTGCTCTAACTGTCATTGATATTTCAAAAGTAATCCATAAGTTGACAGCGAAGAATTTTTCAATGGAAAAATGTACACCTATTGATAACTGACCGATATATTCTATTGATAACGCTTTAAGAACATTATTACAAATAATTGAACATTATTACAAATCATTTCCAGAAAACTTTATATATTCTGACATAGCGTAATAAATTATATATAAAATAAGAAAAAATATATTTTGCCTTGTTACAATATTGAAGGCTCGACTAAGTATACGTACTGCTATTAACTGCCTACTAAGTCTATAAAGTAATTGGAAGTAATTTCAAATTATATGTTTATATAAAACCTATTTAATAGCTTTCATGTTATAAAATAATTCAATAACTAACACACATACACACAAACTTTAACATAACTTTCTATCGAATAAGTCATTTTCAATAGATGACGAGGGTTTTAGGACTCTTTTCAACAGCATTGTGAGTAATGTAAAGCAGCTATCTTAGGTATTAATACATTTACTTTATAGAACTATTAATGAAAATATAATCAAAATAGTATGTATGAGGTGAAACGATAAGTTTCTTTTTTATATATGGAGGACTAGGTAAATGACCTTTTCCCGTCTGACGTTAAGCGATAAAATATGCACAAATGAGATGACAAATAGAGCACATATAGATACTTGTGATACGAGTATACATGAATATATATCAAATAAACTGTTAGTGAACGTCAAAGTAACTTATTTAAAAAACATCTCTTTGGTTGTTTCTTTTTCTTACTTATTATTTTTTTTATTACAAAACTGCGTAAGTTGAAAGATATTATTTTAGCCTGATAATGGAACACAGGAACTCAATACAAAAAAAAAACAAAACACTTATAATTTCAAAACGAATAGTAAGTAACCCAATCACATTAAATAATACACGAAAAATAGAGCAAGTAAAAACTTTTAAGTATTTGGGCAGCATTATTACAAACGACTCTAGATGTACACCGGATATCGTGGCTAGAATAGCGATGGCGAAGGGAGCCTTTAATAGCAAAAAGCATTTATTGAGTGCGCGAATTTCACGCCATACACGGAAAAAGTTAATTAAGGTGTATGTTTGGAGTATAGCACTGTATGGATGCGAAACGTGGACAATGACGCAAAAAGATAGAAAACGACTGGAGGCCTTTGAAATGTGGTGCTGGAGAAGGATGGAAAGAGTAAGCTGGACTGAAAGGAAAACGAATGAAGAAGTTTTAAGTATAGTAAAGGAGAAGAGAAACATATTAAGGACTATCGAAAACAGAAGAGGGAAAATGTTGGGACACCTGATAAGACATGACAATTTTCTTAAGATCATCATAGAAGGAAAGATAGAAGCGAAGAGGAAGAGAGGAAGACCAAGAAGAACCTACATGCAGTAAGTGAAGGAGAAAATAGTTGTCATGTCTTATCAGGAAGTCAAAAGGATGGCGGAATGCCGAGATAGATGGAGGGTGCTCCACCGACAAGAGCCCAGCTCTTAAATTGAAAACAAAAAAAAAAATGGAACACATTGTAAAACTAAAATTGGTATAGTAAATTACGAGCATTGCTGTTGAAAAATAAATAATATTGTTATACGTGGATGGTTATTGTTAGTTTTAGTTAAATAAAATTAATTAAAAAGTGTATTCTATAATAGAGAACCGCATGTTATTCATGGAGAAGAATCACAGCTGGTAACAATATTTACGAGTATTATATACATATTTCCCACGTTCGACTTGATTTGAATAATTTGTTTTAAGTCGCACGGTTCGACTCAACTAAAATCGAATACCATTTTATTTGATGTATATTATACAATCCACAAAGACACGAAACTGTTTTTACTGACAAATTTCAGAGAGTAGGTTTCTATCGATATGTTCATAAATAAACATAAAATATTTCAAATTAATTATCCATGTCGTATCTTTACGTGGTAAGGGTGGGGTGGGGGAATTAGCAGCTTAACAAGTTATAATAAATTTATTGGTAGCATTGGAATATAAACAGCTCTTCAGCCTGACCCTCGCACCTCCGGTGGCAGTTATCCTAACTCCCGGCTGTTGTGCCGTCTGCACCCCGTAGAACTAAATTAGCACGAACAACTTAGCCGAGAAACCAGTGAATTTCGGAATTTACGTCCATCCTCACGTTTCAAACAGTTGGGATGATATTAGATTACGACGTGAAGTCAGATGAGTAAGTAATTAAATAATGTCCGGGTACAAATGTGTGCAGACAAAACATTAAATAGTTTTATTTCTTTCAACTACACAGTAATTGTATCATTAATCACTAAAAACCGATCACGTAGGACGTATTTTTTGCTTAGAACCAATAAAATGCAATAATGTGTTATATGACAGTCGAATGAGGAAAAGAGGGCTTGCAAAGTGGCATGTTGTATAATCAAATAAATACAGAAATTATTTTCTTTTTTTTTTATATTTACAATACTTCAGGAAATTTATTTTCATATTCGGAATCATGACTTACAAGAATGTACTGAATGAAGAACTGTAATGTTATTTCTATGCCTTCCTTTCATAATAGTTTAGTTCTCTGTAGTTTCGTTCTCTTCTACTTGCACAACTATTATATAAGTGATTACTTGCACAAAAACAACATAAATGACTAGTAAATAGGTACTATAATTATTACATTTTACAATGTTTTTAAGTAATATATTATGGTTCTGTTTTTATTCATTATGTTTATTATTCGTCTTAAGCGGATGTACTACTACTACTGTCAAACCAATAGACAGACGAGCGGCGTTTGCGGTGGCCATTATTGCTCACATATCGACTCAGAATTGTTTACTCACAGAATTAATTTCTCACCCTAAATTGATACTTGATGAACTCCGTTTAAGTTGGAATATGCTTCTTCACAATAATTATCATATTACAGTCTTGGCTCTCCTAATTTTTAGGTTATCACGGTTGTTGTTTAATAATTAATTATAAACCCAGGTATTTGTGGTAAAATTAACAATTTTATTTCATAGTATATAAAGCGATGACTATAATAAATAAAGATTTTCGTGCTGCATTGTTAGACATTCCATATATACTTGAACATTGTCCCCCTTTGTCCTCACAGGCTTAATACCTACCATTATTGATGTAATGTATGCATTACATCAAAAAGATATTACCTGAAATAAATCATCCAAATAAAACAAAACTAAAAAATTGTTCATAACGTTTTGCCGCAGAAGACGCGAGATAAATATTTTAATACCTGTATGTTTTTATTATTTGAAGAGATGATGAATTAAGCTTTGTTTTCATCATAACCTTAAGTTTTTATTTCGAGTCGGTATTTTTTTGTTTATATGAAACTTCTTCTGTTCTTTATTAATACTGACATTTAACAACTCTTAATTTCAAGTTTTTTATGTTACAGTAGTGATTACTGCCGATCAAAACATTATAGAAACATACAGTAGAGAAATCGATACCAACAATTATCAAAAGCTTCTTCGCTCATCTGTTATATTTATCAACATACAAATAAAAAAGTACATTATTTTTTTAAATACACACATAAAACACTTATAAGAATTTCTATTCAATTTGTCTAAAAGGTAAGTTTGCGTTCTCAAAAATTGTTCGAATAAATAAGCGAGACACGGAACAATATTAACTGAAGATTGGCCCTCGATCCCGCTGTAATGGCCTTGGCCAAGTTCCAGGCCTAATAACGACATATTCAAACCTTCGGCTGCAAGAGATTAATGGAGTCGGTATTAACGTAATGCTCTCTTGATCTGTATGCATATTATTTTAGTTTCAAGCACTCTCAAGTAAATCTACATAATGCCGTAATACAAATACGCGGATGGAGGTAATTGGTGGCGTTAGAGGTAATAAAACAAAGGATACAACATTAATGGCGCTAAAATGACACAAGTATTTCCGTGACAAAACAATTTTCAGACATGAAAAATATGTGTGCTTTGTAATTGTTTATTATTAATGCTTATTTATATTTCCATCCATAGACACAGTACACCCGCAACCGAATTAAAATCCCATACAAAAAGAAGGTTTGTGATAATACAGTACTAACAGTCCATGACACCTTGTGTCACCGCTTTGAGTTAATGTCATACACCCGTCAACACCACCTACTGTAAGCCAGTCTCAAGGCAACACTAGTCAATACCGGCAGAGGATTCGTAGACCGCGACATGTCCTTAGCGACCCCCCTAACCAACTCACGCAGGAACTTCTAGACCTGCAAGCGGCGGCGTCTGAGCCGTCGCTCCCCCTTGTCAACCCCTAAACGGCAGCCTTCTGCTTAGCCATGATTAGGTTCTTGTCAATACTGGCCGGTCCCACTTTGGAGATTCGTGCCTTCTTCTAGCGCATATACCCTCACCATGGGGTAGCGCTAACCGTGCCTCTCCTGAGGTGCGGCCCTCTCGTCAATAAAGCCAGTAGGGTCAATAGGACCAAAGGCTAGGCTGAGTTTAGTCGGTAGGTCTGTGTAGTCGAGCCGTCTCGACAGTACCAGGAGTCCGACATAATCAACGCATCCCTGCTTGCCTGTTGCGTTGGTATCCATGATGGATTCTCAGCCTCCTCTCCTGAGGAAAAAAAAATAATAAAAAAAAATAATGTCATACGAGACATCGAAAAAAGTTTTAGTAGTAAGTAGCGGCTTATCAATGGAGGATGAAGGGTTATTAATTAAATGAATTATTTTTAATAAAACATACACGAAAACGCTCACAAATTTATTTAAAGGAAACATAAAGAAAACTGAAAAATAAAAAAAACATACTATAGACAAATTCACTTGTGGTGCTCAATAGATTATTAGTCCAGCTAGTGTCTTAAAAGTGATTCTCGTAAGCCAATAGTCTCCTACTCATATTAACAATAATAAAATTATAATTCTTCCGTTCTGCAGGGCCCAACTTATCTAATCTGTGATTGTTGATCGATTTAAGAAAAATTATAAGCATGGTTTGTTCCAGAACCTCACATTTACGATAGCAGCAGTTTTGTGGGTTTTGTAAGGTTATCATAAAGATCCAGTAGAATAAGGTTGTATTAGGTATATTCAATATAATCCCATTATGGGTCTAACGTTCAGGGAAACACTGAAGTCCGTTCATGTGGTTATAACATAATAGCACGCGTTTGTATTATGTAATATCCAATGTGTGTTATTAAAATATGTGAAAACCAGTTAATTAACCAACTCTTTATGGGTCTAGTTCAATAGGCTGTCTCAGTGCCATTGTCCTATTTCTTCAAATTTGTATGTAATTTCACTCACGATGTTTTTCTTTACGTGCGTCAAGTAAATGTACACTTGGCAGAATCAGCCCCGGTCCTCCCGAATTTGACAGTTCGGATTTGCAGAAATAGATCATAATCTTACATCAGAGTATACGCAAAATACTTGATTCTGTAAATATATATTATACGAACACATTTTCTTTGTAAATACAACATGTCATGATGTTTATTTAAACATGTCAAATAATTACATCATTAATATTAAGTAAAGATTAACATATGAATAGTTTTCTAATAAATTTGATAAATACACGATATTATTACTAACTTATTATTATAAACCGTAAAAAAAACTGTATGGTTAAGGAGGAAAAAAGGAAGAATAAAGTAATAAAAAAGAAGAATAAAACCAAAATATATGGACAATTAATAAACCTTAATAATGTGTATTTATCAAAGTTACTTACGTTAATTCTAATCAGTGCCAAAATTAATATTAATTAATTAATTGTAACTAGAATTAGAATGAAACCAAAATGTATGATGACATAGCTCAGTAATGCTAAGTGTTTTAGCAAACGAGTAAATGTTGATAGCATCACTAGCTTTTGCCCTAGAACTTCATTTCACCTAAGCTTTCTTTATGTTCTCATGCTTCATAAAACCATTCCTTATTTTTTTCACTTATTTTTTTGGCCATCCCTTCTGTGATTTAGTTGAACTAGCTTGATACTGTATTTGAATTTTCCACCGAATTTGGTACATAGATTCGTAGGTGTGAATAAATATTCTCTTGCACCCTATTTGATGATTTAATTATAAGGTATTTTCAACAATCTATACAGGTATGATAAATTAAGTAGGTACTTAAATAATAATCAGTAGTACCTACCTGCAACTGAGAATTTCAATGCATAAGGTTTTTTTTTCATTTGTGAGTTATTACATTAAATCTACGTCTTCAACAATCCGAGTAGAGATTCTATGTGTATCAACACGTAATCCAAATTCTTCAGAAAAATTACAATTAACCTCCATAAGTTTTCATTTTAATTACGATTGCTGATAAAATAGCATACGAATTTCCTTTACCAAACAGGTTGTAAATGTGTCGTGAAAAACTGCTGCACACGTGTGATTTTCATATATCATTCCCTTACACTGGATGTGTTGATTCATATTTAAGTTAAAAAATTAAATAACACTCGCCAAGGATATCGAAACAAATTCAAAGTCAACAACATATCTGTTCAGCGTATTGCCAATTAAATCTCAAATCGAATTATAGTTACCTTAAATGTGATGTCTGAATATTTAAACCACTTATAATATAAAATATCATTATCATTACGGTTCACACTCGTCCCTACTGAGGGGTACAAGGTTACTTTATACTAGGGTGATCAGACCTTAGTCAACCACGCCTAGCAAAGTGAAGATTGGTCAACTTCACATACACCTTTGAATTTCTTCGCAGCTGTATGTAGATTACCTCGCGATGTTATTCCTGCGCCGTAGCAGCATTAAATAAACGTGCATATAAAAATCGAAAACCAAATCAGCTTTGAGGAACCAGTGCCGAAACAAAGCGCCAGCGCCACTCAAAATAAAAAATCCAAATAATAAATACCACGAGAATATAACTAATAGTATTCTAATCGCATCACGCAGTTATTCCCGCAATCTTCTCAGCTGAGATATCAAATTCAAAGTATTGTGTCAATTACTTATAGAAATCTAGATGTGTGACTTAAAACTAAACAATTCCGTGAATGTGCTCCCAAAGAACCAACGACCTTCAAGATTACGCATGTACGTCACATACATAATAGCGTTTCTAAGCGTTTCCATTTCCACTACCATCCGAATGACTATGAGTCCATTTCTAATTGGGCACGTCTTAGATTCGTAGATCATACCGGTAAAACATACCGTACAGTCTTTCGTCTTCTTTAGATATGTCGACAATAGGGTAGACGACTACAACTGATTATGGCCGTTTTTATACTATAATTATCTGATTTGAGCAATTTATATCTCGTGAAAGTATGTCAATATAGTAATTTCAGTTTAATTATTAATTTATATTGTTTTTAGATTTGTAAAAATTGAGCAATTATTATTTACGTAATTCTAATGAAACGAACACATTTCTAGCATTCTCACATTAAATATAACATTTTTTTATATAGAAAGTATACCTATAAACGTACAAATAACAAAGTTATTTTAAAATTTGTTTATACGCTCATACAAAATAGGCGAGTTTACTGAGTTATGACGTCACGATTGCAGTGTTTTTAGTATGGAGCGTTTTTGAGCGACCCGCGACAGCGCCGCAAACATGGCGATGTATCTTCAAAAGTAATAGGCGCAGGTGTACTGTTGGTTCTACAAAATTTCTCACTTAAAAGAGTACTCTTATTATATATTGAATTTAAAAAATTGTCGTCTACCCGTCGTATTATTTCGAACAAATCGAAAGTGTCCTCAAAAAAGGCCAGGTCAGAAGTACCCGCAATCGTCGAGCATGTATGAGGAATGTTATGAAAGTAGATGAAGCGAAAGAGATATGTAAGGACCGTAGCAAGTGGAAGGACGTAATCTCTGCCTACCCCCGTGGGAAAAAGGCGTGAGTGTATGTATGTATGTATGTATGTATGTCGTCTACCCAATTATACTGCAGAACTTCCCGAATACTTGCATGTCTCGTAGTAACGAATCTTTTCAAGAAATTGGATTACTGGTAAAGTTGAAAAGTAATTTTAGATTTTTCGTGTTCAGTTTAAGACATATGTATTAAGAAATTCTACATAGCTCACTGTGATTTTGTTTTTCATATTTTCGTCCTAAATACTTACCCGACATTCAAACTACTCCAGAATTTAGAATAGTTATAAAAGTATATAGATAGAGTAAAAGTCAAATTATAGATATTTAACGGATGTAAGAAAAAAATAGTGATTGAAATATAGGTATGTCTTTTTGACGATTACTGGAAGAAAAATCGATTTATGTTGCATATTTTGATACACGCAAGTAGACAAACTATATAGTACTTCAATTAACCTAGACTCATGTAATTTCTATTTAAAAAATACAAATGAACCGTAAATGCTCCATAAATAAAATTATTAACTTTGTTTCCATTCCATTTTTGTTTCCATAAAGATCAGTAACGAGTTCGAATCGCTCTTGACCAGATTTTTTAGAGATATTGTGAAATTAGATAAGAAATACCGTAAGTGAACTGACTTCAATTCATGCCGCGTTGCTTGGTAATTCAATGAGGATCGACTTCCACCATCGTAATTCAATTCAGCGTTATTTACATTAGTAGACTTTAGGTCTTCGTCATGGTTCGTTCCGAGTCTAAAAACGCACAGTGCATTCATAAGACGTATCTTCTCAGAAGCTGCTCCAATCTGCTGCATTAAATCCGTTATTAGTCATATTTAAAAAAGTATTATTTTTCGATGTACTTGTCAAGAGTACAAAGTAGAATTTAAAAACAAATGTAAGTTAAATAATCAAAAATCATTTTTTCTTTTAAAATATTGTATGAAAATAATTACATTTTAAAACACTGGCGTATAATTAACAGATTTAGTGTTAAATTAAATTTTTAAAAATTTAAGAGTTTAATTTGTTCCTTCTGCTATTTCTAATATTTGAATAGTTATTCAAATATTCCTTACGGAAAATAATGCACCAAATAGAAATGATTTACATCCGATATTTAACGGTTTCTTAGTTATAATAAGAAACGTAACTATGTATGTATGTATACATATATACATAGACATCGAATTGTTGCATACAGCCCCAACAGATCTATAAGTTTGTTTTATTTCAGAAACGGAAATGTTGTTCAAGATTTTCTTTCACAAATGTCTCAAAGAAAATCTACATTTACACTCCCTTACCATGTATTAGTTCAATTGAAACTTGTATAGAAAGCCAACTGAACCCGCATTGCACTAAACAAGAAACACAATAAAGTTAAGAATAGACTCTTGGCAGTTGTCCAGGGAAAAAAAAATAGTTATGTTCGCAGCGACTTAGAAGCTATTATCACGAGACTAAGGGAGTATCCTAAGTACACATGTACGAGTATGAATAAATAGCATTAGCCATAAGTGTATTATATCTGCCGTGACATATTAGGTACGCTTTCGTTATCCCTTTAATTGCTTTTTTTTTCTTTAAATATAGCAATTGTTAGTTATAGTTTAGTCATGAAAGTAAAGTATTATTATACGTTGTATGGTTGTTAAAATGTCCATGTTTTATACAGCAATTGTTAATAACAAAATTAAAGAAACAAAAATCCACTCCAGAATTCAAAATTTTCACTCCTTTCCCACTAGCCACTATCTTTCTTCTTGTGATATTGTTTAATCGGTTGAGTGAGTTTACCCTAATATGCACCTAATATCAGTTTCCACAATATTTTATATGAAATCTTGTAATATTTTAAACTAATATCAAATGAATCATCACTATTAAAAAAAAAATATTTAAGTTCTTATTATTTTTTTTACTATTACTGAAATAGAAAAAAGAAGCATATATCTGCCACTTTCTTAAATTAAAATTCATAACTAGATTTTATTTGTACTTTTATAAAATAAATCAAAACCTGAAGCAAAAACAAAAACATAGCATGCATGTGTGATGTGTGAGTGATGCATAGTGCAGAGCTTCTGTTTGACCACTATTGAAACCGGATATTTTCTATTGTTTCCGTTATAGTCCCGATTTATTCTGTCCTGATTTATTGTGGTACTTTTTGTATTATCGGTTTGATTTTCATAGCTAATTATTGTTTTTCTTGTTTATACATAATACGTACGTATGACAATCAGAATATTTTGAGAAACTAATAAACTAGGTAATGTAGATAAGGGTCGCCGGCGGACGCGAGGTAGTCGCGCCGCTACGGCGACCCGGGATGGACCACGCCCCTTCCGTGACCGAGGGGCGTCGTCGGTGGAGGAGACCGGGGCAGGTAGTGTGGCCACCCCCGAGGAGGGCTCCCCTGTATCGACGGGGGAGCGGAGGCTGGGGGGTCCCGGAAGTAGCTTGGTAGTTCCCGGGGGCTCCCTACATGCCTGAGGAAGGCCATCCCTAAGGTTTTTAGTGGGTAGGCTCCCTTCTGGGGAGGAGAGCCCCGCATAACCGCCGGCTCGCCACAGCCGGGGTATGCAATTTAATGCATTATCCTCAGGGGAACAAAAAAAAAAGTAATGTAGATAAGATGTTTTTATTGTATTTTTAATGGATTCTCTACCAACCTCTATACTGTACAGTTTTCTCGAACACTATTAGCACATCTTCCAGTAATGAATACTGTATCCCTTTCAGTAGATTTTTTATTTTAGGGAATACAATAAAGTCTCTCGGGGCTATCATCATGATGACTGCAAGAAAAGTGACCCAGGATTTTGGCCGGTGTCATAGAGAGTCCTTTATTTAGAGCGGTGAATGTATGGACACGTTATCATGATGAATTAATAGCCCGTGGAGTTCGATATTCGCTGGTTTATTGTTCATTGCAGTGAAAACTTCTGGATGTAATATATTACGAAGTGCCTACTTTGTAATATATTACATGAAGCATAAACCGAGCTTAATAGGCCGTATGTTTTGATTGCTTCGACTTAGAAGTTTATTTTACTGCTAAATATTTCATATTAATTTCAACTTGATACCTCCACCCGTTTTTGATCGTATATCAGGACAATGAAGTGGCCCATTAAGAAGTTTTTTTATACAATGTACGGAAGCCTACATATCTATATATTTATAAATTATCTTGATTAGTATAAGTTTATTGCAGTATTAAGTCATAAAATTGTGTTATTCCCTAGTATCACCTATAGCGTTAGCCAACACAACGGCCTAATTTATAATTCGGTGTCAAACTAGAATATGTTGTTGCTGTACCGTGCGTGGTAAATTACATTGCATGTAATTAATATGTGGTCTAATTATGAAGACCTTTGATTAGCCCTTTGTCGATGTTAATGTGAATATATATTAGTGAAGGAACTGATTAGTGACTTACATATCAGCACACAACCCAAACTGCTTAGTCTAGGGACCAAACTCCAAATTTGACACAAAAGTTTCTTATGAGGTCTAGGGCACGGTAAGAAAGGACTTTTCAAAAACATCCTCTGAGAAGTGCAACATTCTCGTTTCTCCATTCCAACTTGTAACTCAAAGTTCGAATGGAGAAACGACATTCCGGAGAATATTTCATTCGAAACTTCACAGAAATACTCCTATTATCACAAAAGTTTCTTATGAAGTCTAGGGCACGGTAAGAAAGGACTTTTCAAAAACATCCTCTGAGAAGTGAAACATTCTCGTTTCTCCATTCCAACTTTGAGTTACAAGTTTGAATGGAGAAACGACATTCCTGAGAATATCTCATTCGAAACTTCACAGAAATACTCCTATTATCAACTAAGTTAATACCAATTTAAAGCTTTTTCAAAATTCAACCTTTTCGGAGAGGAAAATTGACGGGTAATATCTAAAAGTCAACTAGGGTATGGTTACCATGGTTTAATAGCAAACATGGCAGATGTATAATCACACCATCTCCTAACGTGATCTAATGGGGTTGTACTGTTCAAATCTAATTAAAATCTATAAAACACATAAGGGACAGTCTTTTACTCCGATACAGAAAAAGACAGTAGTAAAAGGGTAGCTATTTCAATTGTTCTTAAGATTAATAACGCTGTAGTCGGATATGATCCTACGAGTAAGTGGATAATAACGTTAAAGCTTAACATCAAACTTAACTATGCTTCAATCTCAACCGCGAAACATGAAGAAATCGAAACATTCTACAAAAAACTCGAAGACACCTTTACTTGATTAACAAAAAGGGGAATTACTGTGATCATCAGTGATATGAATGTGTTGAATCGGTGATAATTGGATGCACAAAACACGACAACCATCTCAGGGTTTACCTTTACCAAATTTCACAGCTAAGCAATAAGAATGTAGGCTTTTCAATAGACACAATCATTATCAAATTTAACGTGTTTTATTTTGCATCTACGTGATTCCAACCAAATTGTTGCAATTTGCGAAATAATTGGATGTAACTGCTGCAAATTAATGGATGTAATGGGTAATTGTTCAAAGCTTAGTGCTTAATGGCGTTAAAATTGTTGGATCTGGTAATTACTAATTTAAATTCATAGTAGTACAGTAGTTTTTTATTGTTTTAACGTATCCTATTCCACACACGTATTAATTCAATGCTAGTCATTATGTAAAATTGCTATAGTTCTTATTTATATATTTTAGTATTTAAAAATATAGCTTTTCGTTTCAAAATTCATTAGGTCATTATTTGCTTGTCACAAGTCAAATATATAGAAATCAACATACATAGTCCCAACTAATATTATAAATGCGAAAGTGTGTTTGTTTGTTTGTTTGTTTATTTGTTTGTTTGTTTGTTGTTTGTTTGTTTGTTTGTTTGTTTGTTTGTTTGTTTGTTTGTTTGTTACCTCTTCACGCTTAAACTACTGGACCGATTTCAAAAATTCTTTCACCTTTGGAAAGCTACATTCTCCCCGAGTAACATAGGCTACTTTTTATCCCGGAAAAATCGACAGATCCCACGGGATGCGCAATAAAGGCTTCGCTCAAAAACTACTGCACAGATTTTTATGCGGTTTTCATCAATAGATAGAGTGATTCTTGAGGAGTTTTGCGGCATTTTTTATCTCGGAAAAACGGATAGTCCCACGGGAAGCGCGATAAAATCTTCGCACCATAAACCGACTTCCGCGTATATGTAGCCGTGGGCAAAAGCTATGACCTTAACCCTCTATACACCCAATCCCGAAATCCACGCGGGCGAAGCCGCGGCAGAAAGTTAGTTTTCAATAATTTTAGTCATTCAGTAAATACCAGCGCATCAATGCTGCCACAGTATTTTTTATAGTGTATTATACACTAAGCACGGGAAATATATTGGTTAAAAAAATCTTATTTCCGTATTCATGATTATGTTCGAAAACCTTTTCACAATCGTCAATGTATATAACGTTACAAGAAAAATTTGTAATTCAGATTAAGTAGGAAAAGAATATTGTATAGTGAGGTGCATGTGGAATTTTCTTTAATGTGACCTTATTGTACATATTAACTAAATTACATATAACATGAAATAACAATAACGGAGATAATTTACTGTTATTGGTTGTCCTAGAAGGTCAGTGCTCAGTGAAATTGTGGTTGCAAAAGATTAAATCTGTATCCCATAATCGAAGCTTCTTCGAAGCATAATCGAACACCCAAACTCTCTATAATTATATCATCTCTATATATATTACCGCAGAAGCTGTGTACATTGTAATTATAATATTACATGTACACACCATATGTTTGATATTTCGCAGTCACGACCGTACTTGTGAGCTTGATGATATAAACACGCACTTGCACAAATAATATATTGAATTTTATCACTATGTTCAAAAATCGATTAGCAAAACTTTATCACACAAACAGATTGCATTACGATTATTAAAATTGAATAGTGTAAATAAAAATGTTGACATTAAAAATTATAAGCCCAGCTGAATTCAAATATAAAATATAATACTGTAGTAATGCATAACATAATATTTTAATAAATACCTGATATGATTTCTGAATCACATATAAACTCGCTTGGGACTTCTCTTCAAAAGAGAATTTTCAATTTGCTTACTACACTTAAGCGTAGCTTTCTAGGAGCAATTTTCCCGCGGGTAGTTTAGACGTGTGTTATTTCTTTTTAGCTCTTAACGTAAGCGAGATGTTAATCTAGGTTTCTTTTAATTTTCTCGGTCTAATTTATAATATGTGTATTTACATATTTTTATTTTAAATACAATTATTTACTTCATCATATAATTGAAATCCAAAATCTCACTACAAAAAGTCAAGTATGCAATTAAAAGCAGTAAGAAGGTTAATAATACAAAATAAACCAAACTAAATTTACTTAAATAAGTAAATTCTCACTATATTATGATCTTATAGCAAATGTTTCCTGAAGATTGGTAACAGGCAGCAATTTACAAATCTTTAGGTAACAGTGGCGACAGGTTTGGTTAAAAATGTTTATTAATTATGTTAGCGTTTACAATATGCCAATTTATATATTTCAGGGAATTTTGATGTAGACAATGTATCTATCTCTATTTTGATTTAGAAATATCTATTTTCGGAAACTTTATTAGCTTCAAGTTTATTTGGAAACACTTAAAGATATGGTTAAAAAAATGAGTGGAAATTTAATATCAATTACAATTGTACCATGAGATTGTAAACCATTTTCACTTTTTATTGTCGGGTCTGCAATCGCCCAAGTATTCACTTCCACTCTTAATATTGTTATAACCCCATAGCTGTAAAAAATTAAGATCGGAGGGGAAAATCCAAAGAACAAAGTTATGTCGTCTTTATTTAATTAAATTTTGAAATAAGTACACTTTTATAATTTCTCTGCGTTGAATGTACTCTGTTCTACATTCTGTTAACGCTAGTCTTAACGCATATACATATTATTGTAACTCAACACATTCCATTCTTGGTTCGCCTATAGATTTGCGCATAATAAAAATAATCAATATGATATATATGTATACAAAAATAGTTCTTTTATTTGATAATAAAGTATATAACTACATAAGAATGTATAAGAAAAGTAAAATACAAAGTCACAAACGCAAATTTTGTACACAAACTTGTTCTACCGTGAAATTAATAAATGAATTATATGATAATTTATTTTATTATTATTTTTATTTTTTATTATTATTTTTAAGTTCCACTACATAATTAAATATGCTGTACAAACCTTATCTAATATTATTACTTACTACTACTTCTGTTTGTTTTTTGTTTTAATATTGGTAAACCAATATATTATGCTATGTTAATTATCCCATCTTTCCCTGGGTCCTAAACTATTGTCAAACTTAATTACACCAGAATCGATTCAACAAACTTTATCAGCCCTCCTAGACAAAATGCCTTTCTATTTGCGTTTTCTATAATAGATAGAGACATAAAAAATGTATGGACTGACATTTCCAGTAGATACGTCACGTGACTTGATGACGCTGATAGAAAACTCGCAGACAAGATGCTAACTGTGTTTCTATTCTATCGCTCGTCTGTCTTCTTTTTTACAGTAGAAGAGTTCTATACAAGTTCATAGACAAAATGTAGTTTGTGACATAAAAAATAGATACGGTTCTATTCTATTTCTACTGAACAAAGTGATTGCTCATACCCAATAGATTGGTGATAGATTGTTTGTTTGTTGTTTTAAAATAGTGTGTTTTTGCCAAATTATTCCTAGAAATGCACATGATAAGGCTTTTGTGGGCAACTCATACCGAAGAAACGTTGATTCGGCGTAGAAGGAGGGTTCAAAATCGACGGCAGCTGGAAAATATTAATGACATGCCCGAAAGTTTATTTATCGAACATTTTAGATTAAATAAAGAAATTTTTTAAATTTGTATACAGATTTAAAAGACAATCTAACATAAAAGGAACCAATGAATTACCATTGGAAATAAAAGTAAGTATTTCAAATACTTCTGTACGGTTTAGCAACCGCACAATTAGGTCATGCCGCGAGGTGTTGTATCGGCGGCGCATCAGCATTACTTCGAAACAATGTAATATTTTATATTTTATTCAGTTAAGCGTATGTCACCAACAAACAAACATCACTGTACCTTTGAACAAATAAAACTATAATTATAACTAAACTACGACGCCGTTTAACTCTTAACATAACTCTAAAGGTGGAGGAAAATCCTACATCTTAATGGTCCTTCGAGCTTCCGTGTGAGCGGGACCAAAGTTCGCGAGTGCGTCATTTGGATGTCTACTTGTGGATCACCTTTTCCTGCGCGCACGGACACCAACCTGTGGACACTGTCATCTGTCTACGTCACCTACGGCTGCAAGCAGCTTCGTAAGAGTGTGTGATCTAGTGCTCTTTTGCGATAGCGAATCGGTTCGGCCGGCCTCCCAGAAGCGGGTCTCACCGGTTGAATTGAGACTAGGGCGCACATATCGCATTTAGAGTACAGGCGAACACACTTGGTGGATAGTAGCAGAAAACAACATCAACATGAGCAACATCGAAGATCTATTAGCAAACCAAAACCAAGTGATCGAGGCGATGCAGCAACAGCTTCGTAACTTCAAGAAAGATCCTGCTGACCGCAAGACTCCTACTTATATCAAGAAACGTCTAGAAACGCTCGATTCATATTGGACGGAGTTTAAAACTAATCATGTACAACTATGTAGATATGAAAATCAAAACTATCCTTATTTTTACGAGAACTACTTCGAAAAAGCGGAAAGCTTTTATAATGAAGCGCGAACAACTATTCAACAAACTAAACTAAGTGAACTACATACTAGGGAAAAATCACCAATGAACCCAAAAATGCAAATAAATGAACCTGGAACGTCTGGTGAGTTTTCTACACCTTATCAACATCAACAACAACAATCAAATATTGACAAATCGACGAACAAAACTGTTTCCCAAGGTAACAAGTAAGGCAGAAGAAATGTTACGGAGACAACGTAGTAACTTCAAGGCATTTTCAAAAACACTCACAGATATTGACTTGAATGAAATCAACGAAAAATGGGAATTTGAAGATGCTTTGAAGCACTTAGAATCAAGGTGGAAAACAATCGATTCACTCCATTGGGAGCTTGACAGTGAAGCGATAGGAGAACAAGAGGAGTACGAAATATTGTTTGAAAAGTATGACAAGCAGTATAAGGCCATGAAGAGAGCACTTAACGCTAAAATGTGGTCTTCGTCACATAAAGAAAAATCAACTCCCGTGATGGAGCTGCCTGTCTTCAGCGGCGCTTACCAGCAATGGACGTCGTTCAAGGACTTATTCGTTGAAACTATCCACTCTAATGCAACGTTATCAAAAGCGCAAAAGATGCAGTTCTTAAAATCTAAGGTCAAAGGTGAAGCTGAAAAGCTCATCCAACATCTGGTAATCAGTTCCGACAATTACGATATTTCCTGGGAAATACTGAATAACAGATACAATAACAAAAAACTATTTTTTTCTTTGCACTTGAATACTATGCTGAACTTACCATCTATACAGTTTCAAACAGCCACATCTATTAAAAGAGTGCATGATACAACTAACGAGTGTCTCAATGCCATAAAGAACCTTGGTGTTGATATAACAACATGGGATCCAATTTTAGTGCATCTATTATCACAAAAATTAGACGCAGACACCTACAACAACTATATTGAAAGTCTAAAGAAACCGAGAGAGCTACCCAGTCTAATGGAATTTTTACAATTTTTGGAAACAAAATTTACATCCTTAGAGTCTGCGCGACGAAAACAAGAGCGACCAGCAACTGATCAGCCACAGCGTGTTTCATCAAACAACAAATTCCAGCATACATACAAAGCATTCAGCGCAAATCAAAATCTCAATTCAAAAAAGAAAATTTTTAATAACTCTACAAATAATAGTTATTCAACATTGAACAAAACAACGGTGAAAAACATTCCAAGCTACGTGAAATGCCCACTCTGCAATAAAGAACATGGATTATTCCACTGTAACGAGTTTATTAAATTACAATTGTACGATCGCAGGAAATTCATTGCGAAACACAACTTATGCAGAAATTGTTTGTTCGATCACAAAGGCAAACAATGTAATTCTGAGAAAAGATGTTGGCAATGTAATGAACAACACCATACTCTGCTTCATCAGGATAACAATTTACACAAAACTTCAACTAACAACACGGAAAAAACCAATAACCAAATTGCATCGACGTCAAGCAGTCACGCTTCAATGGAAGACATATCCGAAACTCTTTTAGCAACTGCATTAGTCAAGGTCAAGACTAGCGATGGTTTAGAAATAATTCTACGAGCGCTGATTGACCAGGGATCCCAGGTGTCCCTAATTACCGAAAATGCCGCTCAGATACTTGAATTACCGCGACAGAAGTGCAAAGGAGTAATTTTCGGCGTCGGAGCCCGAGAGAATAATTGCAAGGGTGCAATAACTATCACTTGTACGTCTATGCTCACTAACCATACCTTTAACTCGGACGTCTACGTCATGCGCAATTTAATAAACAATCTACCAAACCGATCGTTTACAAAACCATCGACATGGACACATTTGGAAGGTCTTCAGCTGGCAGACCCAGATTTCAATATCAGCCGACCCGTTGACATTCTCTTCGGGGCTGATATCTACTCAACTGTTATACTAGGAGGAATAATTAAAGGGGAAGAAACACACCCCATTGCGCAACAATCCCTTCTTGGTTGGATTCTATGTGCGGTAATATGAGATCTTTCCAATGCAATGTTATCCTAAACAATTTAGATGATATTAGCAGATTTTGGACAATAGAAGACATTGCGGAGAGCTCTCAGATGTCTACAGAAGATCTGGATTGTATACAACACTACAAAACTACTACAAAACGACAAGAGGATGGCCGTTATATTGTGAGGCTGCCCTTACACCCTGACATCGACGAAAAATTGGGAGAATCACGACAGAAAGCTGGGGCACAGTTTCGCCAGCTAGAACAGAAATTTAGAAGAGTTGAAAACATAGCGAATGATTATAAACTATTTATAAAGGAGTATGAAGAACTAAATCACATGCGACCTTGTGATAGCAATATGAAACCAAACTATTATTTACCACACCATTGTGTACAACGCGCTGAGTCATCAACCACGTCCCTGCGCGTTGTCTTCAACGCATCTGCCAAGACAAGTTCGGGAAAAAGTCTAAACGATTTAATGTACCGTGGTCCAAACTTACAAACAGACCTACAAAGTATCATTTTGAAATGGCGACTTTACAAGATTGCACTTACTGCGGACATCGAAAAAATGTTCCGGCAAGTTCTAGTAAACAATGAAGACCAGAAATATCAAAAAATTTTGTGGAGATATTCGCCTGATCAGCACATCAAGGAGTACGCACTAACAACTGTAACCTATGGAACTAAAGCAGCTCCGTTTTTAGCTATGATGACTGTAAAACAACTAGCAAACGATGAGAGAAACAAATATCCTGATGCTGCAGCCATCATAGAAACATCTTTCTATATGGATGACCTTCTTTATTGTTCCGATGACCTTGAAACTGCAATACGCATCAAACAGGACCTCAAAGCCTTACTTATGTGCGCTGGGTTTAACTTGCGGAAGTGGTCATCAAATAACCTGACACTTCTAGATAAGAACTTTATAAACAATGAACAAGAACCGTACCATTTTCGACACCAAGAGTCAACAAAAACATTGGGTCTGAGATGGAATCCTATACAAGACAACTTTACATTCCAAATAACAATTGATACAAATTCAACTAAACGAGTCACGAAACGTTTATTATTGTCAGAAATTTCCAAAATTTTTGATCCGTTGGGATGGTTGTGTCCTGTAACAACAAAACTAAAACTTATTTTTCAACAAGTATGGCAAGAAAACTTACGCTGGGACGATGAAGTAACCGAAAATATAAACAAAGAATGGGAAAAATTAAAAGTTCAACTAATCGAAATCAACAAACTTCAAATACCAAGATGGTTACTAGTGAAAAAACAAGACGAAATACAGTTGCACGGGTTTTGCGATTCGTCAGAAAACAGTATTATTTATTGTAAAGTCGATCAAATGTCAACAGTTATAGTAGCCGCAAAATCAAGACTTGTACCAGCTAAGAAAATAATTTCACTCCCGAGACTCGAACTTTGTGCTGCCTTATTGCTCGCCACACTGATGCAAAAGGTTAAAGAATGCCTACCTAACCACAAAGTTACTCTGTATGGCTGGTCCGACTCCACTGCTGTATTAGGGTGGCTGCATGGTGATCATAACCGTTGGAAAATATTTGTTTCAAACAAAGTAAAGAAAATAGTCACTATGATGCCTTCAAACTGTTGGCATTATGTCAAATCGTCGGAGAATCCAGCTGACTGTGCCAGTCGAGGAATAACTCCAATGCAGCTGAAAGAACATCACCTATGGTGGCACGGACCCCACTGGCTGCAAACTTTTCAACCTGGAACAGAAAACAATGAGATTAGTTACTTTACCACCGCAGAAACTAAAATAAACAGACAACTACAAACTAACGTCACAACTTACCTGCAGTCAACTTCTCAGAGAACGGGATGAGAGTGAGATAGAAAATACAAAAAATAATTGCGAGGAACACACAACTCAAGTCTGAGCTTTCTCAACTACATGCTCAACATGTGGATGTTCTCCAACACCAAGAAAATTTGAACGAGACCATCAGCTGCTATGATCAACAGTACAGCAGTTATGAAAGGACATTGCAACGAATTACAGACCTGGAGAAAGAGTTAAGTGTAGCAAACAACCAAATTGCACACTATAAGGAATTAGAGCAGTTACAGGACACAGTGCACACTGAGAACCTATATCAAGAACTAGTGGGATCTCCAGGAGGACTATCTATGCTGTACCAGCCACTTTCAACCAATAAGGATAACTGTCCACATGTCATAATTTAATTTTGAATTTAATTCAGTTCAGTGTTCTGTTGAAACAGGAAATTTAAAGCTTAGTAAAAATAAATTTAAAAAATATGTTAAGGTCAGAAAGTATATTTTAAAAACTAGGAAACTGATAAATAAAGAAAAAACTTATTACAAAAATGTCAACTTCATTAAAGAACGCACCCAGTTATTGGAAAAATTAGATATTTTAAATTCGATAATTAAAGAAAATAGATTTACATATGAACAAAAATATAAATTCATTAAATAGTAGGTTAAAAAATCTTCAACAGTCATTAACAAAAATGACAGAAAACTATAATAATTCAAAAAACCAGATAGCTGAATACATTCTGGCCTTAAAATGTAAGTCTGACACCTCCACTCTCGTAGACACACCAACTAAATCTTTGTCACCAAACTGTAGTTTTAATGAAAATCGCTCAGTAGGAGAATATCAGACTTCTCAGTCTGTTTCCTTAGACAGGACAATCAGTAGTAAATCATCTGAGCAGCCAAACCATCTAAAATATGTAATTATATGTGATGAAATTGGCAAAGATTTGGGTTGGTTGCTGCAGAGTGGATTTGGTAGGGATACAATTAACTATTGCATGCCAGGTGTTACAATGCACCAATTAATGACAAAGTTAGATACTCTTCAGATTGATATAAACACAAATTTAATAATTCTAGTTGGTAATAGAGGAAATTTAAATAAAAAGGACTTGGTTTCTTACTATGACACATTATGCTGTCTTAATGTAAATAAAATAGTAATGTTTACATTACCTTATAGTAAAAGCCTGTCTTATGAAGAGAATAATATTAGATATAAGTTGAATTCAACATTGAGTACGATGTCTCAGTACAACTATAAAAAAATACATTTAATTGATATTAATAAATTAATATCTAAATTGTATATGACAAAAGATAAATATTATCTTACTTCTTATTATAAGAGACAAATAGCTTTATCGCTATTATATTATTTTACACATATAGCCAAAACTTTGGCTAGTACATCTGCTTCTATTGAGCAGGACAATAAAATTAGATTAAGAACGTCTTTGGAATTTGTTCCAAATATAAATATAACTAATAATATCAATTGTTAAATTAACAATTAAGACAAAAGATAAAACATCTTGCTATCCAAAGACAAAAGATAATAAGACATCACTTACTATGCAATTCAAATCAGTACAAAAAATAGGTCCAATTGCTTAAATTTTGTTCATCAGAATATACAGGGCTTGTCTGGCAAAGATTTAGAAATTAGTTTGTTTCTTAATTATGAAAGCATTGACATATTATGTGTTACAGAGCATTGGTTAAATAGCTCTCAGTTACCTATGATAAATTTTGATAATTACAGAGTTGTGAGTTCATTTACCAGAAATACAGCTATTAGAGGTGGATCTTTGATAATTTTACATAATTCCCTAAAATGTAAGGAACGTAAAGACTTGGCATCTTATTCCATTGAACGAACAATAGAATTATCATGTGTGGAACTTGAAAAAATAATTATTATCTGTGTTTACCGGCCCCCCTCAGGGAACTACCAAGAGTTTGAGTCTGTTATGGAGGAAGTACTGAGAATAATTTGTAAGAAAAATAAAAAAGTAATTGTTTGTGGAGACTTTAATATAAATATATTAGACATGTCACAGCTGTCTAGCAGATATTTAAATCTATTTAAATCATTCAATTTAGTTAATGTCTTTGATGAACCTACTAGAGTAACACCTACATCAGCCACTTGTATAGATAATATTTTTTGCAACAGTGATGTTACTAAAAAATCCATAGTTAATTTCATTAATTCTGACCATAGTGGACAATTTGTGACTATTGAGCACCATCATGCACCATTGGTCCTTGAGGTTACTTGTAGGCCTATTACAAAACACGGTGTTGAAAAATTTAAAAATAATGTTAATGATAGAATTTATTCTTTACCATTAGATGATAGTAACCCAAATAGTTTATATAACAGCGTCTTTAATGTTATCAAAAGTGAATCTAGTAAAATATTTAAACAAAAGTCCATTAAGATTTACACGAGTAAAAAGAAATTCAGTGACTGGGCTACACCAGGTATTTACAAAAGTAGGAGAAAATTATATGAGCTATATGCCCTAAAATCTAATTCTAGGGACCCTGAATTTATTGAGTATGTAAGAAATTACTCTAAAATATTTAAAAAAGTCTGTGTTACAGCTAAAAAACTTTTTATTGCCAATAAAATTAATGTTTCAAAAGATAAAGTAAAAACTGTTTGGAAAGTAATAAACCATGAAACAGGGAAAATAAAACAAAACGAACATACTTATTCGCTAAAGGTTAAGGATAAGTTAATTCAATCTGATAACGAAGTAGCCTCCGAATTTGAAAGGTTTTTCCACCAAATACCTATAGATACTACTTGTAGCCTCGGATCATGTTCAAACGGTGCGGTCGCCCTCCTTGAATCAAATGTAAACAAGATTAAGGAATCTTTTCATTTTAGACATATTGATGCTGAATTTATCCTCAAAACTTTTAAATCACTTAATAATAAGAAAACAGAGGATCTGTGGGGTATCTCAACTAATATTATTAAACCAATTATCTCTGAAATTGCGCCTCACCTAGCCCTAATTTTCAATAAATGCATTGATGAGGGGTCTTTCCAAATCTTATGAAAAATAGTAAATTAATTCCACTTTACAAGTCTGGCGATAAGAGTGACCCTACTAATTTTAGACCCATTTCTATATTACCAGCCTTGAGCAAAATCTTTGAAAAGATTATTTATAATCAGCTATCATCTTATTTTACCCTTAACAAGTTATTTCATTGCAACCAATATGGTTTTACCAAGGGTAAATCCACTACAGACGCTGGAATTTCACTTTTAAAACACATTTTTGATGCTTGGGAGGGCAGACAAGACGCAATAGGTATTTTCTGTGACCTTTCTAAAGCATTTGATTGCGTAAGTCACGACACATTAATGAGGAAATTAGGGCATTATGGTGTCTCTATCAAATCACTCGGCCTTATTAAGTCATACTTGTCGGATCGAATACAAAAAGTTGTTATTAATAAAACTGAATCTGCTGGAACTTCACTAGTTATGGGCGTGCCTCAGGGATCAATATTAGGTCCTTTACTATTTTTAATATATATTAACGACCTTCCTTACTATACAAGCACTTTATGTGAAACAGTGCTATTTGCCGATGATACTTCTCTTGTTTTTAAAGTTGACAGAGGCAGCAATTGTTCGGACGAGGTAAATAGTGCTCTATCAAAAGTTCTACAATGGTTTACATTAAATAATCTTTCATTAAATTCGAGAAAAACCAAATTTGTTAAGTTTTCTATACCAAATGTAAGGCAGGTTAATACACCCTTAAATATTAATGGTGAAGTGGTATCTCTTGTTGAGAGTACTAAGTTTTTAGGCATACACTTAGATTCCAGATTACAATGGTATACCCATATTGATGCTCTGTCAAGCAGACTTAGCTCAGCTGCGTATGCTGTTAAAAAAATAAGGCTTCTAGCTGATGTTGAAACAGCAAGGTTAGTTTACTTTAGTTATTTTCATAGTGTAATGTCTTATGGCATTTTGTTATGGGGATCAGCTGCCACCATTGAAAGTATTTTTATACTACAGAAAAGAGCAATTAGAGCTATATATAATTTAAGACCAAGGGATTCCCTTAGGGATAAGTTTAAAGAAATTAACATTTTAACATTGGCGGGGCAGTACATCTATGAAAATATAATCTATGTACACAAATATTACAATAATTTCATTAAGAATAGCGATGTTCATAAATTAAATACAAGAAATAAAAATAAGCTTGCTGTTCCAAATTTTAGATTACGTAAAACAAAACTCATTCTTGGGGAAATGTATAACTTTTTATAACAAGTTACCACACAGTATTGTTAATCTACCTTTTAATAAACTTAAAACTCGAGTAAAAAAAACTTTGATGAGCAAAGGATATTATCGAGTCCAGGATTACTTGGATGATCGAAGTGTCTGGGACTAAAAAACCCTCGCTCGTTGAAATAAACAAATTGTTAATAAATTCTTAGGTAACTGTAATAATATGTAACATAATAATATGTATATTTAACTGTACCTATTATAATAACCTTTTGTTACTTGTATATAATACATTATTGCTAGTTTTAAATGATTGTATGCGCGTGTCCTGCGGTTGATTTTTTTTTTTAGTTGTGCTAATTTACACGGGTACCTGTTTTTGGTAATTTGTATCCTTCTGTGGCTTAAGGGTAGTCATACTCTCATTAAAATCTCTTCGGCAGTGTCGTGTGAGGCGGGTCGTTACGTTCCCTAAAACATGGTTGAGCGAAGCGATGGCTGGTTCATGCGTCATGCTCGTGAACGGGTGCTGCCAGCGGAGATGAGTCTGCTCTTTGCTATACTGGGTACTACTCGTATTTATTATAATTTTAATTTAACTTTAATATATTCTTTTAAAACTGTATGACACGGCATTCCTAATATAGGCATGTTTTCAAAATAATTTTTTATTAATTATTATACTATGTAATGGAAAGTGACTTCATGAATTATCAATATTGAAGTCATTTTCCAAATTGACGACTCTGTATCTATTTAATACAGGGAAAAAAAAACAGCCCTTGCTGAGTTTCTTGCCGGTTCTTCTCAGTACAAGGTCTCCCGCCGTAGATTTGCGAACCGATGGCGTAGCTTTTCGACATTCACAAGTGCTTGTAACAGCCCAGACTGAATAAATGATTTTGAATTTGAATTTGAATTTGAACTAAACGTCACAGATCTGACGTCATCGAGATATCCTTATGCGGAACAGTTGCCTGGGTAGAGTTACACGAGTCGTCGCATGGATCTAAGAACGGTTTCGTGTAACAAACATCGGCCGCAGTACCTAACTTATATTGGAACTTAATAAAGCAAGAAATATTATTATAAAACACATTCGCTTAACCTCATTTGAAGACGAAAAATTATAAACTAGAGAGAAAAAGGAAGCTGATAGAAGAGCAAAACCTTACCTTTGAACCCCTTCTTGGACCAGACGGACTTCTCAGAATGGGAGGACGTATCAGGAACACGCAAGCACGTGAAAACTTGAACATTAATGACGTCGTTATTATTCACGATGCCAATCTACCAGCTGGCAAGTGGGCATGGGAAGAGCGATCGAGCTACACCCAGGCCACGACGGCCTTGTTAGAGTAGTTACCTTAAAAACTAAAACTGGACTCCTCAAGCGTCCTATCACGAAAATTTCAATATTATCGGAATATCAAGAAGACATAAATATCCATCATGCAAGTGATAAAAATAACAACAACAATAAATCACAACGAACGAAGAAATTCAACACCGCTTCAATTTTAACTGCATGTCTAATTTTTATATTAACTCTGATAACAAGTTCAGAGTGCTTACTAAACATAACAAAGTTCAGAGAAAATCAAGGTCTCTTCTTTGATAAATTATCAAATATGCAGTTGATCAAGGACGAATGGAAAATTGTTGTTTACTACAAAATGGACCCCTATTGGCAAGGAAATAAAGCTCTCAATCAATATGTAAACACATTACAAGCGGCATGTACACCTATACAAGATAAAAGCCCATGTCAATTATTAATACTACAGCTACGTCACGGATTGAGCGAGTTGGAGTACTATGATCAGTTGTTGCTGAAACAGCACCTCCACACCGCGGCCGAGAAACTTGAGCGACGTAAGCGACGTGGCCTTATCAATGCCATCGGCTATATCGCGAACGATTTATTCGGAGTTCTGGATCAAAACTTCGCAGAACAGTACAAGAAAGATATCAAGTCATTACAAGATAATCAACAGCATATTTTATCATTATGGAGAAATCAAACTTCCATAGTGGAAGCACAGAATAATCTATTAAAACGTACCGAAAACATTATTAATCATCAACACAAGGTTTTAAATCGACACATTACGTCATTGGAAAAGACAATCAATAATTTGAAAACTACAACACAAGAAAATTTAATCCTAAATGACTTGGCCATAGGAGCTATTGTTGCAAGTAATATGCTCCACAGTTTAAAAAACTTACAAAGCAATTTACTGGAAACAGTCACCGACGTTTATCATGGCAATATCAACTTACATCTGATTACGCCGCAACAGCTGAGCGATGAACTAAGTACTATTGCAAGTCAATTAACAAAGGATGTGACTTTACCTGTAAATAATGTACATGTAGATTTACGGAAGATATATTCTCTTCTTAAGATGAAAACAAGGATGCTGGAGGAATACCTCATTTTTGAGATAAGACTACCACTGGTCAGCAGAGACACGTATGAAATTTTGAAAATATTCCCGATTCCAAAAGTACAAGGAGAAAAGGCATTACGGTTGGTTCCTGTTTCTGATTATATTTCTATTAATGTGAAGAAAGACACATACATGCGTATGACTGAGAATGACGTCAGAGCCTGCCTGATGCAGTTTGATAGCTATTTCTGCCATAGTCACAAGATGGAATACCAAATGACTGATGAAAAAAGCCTATGTGAATTAGAAAACTCGGAATGCAAGATTGAGGTTGATTTATGTAAGAACGTATGGGCAGAAAGTTATTCCATTAATTCGTTTATTTATTTTTGTAGCTATCAGTGCAACGTGAGAACAATGTGTGGCGATCAAATGACCGCACTTCAATTGCAAGCGGCCGGAATTATTACTATAGGCTGTGATTGCATTATTAAGTCAGAAAAAATAACTCTTTATCCTCGCAAACCACATGCCAGTGAGATAAGAATAACTCCTGAATTGTACGCACCTAAAATTGCATCGATAAATCACGTTATAAACATTACAATTCCTCATCTTATGGAAAATAATACAACAAACATGAATCTATTATTAGAAACATCAAATATAAGCAGCCGCATTGCAAACTTGAAAAACATGGAGGAAGAACTATTAACGCACACAAGTGACGTTAATTCGCATGATATTCATCACTATGCAATGATCTACATTGCAGTGAGCCTCATTATAGTGGCCGTACTTATCAAGATCCTGCGCCAATCACGGTGCAAATGGGCTGTTCCCGCCACCCCTCATGCGCACGCGCCGCCTCCTGTGACGGAAGGCATCGCTATGACATCACTACCTACTTCGACAGCGAGGGCCGGTACAACTGCTGAGGTCATCGGTCATTTACCAAGAGAAGACAGGAGCACATCCCCTGTACCGATAAGATTATCAGCGTTTTAATTATTTAGCTATAAGTGATTTGTTTTTTTATATTCATGACATGTAACATTTATAAATTAGTAACTACATTTATTTTAACCATAATTTTGTATTAACTATTAATCCATTATGTGTTTCTTTATTTTGTGCTTAAACTTGTATTGCTTTATATTATCTTGAATATCCCTCATCTCGCCCTCCGGAGCATGTACGGTTTAGCAACCGCACAATTAGGTCATGCCGCGAGGTGTGTATTTCGGCGCATCAGCATTACTTCGAAACAATGTAATATTTTATATTTTATTCAGTTAAGCGTATGTCACCAACAAACAAACATCACTGTACCTTTGAACAAATAAAACTATAATTATAACTAAACTACGACGCCGTTTAACTCTTAACATAACTCTAAAGGTGGAGGAAAATCCTACAACTTCTTTACTTCACAAACATGGTGTTTTCTTTATTTGTACAACGTTAACACTTTTTTTTATTAAAGGTACTTTGTGCCCTTAGTTTTTTCGCTACGGGTTCTTACCAAAGAATAGTTGGCGTCACACAGCACATAACCCAGAGAACTGCAAGCCGATGTATTCGGGTCTTTGTCTAAGAGATACAAATATTACTATGTTTCAATGCTTTAAAAGCTAAAGAAAAGTCTTCAAAGACATTTTGTTAACTGGTTTATATTTGTACTAGCTGTTCACCTGTGTTATATTCTAATTTCCCACAGGATAGAGATATTTTCCCTTTCTATTAATCGTTTCCCAAGTCTTAAAACCATCCCCATACCAAATTACATAGGAAATGGTTTGCTTGTTGCTATCGCGGTTACCCGCGGGAAAGATTAATTTTACTTCAGTCAAAAGTATCCTTTGTTTCTTCCCGGGGAAACGAACCTATATTCATACCAAAATTCATCAAAATTCAAAGGAACTTAAGGCGAAACACGGTAGATTATTTTCTATTTCTATTCTATTTTCTACTGTCACGGTAGACACAGCCATTCTATCAGTAGATACACTTTGTCTACCACTTTTCGATAGAAAACGCTTAGTCTATTATAATAGTAGAAACAGAATAGAAAAGACGCGCGTGCTTTTTATCTAGGGCTACAGATATTCTCATAGAAAAATGACAAATGATATGATATCGTACAAATTATCCTTATTCTGTCCCCGAATATCAAATGATTCCCCACACATTTTGTTAAAATTGACTCTGCCATATAGACGTTAAAACATAATAAACAAATAGACAAAGTTACGTACAGAGTCGGCCATAAATAAATATCTATTTCTGTAAATAAATATTTATTTATTGTATATCCAACAGTTAGCGTCTCCCGGCTGAAATAATAAGCAAG
Organism: Scirpophaga incertulas; assembly: GCA_036419045.1. Classification (NCBI taxonomy): domain Eukaryota; kingdom Metazoa; phylum Arthropoda; class Insecta; order Lepidoptera; family Crambidae; genus Scirpophaga; species Scirpophaga incertulas. Next base: position 10,329,841 of record CM071631.1, read on the forward strand.
TTATAAGTCGTATCAGTGTTAATATACAGTTCAGTGGAATTATTTATATCCTCTCTAATTGCCATTAAGATCAGCCTGATTTTCCTGTTACTAAGTATTTCCGTGCAAAGGTAAATATACTATGTTTATGCATCTTGTCGTTTCCGCTTACATTAGGCACAACATTTCCGGTACAGTGCGCTAACGAAAACAGCTACCAGCGTCTAATAGTTTAAGGGTTAATTCACACATACCACAACCACATCCACATCAGGTGTGTCCTCTGACATTAAAATAAACATTTTCAATACTCATATAAACGCTCTTATTGTTGTCAAACGAAATTTAGAAATAATAGAACACAAGTTACCTAAAATTGTACGTATATATGTACATAGTACAAGGAATAACTATCTGTTCGGAAAGTAAGGGACCCTTCAGCAGTGTTGGGCATTAATTGATTAATATTTTAATCATTTTAGTAATTGATTGAAAATGTAATTGCAATCATTTTAATCATAATTAAATCAGTTTGTTAATTGCATATTGCAATTAATTTATTTAAATTAACTCGTGTTAATTGTAAGATACAATTAAAATAATTCATCTAATATTTTTAATTGTTGTAAGAAACAATTAAAACGAACAATTAAAGATCATTTTTCACTGCACCCACATGTGGCGGCATATCAAAGCGCCGCACACAAATATCGAACACAAAAACCGACACATCTATGACGGAAACCAACTCTTCTGCAGCGCCATTGACTAAAGCTGAACTATTAATGTTGCATTTTTTTGCCGAGGACAGCCAAGATCTTCATCTCCTAAATCGATATCCTTAGATAAAAGCTGTTTTAATAAGATTTAATACACCACTACCATCGTCAGCATCAGTAAAACGTCTTTTTTCCATTGCAACAATGACTAATTTGCCGAAAAGTCACAAATTGTCCGATAGTATGTTTGAAAAAAGAGTTATATTAAAATTAAAAACTCAATTATTATAAAAATGAACATTTTTTTATTTATAAGTTAAGTGTTAAATCCCTTCTATATAAGAAGGGATTTAACACTTAACTCGGCAACATAAAGTCTAGTAAAAATGATTAAATAAATAGTTAGATACATTCCTTATGAAAAACTATAAGTTATTAAGATTAATAATATTCCAAGAATTTACGTTATCTATACTAATATTATAAAGAGGAAAGATTTGTTTGTTTGTTTGTTTGTAATGAATAGGCTCCGAACTACTGGACTGATTTCAAAAATTCTTTCACCTTTGGAAAGCTACATTATCCCCGAGTAACATAGGCTACTTTTTATCCCGGAAAAAATCGTCAGATCCCAGGGGATGCGGAATAAAGCTCAAATTAATGCACAGATTTTCATGCGGTCTTCATCAATAGATAGAGTGATTCTTGAACAAGGTTTTGCGGTATTTTTTATCTTGGAAAAACGGATAGTCCCACGGGAGGCGCGATAAAACCTTCGCGCCATAAATCGACTTCCGCGCATATGTAACCGTGGGCAAAAGCTATGAGCCTTAACCCTCTATAGACCCAATCCCGAAATCCACGCAGGCGAAGCCGCGGGCAGAAAGCTAGTATTACATATTTTACGACAGGACGACTATTATTAGGTCCTGACATTTTTGAAATGCGAATATACTTCGTCAGCCAAAAACATTTTTATAGGTTTTAAAATTTAACATCACAACACCTCTCTGATTTTTATACATCGTAACTCAATGCATTATTTCGTCTCGAAATAGTTTGTACAAACTCTCAAAATAACAACAGTACTTTTTCGAGAACAGTCATGATAGCAACTTTACTGCCGAATGCTTGTTTCAAACGCATATAATTGGCGATTTCGTAAATCGAAATGTTAAATATGAGTTGATTTATTGCCAATTGTAGATCTTACTTTTGGGCTCTAAGGGTGCTAGCCTGATATATATCATGCTAGTCATAATTGTCAATATATGGAGAGATTGACAGAACATACTAGAGGTACAGTAAAATTCGTCACATTGGCACCTTATTGGAATGGAGTTCGCTGATTTTGAGTGAAAAAAATTCAGTATTATCAATTTTTCACAAGATACGGGCCCAATTTGACATTCATTTTGCACAACCCCAATATACAAATATCAAAAAATGTTTACAATCAATGAAATAGCGATAAAATTTTGCATGATTAGCATGTAAATTATGATTCGTGAGAACAAGAATCTGGCACTGGAACCGTCGAAATAGAATGTAAATCCGTGTCATTCAAAATTTTTCAAATGCAGAAATACTTATATTTAAATATCTCAAGGATCGCATTTTTTTGTATATTTAGGATGTTCATAACGCTAGCGTGTATATATGCTACAAATCCACACTAACTGCTTGTCATCGTGTCCAAACCCGAATTTTATTAACATTCTTGTATGACCTCAAAGTCTTTGTTGAAAAAGGATTTTAAGTTTGAGATAAAAACGAATTTAACTTTTTAAGTAGGCACGAAATCATTAAAATTCTCCGAGCGGTAAATGTAATGATCCAAGAAATTAATGTCCTTTTCGAATAACTATCAAACTCAACTGTACCCTTGTGAAAAACCTCGTGACCTGTGATCCGAAGTAAAAATTAAAGGGAATATTTTTCCTCAGTTGGCTTGTTCAGCGTTGAGGTGCCCGTTGAATAAATTTTCAATCCACTTCTAAAGAAATAAACAAATTGGTTTTGCTCCAAACGCTTAAGAGGACAGTCAACGTCGAATATTGACCGGAATAAAATTATTTTTCCATGGCAATAAATATAACTTCAAACGGAAGGAAGCGTCGTGAGTCTTATGTTACTAATTGGATGAAATATTCCCTATAACAATAATAAGTATTAATGACATTTGTAAAGGTCACGGATGACGAAGATGCCTAAATACATTTATGTACGATTTAAATTAGTCATTCTGTGTTCTTACATATACAAACAAATAAAATTAGCATCATTGGTAGTTAATGTACAACCTTCATAATTTGTAATCTAACACGCCTTTATATTTTTTTTTTCCCTGAGGAAATTGCATTAAATTACTGTGGCGGGCCGGTGGTTATGTGGGGCTCTCCTCCCCAGAAGGGGGAGGCGTACCCACTAAAAACCTCAGGGATGGCCTTCCTCAGGCATGTGGGGAGCCCCCGGGAACATCAAGCCACTTCCGGGAACCCCCAGCCTTCGCTCCCCCGCCGATACAGGGTAGCCCTCCTACCTCCCCCGGCTCACTACCTCCCCCGGTCTCCTCCACCGACGACGCCCCCCGGCCACGGAAGGGGCGTGGTCCATCCCGGGTCGCCGTAGCGGTCGCGACTTTCTCGCGCCCGCCGGCGACCCGCGGCGGCGCCGCAGCTATGCTACCGAGCCCGGCGCCGCCTTCTTCGAGCGGGATCGGCCATCTCCCGACCCCGCTCGGCAGCCTCCTTCTGAATCTAACACGCCTGGAATAAAAATCTCTAACTTGGAGCAGCGATGGGATTTCGGTTTCCCCTGCGTGATATATCTTGAGCTCTGTATGGAAAAGTGTTCGGTTCTTTCTTTACCATCGCACCACCACCATTCTGTTCGCCTGTTTACCATCGCACCATCCACCACTGCAGTAGAGTTCGTATCACCTTTTACTTAGCATCTCTGATTTTTGTATCTGTATGTCTACCTAACTAATATCGCCATGGCCAACTTATACTCAACTTATACATATTAACATGAGGTTAATTGTAACTGAATCATTAAAAAAAATTCGATTGTGATTGCCGTTTAGTTGTAAACTCCCACTTGTCTAGCACTATTCGGCTTCAGTTTTCATTTCTTCCAGTTACGATGTTCCCAGAACTTCATAATTATCTCCAATTATATACAGCATTTGTTGAAGACTACAAAATACCGAACTTTCGGCTTATATAAATCTTATGCTTTTCTAATAAGTACATTTCCTTAAACATTTAATAATATTTGGCAAAAAAGAATAAAAAATGTATTATAGCTCGGCGTTCATCAGGCTTTCAGCTTATTACATTTATCGGACTTGCGAGACTCAACATCCATCAGTATTTCTCATATAGCCAGAGACGTTATGACGAGAAGTTGTGGCCTTGACATTGCAGATATCGTGAGAGAGAGTTACTACTTACATTTTGTTGGATCATTTGGTTGTCTGCCACCAACAGTAATAAAAAAACTTTCCAAAACGATTTCATTTTCTCAATGAACAATTATTTCCTTCTTTTTCTTAGACAACTATATCTAGGAAGTTGTTTTAGAAACTAAAAATTACTTCAATGCGAGTTTCTCGCATTGAAGTAAGCTTGATACCAAAAAGCTGCCTGTTTATGAATTAAAATAAAACTTAAGTAACAAAATAAAAACCTGAACACACAACTGTAACGTGCGCCATTAGAATTCGCATTTCTGATTCAACAATAAAAAGTAATGAGCCATCACAATAAAAAAACGTGACTAGAATATTATAATACGCAGGTAACGTACTAAGCATGTCTACTTCATTCTTTACAACGTATGACCCAACTCTCCGAATGAATCAAACGCCAGATCCGATTTACATAACAAAAACATGGGGGTTGACTTGGGATTGATCGATCTAAGTGAAGCTAAAATGGACATAAATAATGTAGGTGTTCGTAAAGCAGTGACATACAATGTGGTAATCGTTCGAGTGGAAGCCTAAAACAACACAGCATATGCTGAACACCGAATTCGGCGTGTTTGTTGAAACAACAACTATAGTCCCGTATCGCGCTTATGACTCTTGTGAGTAACGATCTCGGCGCCCTCGCGTTTCATATCTCGCAAGCGACATTGTATATAGGTTTTTTCATTTATTTCAGGTTTGAAATGTTAGCCGTTCCGGATTTCCACCCTCTTTTTTCGTAAAATTAAAATGCGTATTTTAGATTAATGCAAAAAATGAAATGGACGTTGTAAATATGATGAAGGGGCTGTTTTATTTGACTGGCGAAAGGCAGGAACTCATCAATCATGTACAAAACTTTTCATCCTGAGGTGTCGTACTTAGTATTCTAGCTTGAAGATGGTCTAATAATTAAATTTATAATGCAGTCCCGTGTCCCGATATAGAGCAAAGTTTATTTTTTTGGTTTTGTGGTAGTACAAAAATTGACGTACCACTATAATAATATAAATAAACGTTGTATGTCAAATTTTAACCAGTTTTATTTAAAAACGAATACTGAAACATAATGTTGTTTCGTTAGTCTAGCTATATTTATGGAGATAAAAGCTTCACATCACATTAAATAACTAAAGAAAAATTACAACAGTTATGCTATAAAAACAAAACTTATTCACTGCTGCCCAACTGAATAAGCTTGTCGGAAAAACTTCGTAAACAAGTGCTAGAGCCTACATAAACTCTTAAAGGTATTAAAGATTAATTGAATCTGTCGAATATTTTGGGTATTACTTCATAAAAATAAAACGTTTAACTTGGAGGCGCTCCTTCCGAATTAGCATCTAAATAAGGTTACGGCTTGCTTAGTTGCCTGTTTTTAATAGCGTTTGAATGCCCGGGACATTAGTGCCTGTCCGCCCATAAATCGTGAAACCAACGTGAAATTCGCTTAAATATTGCAAAGGACAAACGTGGATATTCGAGCATACAAAACGCAACTTGCCGTAGTGGTTTTTAAAATATTACAAACGCAATAAATAGCTACGCAATAAGAGCGACGAGCACTTATAAAACTCCATCAATTTATAAGTATTAGTATTATTAATTTCATTCCATTTCTTCCTTTATAGTAAGCTTCAATACTAATAATATTTGACGTTTGACCGCTATCATGTCACTCGCAATTATGAAGTTTCAAGTAGCATAACATGAAGGCCTACTACACATACAGACTCTAGAATGAATTCGCAGATAGAGTGATTTCGGAACACTAGGTTACGGTGACTGGGAAGGAGGAGGTCACCTACCGATTGACTCAGATACTCACCGGGCACGGCTGCTATGGTGAGTATCTGTGTCGAATAGGACGGGAGGGATCGACAGATTGCCACCACTGCGCATCCGACCTCGACTCGGCCCAGCACACGCTGGCGGAGTGCCCCGCGTGGGCCTCCGAGCGCCAAGTCTTGGTCGCAGAGATTGGGCGAGATCTGTCTCCGCCGGCATTGATTGCGGCAATGCTGGCGGACGAGGGAGGTTGGAGGGCTATAGCCTCCTTCTGTGAAGCAGTGACGCTCCAGAAGGAGGCGGCGCCGGGCTCGGAAACACAGCTGCGGCGCTGCCGCGGGTCGCCGACGGACGCAAGGGAGTCGCGCCCGCGGATACGGCGACCCGGGATGAACCACGCCCCTTTCGTGGCCGGGGGGCGTCGTCGATGGAGGAGACCGGGGGAGGTAGTGTAGCCTCCCCCGAGGAGGGCTCCCCTGTATCGACGGGGGAGCGGAGACTGGGGGTTCCCGAAAGTAGCTTGGTGTTCCCGGGGGCTCCCTACATGCTTGAGGAAGGCCATCTCTGAGGTTTTTAGTGGGTAGGACTCCCCCTTCTGGAGAGGATAGCCCCACATAACCGCCGGCTCGCCACAGCCGGGGTATGCAATTTCCTCAGGGGGAACAAAAAAAAAGGTATACGGTGACTGAACAGACTGCAGTGACCTTTTGACATTGTCAATAGCGAAATGGTTATCATCTAACATTTAGTTGGCCGCTTACTCGAGTTCATCATCCACACTATAAAAATAAAGTATTAATAATGTTCTAATTTTAACTTTTAAAAAAGGAACTCGCAAACTTCGCGATTTTACTTCCAAATATCAAACGTCTCAAATTCAATTATTATAACTGCGTATTCGATACCTATGTATGTATGGTAAAGAGGTAATATCGTTACAGGCATTCGTACAACACAATTTATATGCTGGAATAGTCGGAACACCTTCGAAAGGAGTTGTAAATGTGAAACCCATTAAGCTCGTGTACTCGCCATTAAATCCTAAATGGTCGTATTGAGGTGAGATATTTCACACGGCCGACTTATGCCAGGGTTAGGAGATACATATTCATAGTTTATTTTGTACTGGTTAGTTTCTTGGTTTATGCGTTTTAATTTCAGTCAAAAAATGTTTACAAATTGAGATTTACACAAAAGAGATTCATAACAAGTATTCCCAGTTCCTTATCTTGTCTGTACTACTACTACTGTACTGTACCTAATGGCAGCCCTTATAGCCTTGCACTACGTACAGGGCTAATGCCCTGTACGTAGTGCTAGGTGCTAGGCTGTAAGGCTGTAAGTGCTAGGCTGCCGCCCTCCGGGGCGGTGGCTGAGAGGAAGAAAACCTCGGTATAAGATTACCTTGGCGGGGCTCGCCCCGTGGGCACAGGCCCTTTTCATTACCAGCGGCCGTTCATTGAAATGGGTTGGCCGGAGATTTCCAGTGGCCGCCTTTGTGGTGGCTCGGAGTGGGCACTAGTCGCCATACGAGGTCGTGGTAGTCGTCCACAAGGGTTCCCATGGCCTCATCAGGGCACGATGCTGCTTTCCTTAGGGATGATGCGCTCGCGTCGGGGTGCGCGATGCCTCGCTCCTTCGGGACGACGTGCTCGCCCCCGGCGCGATGCAACTCTCCTTAGGGATTAGCGCTAGCGTCCATGTGTAAAAGGGGGGGATCGCTGAGGATTTTAGTGTGTAGGCCTACCCCCTTCTGGAAAGGAGAGCCTCACATAACCCCACTCTCTAGGGGTATGCAATTCAATGCATTTTCCTCAGCGTAACAAAAAAAAGAGCAAGCACCCGCATATACTCGAACTAATTTATTTGTGTGGAACAAAACAATTATCCTATATATATATATGCATGAGCGTGCATTTATGTGTGTGTGTGTTTATGCCTTTGTGATTAAACGTATGTGACATATGTGTATCATGACCTTCAGTACTTACTATACAATTAGAGCTTCTGTGTCTTTTTAATTTAACTTTAAAAGTCACTCTTTACTTTTATATTTGCAAGTATATTTAGTTTGTGCAATTCAAGTGTATTGTCCAGTTTGTTATATTACTGTAGCCAGCGGCTGCCATGTGCCGCTTAGCATACTTAGTATTACAGTTAATACTCAAATACTGGACTTTGACGGGGCCAGAAAATGTTGCCTAAGGATTAATATATAACATAGTCTAACTGTTAAGGCCTTGGTTTCTTCGTAAAGCTTATCAGTGTGAAGATTTCCTAAACCATACTTTTAGCACAGCTAGTTACACGCACTCAATTTTGAGGAAGCAAGTTTTAGCTGCCCCACCCCAGATAGGAAATCTATATGATATAATAGACTCGCCCAATGCCGAGTATACTGTTTTTAAGATGTGACTATCAGCAGAATTGGGTAGATTTATTGTTTGTATTTTTATATTTCTTATTAGGTATATGTTTTATGCACGCCGTGATTGTGATGAATATCAGAAATTATCGTCTTTTTTGTTAACATTTATGTATGTCTGTATTTATATGTTTGACGTGACAGTATTGTTTCATTAAATGCTAATTAAATAAATGAATGTACACTTTCTCCATAGTTCTCAAATTGTCATGTCTCAAATTGTCAAATGGATGGTTTACAAAACTTTTTACGTTGTCAGGATTCATGATTGTGTTTGTCTCAATGGCCACATCGTGAATCAATGCTTTGCAGTCGAATAAGACGTGTTTAACGATCTTTTATGTAAATCCACAAATATCAGATTCCTGAATCCCCCGTTTTAATGTATATACAGTCCCAAAAGTGATCTTGTGTTTACACTTATATTTGACCTACTTAGCTTCATAAGTAAAATATCTCCGCTTTTTTTCTGGCTTTCTAATATAGCAACGTCTTATTTACGTTTGTCGTTATAATAACATTGTTATTTTGATTGTTGTATTCTAAAAATTTATGGTGTGACAGCTAGTTCCTTAGTTCTAGAAATGAAATTCCACGCAAAATTCTTCCTTCTTCGACCTTATCATCACTTACTATCAAGTTAGCAATAAAAGCAACACAAAAAAAAAACTCAAAACAACAAAGTATTAAAAACACAAAAAGGGTGCTCGTTTCCGGGGCGACTACCTCATCCAGTTAAGTAATCTTGATGTCGACTGCAAGACGTGCGTGAATCTCAAACAGATTTGAAGCAAGCCTCTTTCATTTCCTATTTCAGCACCGTCATTTCGGTGTTATTATAAAATTCATTTTTACCCGTAGTCTGTGTAATGGTGGATATTTGCGTGGAGTGCTATCACGTCCAACATTAAAATGTTACCTTAGACTACCACTTCGAATTTTGTTTCTATATATTTTTTCTTATCCTTAATTACTATATGTGTGTAGTCATATACTAAACATGATATTAGAAACCTTATTAATTATCATTACTTCAGTTGTTGCTGCCAATAAGATAATGATTTCTAAATTCTGCCCATCAGCATGGTTTTTGCCTATTTTACCATATCTTAGGCCCACTTTCGGCGGCAGTAGCAGCACTCCCACCTGACACTCGAAAATAATCATCATATCTTCTCCAAAATAAACATTAAACACCATTTTTGTTGCTGATGCAACCTATTTTTTATATTATTATTGTTTATGTTTTTGATATGAAAAACGTATTTTTGATAGTCTTGTTTTATTCCTAAATTCTCCTTCCAAATACCTTTTTCCCTGTTCTCACAATAGCTATCTATAATCAGTAGTATTTTGGTCCTTCTCCAATAATTTTTTTGAACCTCGCCTAATTTTTTTTTTTGTCGTAATTAATTCGGTTACCATAGTTCATAATGGTTGGAACTAGAAGTCAGACGAAAAAGAAAGGAGGATCGAACAAGAATCCTACAAGGAATACTGTCATGGACAGAAAAACTGACAGCGCGATTGAACCGCACGCCAAAGAGCTCTCCAACATCGCTCCAGAGCGCTCCAACATCGTCGGTTCGGTCTAAAAGTTTGGTTAGTTGCAGGTCATCGCAATCTTCCGCTAGTATTCGGGCACGAAAACTTGCTCTGCAAGCGGCACACATGCGTAAGATTGCGGACGTAGAGCGTAAAACTGCAGAGCTGGAGTTACAGGCGCAGCTCGCAGAATTGGAAGCTGAAGAGCACAGAAGCCGCAGAAGCTCAAAATCTTCAGTTATGAGTTTGTTAGACAATTCCGTATTACCTACAATAGTTCCTAGTCAAGATGTGTCGTTACAATCCCTTAGGACTAACGTCCATAACGAAAATCTTGGCCAAGACTTGGATGTTCGTCAAGATACTTTATGTGACAAGAGGAGCTCTATGGAGCTAATGCTTCCTCTGGCCACAACGAACATACCTACTTTTACTTGTCGTTGTGTAAAGTCGCGCTCGCTGCGGATATCAGAGAAATGTTTCCGCAAATAAAAATTGGCGAAGATGACAGGGACGCCCAACGCTTTCTTTGGAGGGAATCCCCTAATGAGCCTATTAAAATTTATCGGATGTCATCAATGATTTTCGGTGCTGCATCCAGTCCTTTTTCAGCACAATATATTAAAAATAAAAATGCAGCGCAATTTAAAGATTCTTTTCGAAAGGCAGTAGATGCTATCTTAAAAAGTCATTATATGGATGACTGTTTACCAGACTGTTTGTCAAAGTCAAAAAAAAATATTATTTTTTTATGTAAATTTAAACTCTCTTTTATACTATTTATGTTTTTTTTTGTAATAAGTATGAAATGTCATCTGTGTACCTAGAAAGGGGATTTTCAACCAGAACTTTGTTTTTCAAATGGGGCAACACCAACAATGTGACAATTTTGACATTTAGTTTTTTGACGTATCTGTAGTAGATGATTTGGCAATTGTTACAATGAATTTAATTTCGATCGAAAATCGCAATAAATTAATTAACATCCATTATGAAAATGGTACTTTTGTTAAAGTTACATTACGTTAAGGACTGAGTCTATACGGACCCAAACGAGTCAATTACAGCCTTAATACTCAAAATCCAAATCCAGTAATCTAATTAACAAAATAGATCCGCCATTTTGCCAAAAACTGATTAATCAGTTGATGTTATCAGTTGATCAGTTGATGTAACGTTGATGAAACAATTGACATCTGTCAGCATGGTCAAGGTGGACATTTATCAGATACCATTTTTCATTAATATTAGGGTCTTGGACTGTAGTAATAAAATGATATGTTGTTTTGTACAGGGATAGTGTATGCGTTTAGAATTAATTGTTAACAGGAGTAATTAGATAACAATCATAACTTTTCTTTATTTTTAACATAATAAATTATCATTTTTAATGTGAAAGTCACGTGACTACAAACGCCAATCACAGCGCGTGACGTCATTTATCATTGTCACTTGTCACCTACTACTAAGTAGTAGTCTTGTTTACGTTGTTTATGATTTCGAAACCTCGTTTATTTCTTGTATATTCTCTGTGATTTAAAGTTTTAGTCGTTTGCTTGAAGTAAAATTTCAGTTTATTTACGATGGTGAAGAAATTCGCCTGATAGTTGAAGCTGATAGTTCAAATTTGCCACGTATCGACGTCATGATGGTGGCAGAATTTTTCGCTAAAAACCCTGATTTTATCTCGTCGGAATTCAGAAATGTAAAAACTGTCGCGTAAGTATCATTACACACATGAAAAATGAATCAAAATTTCTTTGAATTTGATTTTAAGTGACCCATGGTTGGTTGCAATGTAACCTTAAATGTATTGTTTTTGTTTTAAATCGTGCAAATGCATACGTACATCAAAATGATCTCACAAAAGTAAATCATCGACTTTATTGATTGATTTTTCCAGTCTCGTCTTACCAGTACCATCCATTTTTTTCGCATATTTATTTCATGAGGCACAGGTATAAATAGTTTGTCAGGTGTCTTATTTGTATTATTTTCGCACAGGGAAACTGAACAATACTGATAATATTTAATTGCACTAATTTTCGATATAGATTACGAAATATAACCGAACGTTTACACACGCTGTATCAATGAGCAAGTCACCTCTGTATGATAAATGACGTCATAATCGTGACATAATAAAAGAGTGGTGTTTTAGCCTGAAATTCAAATGTGAAAAATAATTATCAATTTTTTAACCAAGAATAAAGTAATTTCAGTAGGAAAATATTTTTAGCAGCTTTTTAGATAAGTAAACAATAGGTTGAAATGGTTTTCATGAAACAGTCCAAGACCCTATTGCCAAACTTTTCTCTTCGTAATACAATAAAAATTTGAATCAACTTCATCTAAATTCTTTACTTTATTTTCTTTAAGAATACAAAGTTCCTGTTTAAATATTTAAAAACCCTTTATGAACCAAGTCCGTCGATCGCTAGCATTCTACCTCCAGCTCTCAACGAACGCAATAATAAAGAACCTAGAACTTTGAAAGCTCCCATTAGCTACCTAGTGCTGCTACTGACTGTCACTACTAATGCTTCTACCGAAGCATAAAGAATATTGTGTTTCCTTTTCCAAAACTTATTTTATTTCGGTTTCCCATTTTTGCTCCAAAACCTTCTTTTACGCGACACCTGGCAGAGATTAGTTCTGTAAACGGAAAAGTGGCGATAGCTATAAAGCAGAATTTATCTGGTTAGTGGACCGGATGAGCTGCAATACATTACGTATCTCAACAACTCAAGTCAGCTGACGAAGGCGCCCGCGATAATAATAATGTTAACACATTGTTGTATGATCAATACAACAATGTGCTAACATTATTATTAGCAACGACTCCTTTGATATCAAATTATGTGGCAACTAGTAATGTCTGTGCAGAAAATATATTACAGTCTTCTACCCCAGTTGGGAAGAAATCTTCGGCATTAGCAGACAATTTCTGTCCCTGCGTGTTCAAAGACACAGTAAAATAACTTATCTTTGATGAGTCTGATTTACATGAGAAATTCATCAAAACTCCTCTTAAAACCGTAAACGGAGTCCTTTGAATATCTGGAAACATTACATACGACTCATCAAAAAGTTGGTAACAATAAAAAGCCGAATACCTACCACGTACAGCGCGTTGGTAAACGTGAAAATGCTTTGCGTACGATCCAAAGCTGTCGAAACCAAAACTTGCACGCCAAGATTACTCAGCTAGTAAAAGATTCTAAGCAAACACGACGTATTGATACAGAAAACTTCCCTCGTAAACTAGTTTTTGGACGCTAGACTTTATTTTAAGAAGAGTTACGAAGCAAATAAACGATTTTTCAAGCTAACTTCAATCTGCTTACACTTATATGCAAATCTTTAAAGAGAAATTACGTGCATATGCATGCATTTTAAGTACCAGCTGTAGTACCAACAAAATTTTGAGCTCATCATACTCGTAACACAAATACGGATTACATATTGAATTTAAGTGTCTATTTAAATTCTTGCCTAAGTTGTTATAAACTTTAGAAGCATGCAGCAACTGATTATAAATAAAATTATCACTGCCATAACTCCAGCAAGGGTGCGAGGCCTACATAAGGGATTACACAGAATACAAATGGGAAACTCAGGACGGATTAAACCTAATTAAAACGGGATAAACTTTATATAAACTTTTATGGAGCCTTAGATAAAAACATAATGCGTGTCTGCGGGTTTCCAATAACAGATTTTGTGAAGCATAAATCCCAGACCACCGGACCGTTATTCAGCTTACCCCTATATTGCCCGCGAGACACAACTTAAGAGTGATGGCAACCCGAAAACTAACTTGACATTATGAGAATAAGGTTTAAAATCAATTCTTTGCACGTGTTGTAGTTTTTAACGTGCAGTTTCATAAATCTGCCTAGTGTTCTCCAGTGCGGTGAACATCACAGGCATGCACATACTAACTTACGTAAATTGGTCTCCTAAAATTAACGTAAAAAAACTGTGAACTTGACATATTACGCGGCAGTTTGCCATTGAACACGAAAAATGGATTGAATTAGCTCTGGTTGGCTTGTTGCCGGAAAATGCGAACTATTGTAAAATTTCGTATACTAACATTATTTTCTTTGAGATACTAAAGTTATATTTATAATAGCAGTCAATTATAATAATCTTAAAAGTATAATCTATAGCTCAGTCATCATACAGTTTATTCAACTAAAGAATCTCAAAATATTTAAAAATATTTGATTTTGTAACTAGTACTATGTTGGCAAAGATATAGTATGCCCTACTAATTTCACTCCACGTCTTGCTGTATTTGTAATCTTTCTTACATCGTTCGACATAATTACGGTTTTTAAATTAAATATATTTATAGTTTCTAAATAAAACTTTATGTTACATCCAGTGTATATAGAGTTCCTGCAATCTCAAATCTTGAAGCTGCAATAAATCCACATTGCTGCTCATCAATCAATACTGTGCAAACTCCAGTGGCATTTTTATTGATTACATAGAGATTTTTAAAATTTACTTATTAATATTTTCTGTATTTGCAAAATATACAAAAAAGAAAACTTTTACACACATCAAGACACGCCAATAACAAAAATGATAAAATAAAGGAAAAGATTAGTCGAGTTTTTTTTAAATTAAGCAAATATATTGTGTCATCCATTAATAGTCAAAATTGAAAATTGAATAAAGTTAAAATGTAATACTAAATAAATAGTTTCTAGGGTCCTCAGTTCACTAAAGTTATATAACTTATAAAAATATTGTAAAAGCAAATACGTGCCTTCCATCAAACAACGAATTTCTCGACTTTGCAGATTACAAATATTGTTTGGATCTACAGATAAAATAAAATAAAGCTAAATATGTTTTAAACATATCGTTCTGCGGTTGGTTTTTATAATTTGTTTTTTCTGTTTATTGTGGTTTCCGTGAACTTCTTCAGCCACCATAAAAACAAATACTAGTAGATGCGATATATCATAATGATTCTTCAATGTGGAATAATTATCTTACATTTCCGTTAGGTATCGAATTAATTTCAAATTCCGATAAGGAAACTCACACAAATATTTTATACTGTTATAGACATAAAGCATAAAAGTATTTGATATCAGAGCGGTTCGACATTACATGGTTATAGTCGGTTAATTGGTTGACATTTGTGGTTTTTTTATCATAAGTCATCATCGTCCCGGCTGACGGAATGACCCCACTCTACCTACATTGAAGCGATTAGGCCTATGATAAATGGTCACCATCAGGCTGACTCAGGGCGAATTGGTCGACATCTTTAAATTACTTAGGAGATGCATAGATGCATGCAAATTGAGACATAGTGTTTTTGTTCACCGTAGGAGCGTCAGATAAATGTGCATATGAAAATCAAAAATCACATTGGTACATAGCAGAAGCGACCCCGGGCTTCCCGATTCCAAGAGCAGTGCTGAATCCACAAGGCCATCAATGCTTCTATATAAACTGCAGCAGCGCATATATTTACTATTGGGAATGTAAGGTGGCGTAGGTTAACTGTTAACCTATAAAAAGTGTAAAATTAATATTTAGTATATTGTGTTAATAGTATAGGATTATAATAGAGAGTGGCGACTGTGAATGTGAATAAATTATGATTATGTTTATAAAAGGCAAAACAACAGCCAATACAACTAGTTTTAGATCGGACCAAAAATGCTAAAATATATGTAAAATGAATAATTAAACAAACAAAACATAAAGGGTGCGGATCAATAGAGTCTGCAGACTGAAAAAGAACTCATATAAAAAAATAAATAATATTTATAAATATGAGTCAGAGTCGAAGGTACTTTAACCGTCAATATTTAATTTGATGTTAAAAACAATAAAAATGTATTTTAAGTAACATCATTTATTTTATATCGTTTTTACTATAATTTAATTATGTGATAGAACTTTTATTAAACATAGGCACAATAATTGTGACAGTGATATCTTTTACAATTTGAAATAGTTATTCTTTTCATAATCAAAGAACACCAGAAACTCATAGTAACAAACAATCTGTCAATTTTAGTATCTATAAATAGATATTCAAATAACTAGAGAGACTCAACTATTAATGAAATTGTGTGGGATGATTCCAGACCAGTTTCTACAAATTGAACTCAAGTAAGCCACAAAACTTGAAAATTGATTACTCCCTAAATGTATTTAGAAGTCGGAAAGGCAATTATTATGAGTACAAAAAATCTCTAATCTCGCAAACACTATTTATCTTCAGCGAGGCATCCCTGCAGTTGCCAAAGTTCATTCAGTTTTCGGATCAGATAAAGCAAAGACATTGACAAATGATCGGACGGATTGGACGGACGACGCGCGCGTCCGTGCGATCGTTGTACGCCGCCTATGGATCCGCTTCGAAAAACTCGAATTAATCTTCCTGAGAATGCTTAGTTACTCGACCGAATTCGATAAGCTCCTTGTATTTGATATTGTTGAAATAGAAACTGCGACCGATACGACCAGATTAAGTTTAAGCTGCCGGAATAATCGCTACTACTCTGAAATATCGATGAATTGCTTTGTCTCCTTACATTGTGATACAGTTTGTTAATTATATTAATCTTAAGTACTCTTAATCGAGCTATTGAACATTTTATTTCACAGTACGTATAAAATTAAAATACGTATAAAATTATTCAATACATACTTACTAAATGTCAATGTAATTAATATACATTATAAAAAAATTATATGGCAAATCACGAGCCATAAACATATGCCAAAACAGCACATAGATTGCTTAGTAGTGGATGAAAGGATAGCTAATAGAGACTGACAACAGTAATTACTGTTTTCACTTAGTATTATTAAACTAATCTTCCTAGCGATATTAATAGACTAGCCATAGGATGCGCGAGAAAGGATATTGCATAATTTCACTCTCTGTTCCTTCAGTAACATACCCTGATGGAACATTCAACTGACACTATCGAGAATCGAGATCCAACTTTAAGCGTGATCTAGCCTTGAACGTTCATTTAAATTCCCACTTGTTTTGAGGTCTCTACCTCGGTACCTTTAAAACAAATAGTAGTAGGGGTAATTAGAAAGCGACAAAAGCTTAGGCGAGTATGCCTCAATGAAATGAAAGGATAAAAAGATAACAGATTACAGAAGCTATACAATTAAAAGAATTAAGTAAAAGTAGCTTAGAAGAATCTGATATAATAAACAAAGTACTATAAACCCTATTAGTACTTAATTTTATATGGTTCCCTAGCAACTAAGCCCATTAAAATAATTCATATAGATTTGTTCACAACTCAAAACGAAAAGTATGTTAATTTTTTTCACAAAATATGGTCAAATTCATTGCTTATGAGACGGCATCGCAGTTAGTATTCTTCAAATATTGTTAAAATACTTTACTCGCCATTGTATACCTATGAATATCATATCTGACAATGGTACTGAATTCGCAAAGCAACCTTTTATAAGCAGTTCTGCTATATCGTCCCTGATGAATACTGGTTACCCAACGCTCCAAACTGGAGATGGTCCAAAACGTCCTCTCTACTTCATGTCGACCATGAAATGACACCAGGTAAATAAAGATGACATCGATGGAGGAGTTTGATACTTCTCTTACGCATCATGTGGTTGACCGTTCATACAAAGGGACCCCTCAACTCCACAACATCAACTATTGAATTTTGTATTTCTGACTGATGTGCATTTTATTAATACAAAATAAATATATGAAGCAACAACGCAAGAAAAATTTTTGACTCGAAAATCTCACCCAGACAGAAAAAGTCACACTTTGTATACCAAAGTGGTAGCAAGGGAAGCATTGACGGTTCCGTTACATCAGCTATACCCAGCCAGCGAGGGCTACTTGTCTAGTAGAATCCTAGGTTAACAGCGAACTAATGCTCCAGACTACTGTGAAGCTTTCGCGTCCTTACAAGTTATGACACACAACATTCTTTTTAACTAAAATGTATAAAACTTGTAGATGTCACAAGTTGAAACCACCCGTGCCTTTTAAGCATAGCAAATCCAGTTGCAACTCTTCAGCCAGAAGTTGTGACTAATTTAGAACGGTTATAATAATTTTTTTCCAATATTTAATAAAAACAATAAAAATAGTTTTTGGATTAAATTATATACTTTTTAATAAGCTTTTATATACTTATATATGAGTTTTATGTTTCTACTAAAATGACAAATATTGTTTAGCGAATAGAGCGTCTTAAAGTGTTCTCTGATAAAATGGCGCCATCTGTTATGCTAAGTGATAAAACATCGCCTGCTGCGGAAAAAATCGTTTGGTGTAATATTATGCAAGGCTTGCTTTAATCATAAAGTTTAGTTTTTTTCCTTAACTACTAGTACTATAGCTACAAAACTTTTCAAAATTGATGTATAAACTTAAAACTAAAATACAAATGTAATTATCGATATCGTAAATGAAAATCGCGATCGCGTAAAAAAAAGATGCCAATACAAAACAATATATTTTCCAATAATAATAATAGCATATGAATGTATACCATGTTTAACAACTGTAATTAAGAAATTTTTCGCATCCCTTTTTTATGGCTTTCATATTAAGTTAAAATAATAAAAATTATAAAAGTACTACAAAATTAAACGGGTTTTCTTTCACAGTTTATTTAGATGCTGTTTTTTACAACAATTTCCTAGTGATTATCATTCACAGTTACACATGCATAATATGTTACGAAACAAAATAAGAACTTTCCAAGGTGCGTAAATACTGAAGTTATGAGAAATTATGCGATGGTATCACATTTCCAACCAACTTACGAAGTAACGACAGCTTAATTTAGACTGCGTCGCAAGCTCGCTACGTACAGGCTTGCTGAAAACTTTACTCGGTTGTAAAAGTAAATTATGTGTAATTATCAACTTCATACCGCTCACGAGGTGTGCAAAATGTTACATTGAATTATTACGACTGACAATCGAGTTTACGTCTAATGCCATTTGTAAAGGCCAGGCTTATTACACACATTAGCTTCATGCGCGGCATTGCCTACGTGAAATTTGTATGTCAGACAGAGGAATTGAAATAAAAACTAAAACTAAAAAAGTGAGACAGCGTGAAATAGAGGACAGGTAGACAGGACAGGTAGACCGACATCGACTAAGAAGCATACGAGCATGCTGAAAAGGCACAGTTAGGCGGAAGACACGACCAAAGTTTCCTTCTAAACCTACACACAAATTCCACAAATAAACTATACGATTAGTATTCTATTCATAGACCGAATACAACTCCTTATTGAAGATTCTTAAAACAAAGAAACAAAATGATTAATCTCGTTAACTAAACATGTACCAACAACGCAATAAAACCAAAAACTATTAAGAGCAATTGTTATGTATATGCAAAACATAAGCGCACACCAAACTAATAAAAATTATTCAGTGGTATGGCTAAATGAAATCCTTACAATTGCTTAAGAAAAATGGCCGTTGGTTTTTTTTATTAATTTTTAAAATTGCTGCGTAGTATTCCTCTAACGCTGACGTAACACTACTGATACTTAGCATTCAAAAATAAGTTGTTTTGTTTGTATGGGAAAAAGAGCAACTAGACTAACGCATATATATATTACTAGCTGTGCCCGCGACTTCGTCCGCGTGGAATAGTTATTTTGCGCACCTCAGCTGTTACCCGATCTTGACAACGCGACATATCCAAATTTGGTACCATAAAAACGGTCATTGTGACTAAACCTTAAAAGATAGACATATGCCGTCGCGGACTTTTTTTTAGATCATGTATAGAGGAATAATTCTTTCATACATATTTTTTGTGTATCTTGAACCGTTTTCGCAGCGCACGCAAAGAAAGCTTCAAAAATGAATAATTTTCCCCGTTTTTACACATTTACCGCTCTGTCTTGCTCCTATTGGTCATAGCGTAATGTTATTAGCCTATAGCCTTCCTCGATAAATGGACTATCCAACAAAAAAATAATTATTCAAATCGCACCAGTAGTTTCGGAGATTAGCGCGTTCAAACAAACAAACTCTTCAGCTTTATATATTAGTATAGAGTATAGATATTAAGCCGGCTATACTCATTGACTGTTGTATTGCTATCTTGGTAGTTGCCGTCCAGGTTGGCCAGCCAACCAAATAATGTCAGATTTTCGTCCACACGTCAAAAGATTTTCATCAGCAACCTCTTTTATTCGGCTAACATGTTGGGCTAACTCCAGGCTCAAACGGTGCAGTCGGAATTACGTCGGCGATGGCGCTGTGATATCGCTACCTATTAGTCTTTAACCTGAGGTGCAGAATCTCCACCATGCAAATTTGTGTTTTTCTTTTAATTTTTTAATATCGTCATTACATTTAACGACACTCCTTTGATAAGAAAACACCACGAGGCAACGTGCCCACACATGGAATGAAACTAAAAGGTGTATGTCAAACAACCCCGAAGCAACTAAAACAGCTTCGTTGGCTTAAACCTAATACGCAAATTACTATAAAGTCCACTAGTAATTGATATACTATACTAGCACACATAATTATAATATATAATTATTATACAGTCCTTAAAAGAATATTTGTTGCTACTCAGACCTATAAACATATGATGTAATAATAATATGTGACTATAAATAAAACCGAAAACAGTCACAACTAAAAGGGAATAGAATCATAAATATTTTGAATTTGTAATTGTAATGAGTACTTTTTAAAATTCAACATAATAAAATTTTTGAAGATAACGGAAAATGTCAATGAACTCTTGATAATAAGGTACCGTTGATAATATGATTGCTAATCTCGTAATTATCCTATGTATGGATACAAATAATAGGACTTTCGAGAATGCATGAATATAGCAATAAATCTTCATTTAAGTGCTAGGGGTTCAAGTTCTCATTATGCTCAGACACTTCATTAAATGCACACAAATGCAAATGAATACACAAACAAAGTTAAATCGTACGTGTCTGTACGAACTTACGCTTATCATACCTACCTCTATCATCGAATAGAGAACCTATTAAGTGGTACTATTCAGGTTTGTTTACACAATACATGGTTTATAAACAACAAAAATAAATAAATAGATAAAGAGTTTACTCTAGCTCCAATCACAAAGAGTCATCACAAATCACACAGTAGTACAATCATAAAAAAATATATGTGTGATTCCCAAAAAATCTGCAACCTCAATAAACGCCACAGTTGTACTTTACTTTAGTTATTTGACTGCCTATCTCACCTTCACACCAGAACACAGCAATACGAATACTAAACTGCCTTTCCATTCCATACCTATATGTTCTAATTTATTATGAATTATCGCAGCGTTACGGGTAAGACTTTAAAATGCCTGCCACGTAGTTAATTCTATAATAAATAGTATACAAAATAAAAAGTCAAATATTGCTATTAGCTTAAACATTCCTAAGCTTTCTTCTCTCGCAATGGGATATACATAATATAAAAAAATATATTGGTACAGCAGGCTATATCTTTGCTCATTGTATGCGTGTATGATTGGTCTCATTACACGTGCGGTATATGTTTGTGGAAAACAAAAACATTATACATATTACAAGTATATTGGACGCTGTCATATTACTGCTTATCAGAGGTAAGATATTTGAAGAAATAATGTTATTAGTTAGCATCAACGCAGCTCATATCTGTCCACACCAAAGAGCACGAACCACACGTGGTTTTACCACGTATTTTAGGTTTTATGAACCAGCACATACGTTACTATTTAACGCATATTAACACTAATGGTTTCTCCGTTAACATATTACATATCATTGCCATTAGTGATCTACTTATAAAAAATATTGATTTACGTTCTGGTAGTTATCAAGTCACGTTAAATACTCCTGCTTCGTTACGCCTCTTAAGTCCACCACTGACTGGCCTAAAGTCTGATTTCATTACAGCTGCCTTTTTAACATGTTCTATTACAGATTTTACTGAAACTCTTAGCAATGCGTAGATAATGTAGTTAGTATAGTTCTCGCACCCACCCCAATCAATTCTCAAGAAAAAGTTGTAAATACCACCTAGATCTATAAAAAACAATTAATTTACTTAGATTGTCTTCTATTTATAACTTGTCTACTTAAAATGAGCATGTTCAAAAAATTTTGAAATTAACAAATATTTCTAACACTTACACCATTTAGGGTAGCTCGAAGTAATCTCTAAAAGGCTTGCATTATATAGGATCTAGGGTAGCGGATAGACATACATATATAAATAAATTTGATAGAAATATAAGAATCACGTCTAAGGTACAAATGTTCGCATTCAGCTCGCAAATATCTGCCCCCACCGGGACTCGAACTCGGGACCTCACAGATGGCGACACCTTGAAACTGGTATACCAACCACTCGACTGCAGAGAGAGAAATAGCTACAAAATTAGTCAAATCTTCAAATTAAAACCAAACTCAGACTCTGATTTCAATTAATCGCTGTATCTACAAATCACATCTACTTAACGCGATCTTACCAATTTGCCCGTAAGATCTTCGCCCTCGTTAGCAGATAAGCCTAAATAAAGGACGGCTGCCTTAGACGACAGATTTTATTGCTTCCCCGTTTCGGTTTATGACATCATAATTTATTGCGTGAGCGAAACGTTCCTTTTTATGGTGGACGTCCTAATTCGAGCCTTCCTTTCTTGGACCCACAAAAGCATCTATCTTGGAAACGCGTTCCAATAAATACCATTTTACGAGTAATAACGAATGATGATGTGTGAGAAGCTTTTTGCGTTCAAAAATGGGCGGCCGTAGTAAAAAAAATATTTAAACCCTGGTACATAAGTCATTTTTTTAAATTTAGGTATGACTTTTGCAAATAAAATAAAACATTAAATAAAATTGGAAATTAATTTAATCATTTATTTGCATAGGTTTGCTTTTAATTTTTGCATATATTGACAAACAAAACAGACAGCCCTCCTGGTAGTAAGTAGTTACAGCTGCCTATTATTATTATTATTTTATTTGCGAGAATTTTATTTTTTATGGCTACTATAACTAGTAACCATTGCTCACTCCGACTTAAATATACGATTATAATCCTAGCACCCTTTATAATTCATCCGTAAGGTTTAAATACTTCATGAAGTGTAGAGGATTTTCTGGACATTCACGAAAATTTTGTCAAAGTTCATGTTTAGTTAGATGTCGACCGTGTCGTTGTATAAGTGCTCAGAAGTCGGTTAAAACGTATTATAGCGTTTTCACTCTTTCATTCAGAACGTGCAACTGTCGAAATCCTTAAGTATTATAAAATCTCTGTACAGCCTACAGTTACCCGTGAGTAATCTTGTGATTGTGCTGATATGTATCCTGCGCAGCTTCATTATTTCAGTGGCAAAATTGACTGTATGGCCTTTTAAAGAACCCTTTTAATATTCGCGACGACGGTAAAACATTTTTTCATTTTTTTAATAATTTTTTTTTTTACATTTTCGGCAATAGGAATCCACGAATACCGAACTTAATTTATTCCTTTACTTATGTACTATTTATTTAAATAAATATTTGTTGATCCACTATGATGGGACTTTCAGTGTTACTGGCTCCCCGCCTATTACTTTAACATCAGATTCATATAGATTCCATTGCTGCATTCTTGTAGTCAACAGTTCCGCTTTGTTACTCAAATACTGGGTAGACTCGTGGCCCTCGGTGCGGATGCATATCAGTTGTTATAATGATAGGTCAATCTTAAATAAAGATGATCTTGACTAATAACTCAAACCTATCATTAGATTTGTTAGACTAGTTTTACCATTTATGAGTTTTATCGGAGGGAGACTCTATTTATAGGGCTGTCTATTTGGGTTTCACATATTTGCCGTTTAACAGCACCGTTTCAATTACTATGTGAATGGTATAAATAAAATAATTAAACCACTATATACGTACTGTGACTTTACATCTAATGTCACAATTTAGTAACGTACGCTGTGATTTTTATAGGGTTCGAAGATTTGCTGTGAATCTCAGAGGAGCTTCATGTAGGTGAGCAGTCTGTTTGTTTGTCAATTTAAATAAATAAAAGAAGAATAATAAATTATGTTGAAGATTTTAAGCTATATTATATTTTCAATTACTTGATTATCCATATTTTCGACAACATCTTCAGGAGATATAGGTACACATAATTCAAGACTGAAACTTCTTAATTCTGATGGTGTTGGCATTTCGTTTCTGGTCGGTAACTCTCGAGATTTACTTGAAATGAGTTTGCCAAATTTTAAAACAGCCTGTAAAATTTACATTCCTAAACCTTCTCTCATCATATTTTTACATCAAATATACTAACAGACAATTTCAAAAAAGATGAAAATACTTCAGATGGACACTTTACCACGATTAATTATATTTTGAAAGCAGACACAACAATGCTGTAAACCATTACTTTGTTTGTATAGTACTAAAATAATATAAGATAGTGGTAACTAGCGAGGTAAACATTTCTAACCTCCACTCCTTTTTAATATTTTAACATCACCAAATGTTGATTATTTTGTCAATGTATCATACATTAGAGACTGATGAAAGGAATTCATTTCTATTATTGGTTCAATAGACAGGAACCTAATTTCACTATTATTATATTTATCATTTGGTTCGATAAATACTAGGGTCAGAGTTTGTTGACACCTTAGCTAAATCAATTGTGCAAATATAGACAACTCCTAAATTTTACTTATCTTTGCTGTTATTCAATAAATAATTAATAGTACCGACTGCACTGAGTAATTTATCTGCTGCAGACCTAACCAGCGGTAGCTTGAATCCTTCTCTACTACCGGCGGTTTACTAAGTAATTTTTTTGTTTTTATATATATTAAAAAAATATTTTGAAATTTTAATTTAATAAATAGATCGAAATAATAATCATTATTATCTCTATAATAAACTTACTGATCTAGTTGGTATCGGTAAGGCAGAAGCAGCGTACACAGCAGGACAGGATAATATAATGCTCAAAGGTATATGCATCTTCAAAACAGCAAAAGGCGAACTCCATGAATCCACTGCTGAACCCCCTGCAGAAATTATTTTCCAACCTTACTTGACGTTCCTATTTTAACAGGATTCTGCGCGCAATTCATTACTTACCAGGATATATTCTAGTTGGATATCTCATAGAACTAGAATAAATACATCTTATTTTCGTTTTTAATTCCCGTGTTAGATCCCATATGCATAAAATCTGCCCCTCGCTTATCCCTTCAACATAAACAATCACAATACTGCCAGCATCAAGTGCAAACCCAGTCAAAACGTCATCTGTCGTGTTAGATTGTAAAAGAAATTTGTTAATATTTTTTATCTGCGATACAATTTTGTTTGCTGATTCTTTTTCCCGAATATAGCATAGAACTCTTGCGAAACTCTTTGATAGCTTTTTTGGTTGACAACCAACTATACCTATTGAAACTTCTAATGACATTTGAGCCTTAAGAACTACATCAGGAGGCACCAAAAAATTCTGTCTATATGATGCATTAGTAAGGTTCATATCGTTAGTGCATAATTCTGCTCTTTCTAAACATTTGAAATCGACTCTTGGTGGAAATAATGGAAACTCGCCTCTTATAACTTTATTCGTCCCTTTAGCCAAACACGTTGCGTCAATTCTAGTTACAGCTATTAGAAAATCATGAGTTTCGAGACTTATTTTGCCAGAAGTTGTTCCAAAATGTTTGTCACATTTTTTATTACCGAAAAGTTTAGGCTCAGCTTGATTTTGGTCATCCCTTATTGCACGTACCTAAAAAAATTACTCGTTATAAAAATGTTCAATGTCAAGAAACCTGTCTACAAAAACCTGTCAAACAACCTGAATTTCAAATGCATTTTCTAAAAAAAAAGCAGTCATAGCAGAAACAGATTCTGGATCAATAGGTAGGGCATGATGATCGTCAATATTTAAATCATTGTTTGGCTTGAAAATTCGATGCTCAGACTCATGTTTTTCGTGACCTATAATCCATCGTGTATAAAGGTAGGATATTCTGAAATGTCAAGTACTTAATAAAAATAAACTTCATTAATTTTAGTAAATTATTATTAGCTTGGAAACTGATATGGTTTGTTAGTATAAGTATACATAAATTATATTTTTAAGATGATATAAATATTCTAATACTTAATTTTGATAATAAAGTTATTTTATTCTTTAATCTTAATAATTAAATTATTCACTACTTATTATATAATACTTCAAGTTATAAATTTCAAATGTAATTAAAATACCTTAACTTTTTAAACTGTTCCACTGGAATGTCGAACAATTTATTTACGTTAACAAAAATAAATGGATAATCGTCGTCGGCTGGCAGATTACTGCTGCTGACTACTGATATAAATCCTCCAAGATCGGGAGGAGAGTTACCGAATATCTTAAATGACAAAACTCTGCCAACTCCTGGAATAAAAATTATATTTTTTATATATCAATAAGTTTATATGGGGCCAGTAATTAGCTAGATTAAATAATTATATGTTCACCAGCTAATAATGAATCGCCAAGTAATGTTATTTGAAATTTAATTTTTGCTACTTCTGGGGCCTTTTTCTTTAGTTTCTCGTTCAAACTGTTTGAATCTTTACGTACTCTAGTTTTATTTTCTTCCGACTCTTGAGATTTCATTTCATTTTCAACTCCATTTAAAATATATTGCTTTAAATTGTACATTAACTTATCTTGATGCCGAATATCTTGAAAAATATTAAAATAAATTATTTTTACCACAAGTACAATAGTCGTATGACTGAGAGTTTTTTTTTATTTATTTAAATGTTTAAATATGTATAAGCACCTGTAACTGCTCGTGGCTTATCAAATAAATCATCAAATATTGTAGCTGGTATAGAATCAACAACTAAATTCCAGATCAATGCTTGCACGAATTCATGAATTGTCTCTTCTCTGTCTATTACATCTGTTACGGATGCGAAATACCTTAACTCGCCAAACTTTAAAGGACAGATATATACTTCGAAATTTTTATCATTTTTCGCTCTGCCAAAACAGATATTTGATTTATTATAAATTATTAGTTGGTTAAGTCATGAATAAAACTTTCGTTTACTAACTTATGTAACATTTATATCATGATTATCACTACGAGACAATAAAACTAAGTGACTATCGCTACAAGTAGTAAAACAAAAAGAAATAAAATGTTATATTGGTAATGTTCGAATGTATAATAAGGATAAAATTATCATTATTAGAAATATTTTTGCTATCCCAGCTAATTTAATTTAATACAACATTGTTCTGAAAGTGGGCAGTCGTCATCGGGACTTTTAGGGCTTGTGGGGGAAATTTTGTGCTTGTTCTAAAACGAACGTAAGCCATATCATCCAATCCTCGTAGATCATTACATTATTATTTCATTTTTATGTGATGCTGTTATAATAATTTCATTAGATAAAATATATTATAAAAATAGGGTAGACGATCACAACTGATTATGGCCGTTTGTATCTAATGAAAGTGTGTCAATATAGCAATTTCAGTTTAATTTTTAAAATATATTGTTTTTAAATTTCTAAAAAATAAGCAATTATTATTTACGTAATTCTATTGAAACGAACACATTATTAGCATTCCCACATACACGCATACAAATTTGGTGAGTTTACTTAGTTATGACGTCACGATTGCAGTGTTTTTAGTATGGAGCGTTTTTGAGCGACCCGCGACAGCGCCGTAAACATGTCGATAAATCTTCAAAAGTAATAGGTGCAAGTGTACTGTTGGTTCTACAATATTTCTTACTCACTTAAAATAGTACTCTTATTATGTATAGAATTTAAAAAATTGTTGTCTACCCAATTATCTGAATGATAAATTTGTGATTCGTACTTACGTAGATCCTAAATGAGATATTCCCACTGTAGGTGTTACAGACAAGGTGAATTTTTGCAAATCTTTCACTCTTACTGGAAATATATGTGGTATAGAGAAAGCTAAGAATCTTCGCTGCAGAAATAGCCACGTTCTCACCCATCCATAATTAGAACCACACCATATCTGTTATGAATATTTTTTTCATAAGCATAATCATAGTAGAAGTATGATGCTCCAAATGTCAGCAGAGCCAATATTATCTATCATAGCGCAAGGTGCTTACACTTTCACAGGATAGCCTGCTCTATATTTTACTCCCGTGACAGTTTTATAATTGACTGTGGCAAATTTAATAGCATCCATAATTTCGTGTGGACTTGCCTACAAAGTTTTCTCTTCGCACAATTTCGCTTACCCTAATAATCCACATGGTTCGAATCTCGAGACATAATTAGGGTAGATCTTGTGATTTTGTAAATTTACAAAGAGCATTTCTTTAATTAAGTACATTCTTATTACTAGAATATGTTACTACAAATTCAACATATCTAACAAGTAGGTACATGTTATTTATGTACAACATGGAAAGGTGAAATGTTTACCTTGGCTACATGAGGCCATATAAGAATGTCTATGTCGTAGCTTTGACCGGGGTACAACTGGTACTGAATTTTCATTCCTTGACTGCATGTGCCAAGTTCAACCCAGCCCTCGTTGCAATCATGCCACACATCGACACCAAGAATTTCAACACAAAAACTAATTGTGAATACGCTCTTGCCAAACCGTGACATGTCAACTGCTACTGGTTTTTGGGATACTTTATTCATTCTCACCGATTATCCGAAATTTCTTATTAATTGTTAATATTTACTTTCTTTTTGAAATAATATTCCGCTTCATTAAATATAACTAACTTCTTGAAAGTCTCTTTATTAAAACCAAAGTCTATTATTCTTTATTTAAGACCTCAAATAAGAAAACAATCTATTTTCAGTAAATTATACTAACTTGATATATAGAAAATATTAATAAAAGTTTAATACTATTTAAAAATAAAGACTATTCCTTGCCCTTTTAAAGTTGTATAAAGTACATTGACAAAGCTTGTCAAATAACATAAAATAGTATCGTTGAGTTTGCGCAAAATACACACTTGTCTCTGCGACTGAAGACTTATCTAAACTTAACCTAAAATCACCTGATTCAAATAGCTTTTTTAATATAAAAGTTATTAACAATGTTGTTTCGGGAAATATGGTTTAAACTGAAAAAAGTAACTAATTACAAGATGATTAGAAGTAGGTAGTGATAAAAATACTAAATTTATGCTCAGAGTAATGATTTCAAAAATAAAATAGTTTACTCTTTGGTTTATGAAAAAAGCTGAACCGATTACGATGTAATTTGATCACATATAAGATATTCTTATTGCATGTGAATATATTTTCAATTCGATCCAGTACAATTGTTCTTGAAATTAGACCAATAATATTGAAGTCAAGCTCGCGTTACGTCACCGTCTGTTTAGCCTAGTGTATCCTGTCACGAGCACTAACTATTATATAACAATAACTTTTTGCTTCTACTCAAGATCTTTTGTCACCAACATGATGTTGTGACAAATAAACAAATGTGGTTATCACTCTATTACTGAATACGAAATCAAATAAATTAATATTATATAAATAAAATTTACAATATACCAATAAAACACCAACCTAGGTAGTCGTCGATTACCTAATAATAAAAAGCGTTGGAGGTCGAATTCGGCATTATCCTTCAATAATCCGGCCGCAGAGAGACGTGCGTTTTTGACAGGTACCGTCATTTGCTTGGGTATATGGGATAAGGTTGGCCTTGTCGGACAACAACATGACCGTCTTCGATGTGTCTGAACTCGAACTTGAATATTATTAAATCATTTTTCTATGTACCAGTTTTAACAAGCTTTATTATTGAAATTAAAAAGGTTTAATATTGTTTTACTACTTTTTCTTTTGCCATATCCGATACGCACATACCAACAATGAACTCATTGTCGATAACTTGCGGCACAGATTTTATATCATCGGCTTAAGACAATCGCCACAACAACAATGGGCGAAAAAATTTCTAATCAATACTGTTTGCTATTGATTTGTTTGCTTGTGTACTTTCATATTGTAACGCTTGGTAACGTTTCCTGCTTATCAAAAATATATAACTTTCTGTGCAACATTTAGTGAAACTGAAATGAATAGTTTATTCATTTAAATTACAAGAAGTTTTGTTTTTCAACCTAATATCAATACTTCACACGTACCATTGAATTTCCGGGCTACCCCGACACCACCAACTAAACTTATCCTTCAGCCGTTACCTTATGGCTGGTAATAAAAGAAAGCGGCCGCTCTTTATAAGAGGTCACAGGCAACAGACTAGAACCACAGCGCCATCGTATATCTTATGTTATATTATACGTAATTTATGGAACACTACATATTATATTAAAACACATATAAAATAATGCAATATGTAACTAAAATATATGGCTAAATGTAACACCAACTATGAACAGGTTTGTTTCCATGCAAATAGCGCACACCAGCGCTGCAACCAAATTTTTTGATCTCGCATTATCTACAACTACTGCCACATAAGATGTATAATAATATTGAAGACTAGACTGTACGGACTTTTAGTACCGATTGCCTTTCCTTTAAGAAAGTGAACATAAAAAAATATCAAATATAATTTTTCTTCTCAATAGTCTGTGGTTAAGAATCAGAGCATAGATTACCCAAAGTTTTTTATCAGAGATAATTTTTGCAAACAAGAAGCGATTATATTGCAATGGTAAATGAAATTGTTTAAAATAAATACACGATAATTAATAATGGCTAATATAAATTGTATGTCTAGAAAAATTATATGCTGTACGAACATAAAGTAAGTATTATGAAGAATGTGATGAAGATGTTTTGTAAATAAAAATTTTATCTATCTATTACTATACAGTATTTTGTGATGCTTCTCTTGTCAGATAGAAGAAATATAAATAAATAATTTATAATGCTAACATTATCTATTCATAGTCTACTGTTCTCCTGAACAACATGCATACATTAATTTCGAATATATGTTTTACACAAGTCACCATAATTCTCTACATTCCTAGTAAAAATGTAATTATTTCAAAGTACACTATTACAACTATTGCATTAGTCTAAATATTAGGTTACATATGAAATTGCCATTTTGGATAAAGATTTTGATACAAAATTATTAAATTATTTATATAATGTTTAATTTAGACCAAAAATTGTTTTGAAACTTTTTAACACTTCTCAATATATATTAAAGTAAGTAATAACGTAAAATTGAAGGCAAATAAATAGTTTTTAGAAATTTTCAGTTAATAAATTTGAATTTTTGAGGGATGTAGAATCAAATTTCCTATTTAAATAAAATTATTGTGAGATTCAGGAATAATTAAAAAGTACACAGTAGGGTTAAAATGAAATGTAATGAAAAAATGTTTTTTTTTTTCTTAAATAAGCTAAATGTATTAAACAAGAAGAATCAAAATATCCATAAGTTGTCGTATGGCTATGTGACTGGAGAAAAATATAGGTCTAGTAAAATTAAATATGTATTTGTTTGAATTATTTCTTTTCAGATAAACATAAGATTGTTTATGTTTACAAACAAAATAATAACTTATATATGGTTGAGTACTATGGGTTTATTAATTTTTATTTTTATTGTGCCATTTTTTGTGTTACATCATAATCAACAATATTAGGTATATTATTACAGTACTAAATTATTGCAGCATTATTACAGCAGTATTTTAAATAATTATTTTATAACTACATACTTTAAAACAATTATTTAAAATAGTACTGTAATAATTACTGCCAAATAATTTGGTAGAAATACAAAAACATTAGCTAATTATTTTATTCACAATTACAGGGATCTATTTAGACTAAATAATAAATTTTCCACATCAGTGATACAGTCAATTAAAGATGTTAAATCTGAAACCACTATACACAAGGAAGAATTAAAAAAGTTCTCAGAAATGAAAAAGACTTGGTGGGAACTTAATGGGCCAATGAAAGCTCTGCATTCCATGAATAGCATAAGGTAATATATTATTTCATATATAGTTTTCATCATCTCACCTCATATACATCGAGGAATACAAGTCTCTGACTGAGGCAAAGTGATTAGCGATTAGGTCTTGGTGAACCACACTAACCCATTATTGATTGATTTCCTCACTTCACTGTACTTATGAAATACAAAAACTGAAAAAGACATACATGCAGGGTCGCCTGGACAACGACACACCTCCGGATTATAAAACCAGTGCTGAAACAACAGTGCCACTGATGCTCCTCAATCAATAGAATCTTAAAAGTATCTGGATATCACTAAAAAGAATTATGTTTATTATTTTGAATCATTATATTTGGCAATAACCTAATACACATTTGTATATTGATGTCTCAAAAACTCATCACAACACAATATATTTATTTGGACAAGTCTCACAAAATTAAAAAAGAGTGTGATGAACATATTATTGAAGACGTGATTAATATATTGTATGTTTATGTTATCTCATTTTATAATTTAAGTTTTATATTGCCATATGTGTACTGTTTTGGTTATGTGTTGTTCATGTTGTACACACATACCTAGGAATATGGTCTGGTTATGTAATATATTGTTGTAATGAATTGAAATAGCTCAATGTCCCGAGTAGTATTACAAATTTTGTTCAACCTATTAAGAGGCCTATTACAATTCTTCATTCTGCGAGATTAGGTATTTCGAAGCGTCCCGACAACTCATTGAATGTCACACGTCCAAAATACTGTGTTGAAGCTACAACTAAGCGATTTTGATACTTATCCCCAAATTTTTATATTTATATTTTTATGGAATAATTCGTTATTGCTATATATATCGTATATGAAGAAACACATTATATGAAAATGATATTATAAATAGGACAGATGATATTGTTCAAAAATAATGTTTATTAAATATTACCTAGTATGTTATTTAGCAAAAGACGGTTTTAGTTTTAAATTAAAAATAGGTCAGATTAGAAAAAAACTAGTTATCAATTATATAGGAGTATAAATCATCATAAAACAGAATCATCTATTTGCCGAATTTCCATCAAATCGATCCAATGGTTTTGGTGTGAAAAAGCTTTAGAAATAATAGATAAAAATAATATATAGAATAGAATAACTTTAGAAAAAATATGAAAATAAAAAAAAATAGTTTAAAAGTCGCAAAAAAATAATTTTAGTTACGTGATCAAAATTGATAATCGCGTTATACACTGACGATCAACCGCATGATCACTGCATTCGATCGATGTTGGCGCGAAGAAATTCGACATTGATCCGACTCTGAGGAGCGCTCAAGCTCTAATGAATTCGGACCAAAGAATATATTTACTCTAGCGAGATTCGGACGGCCTGTGCATCGCATTTTGTAATTCAGTAATTTTGCAGTATGCTTTATCGTTTTTATTAAAATAAGATAATAAATTCATGGTTAAAAAATATAACATATTTATTCCTCATAAAGTGACATTTATTCTGGTATAAATTTTATTAATAAATACTATCGCAGATAGAAGATGTTCACAGTCAACTTAAAGCGATTTTCGTAGTTTTTTCGTTTAGAATAAGATTTTTTTCTATATTAAATCATTAATATATCAAAATTCCGAGGCCGCTGCGTACTATATAACTATACAAGAGATTAAATTATCATTTTTAAATTTCATTTATGTAGAACAGTAGTTTAATCCAGGAGCTCAAAATAGTGCCTTCGCGCATTTTATGAAAATCTTTCTCTACAATTTTGGGTTTTATTAAAAAGTTAAGCAAAATTTACAAAAAATGAGGCTGCTACGAACTATGACAATAGCTGTTCTGCATTATTCATTAAGTCAAAATTGTTAATATAGGTATCTTTGTTTCTGAGATCGAGAACGCCAAAATTGACCATTTTACGCAAAAATCGCGTTCGAGATGTAATATGCCTCTTAATCTTCTCATATTCTTTTTTTTTTTTACTTTTTAACTATACTCACAGGCACAATTAACCACCCACCTCGTTTTTCGTTGAATATGCGGAAATTCAGGATTTTAGCCCAAATTTCATGGGATGATAAGTTGAAAACAATCATCAAGGTAAACTTAAACACGAGAAGACTTAAATCACGTTGTTTATTCACGAGTACACAAAAGAAAACGATTTTGAACGAAATTTTGTCAAAATTGGTAATTTTAAATTTTGAAAAAAAAACATGTTTTAAATGTTTTTAATAAAATTTTAATAATGGGTGTTGCCGCCACGGGCTCTAATGACTTCTTGGAGCCGGTTTGGTAATCCATCCATAATGTTCTGGATGTCCCATTGGGGGATATTGTACCACTCCTCTATCGCAGCCGTCTTGAGCTCCCTCAAGGTCGTAGGTGCTGGTACTCTTGCTCGTATGCGTCTTTTTAGCTTGTCCCAAATGTGTTCATTTGGATTGAGGTCGGGACTGCGTGCAGGCCAAGGTAGAACTTGAATCCCGACCTCATTAAGATAATCAGTGACTGATCTTGCGGTATGGCAATGTGCATTGTCATGCATTAGTCTGAAGTTGTGTCCAATAAATGGCGCGAAAGGTACGACATCTTTGAGCGTTCACACTGCCTCTGTCAAACACAACAAGATCGGTACGAGCCTCGTAAGAGATACCTCCCCAAACCATTATGGACCCTCCTTGGTAACCCACTGTTTCGGTTATAGCGCATGGAGCAAACCTTTCATTCTGGCGCCTGTAGACACGCTGACGTCCATCTGGACCTCTTAAGGCTATTCTACTCTCATCTGAAAACAGTACGTCCTTCCATTCCTCCATAGTCCAGTCAGCATGTTCTCTCGCAAAACCAAGTCTAGCTCTACGGTGCAGAGGGAGCAGTTCTGGCACTCGAGCTGGGCGAAAGGCTCTCTGATTTCTTTCTGCCAGTCTTCGTCTTATTGTACGTTCACTAACACTCACATTTCTCACCTCAAAAAGTCACGTACGAGCTTCAGTAGCGGTGCTAAACCGATTTCTTAAGACATTACTGACAACGAACCTGTCATCTCGAGCTGAAGTGCAGCGATGTCGACCTTGACCTGGTCTCCGGGTATACGAACCAGTCTCCTGAAGTCGTCTGATAGCATCCCGTACCGTGGTTCGAGGTACACCGAGTGAACGAGCGATGCGACGTTGACTGTACCCAGCATCGGCCAAAGCCACTGCCCTGGCTGCACCAGTCGCATCCAGCGGCATTTTTTAGATTTAAAAACGATGAACAATCATTTTAAAGTCAAATTGAATAATATTGATCCATTACGGCAAAAAGAAACAAGGATTGATTATTCTGTGACGCAACGCTAATAATGTCTAACAACGACTAAATTCGAAAAATGATTCGGTGACACAATCTTATGCAACAAAATGAGGGTATACGTGTTTATTTTATTGCTGAAGTACCCACTTTACAAAAAATAAATGAGTGCATAAGCCATAGTTAACGTAAACAAACAGGGTGACGAGAAATAACGGTGGGCGGTTAAATATGCCTGTGAGTGTATATATCGAGTTATTATTATATTCATATAATTATTGTATGTGTTGCTGTTAATATTTTATTATTAATTGTAGGGTACCTTTTATCAGGGATGGTCTTGTTCATTGTAATATAGAAAAGCGAAGCGCCACTCCACTTCAGAATATGAAAATTTTAGATGTTGGTTGTGGTGGTGGTATTCTTTCCGAAGTAAGTTTATCAGAATAATTTAAAAGACATTGTTGTAAATCTATGACAAATCAGAACATTGTCATGCATCTGTGTTGGATATATCTGAATAGATATATCCAACAATAAGATTTCTACACCTAAATAGCAACTACATTAGAAATTGACTTTCAGGCTGCTGTCGTTTTTCTAGCACAGTGCAGGTTGTAAACAAGTTCTGAATCCTTAACTGGACATTTATAGAGTACATTAGAAACAGATTGGCAGAAATTCCATCAGAATTTATGTAAAATCTTATTAATCTTATAATCCCTTCATACATAATTAGCTATAATATATGTTTGAAATCTTCAGGCTTTGTCTCGAATTGGTGCTGATGTTACTGGTATAGATGCCAACAATGACATGATTACACTGGCTAAACTTCACAGTGAAAGCAACAATAAACTAATTACCAAACCAAATTATATTTGTACTACAATTGAGGTATGTATATTAAACTAGGATTCCACCCACTGCTTCGTCCACTATTTATTAGATATTCCTGTAGAAAAAAAAATCCTATGTCCTTTTCCTAATACACCACAGGGTCATTAGGCCTGCATTGCTTGTGTAAATGCCCATCTTCTACCTATTCTTCTGCGGCGTGCGGAAACGGCGTGAGTTTCTATCGCAAGATGACTTCTTCGCAGAAATAGGCGACAGCCCGCAATTCCATCTTGCCGCGAAACATGGCCACGACCGTGTTCGCCAACGCGAAGTGTTCGCCTCCCAATGCAGCATAAAATTCGCTACGCCGGTCGACAAGCCGGACACACTGACAGAGTGTACTCTGTCAGTGTAGGGGAACATGCAATTGTAATATTTATGAAAATTTTGTTATTAAAATGCTAAAAATATAAAAGTAAGGCCACTGCAAGGTTTATATTTAAAATAATGTTGTTTTTTAACAATAATTACGAATCAAAAGTAACGTGAAACGGAACGGATTTAAAACACCAATCAGCGTTCAGTGACGTCACTCCTGTTATGACAACTTTTATAAGTTGTAGTAAAAGTGAACAATTAAACCAAAATAAATTGCATTTTTTTAATAAAAATGGAAGTTAGTAGAAATGAAAGGGACTAAACAAAAAGACATTGAAAAGTTTGGGTAAGTGTTAGGTAGGAAATATATCCGCCGACATATGTCAAAGTGGTCTTCACACATTGAATAAATAAATAATAAAATAAATAAATAAAGTCTTTGGGGAATAAACGTCATTCCTCTTCGCCGCTTGAAACCACATTTTTCTCAGTTTTGGGTTAGAAGGTCCAGTCAAAAATAATTTATTAGAAAACTTATTTGAAGTAGATGGACACATTGGCACAAAACACACGGCTTTTTTTCGGAGTATCAATGGCATAGTTATGATCACCTGATGTTGATGGATAGTCCATTGTAAATTTTTACAAAATAATACCTTGAAAGTCGAGATAAATGCAAAAACAACTAAAGCCAGCAATGACTCGCGCAGTACAATCAGTGAGCCAGTGACAATGACAGACAGGGGAGTGACGTTATACGAACTGTAGGTCCGTTTTCACGCGTAAATTTAAATTGACAATTTTAAACCGCTTTTTTTTTTTCAGAAATATACAGTCTTTTCATTTTTTAATATACTTGTGGTTTATTCTACATGGAGTTCTTTAAAAAGAGCACAAAAATAAAAATATTCCATCTTCCCTATTGTGGAGTGAGCACCTTGAAAAGCTGCTCGAAACTTCAGCGTGGATTCTAAACTAAATCGAAGTACTTAAAGTTGTCGTCGCCCAGTATACGAACCTCCTCCACTCGTACACAAAGCCCTGCCAGCAGGGAACGGGAAGCGTGGAACATGATGAGCCTCGTTTTATCGAAAGTCAATTCTAGACCTAAGACCCAATGGGTCGGAGGACTAAAGAAGTGCCTACTAATGCAAAGTAGGCCGAGTCGTGCTCGGTTTTCGATCTCGTACAAATGTATCGTGGGCGAATTAGACGACGTTCGTTCGTGGAAGGAGGTAGCCTCAGAAAACTCACTTGTATCCTAGGCATCATAGTAGTGGCGGTAGAATCGCGAAAGCGCACCCCGCCACGCGCCCCGATATGGGATGGAAGGACACCGGGGGGTTTTTAGTGGGTAAACCGGTTCTCTACCGGAGAGCCCCACACACGGCCGCGCCTAGCCGGCGCGGTGACAAGGTGCATAAGGAGCATTTTCCCCCCGAAAAAAAAAGATAGCATAGTCAAGGTCTAGTATAAAAGGGGCACACCCTTCACCTATGGCCACGAATCATATCACAACCACAGTCTCCGTCCACCTGTTGATGAGAGCCACCGCTTAACAGCCGGTGCGGAAGTTAACTGGTTGACAGCCAAGACAGTCTCCCGGTCATCTAGGTGCTCGATGATTTGAAAGTAAGGTTTCGCTCCAGGAACTTTATTGTTAAAATAGACAACTTGCCTATTTTCCACCGAGGAATTTATTATTTAGGAAGCGGCCCCAAGCGATGCTCAGATTTAGCACCGCCCGGATCCCTACCTTGAGATGTCGCATAGAATCGTGGAGAGGACACCGTCCACATCCACGAGACACGTCCCGACGCCCTCTTGTGCCGATGCCGTTCCGTCACCTTGTCGATATCCTAGTTCTTTCCTGAGTTCCAAACTATCCCATTAGAAAATTCATCAAAATCGGTTCAGTAGTGAACCCTGACCATCCAAACTTACAAACTCTACCTCTCTATAGTATTTGTTTGGATGCTGTTAGTTCTTATCCAGACAGTAAAGCACATGTGATTCGTAGCAAATGGGTATTGACTGCAGTAACTAATTAACATTATTTTAGATTATTGTATGTGTGCCACTTGATCTCATCTCTTACAAACATTTTTTGTTCTGTTAACCTTACTCTACAATGTCATTTCTCACTGCAGTAAACTGCAGCAATTTCTCCTTAGCTTCGTATCACACTATTAATGCAATTTCCCCATTACTCTATAAATTAAATTAATATAAAGTTTGTAGTTGTATTTTAAATTATATTTTGGTGTTATATTATTTTAGGATCATGCACAAAATTATAAGGGTTACTACGATGGAATAGTAGCATCAGAAGTCGTAGAACATATTGAAAATAAGGAGCTTTTTATAAAAAAATGTGTGTCTACACTGAAAGTGGGCGG
Source organism: Scirpophaga incertulas (assembly GCA_036419045.1). NCBI lineage: Eukaryota > Metazoa > Arthropoda > Insecta > Lepidoptera > Crambidae > Scirpophaga > Scirpophaga incertulas. Next base: position 10,368,699 of record CM071631.1, read on the forward strand.
AAAATTATTTTTTACTACACCAAATAGGACACGCTTATCCCAGATGCTTACAATTTATGCTGCAGAAAATATAATAAAGCTTGTACCACAAGGAACTCATCAATATGAATTGTTTATCACACCAAATGAACTTTCCTTTCTATTAGAGAGGAGTAAGTATTGCATTTACAGTTGCCTAATGTGTTAATAAAATATCTCCGCCTCGCACTCCGAATGAACGAAACGTAATAACATAAAAACATGTTTACATCATTTATACATCATCATAATTTTTCTCGAACACCGATGATAGCACTACTTAGTGACTCATGACGATACCAATAGCACATAAGAGTCCAATTCGCCACCGTTCGTTTCGTACGCTACGGATTTCACATGCATTGAGTGTCGTCACTCAATACTCAAATCTTACATTATTATTTATCTGACTATATAACAACTAGTTTCTTATTGGTGAAAACATAATACTTTGAAGAAATAATATATTTCTTAAGTACTGTGCACAAAGACTCCTGAGACTCTGCCTATTCTCTTGTATTATTCATTTTCTAATGTATCATGACTTTATACTTTATTATTGGTTAGTAATACGAAATGAAAAGAAAAAGCATCCTTACTGTCGAAAGCTACTTTTAAATTAACTTGTCGAAAACGAATAATTATAAAAATTATACAATAAGTATCTTATTTTACTTTTCTTTACCTTTCAGATAATTGCCATGTCGATGCTATTTATGGGACATTATACAATATTTTCACAAATAAATGGCAATTTATAAGTTCACCGGAATTATGCTACGCCCTACAAGCTGAAAAGTATAAAGAATAGTAAATATATAATAAATTAAATTATGTATGACTTTATTTTGTATATTGCAATTACAATAATTTTTCTGTAAAAAATAAATATAAGAACAACTTAGCCTTATTAATGCTATATTTTCGTAAGAGGAAACATTATGGCTACAAGAATTGAACATTAGAGTACAATGGGGGCAACCAGTTTGGACAGATATGCGTACGGATAGGAAACAAAATCAACGTTTCGTTGTCTAGGGGTCATCCATAAATTACGTCACACGAATATTTTTTGCCCCTCCCCCATCCTTGTCACAGCTAGTCACATTTGTGAGACTAACCCCCCCCCCCCCTAGTGTGACGTCACAAATTTAGAAGTTATAGTAATTATTAAATGATAAAAGCGGTTTCGAAATCAGTTTTATTTTCATTTTAATAAAATTAACATCAAATAAATTCCTCGTTCTGCGCTAGTCAGCATCTTTATTTTTATATTAATCTGGTACAAATTAGATGGTACAGATAAGTAGTCAGCGGAATAAAAAATCTATGGTGTCTATTCGAGTCACAGCACACATCAATCTTAACACTCATCTAAAATCTTATACGAACTCTTATCTTATACTATTCATTCAGATCCATACACAATGACAGGTGTGTTAATCGATTTATAGATTTATTTTAGAGATAGAGGCATTCGTCGATTACAAACACTTTCTAGGACCTGTCGCCATTTCATCAAATTTTCGCCTCACATTTTTTACATCCGCTTAATGTCACGGTCGTGTTATTTACTAAAGAGCAATTCTAAATACAAGTCCATTTCTAAACAAGAAAGGTCCAGATAGTACCGGAGACCATGTCGAGGGCGATGGACGTTGACATAGTCATAGCCAGTCGCAAAACGGCCCTCGCCCGAAAAACATCAACCGTTGAACGACCTCGATACAAGGTGGAACGGCAATTTGGTGAAGCTCATAGGAAGACTGAATACTAACTACGCAGGACCGATTGTCACACTTAGTACAGTTCGTAGGCAATACACACTTAACGTAAGCACTAGCGCAGTTCTGCTGCGCGCAAGTTCTGCCGCCTGTACAATAAAAAGAACGGTACTCGATCACCTAGGAAATTACAATGTGCCGTGTACACAAGCTAGCATTGCACTACTGGATTAGAAGTGGTGGGTTTTACTAGTTGGGTGTTATATAAAGTTGGTGATGATGTTTTTCTACCTTCCTTACAGCCCTCACAGCAATTGGTCAACAACATACTACAATGTGACATTATGGTGATGCTTCATCGACATGGATCTATTAAAAGGAAACCAGACTGTTTTGAATTAATCGAGTATTAAAAAAGAAGAAAACGAAAAATGATTTTAGGGCCTAAACTAGTGCATAAATAACAAAAGCAAAACAGTATTTTGTTCGTCTCGTTAATTAAAACAATATAAAACACATTTTTGTTTGCAACCCCATTGAAGACGAGATTTACGCGTCTTTCTATAAAACTCGTACCTGACGATGTCAGGTATTTGTCGGTCAGCGGATAAAAATATTAGAGAGTATAAAAAACCCAAATCTGATAAAAAATTTAAATGGTTACCAAAGTATATCTATACTAATATTATAAAGAGGAAAGATTTGTTTGTTTGTTTGTTTGAAATGAATAGGCTCCGAAACTACGGGACCGATTTCAAAAATTCTTTCACCTTTGGAAAGCTACATTATCCCCGAGTAACATAGGCTACATTATATCCCGGAAAAATCGTCAGATCCCACGGGATGCGCAATAAAGTCTTCACTCAAAAACTACTGCACAGATTTTCTTGCGGTTTTCATCAATAGATAGAGTGATTCTTGAGCAAGGGTTTGCGGTATTTTTTATCTCGGAAAAACGGATAGTCCCACGGGAAGCGGGATAAAACCTTTGCGCCATAAACCGACTCCCACGCATATGTAGCCGTGGGCTAAAGCTCTCCCTTTATAGACCCAATCCCGAAATCCACGCAGGCGAAGCCGCGGGCAGAAAGCTAGTATTCTATATATTTCACCATCCAATGTTTCGTGTTCATGAAATTATTCATTAAAATTTAAAACCACAAATATCCTGAATCGGGATGCAAAAACGACGCATTGCTCCGCACATACCTACAGTTGTTATTATTTTTAATTCTTGTACGTATGCACGTAAAGGCTCAGTAACTCACAGGCACTAAATAGTTCTTAAGTGTACACTTATTTTTAGATGTTTTTGACGTCATCAAATGCCTGTAAAGGACAATGTTGAGTTAAGATTTGATTTGAATTAACAGTGAACGCATAGAATATGCAACAACATGCATTGTGTTCTCTGTAATAGTGATCTACAAACGAAATGATTTCTTTATTTGTCTATACAACACAGTTTGACATGTTCTTGACGTAAATTGCTAATTATTCACTATTTATATAACAAAATTCTCGGAAATGTTGAAGGTTATCTTAGATCCGCTGCTATAGTGTTTGCAAAGTTATGTCTTTAACAAAGATATTAAAAGCCCCTGTGAAATTATTTAGAAAAGATGTCATAACCTTTCTTATCATACGCAGGCATGATTTGGGCAGTGAGTACTTTCCTGTACTTTTAGACATTATCCGTTCAGACAATATAAATACATGTATAGTTTGTAGAGTTTCTCTTAGTATGAGTATCAATCCATAATAATACCTTATTACGAGTCCAGGAGTTGCAAGGTAGACAGACGATCTGACGAAAGTCGAAAGCACTAACCAATAACAAGTGAAACATTATAGGTAATTGCCAAACCGCATTTTTTACCATTCCACCGTGAACTGCAACCGGTGCACTAAAGTGACATCTAATGGGAAGAGAACTTCCCTGTCTTTGACTTGTAAATGGCTGTTATTATGATTTTAACTAGGAGCATATAATAGTAAGTACTTACGAGCTACAATTTGGTATTTTCATCATCCCAGCCAAGAGTTGAAAATAGGCAGTTAGTTTGAAAATCATAAGAGAGTATTAAGCCGTATCCCACCACGCTAGCCCAGTGCGGGTTGACAGGGGCGCCAAACCTTCACGTATTGATTGGCAGGGCTGGCTTGTATTCTGTTATGTAGTTTAGTACCCCTTACACCGATTTTCTAATAATCTGATAATTGTTAATAGTTATAATTACTATTTCTATATACAATAGTTGAGGTCTTGGTCTTTTATGTCGCCTAATGGGAAATGACAATAAGACCTAAGATCGTTTGTCTCGACTCGTTAACTGTGGAACTTATCTTACCTTTCAACTGTCGGAACACATCGAAGCTATAAACATTCGTAGTTGTTAGCTATGCGCGCACATCTGTTTTACCAGCTGTTCGAGCTCGACAGGATAAAGGCGGTTAACTCCTACGGCCTTGTTCGTACTTGAATTCGATGGAGGTTTTTTTTTTTGTAAATGTCGGCAACACGTTAAGATAAACAGTTGAACTACGAAAATTCTTGCTTAAGGATTAGAGGTGACCTCAAGGTTAACATGTATAGCGTGCCTTGCATCCGTATGTGCATAATTAGTTTCGGCCAAGGAATTTTTGTTCCTTGCTTCCTAGGAAATGAGTACTTCTCAATAAAATCTAATGTTGCATTGAAGATTCATTAACGTAATTATTAAGATATCAAGAAACCTGTTTGTTTTGTTACGCAAAATATTATGCTTGGTAGAATAAGCTCTATTCTCTCTCTGGGTTTATTTATTTTGCACAGCAAGCAACCAGGTGTATATAAGGGGAAAACTGGCCGAGGTATACACTACCAGTCGACCAGTAAAATGGAAGTAGTTATACAAAAAGGTTTGTTAAAAAACAAAATATAATTGTACTAACTATACAAAATAATATTAAAAGCTAACTACGCATAAGTATGTGTGCACATATACGTATACATACAATACTCTTGATGAGACGAACTCCCATAACCAGCAGTGAGACATACTATAGCTTGTACAATAATATGTATATATATATATACACATATACAATACACAACAGAACAAGCCGCAACAAGTGATATATCCAAAAAAAAATTGTCTGTGCTTATCCAAGGTAACAGTAATTCTATAACAGTGGCCGAACATATATTTAACATACCCGTTACAAACCACTGGTAAAGTAGACGGTCGAAGAGGATTAAATAAACATTATTACAACTGCTTTTAGTTTTGGAAGATAAACTACGGTACCTAGCCGTTAAGCCTAACTCTTCCGTGTTTGTACTGCGCCAGAAAATATGGCATCTTCTGGATCTGCCGGATTATTGCGAGGAAGTGATTATTCTGAAGTCAAGCGATGAAACAGAGGTGCCTCTCACTGAACTTCGCAAGGGAAATAGCCCACAGCGGCCGTTTATATTGGAAGTGTGCTTGCCGGGATCGAAACCACAACGTAAGTACAATAATCATTCAAGACAGTTGAATATCTATACTAATATTATAAAGAAGTAAAGTTTGTGTGTTTGTATATTTGTTAAATTGTAAGGGGTAATCTCGGGATCTACTGAACCGATTTTAAAAATTCTTTCACCAATAGAAAGCCACATTATTGCGGAGTGTCATCATCATCATCATCATCGATTTTAAAAATTCTTTCACCAATAGACAGCCACATTATTGCTGAGTGTCGGCGCGCGATGGCTTCGGGTTTAATTCAGTTCGCTTTCGTGCTCGCTTCGGGGATTATTAATATTATGCCCAACGAAGTGGGCGCGGGTCAGCTAGTATTTTATAAAGAGGGATTCATCAAAATCGGTACATAATAAGATGGTTTGGCTATTACCGAAACGATATATCATTTATAAAAAGCCATATATATATATGGTTTTTATTATCGAGGAAACAACTGTACTTATCACTTACAATACAAGAAAAAGTAAGAAATTCAATAATCTAATCAAATCTTCACTATTTCTGGACATTGTAAAATTAACAATTTATTTCAAGCTACAATCGATTTAACACTACAAAAATTATAGAAATATTGCGGCAAATTTCCTTATTCAGACAAATTAACAAAAACAAATCGCTGAAATTAGCCATAGACAAAGTAGAAAAGTAAATTGCGAGAGCAAAAAGGCGCCATCTTCTGTACTAAGATGGCATCACTGTTTATGCAGAAAGAGCATAGAACGAAAATTTAAAAATTCTCGTTATGAAGACTATATATCCTATTATAAACAACCTAAGTGAAATCGTATATTTTTAATAATTTTATCAGTGCTACGATCTGTATGAAACTGTTTATTTAATATATTGTTATTTACCCTTACGACCAAACTGTAAATAGTATGGTCATAAGGATAAAAAACCCGTCGCTCAATTCATCAAACATTTAACTTTCTGCCGGCGGATATTTGATTTTCCCATAGGAGACATATTTTCTCTAGGAAAACTCACAACATTAAAGTTTCTGTTATATTCAAGCCTTAGTTCAGTCTGTAGAGCGTAGGTGGCGCTGTAGTCTCAGCTCTGGTTCACGAATCAGATGATTCGGGAAACTTTTTTTTTGACGGACCTATGCTGAAGCCTTAGATGGCTATGTTCAGCATTGCAATGATTGTTTTGTGGAAGGCGCACGAACAGAAGGTTCCGTTCCGGAGTCGTTAGGGTTGAAACTAGGGAGTCGACGCAACTTGAGCGCGCCGTCTAATGGCTCGGACGCTCAAGATCGCCGTGTAGTGGAGGGTGAGAATCTACCGGGTACGTGACGGTACCGGGTATGTTTGACGAGGGGTGTATAGCCCGGGTCGTCGCGCTCACCTACGAGCGCGGTGATTGAGCGAGAGACCCACGTCTCTCGCTCACTGTGTGTGGCGTGAGGGACGACGCAGTTGGTGGCCGACGGAAGGAATTTTATATATAAATTTATCTGACTCTCTTACGGTGAAAGAAAACATCGTCATGCAACCTGCGCACACCTGCAATGAAATTTTAAAGATGTATATATTCAACCAATCAGTACTGGGCCAGCGTGGTTCAATAAGACCCTAATCGCTCTAACATAGTGTAGGCTGGTTCCACTCGATGGGGAAATATAAAAGGTGGGATGAATTGGTTAAGGTTGTACAATAAATTGTAATATGAAACTAATAAAGTTTACAATTTCAGTGACTACTACATTTACGTGCAATAATATGCTCACTATAGGAAATGGTGAATCTGTTGTGGATAGTGAATCTGATGGCAAGATATTAGATCAACTGAATTGCAACGCTATGAGCGCTAACCAAAACGGTAAATAATATAAGTACATTGTACCTATTCGATACAAACACTAGTACTATAAACACTTAAAACTATACATGTAGATCTTAAGACAACTCTTATGTCGCTCGTAATAACGATAGTTTTCGCAGTGCAAATGTAAAACTTGACGAATTGGTAACCATATTTCTGCCGCAAAAAAGCTGCGGTTTGCATTGTTGTGTTCCGATGTGACGGGTAATACATATTGGCAGTGAAATTATTGGGTACTCTGACTAATCTCCACAACATCCCTAATTTAGAATAATCCAAAACCTAGTATTTTGGATGATTTTTTAATAAATATTCTGATTCCAGCACAATCTACAACATCAGCAGATGCATTATCATTGCGTAATTATAGAATCCCTGCAAATAATTGTATGAAATTTTTGAGCGCAGACTACAAGAAGTCGGACCTGGCATGTAGAATTTCAAGCACGTCCATTTTCAAACTGAACTTTAAGAAAAATCATGACAGTGTAACAAATATTCTCTTAAAAATACAAAGTGACTTATGCACCTTGAGCACCAAATTATCCAATTTGGAAAACAGAATACCAGCGTAACATTTTATATAGCGGCGTAAAATAAAATTATATGTATGTAAATGAAAGGTGTTTGTCATTTAATAAAAAATATATATTTCAAAGGTTAAAATCCTAACAAGTGTATACCAAAAAACCACGTCAATAAATTACCTAATATACAAAATAGCCTTCCAGTTTGAGTCCATTTGATTATTATTTACAATACGTTAATAAATACAGTTTTATTTGTTTATCACCCATCTAATTGATAACCTATAATTGAATCGATTGTTAGATTATTACTGGAAAATAATGAAACACAAAATCTCATTCGGAACCCTAAAATCGTCGGCGCGTAAATTAGCAAGAAACGTACTGAATATTTCATGTCCTTCATTAAAAAAATGGTTTTAATTGAAAATAAAGTGGCAATTTTTTCTTTATGTCAGTGGCCTTGGCTAGACAGCTGCCGGTTAGTCTACTTTTAACTTTCTATCAATGTAGTAATTATTATTCATAAATTAAATATTCTGATATATACTGAGATTGTAATTTCATAGAATGTAAATAGAGCATTTTAACATCTTCATTTAATTTGACTACATTGACTAGGATTATTATATCCACTATCCAAATATAGTTTATAGTAATTGAATGAATGTAGTGGTACTTCAATCCCTTGGGTTAGATAGAGGGTTCGAAAACAAATTTAGCTAACTCAAGTATGGAATATAAACCAATGTGCCGATCACGGTTTCGCCTATAGCAAATAACATTAATATTATAACAAAGCAAAACTTTCTAAAACACTTTTGTAAACGACATAAAAATATAGTATCAATAACGAAAATCTGTATTTCAACCACAAAAATTGTCTTTTGAATAGCGATTGTGAATTCTGAAACAAAAAAAAAAGCAGGTTAAATAACTAGAAAACAAGTATCATGAGTGAAAGTTTATGACGAAGTTCGATTTTTATGCTATTCTTCCCTAGCCCTTTATCATTATTTTCTGTTCAGTGAATAGTCAGACATAAAATACATTTATGTCGTGGCTTCATTCCTTCACTTTATTGTCGTAAAAGCAGACTATACTTTCAGAATAAACGCAAATGCTAAGGTAATTATATATGTTGTAATATTAACGCTGCTTGAGTTCTGAATCAAAATTATCTTTATTTAACGACAAATATAAAATTGAGATGACATCTACTACATTTGTGCGGAAAAATCTCTGAAGGTCACGTTCACAGTGGCACGGGCGCGGATATTTCAAATGGTTCAATGGGTCAGTTCAAAATAAAGCCTGTGATACACACTACGCGTTGTGGTTTATACCACTCTACCTTTCTCAAATTGGGCGATAACTCTCCATTATGAGCTTGAGACGAGATGGGACGATCGAGGCCAAAGTAATGGTAGCCCTATTACCATTCACAAGACTTTTCAGTTTTATTTTAAATAATAATTTAATAATATTTATATCGAAGAAATGTTGCTTATTTTATACTTCGAACTATACGGTTCGAATAAAATGAACACATTATATCACTTCTCGCATAAAATTTAATATTTTTATCTACTATCATGCTATTAATCCTCTATAAAAGAACCTATAACAATTAGGTTATTGCCAACATTAGAACACTCAATGATATTATGATCATTATATCATCCAAACGCGTGATATTATGAATTAAAAAAAAAGAACATTCTCATGCAATGACATTTTCACCACCAGATCGCCAAAATTTTGAAAAAAGAACAATAAATTGTAGACTAATTCGTAATTTCGGATTAATTAAGGTTTGTTTATTTTACATGCTTCGCAATTAGACTTTTCTTGAATTTACATAGTTCTTACAACACTGTACAATATGATATGATAATCTTTTATAGAGGATTCACATCATGATTGTAGATAAAGTCTTGTATGCAACTGTTATAATTAGGTATTAAAACACTCATGTGCTACTATAACCCGCATTCGTGTTTTAATACCCCTGATTATACAACAGTTGCATAAATAACTATTAATAGACTATTAATCAAAATTCCTTGTTATTTGTAACAACAGTTATTTGGAATTTTGTTTATATGCTCATACAAATTAACAGAGTTTACTCAATTATGACGTAAACATGTTGCTGTATCTTAAAGAGTCATAATAGCAGATCTCTCAGCTAAAAGAAATTCTGGCATTTAAGAAATCCATAATCGTGGTATGACGACTGAATAAATAAAAGCTATAATATTATACAATTGTGACATACCTTATATTCAAAATTATAAACGCTAGTCATACAGCATTGGGTCATAACTGTGAATCCACACATTCTCTCCTGTAAGCCTAGGGCGTACTCTATGCTACGTATAAGGTCGTTGGTTCTTAACACTAGCAGCGCTTGTCGATCAACGTTTTCTAAGCACTGTGTCACATAATGAATAAAGTTGGGCAGCTCGTTTTGAAATATTTTTTTCTGAAACAAGAATATCATTATTAAAGTTGAATATGATAATGACTTCATTGAAATATTAGTGTAGTGCGGTATGATTTCTGCATTTAAAGTAAGGCTGCATTAGTCGAAACTGTTCTGCAGCATTGTGACACGACAGTACAATTAAAGATCTGTACTATCTGTAATAGTATCGTACATGGTATCAAATAATATCATACTGTGTGTGTGTCGTTTTATTCGATTCAAATGGTTTTGTGGGTAACCGCTAAACTGATTGGATGACATGTGGTAGCGAAAACAGAGATGTTAAAACAATGTAGGTCAGCTTCTATCGATGATATATTTAGTTCTACTTACTTACCTCCAGAGGCACTGACATCAGTTCGATATAGTTGGCTCCGGAAATTTAACGTCATATGGTCTTCCTTTAGTTAAATACCATTTTATACAAAGTGAAGTATCGTATTTTATCGTCCAAAGTTACACGGATTAGAGAAAAAAAATCAATAAAACAAAAAATAATATACTTTTACTCGGAAACAAGCCATGGTAGGTTTCATCCATCCTAGCCTTAGGGTTCCTAAAAAGCCTATCTATTGATTCACGACATTCTAAAGCACATGTATAAAGAGAATATCTACTTTTGAAAAGAATGATAAAAATGTACAATATATACAATATAAGGCTTTGTATATTGTGCTTTTTTATCAATCAATACATAGTATAAAACAAAGTCGCTTTCGCTGTATGTCCGTATGTATGCTTAGATCTTTAAAACTACGCAACGGATTTTGACGCGGTTTTTTTTAATAGATAGAGTGATTCTTAAGGAAGGTTTGTATGTATAATAAATGCATAATATAGTAGAGAAACACTGATAAATTTAAAGGTTTCTAATGTGATGTCGTAAATAAGCACGTTTTTTTTGCGCTTATATTGCAAACGCTGGCTGAACCCTACGAGATAGACCAAAATAATGTACTACAGTATTGTACAACTTACAAAAATCCACAAAAAAGTCCGCGATGGTATATGTCTATCTCTTAGGGATAACCCACCATAACCATTTTTTCACTGCACCCGTGCGAAGCCGGGGCGGGTCGCTAGTATATTATATATCTTAACTTGTGATATCGTAACAAGCTGCCTGTCGCTGCACTGCGCTTGAATAATCTTAATTATGCTATGTAAAGCAGGCTGACTCTACTCCTATCTCTATTATTACTCTTACTCGGAAACAATATTTTAAGGTATTGTCGCTCCGCAGCAGTGCAGTTCCGCCTAGTGTGGTCTTACCCAATGGCTATAACGTCAAAACTGTTGAAATTCGGGTAATTGGTGAAATTTTATTTAATCACATAGTAACAACGAGAGACATTGTTCCACGCTCCTATTCTATTTCAGTGCAGTCATTTCTGTATGATGTTCAATTGACTAAAAATTTCGTAAAGTAAAAGTATATATGTACATGTATAATCAGTTTTTAAACGTCACGCACTATGGAAATGCATATTCTATAATAAAATATTATTGATCATATCTTTACTTTGTTGTAAGACTCTGCTAAACATTTCTGTATTCTGCTGTTAATATTAACTGATGCTAATAAGTTTGTTTGTGTTTGATGAAAGTTGTACAATGAGTATAAATGCTGTGTATCGATTAAGATAAATGAAATTAAAATAACAAATACATAGCATAGTTTGAAAACGGTATAGTTAAAAAAATATATACAAACCTCTACTGAACTGGGTTTTGTTTCACTAATTCCTTTCATAATCGATTCCCAAGGTCTACCCGTTACCATACAAGCAAAGATGCCATATAATTCCTCGCGTATTCCAAGTTGCGAAGCATAATATTTCATGTTCTTGTTATTCTTTTCAATAATTGATAACCATAACTTGGAATAATGGTATCTGAAGGTATCACTCAGTTGCTGAAAATATTAATAACTATTGATATATTTAATGTCTCATATATACAAAAAGTACAAATGCAGACTTAATGCCCGAAGCCCTTTAAAATGCCAAGTAAACAATTAACTTAGCTAATTGTTAAACCTTTCCTAAAAAGTTTAATTTATTTAACATCAAAGCGATAATTTTATTAATTATTTACTAAAATTAACGTTAACCGTTAATCCAGTAACACGTGATCAAAATTACGTAATTTATATCTATGGTGATCTATTTATACGTAGATCACCATAAATATAAATTACGTAATTTTGAACTGTTGGTACTGTTTAAGAACTGTTGATTTGTATTCTGTTATCTATCAAATCATGTTAGGTTCTCACGCTAGAGATCGCGCTGTTTTCCGATTTTAGCGCGCGGTGCGCTACATGACTTTGATAAAGATAAGTACGATTATCGGTAAAAATATTTGATAGAGAGTAACAGAAGTTAACTTACTCGTTAACTTTTAAAACGTTAAAATAAAGAAATTGATAACATCGGTAATTAACAGATTATCGAAATTTATGCCAATGTATCGTGGAGAGACTGCCTGGTAAAAGGAGAAACTACCATTAAAATTATTTCAAATTTTACCAAATCTGCGTTTTTTAGTCTTCACTTTGAGTGACGTCACATTTTTTAGTCTTCAGTTTTAGTCTTCACTTTGAGAAGAGAATCAATTGAAAAATAAAGAAATGAAAGACGACTGTGCGATAGGATGGACTTTTCAGTAGTCGATTTGATGACAAGTGAACATTTCTGTTATGAGATGTACACAAGTAATGGAAATGGATTATGAAATAGATTAAAGAAATGAATAACAGGAAATAAAGTACTGTTAATCAGCACAGAAATTGACCATAATAGGATAATCATACTTCCTCAAATTGAACACAAAATGAATACAGTTATACAACAAACTTACTAGTTGGTTCAAGTGATCGGAATTTAGACCAAAATACCATAATCAATGAAAGGAAACAGTGGAGTGGACTCTTATCTATTCCAGGGATGCTTGCTTAGGTATTACCATCATAGTGAGATATAACATTCACTTATATTTTACTTGTTGGCCAATGGATGTACATTTTATACAAATTTTCAATTTCAATAATTAAACAAGAAAATTAAAAGAATTACCATTCCTATGAGGTTTACTCATTTTGAAATGTATAGCTTTTTCCAACAAAGTTTACAGTGTTACTGTTCAGACCATTCATATAATTTTAAAATCATAATAAAATTTGGTCTTGGTCTGTGATGTATTTATATTACAAAAAACTATTTAACGGTACAGTTGCTATAGCTGCGAAGATATATATGGGGAACACAATGATTGTAGACAACCATGCAACTTGAAAAGCCAATCTTGAAGGAGAGCCCAAAATAATGTTTAATTTAAGCAAACAGAACTGATAATGTTAGTAAATGTGGTTACATTCTGATTGTATTGATTATCGAGACGGCACTACAGTTCTCTATCACATGTGTTGCACTTTTGTTTTATATGCAAATGTGGTTACATTCTGATTGCATTGATTATCGAAAGGCACAACAGTTCTCTATCACATGTGTTGCACTCTTGTTTTATATCAAAATGTGTTATATTATGTTTATGCTGTATACTTCATACCATAACTATATAGAGCCTGCAAGGAAGCAGATAAAAGCTGACAGGCATTTATTACCCAAGACTGGCAGACTACAGGGCCATACTATCAAAGAACATTGTTAAGCACAATAAATTGGGTCAATGAGGGAGGTGTTTTTCTTTGTGACATACCTATATTATCCATTTACCAATTTGGATCTTGTCCTTTACTTATGCCCTAGAATCATTAAATTTGGTATGAAGCAGAGTTCTGCTTCATGCCAAATTTAATTATGTGTAGCACTCTCCTGCAATTCAAGTACAAATTTACCGTTATCAGATTATACAATTTACTTATGTCATGGGTTTATCTTCCCTTGAGTATAAAAAAAATGCAAAAAATATTTTTTGTAATGCAACTACAAATGTACAGTATTTCTTTTCCTGTCACATGAAATTGCTATGTGCCAAATGCATTCATCATTCTAGATCAACATTAAGTACCCAATAAGTTTTGAGTCCATGGCAAGTGATAAAAAATTTCAAAAAACTATTATAGGATTATTTTATGTGTGCGTATTTTGATTCTCTTGCGAATATCAAAATATGCAACATACACAAGCATTCTTGCAATATCTTTTGTTTACATCAACTTAGACATTAGTTTTTTTGTCTGTAGCAAAAGAGTACAGACCTGAATATGTGATATCAATTTCAACTTGATATCCCCATGCATTTCTGAGAAAAAGAGTCATGACAGATGAGTAAATACAAACAAACAACTAAGTAAAAACAGAACCATAATAAATTCCATATTTTGGTGTGATGTACGGAATGCTTAAAAAATAATTTATGAATAAATTCTACACTGGATTTAAAAACTATCCAGAAAAGTGAACCACATAAAAGGCAGTTTAATAGATCAGCATTCCATGGAATAAGTTTTATTGTTGCTATTAAATATATTTCTCCAATAAGATAATCTTTGAAATACCAGTAATTAATTTAAATTATTTGACTTGTGGTATAAAACAACACTAAAACTGATAAAAACACATGATTGTTTTTTTTACAGTTTTAATAAACGGTGTATAGAAAATTATTCCAAAACAGACACCATATTAAAACATGCTCATATTGATAATTACCCATATTATTATTTATACATTATAATTTATGAATGGCCTCTAGATGTTATAGGCATAATAATACAAAAAGAACTTAAAAATCACTTACAGCATACAAACCATGGTCCAATAAGTAAACAGTGACTTCTTTGTCATCATGGTTTTTTTTAATAAGGATATTCCCTGGATGTGGGTCACTGTGGACAAATCCAGTAACAAATATCATGTGTGAATAGAGATCTCCTAGCTTTCTACATAAGTCCAATTTGTCTATTCTATGATCCTATAAAAATGAAAGACTGCTTTAATAAGCTTATCATTTACTTGGATATATTATTTTAATTTTAAAGTCAACTGCAAGCAAAATCTTACCTCAACATACCGAACATCATTTACCAATCCACCAGTAACATATTCCATAACCAAAACACGCTTAGTACAATAATCCCAAAACACTTTTGGAACTTTCAACCATTTATAATTTTTAAACAAGATTGCTACTTTCTCCGCATTTTGTCCTTCTTGAATGAAATCCAACTCTTTGGTCAAGTTTTTTTTAGTTTCATCAATGAGCCACTGCATTTGGAAATCAGGGAATACTTTTGACATTGTCTTAAGAACAAACTCCATCCATTTCAGGTCTATGTTTATGTTTTTCTTTACATAGTGGTGTTGAACTTTCACAGCTACAACTGTACCATCTTTTAGTCTTGCTTTATGGACCTGAGCTAGTGAAGCAATTCCAAGTGGCTCTAACTCAAAATCATCGAATAGCTCCTTAGGCTAAAAACATTTTTAATTATATAATTTTATTGTATATTTACATTGAAATATCATTGAATTGTGTATATTTTTGTTATATGTAAATAATTACATGTAAATGTAATTATATGTAAATGTAAATATTATCATAAATAATTAAATTATAGGTACTGACTTTGAAATACATTACATAATATAAAGTACGAAAATTATACTACTTACATCCTGTTTAAGATCTTCCTTTATTACTTTGTACAAATCTTCAATTGAATTTTTTGGTGCATCTTTATGCAATATTCTCATAGTTTGAACATATTCAGTGGGAAGTAAGTAGTCCATAGCACCAACATGTTGTCCAATTTTAACGTACACACCTTTATTTGCCCTACAGAGTTCAAGGAGTTTGTTTGCCCCAATTCGATGCGCTTCGCTTTTTGCTGCTTCATATTCTGGAGATTGTCTATCCCATTCCTTATCATACAGCATAGTTTGATAAGTCCTTCCAATATCTATAGCTGTCACGGCAGTCCTTGTAATTCTTACAATTGTCGTAGTTCCGAGCTCATTGTCTTGAAGTTTCAATGCAGCCACTGTGCCAGCTATTCCAACACTGCCGTATAGTCCATATTTGACTACACGAGCTACGTTTCTTGAAAACATGTTCAACAATTACAAAACCTAAGCTAATAACATATTCACGATTTAATTTTTTTAGCACATAACAGGTCCATGCTTTCCGCCCTCTACTGTTTATTACCACAGATTAGTATACTTTTATTACGCACACTTTACCAAAATAGTAGGTAATTATTATGCGTGCATATAAGTACTCAGGTATGTAGGATACGTTAGAAATCTTTGCATTCCGCGAGTATTTCGGCATATGACACTGACTTTAAATTTGACAGTGACATTAAAAGATTGACTATTATTTATATCGAACAGCCGTAGACAGAGTATAAATATTGGCAAGATACCACTGATAGTATGATTGTTAGATTATTCTAGAATGGGATAGCTTTCGGCAATTAAAATAAGAGTAATGTCAAGAATGGATTATATATAATCGGCGTATACCTTTTGTTTTGTTTAACCTCATTGATTGGAGTTATATAAAAAAGATGCAGAGGAATATTATATATATATATATATATATATATATATATATATAATATATATATATATATATATATATATATATATATATATATATATATATTTGAAACTAGTGCATTTGTTGTTTATTGAGTATTTATAAATCATAGACGTGGTGGTTTGCTCAGTTTTAGGCTGTATTAGCCGTACAGAACGTAAAGAATAAAACAAAACATTTCAAGAGTAACTAAAGAATTACTTCACTTACTTAATTAGTATACAGCAGTACGTGTCCGTAGTAATATCTTGATTACACATGTACTGCCTAGAATTATAATAATATTTTGTTGGAAATTAGACAATCTAAAAAGTCTGTTACCGAATCAAAGAGATCGCCATTACAAATATTAAATATATATAATATTTGTTACACTTACACCAATTAGCCTAGCCCAAACTAAGCTCGTTAAGGCTTGTGCTATGGGATCTAGGGTTACGGATAGACATACATATTATATTACACATATATAAATATTTTTTATTGAAATATATATGAACAACCAAGTAAGGTACAAATGCTCGCATTCATCACACAAACATCTGCCCCACCGGATTCGAACCCGGGACCTCAGAGATGGCGACACCTTGAAACCGGTGTACTATGTATTCGACTATGGACGTCGTCAAAACAAAGCATGTAAGAATTACTATAGTGTTAGAGAATTTTCCATTGCCGGCCCTCTACTCAGTGACGTCACAACCTGGGCGCAATCGCAAGCCCCGCCAGACAACAGCTCGCCTCGACCGCCACTCTTTGCTACGGGTTCGTGCGCAACGGACGTGCGATTGGTGTCTTATAGATAATTAACCATTCCGTGTTCTAATTGATTTCAGTTCGGTAAATCGTATATAGGTTGTTTCGGTTGTTATTTTCTTAAAAATTACCCTTACTTTTAAATTGTTAAGATCAGAAGCGGGATAGGATCTGCGTGATTCTATCTGGTTTTTGGTGTTGGTTGAATTTTATTGCAGAAAATGGTGGATAGTGAAAGACGTGAGACTACTCGTAGCAGGAGTCGCAAGCCACGTCACGTTTCGCGCCGTAACCGCACCCCGATCCTCGACAGTCGGCTGCGGCGCGAGATGGACGCGATGCTCGCCCGCCTCAGAGTATTGGAGGCTCGGACTTTGACCCCAGTTTACATAATATCGAGACTTGGTGTGAGGAGGTAGATCGCGCAAAGCAATTAAACAATTGGAGCGATCATGAGTGTCTATCTCGTATAGGTAACTATTTAAGGGGCGCGATGCACGTACGTGGTTGAACGAGTGGGTGACGAGCGAACGCACTTACTTTAAAAAGGAGTTTAAGCCTGTGTCCCAGACTCCGGATATCGCTAACATTTTGTTCGAAGTAATGAGTACAAACTCGGACAATTACCCTACTTATGCCGATTATGCTCGTCGCTCACTGCTGCGATTGCGTATAGTGCGGGGTCTTTCTGATTAATTGATTTCAGCGATAGTAATACGTGGTGTAACAGACCCCCAAATACGGGCGTCGGCTACAAACGCTAAGCTTTTGCCCAATGACTTGGTCGAGTTTTTCTCTGTTTACGTAAAACCGAACGCAAATAAAAGTGTACTGCGTACTAATGCTCACCTAACTCATTATTCGAAGAGTAAGTCGATTTCTAATTTTACTCCGAGAAAAGGTAAGTTTGAGGACGGCAAGTGTTTTACGTGTGGGTTATCGGGGCATAGGCAAGCTAATTGTACTAAGAGAGTAGCGAATGAAACTACCGCCAATACTAGTGCCAGTTCAAATTCCAAACCTGTCTTTGTGCCGACTAAGTCTGAACCTTGTTCTTTTTGCAAAAAGATTGGTCACAAAGTTGACACATGTTTTGCTAAACAAAAATCTCTGATCTGATCTGAGGTCCATAATAAAAATAACGTGAATTTTTGTCGCGAAAATGAATCTACCCTCAGTAGTGATGGAGTTGTAGCCGTTATACAGGGGGTACCTGTTGATGTTTTAATCGATAGTGGCTCGACCATATCGCTTATTTCGTCTAATTTACTTAGGCATTTCAATTGTGTACGTAAACCTGCTTTCCGCGTACTTAAGGGCTTGGGTAGTCAGGAACTTGAAAGCATACGTGACGCTATCAATTGAATTGTGGGCTTTTCGATTAATTTAAAAAGGTGTGCTTTTCTGTGTACGAAAATTGAATACCTTGGCAGAAGCATTAGCGAAGGTCAGGTTAGACCGAGCCATGCTAAAGTAAAGGCCCTAACTGATGCACCGTTTGATACCCTCATATGGACGTTTTGGGTCCATTGCCGGAATCGAATGGCTACCGCCATGTTCTTATAGTTGTTGACGCAAACGGCCGCAGAACATATGATTCAGAGGCGCGGCGGCGTGCGGCACTGGCGCTTCGTGCTGGCGCAACAACGTGGCCGCGCAGCGCGACCAGCTGCTGCACGCGCTGGCCTGCGCCGGCGACATTGTGGCTATTGTGTCGCCGCGACATTGTGGCTATTGTTTAGCCCCGACATTGTGGCTATTGTGTCGCCGCGACATTGTGGCTATTGTTTAGCCCCGACATTGTGGCTATTGTTTTGCCCCGACATTGTGGCTCATAGTTTTAGCCCCGACATTGTGGCTATTGTTTAGCCCCGACATTGTGGCTATTGTTTCGCCCCGACATTGTGGCCATAGTTTAGCCCCGACATTGTGGCTATTGTTTAGCCCCGACATTGTGGCTATTGTTTCGCCCCGACATTGTGGCCATAGTTTAGCCCCGACATTGTGGCTATTGTTTAGCCCCGACATTGTGGCTATTGTTTCGCCCCGACATTGTGGCCATTGTTTAGCCCCGACATTGTGGCTATTGTTTCGCCCCGACATTGTGGCCATTGTTTAGCCCCGACATTGTGGCTATTGTTTAGCCCCGACATTGTGGCTATTGTTTAGCCCCGACATTGTGGCTATTGTTTCGCCCCGACATTGTGGCCATAGTTTAGCCCCGACATTGTGGCTATTGTTTAGCCCCGACATTGTGGCTATTGTTTCGCCCCGACATTGTGGCCATAGTTTAGCCCGACATTGTGGCTATTGTTTAGCCCGACATTGTGGCTATTGTTTCGCCCCGACATTGTGGCCATAGTTTAGCCCCGACATTGTGGCTATTGTTTAGCCCGCGACATTGTGGCTATTGTTTCGCCCCGACATTGTGGCCATAGTTTAGCCCCGACATTGTGGCTATTGTTTAGCCCCGACATTGTGGCTATTGTTTCGCGCCCGACATTGTGGCCATAGTTTAGCCCGCCGACATTGTGGCTATTGTTGTAGCCCCGACATTGTGGCTATTGTTTCAAAGTACAAAGGGCTACAAAGTAACAAAAAAAAAATTAAACAATGGAACAAGAAGACCAGGCTGCGGTGAACAGAGATGCCCAGACCGGAGAGAACCTGGCTGACGAGGACGTTCAGCTGTCAGGAGAGGCCGTGTTAGAGAATTTTCCATTGCCCGGCCCCTCTACTCAGTGACGTCACACCGGTGGCGCAATCGCAAGCCCCGCCAGACAACAGCTCGCCTCGACCGCCACTCTTTGCTACGGGTTCGTGCGCAACGGACGTGCGATTGGTGTCTTATAGATAATTAACCATTCCGTGTTCTAATTGATTTCAGTTCGGTAAATCGTATATAGGTTGTTTCGGTTGTTATTTTCTTAAAAATTACCCTTACTTTTAAATTGTTAAGAATAGTCTATTAAAGCTTGCTTGATGTCTATGACATATATTTGTTTTAAAATGTATACGACTGAAGGACTCTGTATTTGGATACAGAGTCCTTCAGTCGTATACAAGAGTCATATACGTATAAGTCGGTTAAGAATAAAGAATATTATTAAATATAAAAAAAATATCTGTGACATATCTCAAACAGACATTCCTATATATTTATAGGGTTGTAAGGATAATAAAAAAGATAAGAATGATCGATGTTTCTTACTATTATTAATGGTAATGTAACATAATTATAATATCATAGGGTCTGATTAAATTACATAAGATACTAAATGAAACGAATTATTATTATTATTTATAAATGGTTAAATAAAAAAAAATATTATCTATACTAATATAATAAAGCTGAAGAGTTTGTTTGTTTGTTTGTTTGTTTGTTTGAACGCGCTAATCTCCGAAACTACTGGTGCGATTTGAATAATTCTTTTTTTGTTGGATAGTCCATTTATCGAGGAAGGCTATAGGCTAAATAACATTACGCTATGACCAATAGGAGCAAAGACAGAGCGGTAAATGTGTAAAAAACGGGGAAAATTATTCATTTTTGAAGGCTTTCTTTGCGTGCGCTGCGAAAACGGTTCAAGATACACAAAAAATATGTATGAAAGAATTATTCCTCTATACATGATCTAAAAAAAAGTCCGCGACGGCATATGTCTATCTTTTAAGGTTTAGTCACAATGACCGTTTTTATGGTACCAAATTTGGTCGAAATAATTTGTTGAAGTTGTATCAACATAATAATACTAAAAATTCTGCGGAAACTCGACCATTCCGAAAATCCCGCAGAACGGGAACTATGTGGGAAAAACCAAAAATCTGCCGGAAGTCACTATTCCACGCGGACGAAGTCGCGGGCAAAAGCTAGTTATTTTTATAAAATCCATTTATTCTCTTAAAGGAGTACACCTAAAATTGTAAATGTATGATTAAATCGTTTTCACTGATACTATCAAATCGAACGTCTCGTTCTCAATCATCGTCCATTAATTTTCTGCATTTATTTCTCACCTTTATCCAGTCTTCGGCAGATATATTATCAAGAAGTTGCAACATTTTATTTGCTGTGAACGGTGGTATTGTGTTGTGTTTGGTAGCGTAACCTTTGACTTGGGCCCAGATAAACTCAATTGGATTATAATAGCAGTGATGGTACGGGGGTTGCCTTATGACGGTGTGACCATGGCTGTAGCCTTGCAATAATTTGTAATTTACTGTTTCTCTTTCTGTTTGCTGAAGTTGGTGGTTTTTGCCTTTGGATCGAGTCATATGGAATGTTATTCATAATAATATAATGTGGCTCCGTTAAATTACTTAACAAATTTAAAAACCACTTCTTAAACTTTTCGAAATTCATCTCCTCGTGATATTCAGACGTTTTTATAGATTTGAAAGCCAACGAGCAATTAGGTACTAAACCAGATGAAATTCCAGCATGAGTAATAGATAATCAATCTTTGACCTTTGCCTCCGAATACCTTTGTGGTTGATTTTTAGTATAATCGTTCCAAGCTTTAGATACGATATAATTGGCATTCAGCCATATTTCGTCTAGAAATACTACTTTATCCCAATTTGATATTACTTTAACTTCTCGCAGAAAATCCATTCGAGCAAGGGCAATATCCATCAAGTCAAATGTAAATAAAGGTTTTATAATAAACAAACAATAAAATTGAATATGAGCACATTTCCATGTTTCGCAAAAAACTTACAACTCTGTGTATAACTTTATGTTACGTTTGTATTTTACAAAAAATAACGAATAATTATGATATGATTCTTTCGTGACAAATAAACATGATTTTTTAAAAAGATCCTATTTTGGCATAGCCATTTACAAATACTTCCTTTGCTTTAAAAAAATTAATGTTTTTTCCTTTAGGCAACTTGTAACTTTTGCAACGCCATCTTTCTTTTGATTCAGTGTCCGTTTCCGTTGACACTTCTTTTCTAAAAATCTAGGAAAATGAAGGCGAAAGGAGAGGTAAATTTTATATTAAAGTTCAGTTTTTTCAAAAAAATTATGTACTGTATATTGTGCTAAGTGTCTATAATTAAACTGCTGCAGGATATGGGCAAAGTACAGCTGTTGAAACAAATAATATAGCACGTCCATCCAACATACACGTTGTCGACGCATTGTGCTGAAGTGTTGATTTCTGTTATTTTATATACCCATTTTATTCGGGAAAAAGAAACAATATAATAAACTTATGTTAACTTTATGCTATACATAATATTAAATATTATGTGTTGTCAGTCTGTTTTAATTCATTCGGTTTTTAGGTTATGTCATGTCTTCAGAATAATGATTGATACTTTATTAGCTCTTTCATTTTTTTTACCACATTAATAGATAGTCACTTTCTAAATATAATATCTTGATGTCCATAAGTTTTGTTGTACTTCATTTTGACATTGTTGAATATTTTTTTACAGTTGAAGGAATATGAAGTTATTGGCCGCAAGCTGCCTTCGGAAAGCGAGCCAAAGCCACCGCTATACAAAATGAGAATCTTCTCTCCAGACAAGATTGTGGCCAAATCTCGTTTCTGGTATTTCCTTCGGCAACTAAAGAAGTTCAAGAAGACCACTGGAGAAATTGTCTCCATAAAGGTATTTATTGTCTAGGTATATCAATAGATGTACTTTTACCACCACAAAAACAATACTAATATTTGAAATAATAACTTATAAATGGCTAACTGGCTTCAAAATGTTTGCATTTACGTAGTAATGATAATTTTCATGCCAAGACTTAATTTGCATATTATTCATTTGTTATTTAGATGAATAAAGACAATGACTGGTATTGAAACTGGCTGGCAAATTGGCAAGCTAAAGCCATTTTTAAAGGATGAATTATAGAACAAAGTAAATACATTTCAAATTTCTAAAGAGTAATGAACTTTTGATGTATTTAGTCAATTTGTAATTACAAGATCATTGAATTTCTTTAGAAATTACCTTGTAATTACCTGATAGATAAAATGTTATATAGACTTTATTATTGCCACTTCAGGAAATCCCAGAAAAGAGCCCAATCAAAATCAAGAACTTTGGTATTTGGCTGCGTTATGAATCCCGATCTGGTGTCCACAATATGTACCGCGAGTACCGTGATTTGAGTGTGGGAGGTGCTGTAACTCAGTGCTACCGTGATATGGGAGCTAGACATAGAGCTCGTGCTCACTCTATACAGGTAATAACATCTTTGGCAGCAGTTTTATTGTATTCATAATAGTTCAGAATTTAATATTGCTTTTTTTAATTTAGTGAAACATATAATAATATTAAATACTAACAGTCCCTCCTTTTTTTACTTAATTATTCAACATACTCTATTATTAATGATATTTTCTAATAGGTAAACAATTTAATTCTTTTATTTTTAAATACAGAAAGTACTATTACACTTTCTATACAAAAACAATAGACATACATATTTATGAACATTATTACAAAAAAAAAAAATTTAAATGATTTTCTATTTTTACATATATTGCTCTGAATTACTGTTATTTAAAATATACATTGATTTTTTAATATAAAGTGTGTTGAATTTTAAATATAATTAAATTTAATGCATGCATAATTCACACTAATATTAAAATTATAGATTGTATAATGTAACATGAAAGATATAAAATAATTGTAATCATTTGGTGACCCCATCTAACTGGTGGTTTTTACAATCAAATTGCTATATTGTGTGACATATAAACCTTCAGTGTTAACATGTTGGTTTATATTTGTTGTACAATTTATATCATCAAATGGAAATGTGTTATAAGGTGTAACACAAGATAAAATTTTTACTCAACCCACATTTAAGTGACATGAGTCTTGCATTACCATCATAATATTACTTTTGTTGTAACTGACAATCTTTTAATTCTGCTGGTGATAGAATATCATTTGTTGTTGGTGTAAATGTAATATTCCAAAAATGCAAGACGGTATAATCTGACCTTATCTTTACATTTTCTCATTATATTTTTTTCTGTTTGAGCTGTGTGTTCAATTTGCCGATTTGATTGTGGATAGTGTGAGAAAGAATACAAGTATTTAAAATTCTTATTCAATTTTTTTTTTTATATAATATTTGACAAGAACAAGACAAGTTGCCCATATTACACTACATTTATTTCTTTAAAATTAAAAACATTTTTCATGCATGTTCTGGTAGTTGTTTTTAATTCAATCAATTTAAAAAATTTACAGTAGTAATCTATTAGTAAAAGATAATTTGTATGTTTAAAATAGAATACATTTTTGCTCTCGGCATATCTGGTATTTCATTGAGTGCAACATTTCCTTTTTGATATTTTTTGTATAAGATTTTATTTATATTTTTAAGAATTTTGAAATTTGTTATCTAAACCAAATTAAAACACAGACTCACTATCCTTTCATCTTTCCTTATTATAGCATATCCTCTAGTATTTTTTTTTTATAATTTCAGTATGGCCTAATAACATTTTTAGATTTATTACTAACCACAGGCCATCCACTCTTAATTTTAACTCTTCATCAGTCTGTGTATTTTGTGAATGTATTCATGGTCTATGTCCCATAGAATTGTTGCGAAGCTTGAGCCATCATCTCACGTATTCCATCATCATACATTGACTCACTAACCGAACAGTGTTCATTCCTGCCAACAAATAGATGTGCATCACCACTGTCTGCGAGACAGAGTCTGCTTTATACATATATACCTGGCTTGTAAACCAGTTTGAATGTATATCGCTGTACTAACTAATTCATGGCTTATGATCGATTTCAATAATTACATCTGATCATAAACATATAACCTTTCACACACAAACAATACTGTATTAAGTTCTTTTTCCATTTAAGCATACCTTTATTCAGAATCACTAAAAATTTTAGAAGCATAACAAACTGGTAAATTGTTTTCTAATAAGCATGCCCTATTTTACTGGCATCTACAGATATTACTAAAGGTTTATTTATATCAAAATATTGCAATACTGGTCTACTTAATAAATATTTATTTATACTGGTAAAACTTTGGTTTTTAATTACTTTTATACCATTGCCACTTAGTACCTTATTTAAAAATGTTCGCAATGGCAAAATATTATCTGAAATAATAGAAATGAATAAACCTACGTAAGTAATTAACCCAACTAATCTCTCAACATCTTTATTGTCTATCAGGGTTTTCATATGAGTTTAGTGAAATGAGTTATCAGAAAAAAGTCCCTTGCTAGATATAGAATGACCCAAGTATCCTGTAATCCAAATTTACACTTCAATTTAATTTTATGACATCTTTCTAGTACATTTTTTAAGTTGTATTATTTTTGTTTGAGCCAAATACAAGTTTGTTATCAATGTACATTCATACTCCCAACAAGATCATCAATATTTACATATAATACTCGAACTGTTTATACCGTATACCTATCTATCTTTTATCATTTAATCGTTCATTGTATTGAAATCACAAAACTGCGAGAGTCGTGGATATTCAAACACAATGATCGATGGATTTGATATCCTTTTTATCCTTGGTAATGAAACTGTGTTACTCGATTATTACGTTTCTTTACATTTAAAATGCCAGTCTTAATTTTTAAAAGCACCCTACGCTGTGTCTATGGTTTATCTTGATTTAATATTTTATGGTACTGTTCACCAAACACATAAAATTAAATTTTAAATTTCATGTCAGCGGGCTTCTTATTAATTACACATGTTTTTACATAAATATTAAAACTTATCTTCCACTTTTTCCACATATTATTAATACCGTTCATAACTAATTGTAAGGAATTAATTTCAAAGATTGCGGCAGCGTTAATATACTTTCCATTTTGGCTTCCCTTTTATAGATATTCAACACAAATTCTTTGTTCTCGTTAAAATTAATTGTCTTCAAAGACATAACCACATTGCAAAGAAGCAATTATTATGATTATTTCTATAGTACAGTTTTGGCTAACGTTAATGATTATCTCGAATATTTGAGTTGAGAACATATAGTGGATGGACACAGTTAAAAACTTTTCGTGAGTTACATTCTGACATTTCACGTATTACTGGTTTCAATCAATTGATTTGAAACAAAGTATGGTTATAATATTATATACAATGTTCAAATCGTCCTTTTTATTTTAGTTTTACGATAAAATTGTTTGTCATTTCTTATTAAAGCCTTTTTAAGGATTATTGTTCATCACAGTAAATTTTAAAAACATTAAAGCTGCTGAATTTGGACTTAGTTCACATTTAGTTAAGACACGGTGTTAACATCTGCTGCACGGTGGCAGAATGCGATACAATTGGTTGGTGGACCCGAAAAGTGGTGGAAGTCTAGATTAAAAAGTTCTACTTCCTATGGGCAACCAATCAGTAGCCCACTTGATAATGAATAAAATAAACAGTATTTTAAAGTAAGCATTTTTGTTTCAGATCATCAAAGTGGAGGTGATCAAGGCATCTGCTTGCCGAAGACCTCAAGTCAAGCAGTTCCACAACAGCAAAATCAGTTTTCCATTGCCGAAGCGTGTACACCACCACAAACGCCTCAATACATTCGCATACAAGAGGCCCAGCACTTACTTCTTGTAATATTATACTATATGCGTCTTTCATATAAGAATTAAATCCATGTGACATGGCAGAATTGTTTTTTTTAAAGCTTTTATTAACTTCGCGTGTTATTCGTGTGATCTTGTATTCAATATTTCATCCACTGCCACTAAAGCTACCGAATTGAAATTTTGCCTACGCCTTTAGTTTTGCTGCCATTTTGAATCCAATATGGCGTTCCACCATTCACCATTCGTGTCAGTTTTCCCAATCTTCAACCATTATGATAAGAAAAATTAAACGCAACCTTCGAAAAATAACATTTTTTCTTATTATTTAGTAAATAAAATGGTTAATATATAAACTGAAATAAAATATAAATATGATATAAAGAACAGTTTCCGTTAATTTTATACCAATTCAAAAATTGTCCCTTCGTACTACTTTCCGTTCGCGAATACTGACAGCGAAATAGAATTGTACCCAATAGTAAATTGCATCCTCACGACGACTCCTCACCACGACCTCGTGCCCGCTAATGACAGTACTAATGACTTGCGCAGATAACACGTCTTAAAGAGCGATTTGACGCCAAAGAAAAAAATGTATGTACGAAAAATCGTCCAGGTCATAATAAAATCTGCTTATCGTTCGTGTCTTCTAAAGTTATTTGTTCAGATTAATTAATGATCTAAATATTTGCCATAAGATTATTTCTCGTCTGATAACGTATTTAGTTTACAAACATCTATTTACCATTTTACTATTGAACATTTTTCCCGTTCACATTTTACCCGAATGGTAAGGAGCAAGCTGGAATGGTAAGTAGGTAATGTAGCGTACCATGCTACCTGTTTTATACATATGAATATGCAACCTTTTTTGATAACCATATTTTTGTATTTTATATAACATCTTTTCTACTTATCTATTATTCATTGTTACTGTCACTTTTATCAACTACTGTACAGTCAGCAACAGGTCAGGCATTACATAGCTCTACGAAAGCGGCCGCTATAACAAGCGGTATAAGAGCTGTCCAAAGGTCAATATGTAAAGCCGGACGTGTTGCTGTGTGTACATGGTTTGTATTATTTTCCGATATTAAAACGTTTATTAATTTACTTTTACTCTCATATTTGATTTCACATTCACTCAACAGGTATTTTTATTTATTTATATGTAATACTGTTTCAATACATGCAATATTTAAACTGCTGTGTAAATTACTAAGCCATTACACATTTCAGATTCAAGAAAAGCGCAAAATAACACTTTCTGCGCTTTTTTCTGTCACTGTCAATCTTCTCTTACAGTAGTGGTTTGGTATTTGTACAGCTGTATTCAATATTTATTATCTCTATTTGCTTATTTAGTGTTTATTTTTTTCCCTCACTGTTACCACCGCGCAACCAAGTGCCACGGTGATTATGTCGGACTTCTGACGAATCGTGGCGGCTCGACCCGAAAGACCTACCGACTAAACTCATCCTAAGCCGTTGGTCCTAATGACCCTATGTAGCCATAGGGTCATTAGGACCAACGCTCCGACGTGACAAGGAAGACCGCACCTCAGGAGAGGTACAGTCAGCGCTGCCCTATAAAGAGAGCATATGCGCTATAACAGGCACGGTACACCCAAATTGCTCCGGCATGTATTGTAAGGAACCTATTCGTGGCTAAGCAGAAGGCTGCCGAGATGGCAAGAGGTGCGACGGCTCAGGTACCGCCGCTTGCAGGTTTTGAAGGTCCTGCTTTAATTGATTGGAGGATCGCTAAGGACGTGTCGCGGTCTGCGAAGTCTGGCGATTTTGATTGAATAAATTCGCAGCAGGCGGTATTGAACTGTAATTCGCTGACTCGCGTATTAACGAGTTTGGGTGCTCGTCCGCGGCTTGGAAGAACTGCATAGAGCACTCCTTACAATGCTGTTGGATTGTGGGGAGTTCGAAGTCTGTCGAGATCACAATTTCGGACGTAGGTAGGGGGCATCTGCCATTCGGTGCAAGAGTTTGCTCTGAACTGCTTGGATGGGATGCAGAATTTGCGGCTCGGTATGTGCAAATACAGAGCACGCGTAAGAAAGGACTGGTCGAAATAGTTTCTATCTATACTTATTCAAAAAATAGGTATAGACATGAGTTTTTACCTCCAAAACCGTATTCCACATAGACTGTTCAATGCTTGCAATGCAATAAGGACATGCGACATGCACCAAATGGTGCATGTCACATGTCCTCAAATAATTAGTTCTAGGATTCGCTGGTTACCTCATATTGTTGGTTACGATAAAAAATTACCATTTGTTTAATTTCTCATTACCGTTTGCACAATAATTTCAGATCCAAATTGTGACGCATATAAAGGTTTATTTTTTGGGGTCACGCATTTATTTGTATGTGTATGCTATCAGCTTTGCTTTGAATATCTAAAGAACAGTTATGTGAGTACTATTTTTTCATACTTTAAAATTGTCTAATATGTTCATTTGCAAATATTCACTAAAATATAAAATAAAATGTACCAAAACAAGAAAAGAATTTGTGCGAAAAGTCTGCGTCATCATCGCGCATGTGCGAGCATAAGTCGCGCGGGAACGAGCACATAAATGATGATCGTAGCGTTTATGTCGTCCTTTTCTTGGGCTATCGCACGGTAAAGTGCGGTCGGTCCAACCGGGAGCACGCTGTCGGAGACTGTGACTGGAAGGATTATCATTACTAGTGTGAGCTTCAAGATGATTATTGCGCGCTGTGGTGATAATGTGCCACGGTATTTCGAAAAACGTCTCTCCAGTGGGGCCATTGCAACAGCTCTTTTCAGACAATTCCAATTTCAAAACTGACAAAAGAGCCCCTATCAGGGCTATTTGTATCTATATTTCAAACGACAATTAGTTTGACTGTTATCTGTATTTTGAGAAAAATTGTACGAGGCCAACACAGAATAGTCTTCCTTAAACAGCCGCATCAATCAGATATTTTAAACCAATTTCAGCAAGCGAGGTAATCAGTTTAAATAAAACAACTTTATTAGATACTTCGTAATAATTTTATATTAAAATGTATGATCGTGAATAATCAATATAAAATAGTTAAAAATCTGACTTAGGCTAGAAACATATTAAGCCTATATACGCAAAGCACTATGATATCAAGAATCATACATTGGTATGGTAATAATAACAATTAACTCGGAAACACGCTCTTACACTCGTCCTGCATAACGTTACCAACATTACGAATTATACAGTCTTCTACAAAAACTAGTTACATATTGTTTTCATGCCAAAGTAGAGAAGGAAGAAACAATTGGAATACAATTCTTAGGTCAAACGTCATACGTATTTTAATTAATCTTAAACATCGTAATTGTTTCTATATTTTGGGTCACAAAAATAAGTATTGTTCTATTTTCTATGTACCTAGTTAATTTTCGAATCCTAACACATTTTTAATGTTTGATTTAATTAATTAATTAATATTCAAGTAAGTCGAGAGTAGTATAAATTGAAGGACGCAAACATTGTCTAAGGATATATTACATAATATGTATATACTAGCTTTCCACTTGAGGTTTCGCCCATATTATACCGGTTTTTCCAATAGGAAAGATATTTTCCCGTGGTAAATCCTATATTCCTCAAACTATCTCCATATCAAATTTATAATATTAGTAAGATTCAGGTGAGATTTGGGCGACATGCATATTACCTATTTTTCTCTTTGATTACTTTAATCTCAAAACTACTTGATCGCAAATTGATTAGTTTACATTTACAAATGCAGAATCAATGAAACTTGTGAAACACAGTGTATCAAATAAAACAAACGTATCCAAGATGTTCAAAATTAAAAAATAAGACGTTAACGAAATTCAATCCCTGTTAATATTTTTAATGAACCTAGTTTCGTATATTTGATACGTTGATAGACAGTGTATTCCCGATTTCCCCAAAAGTTATAATAATTAGACCGTCAAAATTAACAATTGAGTAAGCTCAAATAATGTTTTCATTTCATTGCATAACTGAAATAAAATTATCATAACCATTAATTAGTACTAGCATTGTTCCATGAACCAAATTTTCTGAGCCCATAATTTCAAAGAATAGACATTATTATTTGTTAGAAAAGCAAGGTCCATACTAATATTATAAATGGGAAAGTGTGTCTGTCTGTTTGTCCGTCTTTCACGGCAAAACGGAGCGACGAATTGACGTGATTTTTTACGTGGAGATAGTTGAAGGAATGTAGAGTAACATAGGCTACTTTTTATCCCGGAAAAATCGACATCCCACGGGATGCGCAATAAAGGCTTCGCTCAAAAATTATTGCACAGATTTTCATGCGGTTTTCATCAATAAATAGAGTGATTCTTGAGCAAGGTTTTGCGGTATTTTTTATCTCGGAAAAACGGATAGTCCCGCGGGAAGTGCGATAAAACCTTGGCGCCATAATCCATAAACCGACTTCCGCGCATATGTAGCTGTGGGCAAAAGCTATGACCCTGAACCCTCTATAGACCCAATCCCGAAATCCACGCAGGCGAAGCCGTGGGCATACAGCTAGTTATTTATAGATCTTCAATGTCCTCAATTCATACTTTCGATATCAACAGATCTAGAGCTGTTAAAAAGAGATCAATATGTGTTTAACACTTACCTAATACATTGTTGGTTCAAACTTTCATAAATACAAATATAAAAATCGACTCCAAAACTACTCCAAGCCTATAATAATTTAATACACAATTAGGAATACATTATAATATATTTATTTATTAACTTTACTTTTAATATAAAGTTTACTGAGATAATACATATTAGACTTATTTTGATAAATTTATTTATTCTTAGACAATATAACGCTCAGAACTTTAGTCTCAATTAAATATTTAGTCAGTCGTGTACTAAATCTAATGAGAGAACTTTTACTAACGTTACTATTAGTATATGAATTTAGTTTAGGTAAGCTTTAGTCGACACCCTTTAGTCAGGTGCTAACACAACACTAGCTAGCTCTAGACGTAATGGCGCTTAAAGACGTATTTATATTTGTCGACGTAACGTTCAAACTAACAATGCGTAGTGTTGTGATGGCTTGTGTATGGATGAAACCGATGCTGTTCTGACGCGTCACGTCACAACACATCGGACAAATATAATTGGGTAGACGACAATTATTTAAATTCAATATACAGGGTGTCTCATTCAAATCGGTCAGTATGGGAAAGTCTGAAACTATAAGACATACGAAGATCTGTTCTGAGGAACCATGTCATCGATTTTAATAACAAGAAAAACTGCATTCATACATTTTAAAAATCATCTGTACTCCGTTCGGGATCGAACCCGATTGTTTTGAAAAAAAAAACCTACACTATTTCTATTAGATATCGATGGTCTTAAGCAGTAAATGTCTCTATGAAACATGATGTCTAAAATGAATAAAATGCATTGTTTGCACATACTTTATTTTATTTTAGTAGGTGCTCGAAGTGACCGCCGCTTTTTTCAATACAATATTCAACACGTTTAGGTAACGATCTTATGATTGCATTTTGTATCTTCATGTGGTGAATTTGCGTTAAAATTGTCTCTATGGCAACTTTTAGGTCTTCAACGGTATCATAACTTGTTTTGTACACTTCATCCTTAACGTATCCCCACAAGAAATAGTCCAGAGGCGTTAAATCGGGCGACCTTGCGGGCAAAATTTGGTAGGGCAAAAATGGCAATGTCTCTTGGCAACAATGCATTTTATTCATTTTAGACATCATGTTTCATAGAGACATTTACTGCTTAAGACCTACATAATCGATATCTAAATAGAAATAGTGTAGGTTTTTTTTTCAAAACAATCGGGTTCGATTCCCGAACGGAGTACAGATGATTTTTAAAATGTATGAATGCAGTTTTTCTTGTTATTAAAATCGATGACATGGTTCCTCAGAACAGATCTTCGTATGTCTTATAGTTTCAGACTTTCCCATACTGACCGATTTGAATGAGACACCCGGTATAATAGCAGTACTTTTTAAGTGAGAAATATTGTAGAACCAACAGTACACCTGCACCTATTTGAAATGAGAAGTAATTATTGGTCAGCAATTATAAAATTTGGCGAGCCACCCAAAAGCAGCATTTAAATAATTTGATCAGCATACAAAGATTTTGTTTGCAATAAAAAAAAACAGGCAGCAATTCTTGTTCCGCAACTAATTTTGATAATGGTCAAAAATTAAATCATACATAGGCAGCCAACAATAACATGAGTCTGCATAATAAACATTCAGTCCGCAAAATACTACTTGAGCGGCAAGATTTCATGATTGAGCGGCAGAAAAACATGTCTATAAGCAGTATATTAGATTGGTATGTTAGGTTAGGTTAGGTTAGGTTTTTTTTTTTTTTTTTTATATAAAAGTTTACACCTGCAGACTCTTTGGTCCGCACTTTTTTTTATTTTGGTTAGGTTAGGTTAGGTTAGGTTAGGCAATGACAAATAAAGTATTTTTGCTACTCTTATATGCAGCACAAAATGCATTTTTTTGCTTACACTCTGAGTGCTTACCAAAATTTTATTAAACATGAGCAGCTGATTGCAGCTTATATAATTAATATGCTGTACAAAAATAATTACAGCCATCCAGAATGACATAAATTGCTGATTGATTTTGAAATGTTTGCTGACCATGAGTTGCTGACCAATTAGCTATTTCTGCTCACCGATTATATTTTTCTGCTCACAGAAATAACAATACTATGCTAACCATTAATTGACACCCATTTGAAATTACATGTTCACACGACATGTTTGCGGCGCTGTCGCGGGTCGCTCAAAACGCAAAAATAAGTAAGTAAACTCGCCTAATTTGTATGAGCGTATAAACAAATTTTAAAATAACTTTGTTATTTGTACGTTTATAGGTATACTTTCTATATAAAAAAAATGTAACATTTAATGTGAGAATGCTAGAAATGTGTTCGTTTCATTAGAATTACGTAAATAATAATTGCTCATTTTTTAGAAATCTAAAAACAATATAAATGAATAATTAAACTGAAATTTCTATTTTGACATACTTTGATTAGATATTATTGCTCAAATCAGATAATTATAGTATAAAAACGGCCATAGTCAGTTGTAGTCGTCTACCCTATTCGCCTTGAACCAAGACTTCGCTGATGTATGGCAATACGTCGGAGAAAAAATATATTTAGTTCGTATGGGGAAAAAAAAACTTTATTAGCTCTAATTTGATAAATAGACAATACAAAACTGTAATTCGATGACTGAAACAGCCTGTACGTATACTAGAGTACAGTAGGTACTACTCTAAACAATACTATATTTGGAGTACAAAACCTGCGACTATTACGAACAAAGAAGTTATAACGGCTTGTTGTTTGATCTTTGAAGTTTGAAATCTGATCAACTTTTTTAAAATTTATAATGTTATGTTAATATTTAAATTATAAAGTGTCCCTTTACCCAAAAATTTAGGACAAAACGATAATTCAAACATTTCTAATTAATTAAACTGCGATAACGTCATCGAAAACTCTGAGCATCTTTTAGTAAAAATTGTTATAATGGAACAAAATTATAAAAGCCCAAGACAAAAATAAAGAGAAATATGATTTCGACATCATAAAAACCTTTTTGGTTTTATAAAAAATGTATAAATAAGAAATATTTTAGATAGAAAACAGCATTAACGTAACAAGTAATATTCCTAATAAAATAAATTGTAACAAACTAATGCAAACATAAAAGAAGATCAAAGAACTAATATACTCTCTCGATATCATAAAACTATCAATAACACTAAATCTAAAATACAATATGTTATTATATTTTAATGCAGTTTTCGATCTGTTTTTAATTCCATCTAAGATAAACGGAAATGAATGTTTGAATATTTAAGAACGTAGAATTTCCACGTGGACTCTTCAAGCATTAATTATAATAACATAAAATATCCATAAACATAAAACTTAGCATAAGTAATATAAAAAAATATCATAATAAATGCGGAATCTAATAACTACAGTTACAATAACATAAAGCGCGTAATCTAAAAAAAAATATAGCAAATTACTATCCAAGAACATCCTCAAAAGAAATACTTAATTTTTCAAATAATTATGTCAACTTGATTTTTTTTTTCAATATCCTCAATATTTGCCGTAAGCGTAATTTGTTAACAGCCTTGTTAAACTTGACATTTCGGCTTTTAAAACAAATACTATCCACGTATGTCATTATAACAAACGGTTATGTGACATTTAAAATTATACTAAATATTTAAACAGACACAAAAACATTTTTACAGTTTATTTGTAAACAAATTTCTTTTATAAGTTTAGTGCAAGCAATTTAGTGAAAATATCTTATTCAACGCATTTCTATCTTTTATATATACTATCAATAATATTTTACTATCGATGATGCATACCCATGCAGTACACCATTTAAAAACTGACCCCGCTTTTGTGACAAATTCATACTGAAAATACGGGACGGAAATAGATGGCGTTGCGCTAGCCAAACGTAAACAATGGCTTTACCACGAGCTTGCTATCCTTTTCGATAGCTATGAGTCAATTTGATACGAAAAAATAGTACAATTACGTTCCGCTACAAAGTTTTCATACAAAATTTAGGCTATCAATATCGTTTACAAACGAATATAAACTTATGGTAGCTGCACAGGAGACATATTTTTGAATCATTAGACGTGAATTTGGAATTCGAATACGAATGCAAATCGTGCGTGAAATTATTTTCTACTGCTTACAATTTTAAAGATTTATGAATCACTCGAATTCAGTGTTGTCATTAAAAACAAATTCTTAATTAAATTCCGATTCACGCAGAAAAATTCAAAATCACAACAACAAAAACAAAAAACCGGCGACGACCCACACGTGAAACGGATCACTGTCAAGGTCACGTCAGCGTTGGATATTCTACTAGAAGAAATCAAAAGAGCGAGTGCGCAACGAGTGGGTTGAACCACTCGTTGCGCAACGCACGAAATGAAAGTTCAGAAATAGTGAGTTCGGTAATTCGTATACGAATCTCACGATTTCGAATGCGAATTGGTTTTCTATTGTTTCAAAAATTCGTCTCCTGGAACGAGAAACGACGTCATCATTCTATCGTTATAACTTCGCGAATAAATGGCACCAATTGCCCATATCATTTCTGTTATAAAATACTAAATTTACATGGAATGAATAAGTTTTATTATATCTGAAACAAATATTTTAAAAGTAGAAATGAAGATTGCTGTATCTTTAATGCGAAACATATAGTGCGTATAGTTGTCAACTACGCAAGATGGCGGAATTTAAAACTATTCAGAAAATTTTCTGTAATATATATATTAATAATCTCTGCCTACCCCCGTGGGAAAAAGGCGTGAGTGTATGTAATGTAATATATATTATTTTCTTCTAAATTTCTTACTCGTGCTTTTCTAATATTTGTATAAGATACACATAATCAGTTGTTAATACAAAACGCCTTATTTTGCTATTCTCGACGGAGACGAATTTAAGAAATTGGTGATCATTAGCTGTTCTTAAGTTATAAGCGATGTAACTAAAACAATTTTGTTTTATGTATATAGAAGAATACTTTATACGCAATCGGCAATTAAATAACATTCGGCAATAAATAACATTTTCCACAAGCATGAAATAAATAAAAGAAAATTATGAACCATTCATGTTTAAAATGTAACATAAAAGTATTGATTTCTTCTGGTCGTTTCGTAATAGTACATTGAGTGAACTGTAATGTTATAATTGCAGTACAGTTTGCAAAGATTTTAGTTCTTTCCTTGTAACTTTGAAATTGTATTTTGTGACTAGTTAGTTGTATGTTGTTTTTGACACTGGATAATCAGTCTCAAAAACAGCATACATATAAAAATACAGCTTTTTTGTGACATTTAATGGTTTAATGGTCAAAATTAGTGATGTGCCGGATCGTCAATAATCTACATCCGCGGATACGGATACGGATCTTAACTTTCTTACAAAATCAGTGTCGGTGCGCGCGATCTCGAGTTGAAATATGTTTCGACTTGCATGGGCGGCGGGTCTTTTTCTGTTTTGTTTTACCTTAATGTGACACTGGGCAGCAATAGATAACGCTTGTGTTTGGTATTGGTATATGATTTAAAAAAATGTCTATAAAGAAGTTTAGTAGTGTAAATATGGAATTATTTTGTAATAATAAATGTGCAAAGTGTAAAACTTGTGATTGAAGGAATTCTCGTAAGGGTAAAGGCTCAACTTACTAAAAATAATTCATTAAACATCTCAAGAATATGAATTATTCTTTAAAGAAGACTGCTAAATAGATCCGTAAAAAAATCGGGTGGGGCTGTGCCAGGGCACACGGCCGTTCGTTTTAACGTGAAACGTCTATGTTAGGGAATCGCTTTTAAAGTAAAAGATTGAAATAAAAACAAGATTGACGGTGTTATAAGTATTTTAATAAAAAACTCAATGTTACAACAGCGAGCTGACTATATAAGTGAAATATTCACACTACATTTTTGTTTCTAAGACTAATAGTTTTTTAATTATTAAGGTACTATGATATAAACCTTTTCGTTACGGTCCACTTTTTAAACCTGCTACCCGTATGTTTCGGCGCGATTTTAAAGACGTTTCACGTCAAAATCCGCCAAAAGGATAATCCGAGGATACGGATACGGATACGATTTTTTCTTTTGCCTTGGATATCCGCGGATATTAATACGGATACCTGGCACATCACTAGTCAAAATACAAACGGCGTCTTAAAAATACACGGAATTGAGGTTTTCGCTGTGCGAAATTTGGGCTTCAAGCATAGATTAAAATAAAAAAGGAAGATACGGCATGCTCTTACTTGCAGTTAATAAAATATGGACCGCCTTAACTACTACATTTACCACTTACCCATTCACAAAGTCATACTTGTAAATAAAACAACAATTGAGCAAACGAGACGGAGCGGTAAGTTATAATGTCAGCGCGAGCAAGACAGACTTTATCAAGATCATCCACCGGTCGCTTCATAGGAGAATGCTTTTCTCGCTCACACAAAAAAGTGCATTTTAGTCTTGTCCTTTTTTTGAATTGTTTTAATTCGCAAATGAAAAGTGATGTCTTGGGGATTTGTTTTAGGTTCCGGAACTATTAATCCATTTTTTAAAAACACACGCAGGCACTGTTTACTTTTTTTTTTGTAATAAATCGGCGATATTGGTCCTCAAGCATCAATGTGTTGTCAGTTTGCTCCGCCATGATCGACTAAGCGAAATCGTGTGCATGAGCCCAATTTTAGCGGTCCACACGAGATGCTAATACCGTATCTTCCCTTTTTGTTTTATTCCAAGGCTTCAAGCATTGAATCCACAACCGAAGCGATTGTTTTCTTCTGCCTCGGATATCCGCGGATATGGATACGGATATCTGGCACATCACTACAAACGGCGTCTTAAAAATACACGGAATTGAGGTTTTCGCTGAGCGAAATCGAAAGCTGAGGGCTTCAAAAGCATTGAATCCGAGAGAGACAACCCAGAGCCAGCTGTCGCTGCAGCTGGCTACATGGCCAGCACCTTGAGCGCCAGCTTGGCGGCGGCGCGCTTGGCCTGGAACTTGTTGTTGCCGAAGCCGTGCACGGTGTGCTGCCGCCCGTCCTTCGTGAACCTCACCGGGATGCACACTTTGGCTACATCGGTATCCGTTATTCGTGGCTTCCTAAAAAATTTAAACGTGACTAATATTTCATCATCACAGCTGATATACGTCCCCACCAAGGGACTCGAGCCTCCAGTACTTTTTGAGTTTATTCGTTACATCTTCTTATCTTATATATAAAAATGAATCGCAAAATGTGTTGGTAAGCTCATAACTCAACAACGCCTGGACAAATTTGGCCAATTCTTTTTTGTTAATGTTCGTTGAAGTTCAAGGAGGGTTTTTACAATGAGGAAAATTCGAATAATTATCGGAAATACCCTAAAAACAGCCCTTTTATTTTCCCATGCAAACGTTTTCTAACTAAAACGTACAGTCGAATTGAGCTTTATTGTTATTGTATAAAGTTCATATTGCAAGCACTCACTGTTCCTAACATCAAAGAGTCAATTTGCGCTTTATTAACGCTACATATAGTTGAAATTTAATCATATCTATCAAAACAGTGTGCGTGCGTGCGTTGGAGCACAGAATACATCGTTGGAGGATTTAATGTCACGTTCCAAAATTGAATAGCCACAAAATGTAATAGATCATTTAGACTTTTTTTGCGATTTGGTTGGCTATGCGACATTATCTATAAAATAATTAGGAACAAAAAACTGCCACTGTACAAATCTTTTTGACAGGACGAAGTCTGTCGGGTCCGCTAGTACACAAATACAAATCTTTCCTCTTTATAACATTAGTGTAGATTAAGTATGCAGCTTAGATTTTTTTTGATGCGTGCATTTGTACCGATTGTTTCAATCAAATTTGTTAGCAACAGAGTTAAATGCGGACAAACACTGAATGTTACATGTGAATTTGAAAGCAGGTCAACTCAATGTATGGATTACTTCCTGCACGTGGCTTCGTACTTAATATAAACTAGCCAAGTGCTTCACCGGCTCAAGAAATTACATAAGATCCAATTTTCTTATCAAAACCATATATTTTCACGTGGCAAGAATTATATGTCCTTTCCCTGGTCTATATTGAATGTCATAGGCATACCCAACTTCATGAAAATTTGCATTGCACCAACTGGAACCTGTGTGTTTTTTTTAATGTACATAGACGAACAGATTACCCACCTGTTGGTAAGTCCTTATAGTCGCCTATAGTACACTTGGTTCTTGTGAGATTCGCAGTATATCTGCAACCCCCACAAAAACCACGGCGTCCATTATTCGGGAGCGTTCAAGTATTCCGTAACGCTTTTTGAAGATGTTTGACCCTCCCCCCCCCCAGTATCCAGTAATTCCCCTGCCTCTTACCAACATGTGACTAAACATATAAGTCACAGTATCCAGTAATTCCCCTGCCTCTTACCCTTTACGCTAGCACACAGCAATGCGAATACTGCTATTTTGCAGGAGAAATAAGTAAGAGGGAGGTATCCAATCATTAGTCTCAACCAGTAATAGCAATAACGACTGTTTTGTTATAATGAATAACACTGTTATGTTATTTTCCTATAACTGTTATTGTAAACCGTTATCCTGTTATATTGCTATTTTGACAAATGTTGTTGAATACGATTGTTATTATAGCTAGCTTAGTTATTCTTAACAATGATATGGCTTAGGAGTGTCAGAATATTAGGCAGTAATTTAAATAATTTAAAACTAATTACCTAATCAATATAATTTTCTAACGTATTTAAAAGTTCATTGATCTGTACATAATTTGTTATTTACATTCAATGTTTACATTATTTACTTATTGTAAGGAATAATTTAATTTGCATACGCGCGATCGCACAGCAGCAAATAACGCGTGACTATAACAATGACAACAGCTTAGGCACCAGCAAGCCAGCAACAGTTTACCTAATTGTTATTTCAAATCACACTGTAAATCAAAATGAGTCTAATTGTCATACGCGCGAAGGTACAAAATTGTGAATTTGGGATTAGCAAAATTACTATAAGAAATAAATAAATAGAAACTTTATTTCCTTGTGAGAAAGGTTAATATTATAAGAATAAGCAGTCAGGCAACAGAGCGAGCGCCTACGCCTACACAACGGCTTCAAGTGGCAACAACAACAATGCGACTAGGCGATAATTTTGTCAACAGCAACAGCAGGATAACAGTATAAGCCGTTGTTAAATAACGTGTTATTCATTACGAGAAAATAATTCATTATATTATCTGTTATTGAAATAACGACCATATTACTAGTCTCAACTAAGTTTTTTGTGGTATTGAGTGTAACATATGCAGTGCTAATTGTGATTTATGGTATAACGATTGTGACCAATGTAGCACTCACTCGAAAACGGCGCACGCGTGTACGTTCTCATACAAGACTCGCACCGGCTGCTGCGGTATGCGCATGGAGAACAAGTCGATCTCGCGCCACATGATGCGGTAGATCACCGACCACACCACCTGCAAGTCTCCGAGGCTGTCCAGGAAGATCGCGCCCACGAGGGCTTCCATTATATCACTCAACACCTGCAATAATGAACCCACTTTTACACACGATACTATATCTAAGTCTTCACTCCTACACCACTTGCAGATATGATGATTGCATTTTCAGTTCGCCTGGTACAACCGGATTCCCGTCGATTCGGCCGGATTGATTAAATCAAGATGATTTTCGCTTTTTAGTACAAAATAAGTGAGTTAATCAAGTGTCACTGCACTTATATGTAGGTAGTTTATAAAAAATAAATCACAAATATATAAAATCCACTTTATTTCTTAACCAATGTTAAGACAAATATACAACAAGAAAACAATTAAAATTTAGTAGTGTAGGTAACTGGTAATAATTTCACGACGTAACGAGTAGCTCAGTCTTTCTAGATTTCACTTTCACAGATAGATCAATTTATAAGTAACAATATTAATTATCAAGTAACTATAATATTTAATATATACAATTAACCTTACGTAATTAACTGAAATGAGATCAAAATCATTATTAAAGTATTTGAAAATGCTAACAAACAAGTCTTATAGGTATTTATGGTTATGACAGATACCATCGTGATTACTAACTGCTAGCGCCAGATCCGGTCTTCGGATCCGGTATATTGGTACCGGATCCGGTAACCATTAACTGATGCCGGATCCGCCGGATTATCGGATCCGTTTTTCCGGGTCGCAATCCCTACTTGCAGAGTATGATATCAATTTATGACATCAAGACGTAAAGTTACATTACTACCCGTCGTTGTTGCTTCGGGAGTTAACAATAGTGTGCAGCGTAATAAGCAAAATGTTATAATTATATAAAATATCAATACAATTTGATCATCATCATTTCAGAAGAGCGACGCCCATTGCTGAACATAGTTCTCCCAAGGATATCCACACCTATCAATCCTTCCGTGGGCCTACATTAAAGGGGCCTAACTAACGCTGCTTTTTTCGGCCACCGGTTAACTTAACATTATTAAACTTAAAATATTAACAGTTGTGTCATTGTTCATATTGGAAACATGTAAATTTGTAAAAAAAAATCCAAATTTGTTCCAAAAAGTACCTAATATAAGAAATTATCAAAAAAGAACTAATCTTACAATACATAGCAAAGGCCCATATTCGATGGCCGAAAAAATATTTAATAAACTTCCTGTGCAAATTAACGAAATTGAAGACGATACCAAATTTGCAAAAATACTTAAAGATGTATTAATCAAGAGGTGTTATTACACATTAGATCAGTGTTTCCCAACCTTTTTTAGGCCATGCCCCACTTTAAAAAATTTCTTCAAAATTTTTATGCCCCGATATATTAATTTTTAACCTTTAAAAATTGTTTTGTTCCCTTAAGAAATATAAATGATAAGTTTTATGAAATAACGTGTATTAAGATATCACGTGTATTTATTTTTTCGTCAAACGCGCGATTTTTAAACCGATGAGCAGCGCGGCGTATAGTGTTATTATATCTTGACTTGCCACGATGACGATGACGGTAAAACATTTTTTCATTTTATTAATAACTAGCGACCCGCCCCGGTTTCGCACGGGTGCAGTGAAAAAATGGTTATGGTGGGTTATCTAAGAGATAGACATATACCATCGCGGACTTTTTTTGTGATTTTTGTAAGTTGTACATACTGTAGTACATTATTTTGGTCTATCTCGTAGGGTTCAGCCAGCGTTTGCAATATAAGCGCAAAAAACGTGCTTATTTACGACATCACATTAGTAACATTTAAATTTATCAGTGTTTCTCTACTATATTATGCATTTATTATACATACAAACCTTCCTTAAGATCATCTATCTATTAAAAAAACCGCGTCAAAATCCGTTGCGTAGTTTTAAAGATCTAAGCATACATACGGACATACAGCGAAAGCGACTTTGTTTTATACTATGTATTGATTTTTTTAACATTGTTTCGGTATAGGAATCCACGCATAGGTACCGAGCTTAATTTATTCCTATACTTATGTACTATTTATTTAAATAAATATTTTTTGATTTGCTATGATGGGACTTTCAGTGATACTGGCTCCCCGCCTATTATCATGGTCCTTAATTTCAGAATAAAATAAAATTATAGCTAGTTTACTACTGTATTTAAAGGTAATATTTTGAAATTTTTAAAATTCTTTGTAGGTACTATAAATATACGTCATGTTGGGAAGAAGGGGGGGGGGGGGTGTATTGTTAAATTTGTCACCGATATTTAGCATTGCATTTAAATAACCCAAAGCGAAAGGGTTAAAGTCGTGTCGAGTCCATTTTTTAATTGCCCCCCTTAATTATCAAATTGCCCCCCTGTGGGGCGTGCGCCCCACGTTGGGAAACACTGCATTAGACGAATATTTAATGGACAAAACAATATATAACATGAAGATGACAATAGAATAGAATAAAATAAATACGCACAATATTGCCACATCCTTATAAGGTCATTATGTAAACTAAACTATGCCTAAGACATGCATCATATAATGTACATAATGTTTGCAATAAATGATTGAGTATTGAGTGTCCACTGTCATTTCGCAATTCTTTGGGTTATATCAGTGACCCTTATTCTTCTGCGAATTTCATCATTTCTGATTCGATAGAAGAAAATTGGAGGTTGCTGAACTTGGCCCAAGAAGAATATATTATTATTATACCGTTACATAATGGTACATTCACATATAAATATATTATTTTAATTGTAATCGAACTATCGACATAAGGAATTAATTACCTTGGGAACTTCTACGTATTCGGCCGCCTGACAGTCGTCCTCATCGATAAGATACAGAACATCCTCGATAATTTCGTGGTTCCTTTGCTCCTGGTGTTCCACGAAAGCAATTATGGCGGAGTCCAACGACGGGTTCAATTGCGAACAGAGGAATCTAAAAATGTATGTTAATCACTCGCATATTGTCTACTGTTGTCAGATATACTGTAATTGTAACTAAACACAATCTAAACTTATAATTATGTTTTGTTATCAAGATTATACTGTGCTATAATATTCATCAGATGACTTGTTATATGGTATTAAGATATAACAATGATTCCCTATAATCCCAAAATATCCAAAATATATATATATAATCCAGTTCGTTTGTCGGCATATACCCAATTGTATTTTCATTATTCTCTGTAGCGTTTTACACACAATGTGAGTATTATCGCGGAAATATATATTTATTTCCTCAGTGAATAGTCAATCTTAGTTGTCGATTATTCTCGTATATGTTACAGCTACGACGTGTTCCCCTGCAACGCTCGTAAGACCGTGTTAGAGAAATATTACAATCATTTCGTATATAAGTATTTTTTTTCTAAAGTATATATAACGCAATGTACATGTTAGAGAAACTAAAAGTCTTATTTATAAGATAAGGCAGAAATCATGTACTTATTGCAAAATAGTCTTTAAATAAAAATAGTAGGACATAAAACAACGATATGATAGCATTTATTTGTCATTCTTTCTTTTTTTATTATATTCTCGATATAAACTTGTATTA
Organism: Scirpophaga incertulas; assembly: GCA_036419045.1. Classification (NCBI taxonomy): domain Eukaryota; kingdom Metazoa; phylum Arthropoda; class Insecta; order Lepidoptera; family Crambidae; genus Scirpophaga; species Scirpophaga incertulas. The sequence continues at coordinate 10,413,409 of CM071631.1, forward strand.
TGCTTACACAGTCATATATGAATATAATAACAAAGGAATACGAAAGACGTTTATTCAGTAAACAACGAAATTATTAATACAACGAACATGTAATCCAAAAATATATGTAAGTAAATAATGATTCAATTCGTTGATTACAATGATAAATTAGACACCATCTCAGCATTATATATAATTAGCAAATGTCGTGTTATTCTTGGATATTTTGTTAAATTGTTAACATTATATATTGCAGAAATTATTAAATAAACTTTAATATAATATGCTAGATATAATAAACTAGCTTTCTGCGGAAAAAAATCTTTCCTCTTTATAATATTAGTATAGATAAACACATCACAAACGCGGAGATATATAGATAAATAACGTTAACTCACTTGTAAAGGCCGTGTTTGACTACATAAGCGGCAAAAGTGACATTGTTGACTAGCGCAGAGCGGAGGTCTGTCAACTCGCCAGGTTTGAGTTGACGACAATTCTCGAATATATACGAAGTGATAAGGAAGTCCAAGATAGCGTCACCCAGAAACTCCAGTCGCTCGTATGACCGTGTCAACCGGTTGCGAATGTACGAAGAATGGGAAAGTGCCTGAAACGGACAATTTTTATTTTTAAACAATATTTGTCTATTAAATCGAAGGACAATATGATCAAGCGATTCATCACTTTAAACTAGCGATGTGCCGAGTACGGTTTGACTCGAGTCAGACTCGATTCCTGCTTTGGGCTCGCCTACTCGAATACCAATTTATTTTGATTCGAGTACGCCGTACTCGAGTCAGGAAGAATCAGTTCGTACTCGCTAACTTAATTCTATTTATACGAGTCCAACTGATTCGAGTTTGGTTAACTCGCTTGTACTCGCAAACTGTTTACATAAGCTCCTATGCTCTATGTCTTGATACTGAATCTTTGTATCAATCATTTAATAAAAGTTACAGTATTATTATTTTTGTGTTATTGTGCTTAACCTAACCTATACGCTGTTTGAAGCTAACTCCTACTTTCCCTTTTTATTCTAAAATCGGAGTCTAGTTCTGGACTGGACTAGTATTTCCACACTAGAATCTGTAGCCTCGAGTCTAGGAATCGGACTCGAGTCGAGAAATATTCGAATACCGTGTAAACTGACTCGAATCGACTCGATCCACCGAAACGACTACTTTAAACTAAATGTGTGTTCGAAGTAAGTAATTCTTTTACGTTGTATTAGTATGGACATTCCCCACAATGGCGGCAAAATCTCATGCAAATTAGCAAGACGTCCCTAGTGTAAGCTTGGCAACGTTGTGCGCGCAGTACCAATACATAACACAAGCTTTCTTTATCATTGTTCTTAAAAAAACTATACAATTTATTTAAATGGAGTAGTCAAGTTAGTAGGATACCGGGGAATTTCTATATTTACATCAACGTTTGTTACCAATGACACTGCGATTTTCAATTAAATGGATTGAACTTACCTCCAACAGCAGCGAGGGATCTTTAAATTTATAGTTCAATATTTCCTCAATGTCTGCTATACAATGGTTCAGCAGGAAATCCACCTGATCGTATGTAGTTTTCTTCTCGGTTATAACAGTCGAAACAGGCTTGTGTAAGTATTCAGCGAAATTATCCTAAAATATTTAAATAGATGAATATTTTAAAAAATCGCTCATACTTATCATGCTCCACGATAAATATCACATGTAACCATTATTTTGGATATTTTTGGAGAAGACCTTGTCTCATCTCGTCTGATTTAAATAAATCAGGTGGAGGTGTGTCTATTCAATATATGACCTGACTGACCTGGTTTGTATGCGGTGGCAAAGAATATCAACATATCGTACAGAGCGATGGAACTTCGACAACAAATGTATATCATAGTCGTCTACACGTCTTTTGTGCTATGGTAGTAAAAAGGGGTAGACGGAGACTAAACAGCTCATGAGTACACTTGAAAATATCGATAAAAATAAAGATATTTCCTATTAAATATCGATAAAAAGGAGACTATGATGACGTAAGTTTGGACTCATCAGTGTCGTCACTGACCAATTTCAGCAGAGCACGGCCCTCTAACCGAGTCAATAGTGATTGGCAACTGAAGAATTTGCATGTGTAAGTTGCTAACATGTGACATAAGATGTAAGTCATAGTACTCAGTAATGTCATGCCTATTTACCAGAACATCAGGCAATGCGAACACAGAGAAGAAGGAAGGAAGGGAAGATTTTTTTGAGGAACAAATAGATAAGAGGTAGTGGAGACGACAATAGTATAGTCGCTCTCCGGTCAACATCTTTTGCTACATAGCAGAGCCATCCCAAAGGTGGCTGCAATGTTATATGTATGACCGGACTTGAGCTATGTTCGATGTCTTTTTATTCTTTGTTTATTTGAATTATTAGTACTTCTTGCCACAGAACTACACCTCGAGATTAAACATGTTATGAATTAAGTATTTAAAGTAATATTTATTGTGAGTACATAACGCTTTAAGATATTGCTATTCAGTGGCAACACAGTTTTCTGACAAGACATTAATGATGTTTGATAAGATTGGCATTATCCTTAGGTATGTTTCTATTAAGACCTATTTTAAGCCGCCCAAAAAATCTGTCAATACCTTCGCACTATCAAGTCTCAAATTCCTTTTAAAGATACAGGCATATTGTATTGCAACTGTAGTCTTTCTTAAATAGATGAAGCAAAGAAAAGGACCGTTATAAGGGTTATTAAAACACAGCTGACGTAAAACATGATCCGAAACAACCACCTGCTGGGGCCTAGACATGAATATAATAAAATACCAAGTCCGACCACAAAGTTCCAAAACCAGACACAGTTAGCTCCGTTTGCGTGGAACGGACTAAATAAATAAATGGTAGTCAAATATTAATTTTTTAACTTCACTCTATGATACCTAACACAAGAATTCGAAACGAAGGATAACTCATCACATCAACCTACCCTAAGTATGTTAGCGCGATTTCCCTTAGTCAACTACGCCGGCCCAGTGCGGAATGGACGTTTGAATTTCTTGGCAGATGTATGCAGGTTATCTCACGATAGCCCCCAGTCCTTGAATCACCCGTTTTGTAGATTTCTTTTCCATATTCCTTCCTCATATTTAAATTTTATTATTTTTCAAGAATACGAAAACACGAATCACGGTTCAGCTGTTCTTGACTTATAAATGATGTAACTATTATAACATGTCTTTGATTTATCTATATTTGTTGTGTTTATGTCATGATATTGTTTCTTAATCCTTTTACCTGTGGAGGTAGAACCCTGAACCACTCCAGCACCTTGACGGCAGCCAGCACCCCACCACTTAGCAAATATGTCCCAACGAGAGCTTCGACGCAGTCCGCGATTGACTGCAAGTAAGTATTTTGAAATTAATATTACCAGCATTTGTTTTTGTTTGTGTAAGTCACCACAAGTCAACCGTGGTTGCAAGTCGCTAATCCGTCGCCGTCAGCTCTATTAGCCTTTAAAATTAGCTACTTGGGGTCCCTACCCCGTTTTGATTAAGTAATCGCTTATACTACGAAGTAATGTAAAAGTATAGTCGATCTCTTTAGATATCATATCTTCCGAAAGAAATTCTCTATTAAGTCTTAACATAATAGTGAAATAATGAAATGCATATAAAGTCCTTTGCGTATGATCTAAGCTAAAAGACGTCAATGTTCTTTTTTACTATATAAGCAGGGTAGTTCATTATTTTTTATCTAGAGTTTAGATCCTATGTCCCGTAATGGATGTCTCTAGACATCCCATTGACAGAGAGACACGCATTGCTAAACATAGGATCACCTACTATAATATTATAATAACTGAACATCGCGCACAAGCGGAAAGTAACTACTTACCTTGTCCGAAACCGCCTGCAACTTCAAATAATTCTGCATTGCGTTCTGCGCCTGACCGTGCGGCTCCTTCTCGACAGCACCCTCGCACTCCGTGAACCGAGTTTTGATCATATCTATGCTATTCTTTGACAAACGGCCCTGCATCACTTCTTCTTTGGGGAAGTTGGTGTTAATTAAGAATGTAGGCCGAATCTGCAGGCAAAATGAAGAGATTAACGAGATAATAAACGAAAGTTTAAAAGATTTAGTTTGTGTATATCTGAATGTTCTTAGTTCAACGTTCAATAAGGAAGAACTGAATAAATAGTTAATTACCACATGTAGTGGTACCACGTTCAATACCTAATTAGTTTAGGTATTGAACGTGGTACCATCACCACCACCATCTCACCACCTAAGGTAATATAAGATTACAGATTGATTATATCTTTGCAAGTGAGGATAGTTGTGATTATGAAATGAAAAGTATATGAATGATAAGAACAGAGGGCATAGCACAAGGGCCTAGCACAGGCCCTTGTGCTATGCCCTCTGTTATCACTAGAGATCTCAGAGTAAATAGAACTGGAGTAGGCATCAGTCAAATTTCTCGAACAAATTTTTCTGTCATATCTTGCGGGGGGCGAGGTTACTACTACACTCTAAACCAGCACACATAAACAGAAAATTTTCACGTTTTTACAAATGCACACATGGACACATGACACACAATTTTGAAATTCACGCACACAAACCTTAAAAAAGTACGTTGACGTTCTATTCGAACACAAAAATGTAAAAGTGTGGGAAGTAACGAGACATCACCCAAAAGAATGATATCGATAAATCGCTTTCGTTCAATGAATGAATGTTAACTTGGCGTTAATATTTCAACATAATTAAAATATCATGCTTCGACATTTAGTATGTAGTCAATATAAAATTGACAGATATCGAAGGTTAATAAAATGCAAACTTATACTCAGTAGTTTATTATAGTAAATTATAACATCTAATAATTTTACCTAATTTTTGTGTCTTTTTAACTGCATATTTGTTATTTGGTAGGATATTAAGGTAAAAATACGAATTTTGTTGCATGAGAAGCTACAGAAGTCCTATTAAACCGGAAAATAAAATAAGTTTTATTGACACCAAGTTGCGGATACAAAAAAAAATGTATTTTTACGTCAAAATTAGATACTGCAACACCGACATTGTTATAATAAAATTAAAAATGCGTTTTCTAAAAGAAATATTTTATTGAAAAACACGTTTTAATACACACTATAAAAATAATTGAGTTTTTTGACACGGGATTGACAGTTAGTTCTATTATTCCCATGTATGTCATTATAATAATTAAATTAGTTTAATCGTATTAAATACAACTAAATATCAGATAGGGATCTTAAAAATACTTTAACAATCAACAATATCTCTTAAACGAAATTTTTTGATTTTTATCCTTAATATGTTAGCAATAATTTTGAGTAATTTTTTTTGCAGATTTATATTGGGTATAATATTATAATATTTTGTGAACCCCCATGCTCCGGTCACTGATGTAATTAATATTACATCATTAGGTAATTTTTCGACTGCATCTTTTAGTGTATTATAATCCGAGACGTCATTATTAAATAAATTATATTAAATAAAGCGTACTTATTTTCTGTTTACTCACTTTGTTTGTCAATTATATTTTATTATTCAATAAGATTTAAGCATAATATTTTTAAATAATGTCAATTATTCCATTCATTCATTCATTCCTATTTACTCGTAAAACCAAAATATCGATATAGTTGCATCCCTATTTGAAGTGTGAAAATCAATTAGGGCTGCTGATTAAAAAAGATAATATTTTTTAACTAAAATTTTTAAGGTGATGTTGGCGCTAGTTTACAGATGCTTACCTTTTAAGCATGGCTCTTATATTTCCTTTAACAAAATTACACTCACAAAGTAAGTGTTACTATTTTATTACTGCTATTTTTATAGACAAAAATAACATACAATGAGATTAACAGTGACAGATTGAGTAATTCGCGATAGATAAAAAAAACTATTTCAAATGTCCTCCTCATACATCTTTTTGATTTCTATATATAGAAACCGCTAATAGAAACAAAACTTGTTACTTAACTGTTATTCTATCAAGGCACCTTCACCATTTGGTATTGTACAAAAAGTGTATGTCTCGATAGAATAACAGCAGTGTGCTACTTGATTTATCATCTATACTTGATTTGAAGGGAAGTTTGAGTTTAGTTCATTTTTATATTATTGATTGTTTTAAATAATGCACCTATATAAATACTTATAAAAATATTTAATTTAAATGGTATAATTGCTAGTACATCGTTATGTATAGAACTGTTAAAGTATCAAAAAATAGTAAAATTGTGTATTATTGTAACAAGGCATCGGCAATTTAAGACAGCAGAGTACCAAATGATGCTGTTACTGATTAAATTAATACCTACCAGATTAGAAAATTGTTATATGAACTATACAAATTCTATATGTCAAATGTCATAATTCATTGAAATATGATAATGTTCAACCCTAGCTCACGCACTCCCCACGAGACTATATGACGTCAGACCGCACTCCTCACGAGACTATATGACGTTAAATTTGAATTTGCAGAATTGTAAAACATGAAATTATGAATTAAATAATCAATAAATCTTAAAAATAATACTTGCAAATGAAAGGTGACACCATCTTTTTGCATACTTGACGAGTTAGACTTCTTTTTACACGAAAAAACAGCACAAATAGGCATTTTAGTGGGAGCTCTGTTCGCCGCGACATGCACAATGTTGTGTGACAGCCCATAAGGCAGCTCAACTAGTTTTATATAACGTACAAGATTCCGAGTCTTATGCTTTGGCAGAGGGGAATGTTAGACAATGGCATCTCCTGTCTTGGTTACTTTGAGCTAGAGATCGAATAATCGGATGCATATTTACCTAAAGTTAGTTTATGACAAAGTATGGAAACGGCTTTTTATTGTTTTGTTAATTAAAAACCCCGGGATTGCGGAGTAGGATAGCCGGATGTTTATTTATTTACCTAATTTAGTTTTTGACAAAGTATGGAAATGTCTTTTTATTTTATTCCCATAAATAAAAATCCCGGAATTCCGGTACTGTAGAACATTTTGGTAAATACGTATGCATAGTTGTATAAATGAACCCGGAGTCTCGGTCTTTTGGAAATAAATACCACGTGCTAATTTAGTAATTTTCAAACAATATCACTACGTTAAATTTGCAGTCCCGTATTTTCCCGGGATTTTTATTCAACAAAATGTATTTTAAAAAGCCGCTTCCATAATTTGTGAGTCAAAAATTATCTTTAGGTAAATATGCATCCGATTATCCGATCTCTAGTTATCTCAATATACGTTTCATTAATATTTACAGCTTCATTTTTATAACTTCACACATCAGAACCACATATTCTGCACTCGTTCACCCTCATAACAAGGTGATATTCATCTAGGATTCTAGGTCATCAAATGCGTGACAGAAATCGATATATAGAATACACATATTTGTTTATTAATTTCACCCGTAAATTTAATTAATATACCTTGCGCTTTCTGTACACCAAATTTATTATCACATATTACATCATGTTTGTTGTAAGAGTTATGTATGGATATGTTCAAAAATTTATTTTTCACCTCCTGATCCCCGACTTTTTGTTTGTCTCTACATACAGTACGTGTGCAGAAGCTTTGTTGAGTTTTTAAATTACGTTCTGGTTATTGTAGTTATAACTGTTTGAAATTTTTTTCGTTATTTATTGTTATTTCTTTTCTTGTTATTAAGTGTTGATTGTTATTTGATTTGTTTTATTTGTATTTATAAACACTAACCGAAACTGAGATCATTAAAAGAACAGTATTGCACAGTTAAGCGCGAGAGTTTGTAGTATACCTACAAGAAGGTAATCTTGAAGGAAAGGGAGTATCAGAATGGTGGTCATTGTTGCCACTTTCGCAAGTGACTAAACGAGTAAGTGTAGCTATTGATATCAGTAGAAAAACTGTTTCCCAAATAAGTAAGGAAAAATATGGTAAAAATTTAACTGAAGATAAAAATTAAAATCGCCATTTAAGAAAAAAGATCGATAGTTACACATATCGATCAATACTATAATAATAGTTTTATACTATAATAATCTGATTTGAGCAATTTATATCTCTTGAAAGTATGTTAATATAGAAATTTCAGTTATTTTTTTTATTTATATTGTTTTTAGACTACAAAAAAAAATATATTATTTTCGTAATTCTAATGAAACGAACACATTTCTAGCATTCTCACATTAAATGTAACATTTTTTTATATATAAAGTATACATATAAACGTACAAATAACAAAGTTATTTTAATATTTGTTTATACGATTGCAGTGCTTTTAGTATGGAGCGTTTCTGAGCAATCCGCGACAACGCCGCAAACGCGTAATAAGCGCAGGTATACTGTTGGTTCTACAATATTTCTCAGTTAAAGGAGTACTCTTATCTACTATATAAAAATAAGTCGGGTTTTCCTTCCTGACGCTATAACTCCAGAACGCACGAACCGATTTCCACGGTTTTGCATTCGTTGGAAAGGTCTCGGTGTATAGCAAAGAAAATTCAGGAAAAATGTCCTTATCTATAAAATAAGTAGGAACAAAAAATTGCCACTTTACAAATCTTTTTGACAGGACGAAGTCTGTCGGGTCCGCTAGTTATATATAGAATTTAAAAAAAAATCGTTTACCCAATTGTGATAACGACGCCATTAGAAACTATATCTATGGCTACTAGAGTAGGAACGAATTGCCGACTCTCGATGAATTGTCAAATACTTTACGAGAATCTGGACTGTTTCACGGCAGTAAAACTTCTATGTGCAGAAACTTAATTAAGTATGCCTCCAACTTTTAGCGGCAAAAAAAGCCTGTATTGTAAAATGGCTGAATGACAATAATACTGTTGTTGACATGTTAAAAGTTGAGCTGCTGCATTTGGTTGCTCTAAATAAGCTAGCTAAACCAAAATACGTATTGCACGAAATAGCTAAGGAAGCCGAACACAATTTACTACGCCGTCCACTCTACGACTAATACTATATCATAGAGTTGATTTACGAATTGAGAAGCTAGATGATTAAAGGGATTTTCCGACAGACTGGCCTATATAGTGTACACGTTTTTAGGCATTATTACCCTAAGCTTCTTAGTAATTCTTATAATAATGTAACATATATTTTTAAATTTCGCTCGTCAGAAAAAAGTTGTTAATAACCGAAGTTTTATCGAATGGCCTAAGAGCGTGACCCCTGGCCAGGGCTTGGTAACGTCACCAAATTCACATTAAAAGTATCGTTATGTAACGGTATTTTCATAACGATAATACTTTAACGATATCTGGAGATACCGGTAAAATTTTAACTGTAAGAAAAATCACGGTAAAATATTTTGGTATCGTTACCAATATTAAAATGTTAACAAATAACGTTAAAAAGTATCGATACTTTTTTCGTTACTTGAGGCGCTGTTGCCAGCCCGTGCATGTAAAAAATGTAAAAAATCACGAAATACAGACGCAAGGATGCTTCACTGCTTAGAAAGGAAAAAGACTTAAAGAGACAAACAATATTTTTACCTCTTCCCTTCATTAAAGTAACGGTAACGCTTTGATAACGTTAAAAAGTAACGATAGTTCAAGGTAACGTTATTAATTACCGAAAAAAAATCAATAACAACAAGTCCATTTACCGGTAAAAGTATTGTTATATGGAATAACGTTACCTCCGCTTTTAACGTTATCCATAGATCATGAAAGTAACGATACCAAATTTTTTACGGTATTCAAAGCCCTGCCCCTGGCTAGGTAACGTCGACGGTGATGGCGGCGGCTGTCGTGTTCGTATAGTTTGGATCACTATGTAAAGTATATGGTTTATACATAGTCCACGAAAACGGCTAATCACTGTTAAGATTGGCCAGCTTTCCAGACTGAATATCGATTATGTCTACTATATCACCATAAGAACACCAAAGAAGAGAATCGGAATCGCAATAAAAACATCTGATACTTGAGAGCGTGAGATTTAGGTAGGTATATACAAAATTTCAACTCGGGCAATAGTAATTTGTTTTTAATAATCATAAGATTCAGTAAATAGCTTATCACGTCCTCTTAACACGATAAAATGATATCACGAATTTAAATATGAATATTATATTTTATATACGTAGGTATATGAATATTATGTACGAAATCATTAGAGTACGAATCATGAAGTGTCCTGGCGTGCGCAGCTCGAATTACGGATCTGCGCGCGCCAGCGGGCCGTCGTCGGTGCCGTCCTCCCGCACCTCGAAGCTTGGCTCCACGGGAAGGAGGAGGTCACCTACCGATTGACTCAGATACTCACCGGGCACGGCTGCTTCGGTGAGTATCTGTGTCTAATAGGACGGGAGGGATCGACACATTGTCACCACTGCGCATCCGACCTCGACTCGGCCCAGCACACGCTGGCGGAGTGCCCCGCGTGGTCCTCCGAGCGCCGAGTCTTGGTCGCAGAGATTGGGCGAGATCTGTCTCCGCCGGCATTGATTGCGGCAATGCTGGCGGACGAGGGAGGTTGGAGGGCTGTGGCCTCCTTCTGTGAAGCAGTGATGCTCCAGAAGGAGGCCGCCGAACGGGGTCGGGAGATGGCCGATCCCGCTCGAAGAAGGCGGTGCCGGGCTCGGTAGCACAGCTGCGGCGCCGCCGCGGGTCGCCGGCGGGCGCGAGGAAGTCGCGACTGCTACGGCGACCCGGGATGGACCACGCCCCTTCCGTGGCCGGGGGGCGTCGTCGGTGGAGGAGACCGGGGGAGGTGGTATAGCCTCCACCGAGGAGGGCTCCCCTCTAGGCAGGGGAGCGGAGGCTGGGGGTTCCCGGAAGTTACTTGATGTTCCCGGGGGCTCCCTACATTCCTGAGGAAGGCCATCCCTGAGGTTTTTAGTGGGTAGGCCTCCCCCTTCTAGGGAGGAGAGCCCCACATAACCGCCGGCTCGCCACAGCCGGGGTATGCAATTTAATGCACTTTCCTCAGGGGAACAAAAAAAAAAAGGTTATCAATAGTTTTGATAATAGTAGTACTATATGTTAACGGAATTATTTCGTCCATTGACATACGTAGCTTTAACACTTTAATGAAAATGTTAGTTTCGTTAATGTTTGACGAGTTATTTATAAGGTAGACTGCAGGAGATTATTATCATCATATATGTCGTACGCTTGCTTGCAATCTTTGTGGTTTTAAAAGCTCTTGTGCAAGTAACAATAAGAGTTATTTGAGTGGGTATTTCATACTTGTTACCACAAACACCATAAAATAGGTAAGCATATTGACTTACCGCTTACAATGGCTAATCAAATGAATACAGTTCAAAATCAAAAATTTATTCTTGAAATGGGATTTTTACAATCACTTTTGCAAGTCATAAATGCTACACCATTAGTTCATAAGTCTACAGCGGGAGACCTTGTACTAAAAAGAACCAGTAAGAAAACCACCAAAAGCTATTTTATTTTACCCCTGTACTTTTACAAAGTTGTCAATTACATACTAGCCTCAGATAAATAGTCAGTCACAATTTTAAACAAGATCACATTATATCTATTAAAATTATTTCACATTATTATATTTATCGAGTTATTAAAATTAAACCCAAGCAATGTTATCATTCAAATAATCCTTAACGTAAGCTCGCCCTATACGAAAACTCTACTGAGACTATGTAATACTTTAAAACGGGTTTAAATAATTTAAGCCTCACGTGCACTCTCCATTCGACTTATAGTATTTCTCTTTTGTTGTGTAGGGCTATCAATAATGGTCGCCCTCTAGTGATTCACATACATAATTTAATAACTACTTACAAGTAATTGATTGATTCTCGTTAGACTTAGGACAGGTGAATAGGGCTCTATTAGTTAGCAAATGCTTAATATTTAAGTTACAGATATATCGTTAGATAATCACATTGGAAACAATATTATTCATTAGGGTCACTCGCAACAAAAGATTACTCCTATCAATAAAGAAGTTTAAGGGTACGTGAGGTTTTTATTATATTTATATTATATATTATGTTATATATATTATATTAATAATTACTGAAAAAGAGAGTTTTTGGTCTTTACTCTTATGACAAAAGAAATATGAATGTTCGATTTTTTTTAATAACCACATTTTTCGGTATATTTAACCTAAGCAAATAATTTAACGTGATAAAATACAATAAACAAAATAAGACTATAGCTTTTCATCGTTTCCTTTCTAATAAAAAGGGAACTACAAAACGTTGATGTTGGCTTTTAGTCATAGGTATTATTTGCATTTTTGTTGTCACATTTTAAATTTCTTTAATAAAGCTATTAAATGTCTAGAAGGCAACTCCATAATAATTTTAGATATTTATGGAATTATGGTTAGTCTTAGAGATGGCTTAATACAAAGGAAACAGGATCTCTTTTTTGGCTATGAAACGGGCAAAAAAATTAAACTGATATCTTCACAGGAACTAAGTACTAAAATTCAGAAGATTTTTTTATTATTTATTGATGAATCCCTAAAGTACCTGAATAGATGATTTGATTTTAATAATACAAACTGGTTATTTACACTTGGTAGTATTAATTTAAAGAGCAACATAGAATTTTCTACTATTGTTAACATCATTGAAAGTTTAAATATACAAAAACTTAATGTAGATATGGATAATCTATATGGGGAAATCACTTTATTAACCCAACTTTATAATAAGATATGTACTACTAAAGATTTTGCAGAACTAAGAACTGCGCAAAAATGGCAACAAGATTTAATAAGAGTGATAGTATTTTTTTAAACTTGTATAAAGTAATTTCATTTTTATTGTCTATTGTTGCCACATCAGCGTTTACAGAAAGAGTTTTTTCTGTAATGAATTGCAAATGGCGAGATGAACGAAATAAAGCGTCTCTGAATTTCATAAGAAATAAATTATTTATGTACATTAATTTAAACGTAGACTATAATGACGCCGTGTAATTTTTTATTGAAGATACTAATTTGATACACTGCAAAAAGCAATAAAAAATATATTTTTAAACTTAATAGTAAGGGAAAATAAATTGTACTTTATTTTGATACTCTGTACTTTTTTTCTTACCTAAAATAACCAATATACTTTAACTGCAAAAAAAAAGGTTAAGGCAACCCTAGTTACATTCGAAAAAAATTCGAACTTCGAACTTTTTTAACTGAACTTGAACTTGAACTTTTTTCTATTGCATGAGAATCGTGTCCCAGTTCGAGATCAGCGCAACAGCAATTAGAATTTCTATGTGTCTATTTTACAATTTGTCAATTGATGTTCCTTTCCTCTTAAAGGAATTAATTGCGATTAAGCCTTAGTGTGATGAATTAAAGAAGGTAAGTGAAAATTGACTATCATACCTAGCCGGGGAATGTAGGTAACACTTACATAGTCTAAGCATAAGTACTGTTACAATTATGTAAATATAAACAATATACTATAACATTTAAATTTAGAATCGTGTAATTCTAGTATGAATGTTCTTTATGTTTTTACATTTTCGCGCTAGTCGGTTGTCAACTATTTGTTTGATATTAAAATAAAGTAAGGTGATAATTTATCACCTTATTATCACAAGTTAAAGAAACATAATTGCTGCCATTGAATTATACAAAATAGATATGAAGCCAAATACAATTATTGAAACTCTCCATCTTTTATGTAGTATTAGTCGTATGTTTGCGAACAGGGATATTGATAGATATAATGAAACATTTACGACCGAAAAAAGGCGATCAAAGCAATAAAGTAAAGAATTCGAAGAAACTCTGTCAGAAAGTAAAACATTTTATCTTGCAAGTGCGATGAAGTTGAAATCTATAAGAGATGCACCAGTCATTAAAATTTAAAAGAAAAAGCGGTACGCAAATCGTTTCCGGATGAGTAAATAACATATAACATATTTACAATTGAGCAGCAAGATGCAAGCAGAATGACCATGTTTATGCTTAAAGCGTTGAAGAAGTTTTTCAACTAGTCCACAGAGGACAACTTGGATATTATCCTTCAGTGATGGTTTCGTGGGGTTTTAGTTATGAAGGAATGACTGAGCTGGATACACACACAATAATGAGTTCTGTGAAAAAGGTATACAAACATTGGCAGAAGCGTATCAAGATAGGTACCATTCCTGGGAAGGTTATATAATCAAGAATTGGTCCTTTCAGCAAGACTCAGCACCGCGAATAAATGTAATGAAACTACTATTATTTTAATGTATTAAGAATAATAATAAATCAATGTAAGAAATTCAACGCCCGAGAATTCATAAAAAATCTTTGAACAAATTGTAAGTTTGACAGTTTCAAGATTCATAATTACCGATTTTTCAGATATAATACTTACAAACAAATTATAATTAGTCAGAATATTCATATACTCGTATAATGTAGGCATTCTAATTGAATTGATATAAATATGTTGTAGCTGTTCATAACGGCATAGCCTGTGGATTCATCTTAAATATTTAATTTTAATATGAATAAAAAATGAGTATTTTTAGTATTTCATTTGGTTAAATTTCTATTTAAATCATTGAAATCAGAGAGGCGCCAAAAAAAATAGCCAATAGTAATCATCGATGCGAATTGAGAAATATTAAAAACTCATTTTGTATGTATTTACCGTTTATAATTATGTATATATATTTTAAGTCATGCAATTCGATTATGACTGCCAATTAATCGATGTATTCCAAGATCACCACCCAGTTGTTTACATGTTCTTTAAAATTAATATATGATGATTTTCTATCGATAATATTTTGAGTATTTCCCTTCCAATTATTTAAATCAGAAACCTGTTTAAAAAGTATTTTTGTATTGAAATTGCCCGTGTCTGCAACGTACAATGTCTGCAGATATTATTAAATGTATGCTTATAACATAATATCATGTTTACAATTAGGGTCCTCGAAGGTCGAGTCCCGTATCCTTGACCTTACTCGGGCCTGTTCAGAAATTAGTTAAAAATTAGTCAATACTAATAATAATCGTAAATATTAAGTTAAACGAATGGTAACGTTTCTTAAAAAATAACTATATAGATTGATGTATGCGAGAGGTTCTGGTGGCAGTATATACAGTTTAAGAAATTAGAAATGTCAGAAATGTAATAGGACAAGCAGACTATTAATTATAATCTCGACCGTACTTCTGTACCTCCTGGCGATAAGTAAATTCAAACATTTAGATTAAAATTGTATTAACGGTATTTGATTTCAATGAACCGAAAGACTTGCTAAAATATTGTTTCATACATACGTATAGTTATTAACAATTAATATAAAAATAGTGTTATGGAACTTAAACATTCACCAAAGCATTACAGAGAAGTTGACGTGATAATTTTAATTCTATTTGCGATATTTTAAGGTAAATTTTTAATCAAAACGGTGATACAGTCTTTTATCTAGTTTATTTGGCGTTCAATTGATTGGTACATACATATGTGGAAGTTAACATTAATATATACCAAAATATTGTTACAAATTAAAAATAATAAAGCGATATTCGTAAATTCCTCGGATTATGACTATACAGTGTGGATTTTGTCAACATATCATGCAAGTTATGAACGATCTAGAAAAGTTTACCAGTAACTACAACGTCAAAGTACTTGCACCTATTGCCCCGTCTCAAAAATACATTCCGTATAAAATACTAATATTTAATAAACATAAACCTACAGTACATTGTTATAACAACAACAAAATACCAAAATATTTCGATTCAATTGAGAATTGTCGAAGATTTATATGCAAGCATCTGCTACAAAAGAAAAGTGGAATAAATATGTTTGAATATTCGTAAAATATCTTTGTTATTTTTTTGTTAAATATAAAGTTTGACAATTGATGTGACATAGTCATGCCATATAAATTCAGGTCAGCATTAATAGGTACTACTACAACCAAATTGGTAATTTGGAATTTTAGTTACCGACGACGATGTCGCGAACAACCGTAATCGATTTCACTTGTAACTATGAAAGAATTAATCACTACTTTTAGGAAACTTCACCACAGATAAAATAACACTACATAGATATTATATACTTATTATAATATTTTATATCAATTTGTAATCTATTACGGAGGAACAAGATCGTTGCAAAATACTGCTTTGATTGTCGGTAATGTATAAAGTTAATTAGATACTTACATCGTTAGTACTACAATTACAATTTGTACAAGTTGAAGTTTGAGCTGAGACGGTCACTTAACGCGCGTAAAAAGGGCGGTAACTACCTATTAAGTTTGACATGTCTGTCATGATAATGTCAAACGAGTGTATTAGCTGCTTCGTCGCACTCCTCGCCAGATAACGCGAATTCGGCGTTCAGTCACCGAAGCTAGTGCACGTGATTCGCGACAGTGAATATTGGTCGCGATATCGACGGTTATAAAATTTAATTCGTGTTAAGTAATTGTAAGCATTTATAAGCTTTTACCGAGGTGTTGTGCCCTGTATACCGTGTGTCTATGGTGATTTATAAAATAAGTTACATTAATTACTAGATTTTTGCCTCCGTAAGTACATATGAACTTCTATTGGTAAGAAATAATTTCCTGCCGTTAAGATGATCCATTTCCGTGATTTAAACTAACTCCATATTAAATTTCATCATAATCGGATAAGTAGTACCCGGCAATCCAAATACTCGAACATCTAAAGTCATAAACTTTACCTTTATACATTATTAGTATTGATTGTAAACTTATTGGTAAATACGTATTTCACTTTTTATAATGAATTAACTGTTTTACGCGGTATATTTTAATATTACAACAACTGTGTACATAATAAAAGTAATAATATAATTGTACAACTATTTCGGGTAGTCCGAAAAATAACCTTAGTTTATTCTTAATATTTCTTTAAACATTATTAATAATTTATTTGTTTCCTTATATTTATTGTTAGTGTTCGTATTAAGTTTAACATAACTAGTTACCTTAGAAGTGCAAACACTGGGCATATAATAGGACTCTATATATTTATAAATACTTTTGTTTCTTCACGTAAGTCATTCGCTTAACACCACCCTCGCCAAATAATTTATATGCCAAACTTGTAAATTTCGTAGAATTTCGTAACAATAACCGAATAGTGCTACTATATAATACATGATCATAACGGACCAATAAGTAATATAGATAAGTATGGAGGTAGCCTAGTCAAAAAACTTTGTAGAAAACAAGTCTTATCAAATTTAGGAGTAGATACAATTGCGATAATTTTGGACTTTAGATAAATAAAATACATTTCATTTGTTTACATATACTTCAGTAAAATCGTTTGCATGTACCTAATCTCGAAATTAAAAAACAGCAGCATCTATTCGAAAATTTATTCAACATTAAACAAATGTTACTTCAATACTCGTATGTTGTTTATAATACAAGTGAGCAACTAAACTAAAACATTTTGTTATAAATATAACAAAAAAATACCGCATGTTGCTCTCCAATGATTAATCATTATAAAGGCAGCGATATTAAAAAGACGTTCACTTTAATAGTTTTATTAAGACTCAGTATAACAGGCGACATCCACAGTAAGGAAATAAGCAGTGAATTTTGATACATAACCTCGTTCATATATTATTTTTTTATATAGTTAAATACTCACAAATAGACTGCTCTGCACAGCTGATGGTAAGTGGTTATTGTCGCCTATAGCACAGCTGTTTTGTTTTAATAATCCCATAGGCAAGAAATTGTCCTGTGGTTAACAACTATGTGCTTCTTCGGGGTCACAAACTACCCTCATTAAATTCAGACAAAAAAACTACATTTATAAATGAATAGTGATTATTATGTGAATACAATTAAAGGTGCCTATTCCACCAAGTGATTGATATCGCCGAGATCTAATATCAAAGTGCTGGTTTTTAAAAACTCAATTACTGTTAGGGTTTCCCCCGTATTTAGTCACTATAAAATAAAAATAATAATAATTATAATACTCCGTTTGACCAATAGGAGGTAAGATAGCTAGTTATTCAAAAGTTTTTGATAAAACTAGTTAATTATATATATGTTTTGACTAAATTAAAAAAAAAACAGCTGTCTTTCTCACTGTGGGATTATTATTGTTCGGTAAGTTCGGTTGTGGGCGCCGTGAAACAACATGGTGAAACATTATGGTCCCAACTGGTTAAAATCAAAACGTTATATATATTTATATAATGTGCATTATGTTACGTGATATATTGTTTTGTATTTTCACTTTTTCATTTTGTTCCAATAAACTTTATCACAAATTTAATGTACTTAATGCAAACAAACAAAATAGCTCAACTTGACCGAGCGAGTTCGTTCTGCATCCTACTTATTCGGAGCTAGTCGGAACATATCTGACAAATGATATGTGTGACTTGTATTAATATTTTGGAATTTTACATATAAATAAATACCTATGAAATTCTTTTACTCTGACGTAATCTATATAGATATTATCACTATAGATTTCATTAAAATCAAATGAAATTATGTTAGTAATTATGTTTAAAATGCAGTTTAAAATCTCTTGTCACAGTGTCACATTTCGGCCCCTTTAACGTGTGATGTAATTTATGAATCGACTCCTATAAAGAATTGTATGATCTGTATTGGTATACCCAGATAGCACCTTGAAGTTGTAATGGCAAACACGTGTATCAATGAACGACAACAATGTAAATATGTAAGCCAATGTATCATCTTATATACTTTCCTACTATATACTTTCCGCTAAATATTTATATCTCAACATTTTTATTTAATCTAAGTAGGCAATAATATCATTTTATCAATATCCAAAATCAACATATTTATTTTCGCGTACAGAATTTCGATAACTGACTAAATTTCTTCCAACAAATACGGACATGATAAGGGTAGGCTACTTTTTGTTTATTTAAATCGGAATAAAGATTACAAATGTATGTGTGTAAGAATCATTGCCAAGGGGAAGTTATTAATTTATGTGGAAACGGTATAGAATGCTACATGTGATCATTTTTAAAAACACAACCAAATCTAAACTAAAAAGTTAAAAATAATACTTAAAATACTTCTGCATTTAGTGCTTAAAATATGACCTACAAAAAGAAAAGAATCGTCCAATATTGCGTAACAAACATAGAACCGTAAAATGTATGTTAATATTTTAGAAGTCAAATAAATTTCTAACAAAAACGTATAAAAATATGCCAATAAACAAAATATTTATAACTAACTCCTTTACATTTGTGCTATGAAACTTATTACAGCTAAATGTCAAAATGACGGGTTGCTGTGTGCAAAGGGGGGCTTAATGTAAACGGAACAGCAGTTATGATTTTAAACAGGCCATTATGGCCATAATAATTCAATCACTAATCACCTAGTCTATATTTTCAATATTGTCCCTATTTCTATGCTTCACACTGGCGTAGCGTAGTCCAAAGAGTAGTTTGTATATATATTACATCACAAATAGATACATATTAAAAAAAATAATCAGATATTGCAGATTATACAGATGCAACAATCTTGCTTTCATTCTCTAGAGAGTGAAAGCAAGAAAGTGGATGAATGGACGTGATGATTGACGCCCTTCGTTAACACAATTACAAATATTGTTTTATCACAAACGCATCACGCATGATAATGAAACCACTTTTTTCCGAAATTATTTAATCGACTTGGTCTATAATTTTAAAAATCACAAATTGCTGACAGTGTATTCCGTAGCATTGCAACCGGTTACTATAATGGTAACAACGCACTGGAAAGGTAACACGTGGTTCATGTCATGACAGTAACACACTTAAATACGGTTGTCAAGTGAATAAACATGAATAAAAATTAACATATACTTAAAAGTGTGTAGATATGAAAGTGAGATGGGGATATTTACGATTGTGATTTACGGTACTTTGTCGCATAACGGTGTATCGGATATGGGTTGAGCGCGCAATCCCGTGTATAACTTTTATTTTTTAACATACAACATGAGATTGAAACTATCAAAAACCGCTCTCAATATGAATAAGCATTCGACAAAATATTACGTTGCAACTGATTTATATTTTGTTTTCAATTATTACAGATGGCGAGAGTAATATCAACGATTGTGGCAGTCGTTGCGATAGGTGCCGGCTTTGCAATCACGTACGTCCTACGTAGAGTGCCAGAAAAACCTACATTGGATATAGATAGATGGTGGGGTATTGGATCTAAACCAAGAGAGGAAGATGTAACTATTCGAATTTTTAGCATCGATTTCAATGACACGGTAAGTGTTGACACAATGAGAGTAGAACTAGCGTTTGGAGGGTAAAGTCGAGATATGCTCCTTTCATGGAATATAAATAAATATAACATTGTATTAAGAATTGGTAGAGCCCTACCATAACCTATACGACACTTCATATACTATGTAATCTTATTTATTTGTTTTTATTATTTATTACATAAGTTACACTCCGTCGTTGATAGATGTTCCAATTGCGAATTTTTCAGATGATTCAAGATTTAAAGCAGAGGATCAAAGACAAACGGCCTCTAACGAA
The DNA here is from genome assembly GCA_036419045.1 of Scirpophaga incertulas. NCBI lineage: Eukaryota > Metazoa > Arthropoda > Insecta > Lepidoptera > Crambidae > Scirpophaga > Scirpophaga incertulas. Next base: position 10,433,945 of record CM071631.1, read on the forward strand.
ACCTTTAGAGGGTGTACAGTCTGAATACGGCATTAACACCATTTATTTAAATGAAATTCTTTACTATTGGGTGGAGAAGTATGACTTCAAAGGTAGAGCAGCTATGTTAAACAGGTTTTCCCATTACAAAACAAGGATACAAGGTTTGGACATTCACTTCATAAGAGCGAAACCGAAAACGAAAGTGAACAAAGTTTTGCCTTTGCTCATGATGCACGGATGGCCGAGTTCGTCTAAAGAGTTTGCCAAAGTAATCCCATTGCTTACTTCAAGATGGCAGAATTATGATTTCGTCTTTGAAATTATTGCGCCAGATTTACCAGGCTTCGGATTTTCTGAGGTAAATAAATACACAATATTAAACTCTTTATAATTAAGAGGCAAATTTTACTAACATTATAAATTCCAAGGATTCTGAAGTTGTTAGTTACTTTTTGATACAAAAAAAATACTGAATGAATTTTGATTAAATTTCGTATTAGGATTGTTTGAAAACGTAGGAAGAACATAGGATATATAATATTTTTCCACGGGAGAATGAAAGAAGTACTCTTTCTGTGTGAAAATCTCATAAAAATGGCGGAACAGATTATAATGTAACTTAAGATGGTTGGAGACCTCGCGAAGGATGTAAGATAATTTTTATTGCGATAAAATATATCTATTCAATGGGAAAATGCGATATAATGCAGGCGGAAAGCTAGTACTGATATGACTATTTGCATAAAATACCAACTTCTTTCGCCATTGCATGATACCTGCCAATCATACCTGAGATTAACTAAGGAAAAAAGTGCGACACGTGTAAGTCATTGGCATCTGCAAACAAGGTGCCAAGGTGAGACACGTTCAAGATTTACCGTGCCCAAGTTTTTATAAGTAGCACATCCACGCTGCTATCAATGTCTATAGCGAGCATATTTATTTACAATGAAATTAAAATCTAAGAACCTGTTTTGATCACGCGTTTTCAAGATTGTTATTTCATTTAAATTTATTGTTTTCTATTTTAAGGGCACCAATAAGCCAGGCCTGAACCCAGTACAAATAGCAATCATAATGAGAAATTTAATGAGAAGATTGGGTTATGATAAATACTATATACAAGCTGGTGATTGGGGATCCCAATGTGGTACCCACATTGCGACGTTATTCCCTGATGAAGTGTTAGGGTAAGTTAATAACATTTTTAAATCAAAATCTAATTTACGTAATTTCTGAGAACGTGTTAAAATATATACACCCAGTATTCTTTAAGGTACTACTTAATTATTGTACTTTTATTGATTTAATTTGTGTGCTATAAACATATAATTACATTTTATATCATTGTACGAATCTAAACTTATTAATACTATTAACTATGAAGAATACTTTTACTTAAAAGTACTAATAAAGAAGCTAATACAGAATTAATGTTACTATAGCTTATATAAATAATATATTTTTAATCAGTCAACTATGCTCAATGTATTAAAAAAAATATTTTAACTCGAATTCATCTAAAGAGCCATGAATATAAAATATACATTTCTAATTCTTTTCTTTGTTCGAGTTAAACAATACGAGACTATTCGACGAAACTTTGACAATGAAAAACAATATTTTGCCATGTGTTATTGTTCTCTTATTCCTAATATTCGTTGTATCATAAATAACATCATATCAAATCACATAATCAAAACAATATTTTAATGTGTCTAGCTTTTTGATACAATTTTGAAATTTGAATTAGTTGGTCAGCAAAGAGGCTTTTAATTGGTCGTGGATTCAGTTGACGGGTTCGGCAAATAATTTTTTCAAATTCTTCGTTTAATAAAGAATTCAACTTTGACTGTCCTCTCCAAACCAAGCGTAATTTTTAGTAAACATTTGAAGGAATATAATTAAATTTCAGGTTTCACACAAACATGCCACTTTCATCAAGATCAATCAGTACGTACAAACTGCTGTTGGGATCTCTGTTTCCTCGTCTCGTGGTCGATGCGCAATATGTGGACCGGATTTATCCCCTAAGAAAACTGATGACATACATTTTAAGGGAAGGTGGATATTTTCACATACAGGCCACGAAACCGGACACAATAGGTAAATTAAATTCATTTTGTGCCAGGACACATCCCTATACCAGAATCAGACTATACCAGTGTCTTATATTTTTCCGCAAAGTTAAAAAAGATAGTGCTGGCATTATGTTTGCAGCATTATAGCACACAAATTGTTTGGTAAAATTTCATGACCTACAGAATTTGTTTATTTGTGAAATTTATACGTAATATTGCAACCATATCCTTGCTAATATTATAAGTTTAATAATAACTGTTTCTAGATAGACACAGTTATTATCCGCCGTTATATTAGCTGAAACAGATGTCTGTTTCGGCTAAAACTCGTGAATTGATTTTGATACAATTACGAATAGGGATGGTTTGAGAGGCGGGCATGGATTGATAACTTTAACCACTGGAAAACATCTGTTTAACGGGGAAACTTACATAACGTAAGCGAAGCTGGAAGTGGTATAGTGAAAGTATACATTTTCCGCCAATCACGTTAATTGTCTAAAAAGTATTGCTAGAACAATATATATTACCATAACGTCATATACATTTTCCTACGTCGTGTCAACCACGCAACTCTACGCTATGAAATGGGGAAATTTAAACATGATAATCTAAGCGCTCGCACCACAGCGATACCAACTTTTACAGTAACAATAAAATTAAACATTTTTATATTTCACCAAGTATCTATTCGTTTACAGGAGTGGCTCTAACAGACTCTCCGTCCGGTTTGGCAGCCTATGTCATAGAAAAGATGGCCATATGCAGCAACAGAGACCAGCTCGACACACCACACGGCGGCATTGAGAACCTAAATTTAGACGATGTTTTAGATACAATCACCATATTATGGGCAAATAACGCGATTGTGACATCTAGTCGAATATATAAGGAGGGATTTGGAAACCCGGAAGTTAATTTAGTGCAAAAGTAAGTTATAACTATTTTGTAATAGACGACACTACTGATGGTACCTAGTACAGGTGCAGACTGTGCGACTTTTGCAGTGAACTGTCACTAGAGGAAGTTTATCTTGACACACAAACGTATCGTAGTCTCCCTAGCCCGGGGTTCGATTCCTCGTGGGAGAAGTTGGTAGTAGGGCTTTGAACCCGATTCTCTAGATAACACTTTCTTACGTAAATTTCTCGCCAAAATACTGTTTAATTCCTCATACAACTAAAATGAAACGGAGACTAACACGCCCATTTGTTTTGGGATAATGTTTAATGTATTCATTTTATTCCTTTGTCATGCTACGAGTATATATATATTGGTATTGTGTAATAACACTTCTTGATGTGAATCTTTAAGAATTTCAAATTTGATCTCGTATTCCGATGTCTTTAATTTGCGTTGGAAGCTTGTTAAATATCTTACCGGCCATCGAGCATGGGTCGGTGCTATGTATTAAAATATAAAATGTAGCATTTGAGTGTGACAAAATCAATTTCTACTTATACAGTGTGTTAGGGATCGGACTTCCGATACTTTACCAACGTGTTGTATGTTAAGTTTTATCGACAAAAACCTATACAAATGGGGGTCGCATCCCTCACCCCTATGAATGAGAGCTATTTTAAAATTTTATTTCTCGTATTTTAAGGAGTTTATTAAATCTTGCTGTTTTACGATTTTATTTGGTCTACATACACAAAAGTGGCCTTATTTCAAAGTTAAAGCTGTGCTAGCATTTAACAATAAATTTGTTAAGAAATTCTTTACAATAATAAAAAAAAATCCTTTGATTTAGACGGAAAACTGGGTAAAATTATCTATTTTTTTTTTAGTTATTGGGCTCTACCTAAAATTCCGGGCCCTTGACATATATATTTTTTTGTTTTAATTTATTGGCAATGAGTTGTTTATTTTCTAATTTTCTAATGTGATTTTTACTGTTCAAGTGAATAGGTGGTTATTTGTATACCACAATATTGATAGATTTAAACATCATGTGCAATTGTCCATACAATCAGCAACATGTTTTATTAGACTGCATGTTCGATGCAGTTTATAATGGAGTCTGTTTGTCTATGCTGACAAATAGACTGAGAAGCCCATCTGACAGTGAATGGCTGTAGTACATATGGTTTCTGTGTGATTCGCATCAGCAAATTTGCTGGTATTTATCAGTCAGCCATATTTAAATATTAATGCGCCATAATCAAACAATTGCCTTTCCAATTTAACAATTGGATAGATTTTTTTCCTTGTAAGTAATTTTTGAAGACCACCATTATTATGAAAAATCTTAAATGAAAAAAAAAACTGCCAAGCATCGACATTTCTGATGCGTAATTACTTATTGCAGCATACCAACATCAGTGCCGACCGCAGTGATAAATTTCAAGTACGAGGTACTCTATCAACCAGACTGGATATTGAAAGACAAGTTTCACAACATTGTTCGTTCGACCACTTTGGACATAGGCGGTCACTTCGCGGCGCTGCAGACGCCACAAAAGCTCGTCGACGATATCTTCGCGGCGACCGCAGAGTTTTTAAAGTACTATGATGATAAAAACAAATGAACACCGATTATCACTAGTAACGTTCCAAAAATCAATATTTTTTATATATTTATAATAATAGTCAAATAGGTTTATTTAATTGAAAAGAAATACTCAATACTATGTAAGTTAATTTAATTCTAGTTACTTACAGCCGTACTCAGAGAGGTCACTTAATTTTTTAACTCTTCCATTTAAGTTATATCATCTCTAAAATACTATCATCTTACAATAAGTAAAAGACGAGATCTCATTTAATGGTGTATTAATATTAATCAAATCTCTCGAGTGCAGCAGTAATTAGGGAGTGCTTGTGTTGTAATTACGGACTTTAGAGGTCATGTATTTAACGGTAATAGTGTTATACAAATCCTAAAACAATACATGTAACAGCTTGCGACGGGTTTGAATGAGGACTGATAATGAAGGAAAGGGTCATTTTATTGCAATAATAATAATAATCGTGATATCAAAGATAATGCTTTGATATATAATTAGCACGCCACTAAATTAGTAAAGAGAGAAAATACTTTTTATTGCATTACAGTTCTTTTTAAACATCCGCTTATTGCTGGATGGATTTAATGAAATCCTGAATTTATTTTTATTATTGCGGTTAACACAGAAGTCTGGTGATTATAAAAGTATTGCTTTTTTCAATTTGTTTTTGTAAGTCGAGTTAAGGAATTTGTACTTAATTTATATTGCTACAAATATTGTTAGAAACTTGATGAAACAATAACTTTTAAGAATGTTTATACATGTTTGTACATTATTAATTCAAACATATATGGAATCGGCAACAAATCTCTTTAAAAAATAGACATGTGTAAATAAAACGTCAGAACTTTTTCATTTATATGAACTTTTGTCTGGAAATGAAAATATTCTGCCAAAAATCTGAAATATTACCAAAGTGCCTTATGTTTTATGAAAATAAGAATGCATATTTATACAAGCTGATCAGAAAAGGAAAATTTCAAAGAAATTGTCGCTGTTTTCTTACTTTTACCTTTCTAATAATTATCTATATACTATTAATATAATAAAGCTGAAGAGTTTGTTTGTTTGTTTGTTTGAACGCGCTAATCTCCGAAACTACTGGTGCGATTTGAATAATTCTTTTTTTGTTGGATAGTCCATTTATCGAGGAAGGCTATAGGCTAAATAACATTACGCTATGACCAATAGGAGCAAAGACAGAGCGGTAAATGTGTAAAAAACGGGGAAAATTATTCATTTTTGAAGGCTTTCTTTGCGTGCGCTGCGAAAACGGTTCAAGATACACAAAAAATATGTATGAAAGAATTATTCCTCTATACATGATCTAAAAAAAAGTCCGCGACGGCATATGTCTATCTTTTAAGGTTTAGTCACAATGACCGTTTTTATGGTACCAAATTTGGTCGAAATAATTTGTTTAAGTTGTATCAACATAATAATACTAAAAATTCTGCGGAAACTCGACCATTCCGAAAATCCCGCAAGAACGGGAACTATGTGGGAAAAACCAAAAATCTGCCGGAAGTCACTATTCCACGCGGACGAAGTCGCGGGCAAAAGCTAGTATTGTAATATTTAGCTTGTTTAGTCAAAGACACACATACGAAAGGCGAAAGACTGTCGACAGCAGGCTTTTATGCCATGTTAAAGGGAGCTATGGACAAAGTTAGAACATCTATCATAAAATAGTCTACGCTCTTTTGTCTAAATTGGCAGGTACAAAATTGATTGCAGCAGGTACAAAATTGATTGCAGCTGTGGTGGATTTTATATTCGACCGACAAAAATTGTGGCTGTAAAGAATCGTCAAGTAAATCGTAAGGTTGAGGGTCCCGTGCGACCCGGGATGGACCACGCCCCTTCCGTGGCCGGGGGGCGTCGTCGGTGGAGGAGACCGGGGGAGGTAGTAAGCCTCCCCCGAGGAGGGCTCCCCTGTGTTGACGGGGGAGCGGAGGCTGGGGGTTCCCGGAAGGAGCTTGATGTTCCCGGGAGCTCCCTACATGCCTGAGGAAGGCCATCCCTGAGGTTTTTAGTGGGTAGGCCTCCCCCTTCTGGGGAGGAGAGCCCCACATAACCGCCGGCTCGCCACAGCCGGGGTATGCAATTTAATGCATTTTCCTCAGGGGAACAAAAAAAAAAAATGTTGAGGGTCCCGTGGTACAACTGAATTCCATCTTATATAAACCCATTAAGCTAACAAGTTCGGTGGAACACGGGTTCGGGATCCCTCTCTTATATATGGATTACGTCCTACAAGGAGACCTATGATTCAGTGCTGGAGTATTCATGGCTAGAAAGGATTTTAGAGCTGTATAAAATTAATAATAGTTTGGAATGGTTTTAGGTAACTCAGCATTTTCCACATTGACTGTTTGAACCCCTTATGGGTTTGCCTGACACTGAATCGCTTCTTATTGCCGCACTTTATTAAAGGATTTAGACCGTCTTATCCATCCATCATCCTAAGCACGAATTTCAGCATGCTTAGATATGCTTTGTTAATAGTTGAGTTCACATGTGACTTACATATACAATTAAAATAATACCCATGTCATACAGTACATATGGTAATCCATATATTGGGAAAACGAAGTTAGAGACGAATAATATTAATTATTGAATTGGTAAATATAATGGTACGACTGCTTTACTCTTGTACATAATATAAGTTAGCATTGATTAATGTTTAAAGGGATTTTATATTTACTTTGTGAAAATCTTGGTTTAACATTCAATATTTAAGCAAATGAAATAATAATGATAATCCATTTCTCCACTTCTCATATCCATAAAAACAACAAAATATACCAAAATCGTTTTGCTCTGTAGCATCTTCTTCGTCTTGCTGGCTTGTCTGCATTCCTCGTTTGGTTTACTCTAACCTAACCTTTAAAATCTAATCACTACCATGAAAACTGATATTGACTGACAAATAGACTTTTTTAAACAAAACAATTCACAAACTTTAGAATTTTATAAAGCTAATATTATAGAGCTTACAAACATAAAATGTTGTAGTAAGGGTGGTATTGGTTTCAATGTTTATAGTTGGTTATTTTATTTTACTAAACGCGCTTAATATGATAAATTCCACATTGAGATGATTTGTTATCAATTTCTATGATCAGTTTATTAATCCCGCTGAATATCAATTTTACCTTTGGAAGGGTTATTATCCCCAATTAGGCCTATATATACCTAGTTGATCTACTTTATCCACGGACGCCTTATATACAGCATTGGGTCGGAGTTAAGACTCGGAAAAATAAGCGACACATGATAATGTTTAACTTTATTTACATAAAAAAGTACACAGTTTACATAAAAAATCACTTTAGTCTAATGAATCAAGGTAATTTTTGAAGTGATATCTAATTGATAGAAATCCGGGATCATTTAATTGTTTAATGATCGTTTATTAATTTAAATACTTGCACCCACCATAACTTGCACCTTTCCCAAACTAAATCAAGATGGCGTTGTAAGATCCCCATCTACGACTAACAGCGACTTAAAAGGGCGAATTAAGAAAATCCCACCCATTGTATATAAATATTCCAATATTTCAGTTGATCTTTAAAATCATACATGGCGCACTCAAGCGTTAACAGCAAACTCCGACAGACATTGTGTTGCAGTAGTTCTAAAACACCCGCTTTCTTGTGAATTGGTGAATTTTTCAGGAAGCAAATTAGGCACTTAAGCGATTTGCAATTATTAATTTTGTCACGTATAGAAAAACTATAGATGTTACCGACAGTCGGTCATTAGATCTTTTTTGATAAGTTGTGTTTTTGTACCTTTTATAGACTTGTGTATATTTTTTGGTCTTTGTATTGTTGGTGTTGATTTTGACGGTTGTTAATCGGTTGTCAAAAACGTTATAAATACTAGCGATGTGCCGAGTACTGTTTGACTCGAGTCAGACTCGATTCCTGCTTTGGACTCGCCTACTTGAGTACCAATTTATTTTGATTCGAGTACACCGTACTCGATTCCGGTACTCGAGTCAGGAAGAATCGGTTCGTACTCGCTAACTTGGATCTATTTATACGAGTCCTACTGACTCGAGTCTAGTATTCGAGTTTGTTTAACTCGCTTGTACTCGCAAACTGTTAACATAAGCTCCTATGCTCTATGTTTTGATTCTGAATCATTGAATCAATTTTTTAATAAAAGTTACAGTATTATTATTTTTGTGTCATTGTGCTTAACCTAACGCTGTTTGAAGCTAACTCCTATTTTTCCTTTTCATTCTAAAATCGGACTCTAGTTCTGGACTGTATTTCTACACTAGAATTTGTAGACTCGAGTCTAGGAATCGGACTCGACTCTGGAAATATTCGAATACCAAACATAGAATTCGAGTACTGGGCTCGAATCAGGGAATCGAGTCCTGATTCGAATACCGTGTAAACTGACTCGAATCGACTCGATCCACCAAAACGGCGATTCGGCACATCACTAATAAATACATCACCTATGTAAGCAGTCTCTAATTATTATTGTTTATAAAAAGGCATAATTAATAGTTTTGTGCACATGTAAGAATAGTGTAGAGCACAATAGAAGTAAAATAACATAATACAGTACTTACTTTTTTAGAGGCAATGAAATCCGCCGCTTCGCTTGGTGCGAAAAAACCAGGCACCAAGAAGTCGTGTCGTGGCTTGAACTGCTCTACCTTCATCCTGCCTCCCAGGTTGACGCGCTGGCCCGCGTAGTACAAGTTCCTGAATATACGTTTCATATTTGATAGGTTTTTGGGATTGAATATTTCTCATTATATATCATTGAAGAAAAATATGGAGTTTGGTTTCTCATAAGCAAGTGTTGGCGAAATAATATTTCATGATGTGCATTCAATTTTTTTCTACAGAAACTTCAGTTATAGTATATCAGTATATCAGGAAGAGAAGATTGTGCTAATGAAACTACTTCTCTTCTTAGCAACAAAATAAATTATTTTTAGATCCATAGAATAGTATCGACAGACTTACAATGCTTTTTACTTGACTTACAATTTAGCTTTCATATTGCATACATTTCCAGACTTACACAAACACCAAGAGCTCGTCTAATGTCTAATTTAGATATTATTTCGCCGGCACTGAAACACCTGTATATTAAAGACAAGCCTTATTAAAAGACGTTCAAATATTTTAGGGAAGAGATTTTTCGTAAAAACGGTCTATTTCCTTTTTTGTGCCATGTACCATTGTGTTTTCGTTTCTCGAATTTTATATGTATATTTATATATTTATTTGGCTACGGTGAACGAAAACACTGTGAGGTAACCTACATCCAGTCGCGTCAACCAATACGCACTGAACGAGCGTGGTTGACTGGGATCCTATCGCCCTAACATAGTTAAGGTAAGCTCGACCCCTCGGTGGGGATGTATTTGTGCTGTGATAAATGAATACAACGATGAATTGAATCTGACAGACGAACTTTCGCAAAATAAACGTCAAATTTACGATGATTACAACGACACCTCGAACCGTATCGTATTACTTTTTGCAAAGTTGACGAAAATTTCGCGAATGTTCGTCTTTCAAATTCAATGCATCGTTGTCATTTGAGGCTTTCTTATGTCAAAATTAATATCGTTCGTTCGATCGTCCGTTGAAATGTTTTAAACGATAGTAACTAAGAGTAGGATACGACTCTACGAAGTCCACGATATATCGAATATCGTTTTTAAGAGTACGCCCCTTGGGCGCGTAGCTACCGCGCTCGTGCTTAAGGACGTAGCGTAGCGAGAATTGCAACAAACAACGTACGAAATGTGAAGTGACGTGGGTGAGATAAGAAGAGTAGTCGAGAACAAATGCACAAAAGTATATATATACAGCTACGAATATAAGAAAAGAATAGAAAAATTCAAGATACTGCCTACGTTAATTGACGTACAACAAAAATTTAAAAAAATATTTGACATAATATGAAAAAAAAACTTAACACTTCTAGTAACAAAATTGTGAAATAACATCGGTAACCTCAACCTCTATAAAAATTCCATTGTTGTGTCATTTTCATCGAATTAATAAGTGATAAAGAATTAAAACCCAAAATATTATGGTTCTCTTGAGGTTCAGTTCAGTATACAATTTTATTCAATAAATCGATTTTCAATTACATTTGTTTAAATAAATGCAAAAATAACAAGAAAGTTAAGTTTACAAACTTCATCAAATGATTATAGGAACTATAGCATATTCTTTATTTCAATTCTACAAATAAATTCGCTTATCTCTGCGGACTCCATATTTGGGAATCTTATAGGTAGTACCAAGTCACCAACTGCCTACTGGTATCCTTACTTAATATTATAAATCGGAAAGAGAGTTTGTTTGTTTGTTTGTTCCGCTTTCACGCCGTAACTACTGAACCGGTTGCTTTGAAATTTACCAGACGTAAATATAAAATTTCGAATTAAATAATAGACAACTTTTTATCCTGGAAAATTCGACAGATCCCACGGAATGCGCAATAAAGGCTTCGCTCAAAAACTACTGCACAGATTTTCATGCGGTTTTCATCAATAGATAGAGTGATTCTTGAGCAAGGTTTTGCTATATTTTTTATCTCGGAAAAACGGATAGTCCCACGGGAAGTGCGATAAAACCTTCGCGCCATAAACCGACTTCCGTGCATATGTAGCTGTAGGCAAAAGCTATGACCCTTCTATAGACCCAATCCCGAAATCCACGCGGGCAAAGCCGCGGGCAGAAAGCTAGTATTTACTAAATTAAAAGAAAAGTTAGCATTCGTAACAAATAATTGAGTACGTACCTGTTGCCAATGAGCTGTCCTTTGATGTTTGTTAACTGACCCTCGTTCAGTTTGGGGTACTTGTGATACAAGTAGAGGGTCGACGCGAACTTCAGGAACGAGTCGCCGAGCGTCTCGTTGCGCTCGAGGTTCAACGTATCGTTCGAGTTGCTCGTCGTTATGGCAGCGAGAATATCGCGCAACTCTACTCCGCGACCAGACATAGATCTCTTTAGAAGATGGATTTTATCGTTAAACCTGGAAAAGTGCGGATATTATGTACTGGGAATATAGTAGCCCGCGGTTTCGACCAAGTGGTTCTACTTGTTTTTTATACCACGATGGTGGCAAACAGGCCTACGGCTCGCCTGATGGTAAGCGGTCACCGTAGCCTATGGACACTTGCAACACCAGGGGTGTCACTCACGCGTTGCCGACCCTTCAAAAACCTATTTACTCCCTTTTTGAAGAACCCCATACTGTAGCCCTCCGGGAAAACCTCGGCAGGGAGCTCATTCCACAAACAAAGGGAGGAAATTCCTTTGGAACCGCACTGTACGGGACCATTTAGGCTCCAGTGTGTGGGCATGTACTCCCTGTCATATTTTTTTTTTCATTTTTTTCTATTTTTCACAAGCTATCACAAGTATACGTTTTCGTCTGCGTTAAATAAGATTTTATATTACAGGAAAGAGATCTTTCTGCGGGAATAATAATTGTGTGATTTATTCAGATCTCAAACAATCCGTACACACAATTACATCAGAACCGGTTCAGCCATTTTAACAGCAAAATGGAACATTATACAGTTACTTTCACGTCTCAATTTCTAAGTATAACTTTATAATGCACTTATCATCTTACTAACTTTCAGTTTCATAAGGTTTTAACAATTACAAAAGAATATGAAAATTTGATGATGTTAACAGTAAAATGCCAGATTAATGACTAATTTCAACAATCTTTTTTTGTTTAACACTGTTTCAGGTAACATATAACATTCTTCTCATTTAAAAAGAGAAGTGAGAGTACCTCCGCGAACTGTTCTAAGCCTGACTATCTAACATTATTATAATAATGTAAGTAATGTGTCTACTATGATATCTAATAAAAGTAATAGGCAATCATCTTTATGATTAATCATTCAATTGATTCTCGATTTTAAGTGAATGCGATGACTTAGATACCGTGCATTTCGGACCACAACCGCTTATGTCAATATATTTTCAGAAAAAAATAAACAGTCTGTAGGTAAATAAGCGTGATGTGTAAAAAGCTTACTTCGGAGGAGGTGGCATCAAAGCTGCTGTTGTAAAATTATCTGGTGATTTTACTGTTTTCTTAGCATTTGCGGTATCGTCATTAGAAATAATGGCTGAGACAAATTCGTCGTAGCATTTAATGTCCATAATAGTCACAGTAGATAAGTTGCGTTCGATGTCTACGGGTTCCATGTTTTCCTGCAAAGAATATTCTGTATATAATATTACTTAACATTACCAACACAAGTGGAGCAATTTTCCGGAAATAAGATAATAGTTCAAAATTTTTTAAAGAATTATATATATTTTTTATTGTAGCGGACTGTTGTCAGTTAAAATAATACATAATATATAAAATGATATACATAGACTGAAACGTACAAAAAATATTTTCGTCTATACTAATTATAAAACTAGCAATCATTACAAATCTGAGTTTATTTATTTGACTTAATATGCGAAACTCGGGTAAACTATAGGAAAACATCTATGAAGTTCTGCACGTTGCGCTACTTAAACGGTTTAAATTTAAAAATTCGTGTATCACAAAATTGTTCCTTTATAAAAAGTCCGCTCCAGATGTTTTTTATGGAACTCTAATTTGTTCTAATATAATTTCTTCTTGCCAAGTTGTTTTTATTCATAAATCTTCTCGTTACATCATTTGATTTGATAAAAGTTTTAATCAAATCAAATGCTGCGTCTTCAAAAATATGAAGTCGCAGGCATAAACTAGCACTACATGTAACTGAAATCACGATATATATATATATTTCTTTATTGCGATTAATGTGTTAATTAAAATTAAAAAACGATATTGCAAAAAAGGACAATGAACAAACAAAAAACGTAAGTGACACAAGAATGTGCTATTTTGAACGTGTTTTGAAAATTTTACACATACTTGGTTAGCATTTCAATGTCTAATTGAACCTTCTCGAGCTCTAATTACAGCTAAGACAAGGTTCCTCAATCAATTCTGAGGACTGATACTAAAAAAAAATATATATTATACAGTAAACAACCTGTCGTATGGATTTTTTTTTTGTAAGCAAAACATCATCCATTCATCCTTTGACACTTCAGCGAGACGTATTCTAACTGTTTACTCGCCCAGATACTTTTGTTTATACTGAAGAATTTGTTATTAGACCGCGACTCCCGTTACATGGCGATTTATTAACGCTGTAGACATAATAGAAAGATCTTCTGGGGTCTTTGCACATTTTGCTCCACCTTTTTATGGGTATCTCAAATGATTTTGTTTGAAGGAATTGAATGACTGATACTCAATTTTGTAATTTCAGCATATATATAATTCTAGTACAATCCTCAGGTCAGTGATATTATTAATATTTATATTTTCCATTTTGTATTGTAGAAACTTTTCCTCTCGGTATACTTATTGATCAGAAAACAATAATTAAACCAGAAATAACATGTTTTCTAGAGTAATCATAAAAATGACTTTGTTTTGATTTTCTTTTTCGGTTAATACAACCTCAATACAAATGTGTATTTACGATCGAAATTGAAACTCTTTTAGAATCCAAATTAATTATCTTGTGAAGTTAAGAATTTTTGGCGATTTTTGTGACCGACTGCATTTGCTCATTAGTGTACCTACGTATGATCTGTATCTATAGTTTATATATATAGTTTCCAATGATAAAAATATGAAGTTTAAAATAAACATCACTACTAAAAATATATGCAAGGAAATGTACATTACTTATATAGGAATATGTTTTAGTAGTAATTTTGTTACAGACACATTGTGATACATATTCACTACATCATAGATATCATTCGATAACTTACAGCCCATGGGAATTCATTTGAAATCTTTTTTTGTTGTAGTTGATACACGGTCTCCTTCATGGAGATGATGTTGAGATGCTGTCGTGCGCTATCGCAGATTGGATTATTAATCCTACAAAAACAAAAAACATTAAAATTTTAGTCCTTCTAACCCTAGAGCTTATGGTTTTGCAAGAAAGAATTGCCACAGAATGCCACCAATCATCCACATCCAACTGTTATTCCACCCATCTAAATTCAATCATTAGTAATGATTTTGTTACTAAAATCAATTATGAAAAAGCTATTAAAATTCCATTTTATTTAACTGAATTTATATACTAACTACAGTCAGGACGCTTGAATGACTGAGTAATGTAGACAAAGAATATAAAGCTAAAGAAATAACGTGGGTGGAAAGTACATTTTTCAACTTTATGTTTTTTTTTTTTATGTGATAGGGTGCAATCGAGCACCCGATTGTAAGCAATTACCGCCGCCCATGGACGCCCGCAACACCAGAGGAGTCACAAGCGCGTTGTCGGCCTTTTAAATGGGAGTACGCTCTTTCCTGTTCTAATATATTAATAATTCCAAGATATTTAAATAAGGCAAAAAGAATCTTAAAAAAAATAGACTTATTGCAATATGCTAGCCATTTTTAAAACTGACCTTCATGGTCAGTTTTAAAAATGGTAAATGAGAGTTGTAAAAAGAGTTCAGTGATTTTTCGGATTTAATAACTTTATTAAAAAGGTCTAATACATACTTATGTATTGTGCCACTCACGATAGAGAATAAAAAACCTGGTGTGGCGAGTCTTTTAAAAATAAAATATGTATACGAAATCGGAAATTATTTTTAATGTCAGGCTATACAAAAATAACTAAACTAAAAGAAAATCATAGAAGAAAACATAAAAAAAAATGTAATGGAAAAGTTACTTTGTTGTATTATCAAAGACTGTTTATGAGGAGCACACAAATAATGAAACTTTAATATCAAATACATGCGAGTGAATATATCTAATACTAGCTGGCCCAACAGACGTTGTCCTGTCAAATGTCTCAAATGTCACGTTGTCTCACGTTGTCTCAAATGTTTTTAAATAAATAATTTAGCTGAAAAACAATATCTATATGACCGTATTGTGAATCTAAACCATTCTCAAGCCCCCTGGAATACACACAAAAAATTTCATCAAAATTGGTCCAGTCGTTTAGGAGGAGTTCAGTCACATACACACGCACACAAGAAATATATATATTAAGATATATAAATCTCATGTCACAATGTTTGTGCTCAATGAACTCCTAAACTACTTAACCGATTATAATAAAATTCGCACACCATGTGCAGTTCGATCCAACTTGAGAGATAGGATAGTTTAAATCTGAGTGTCATCATCATCATCATCATCATCATCAATTTTAAAAATTCTTTCACCAATAGAAAGCCACATTATTGCGGAGTGTCATCATCTTCATCATCAGCGGACGGCGCGTGATGGCTTCGGGTTTAATTCAGTTCGCTTTCGTGCTCGCTTCGGGGATTATTAATATTATGCCCAACGAAGTGGGCGCGGGTCAGCTAGTAAAATAATAAATTACAAAGCGAGCAGAGCATCCGTAAATTGCGTCCGTTAAAGAAACGAATATCAGTTGTTGAGTAAGCGATACACGTTATAGCGATAAATGTTATCAAAAAGTTCCCGAGTAATTTCAGTGTATTCTTGTCAGGGTTTAACACTGAATTTAATACATATATATTTGAGTTGATATTTACTGTTTGAAAATCAAAAATGTAATAATCTGCTTGAGACGTTGAGAGCTTTTATACACAAACTAACGGAATTCTAACAGACTACCGATGTTCCCTTCTTAATAGTATTATTATTTTTTATTGTGATTTTCTTAATAGCCAGGCCAACGTCAAGGCAAATGTCACACTCTCATACAGCCATTATCTAGACTACAACTATTGATGATTTTTATGTTACAATATCCTTTAGGATAGGAGGTATCGTGAGTAATTATTATGGTCTTAAAAGGCATTAAACGATATCCTAAAATTTAACTTCCATTCAAGCATTAGGGTCCTTATTACCAAGGCTAAGACTGGTTTAGTCAGGTCATTCTGGTTGAGCAGCCTCGTTCAGTTTGGAGTCTGACAATCAACGTGGCACTTGGTTGCAATGGTATCCATGAGGATTCTCACCCCCTCCTCTCCAGAGTGAAAAAAAAGGAAAATGTAAAGTTTCACGATCGATCGAAGCTGGTTTTAACAAGCTGTACAGTACCTGTCTATTGCAGTATTTTGAGTAGGTTCCTCAACTTGAATTAGTAGTGATTGCGTCGCTATTTGTATATCCACAGTTATCGGTGTCCAATTTTCGTCTGCAACATTGGATCTATTAAATTTATGTTATATATACAAAGGAATTATACGAGATGATGTGTTAGGGCTAGCACATACGTACAACTTTTGCATCGATTAAACTGTTTTGTTGACTTTTGTACATTTCATGATTCCACACAACTAAATTATAAATAGATGTGCTACAATTGATTCAATCGATCGTAGATCTTTTTAATTTCCCTAACTAATCGTCGTTGTCACTTGTCACAGTACTTTCAGTGTTACAAACAATCTCAATGTTCCTTATAGCAAGTAAATAATAATAACAACTATCTCAGTTTTAACATGTGAAGTCTGAAGTGTTACTGTCTGTACATTATCAATCATCATTAACAAATAAATATATTTTTATCTAATGAGTATACTGCAAAAAAAAAAACAGAAAATACTAGTCAAATATTCCACGAGGAATTCCGTATATTTTAAATTGATTTTAATATAGGCCAATGATTAAAAAGGGGATTCAAATTTATCATTCGATTAATTTTTGAATACAAAACTTCACAGATTTCTGTTCTTCAAAAACATCACGATTTACATTATAATTAACACACTGATTTGATTACCTGTTGAAATATTGGTAACTTGAATTCAGTTTAAAAAACATTAACCAGGTTTTAGAGGAGAATAATATTTTTGATTTTATAAAAAAATAATAATAATATGTTGAGGATGCTGGAATTGTGATAATTACCATCACGAAGTCGACATGTCCCATATTTTGTGGCTATTGCAATATCTTCACGGAGTTCGTGTGCGTTTAGTAACATAAACACTCTGGAATAGACATGCTTATTAACGTATCGAACGAATTAAACTTATCTATCTATATTATATATAGCTTTAATATATAAAAGATATAAAGGAGACTATTTAGAATGCTATCGCATTCTAAATAGTGACTCAAAAGCCTGGAGAGTTCAAAACTATTACTAAATGAAACCTTATACCAGTGATTCTCAAGCACTGTGCCGCGGCACTTTTGTGTGCCGCCAAATTTTACAAATATTATAATAATGTTAATAATATTAAATTATATCATTTAAAAAGAAAACAATTTTTAAGACAACATTAGGGGAGAGAATTATTAATTATTTCCCAAAATTAGATTATTACCATTAAGAAATTTCATTGGGTTCGTAATCCATTTCTCATAACGGATACTTCTGTATGTCAAATACCTACTATTAACTTTGAATGAAGAGGAAGAACTCATTTTGTTTTCCAATAATCGAGATTTAATTTTAAAACATTCAGAAGATTCGATTGTCCAAAAAAGCTTTAAACATATCATTACAATTTTCCACATCTTATTTGTGTGAATTCGGATTTTCAGCATTAAGCAACATTAAAACTAAAAAAAGATTAAAATTGTTAAATGTAGAAGACAATATAAGAGTAGCATTGTCATTTTTACGACCAAATATAAATGTAATTATCAAAAAACATTAAGCTCAAATTTCGCATTAAAAATAATTTTATTATTAACTTGTAATTAATCCCGTAATAAACGTTTAGTTATTATTGTAGTATATATTAGTTTATTTTGTATATTAAAATTTTTGTCATAAACTATTTGTGTTGTAGTAAGTAAATAAGTTTTATCTTTTTCTTTGCCGCCAAAGGACATTGTCCAATTTTGGCCTAAGAACCGATGTGAATATAAATTATACTATAATTTTCATTTATTTTTATATTATTTGAAACATATTTTAGTATTCCACGGACACTTCAAATCAATAAATTCCAAATAAAAAGTTGGGTCACAATTATCGATGCCGTATAAAATGTTTTCCGTCAGCCAGTGCTGCCAGTTTCGGAAGTTTTTGCGATTTCGGTAAATACGGATCGAATTGAGAACCTCCTCCTTTTTGAAGTCGGTTATTAAAATTAGTTGATAAAATTTTATTCATTTAAATACCTAAATTAACTAGCTAGAAAAAAACTAGCACTATATATTTTTTAAGCAAAATCGCGAATGTCTAGCTTGGCATTCGAGTATTATAGTTGTCGTAATTGGTAACACTGGTGTGCTTCATACCTTATCTGTGTCCGTTTCATTCTTTTTTTTATTGCTTTGCGACTATCATTTCTTTTGTGATTTTCTATGCGTTTCATGATTTTATTCTAACAACTTTGGCTTGATTACGGACTCCGATTACATTGCGTACTTGGTAGAGTCGGCTGTGTGTAAAGGAGTGGATTTTGTAAAATGACAATTGTCAAAGAATTATCTTAAACATGACTAGGTACTACCTCTTTTCCTAGTATCTAGTAGAGTAGTCCTTTCCTAGTTCTACAAGAGAACATATATAGCTGTACAGAGTATTGTTAATATTACTTTGATATTACTACTGTGATATTTCACGCAAGGTTGGTTATTTTTTATATATAACCTCAAAATATTAACTTTTTTCGTAATTATTTTAGTTTCCTGAAGTGTCCGTTCGTGAAAACTTATTTCATAGGATTCCATATAATTTTAAGAGTTTATATAAGTCACTTTCGATTCGAACGGTTCTTAGGCAGAACATGTATGGAGCCGGAACAATGTCCTTTGAAATTGTTAAATATGTGCCGCAACAAAAAAAAAAGGTTGAGAATCACTGCCTTATACAGAATAGAATGTACAAAATTACGACACCCCAAATGCCTGGCGACATTAAATAAAGCAGAAATAGATGTCGTTCTGTTTTCATAAATGCAATTAACGGTTCTTGGAACTAAGTGATTCATTCAAATTATATTTTTATTATTTGTATTTCCTATATCATGTAATGGAAAGTGACTTCATGAATTATCCATATTGAAGTCATTTTCCGAATTGACGACTCTGCATCTATTTAATATTTAATACAGACCTAGTAGTATTGGGTACGATCCTTACATATGAAATTAGCATTTTGTCGTACTGACTACTCGTCGAACTTGTAAACACGTGTTACTTTGCTCAACCGATACAATAACGAAGCGATTTTAAATCGAATCATTACGTGTGATGAATGGATACTGTACGACAATCGGAATCGCTCGTAAAATTAACTGAACCCTGGAGAGCCAGGCAAAATCTAGCCTAAAATAAAATTGACTAAGAAAAAGTTACCTGCGTTTGATTAGTTAGCGCCGGTCACTACAGTTTTCTAAAATCTAGCCAAACGATTACGGCAGATATCTTTTGTCAGCAAATGCAAGCCATGAAGGCAGAACTAGGTGCTAAGCAACCGAAATTGGTCAATCGCTCTAGGAAAAAAATTCAACTCCGATGCAGCAGTCCAAAACGTCGTTCGTAGCTTTATAAGTAAAGCGATCAAGCAAATATATGAGATGGCAAAAGAGCATAGATAACAACGGTGCAGACTTGCATTCATTCAATACGTTTTATACAAAAAATGAGCTAATATTCCTCCCGCACAAAACACAAATTTCATATGTAAGGACCTAATATTATAATATAAAACAGTTCTAATATTCGTGACATAATAACAGATATTCAACGACAGATTTTCATAATTCATTAAGAATGATCCAGATTACGCAATATAACAAACATTGCGTAATCTAATATTATAAAGTATTATTCATTAAATATGTTGTGAATTGTAACTGTGTGTACAAACCATGTGTTCCTTTTCATATTTTAGTAGTATGTATATTCGAGAATTATGTCAATAATTTTAATTTTTGAAATACGTCTACGAAATAAAATACACCGAACTATTTTAAACTAGCAACCAAATAAAATGGCAATTTCTCACCTGTGAAGAATGCTAGGTAGCATAATAGCCTTGTACCAGAGAACACCGGGATAATCGTATTTGATACAAAACTCGGGGATGAAGTACTCCGGGAACGAGTTAGGTTTGTCGTCGCCCTGAGCCAATGCCACAGCCTTCTGTTGTTTTTCGGAGAAACTTTTCAGTGTGGCGGCGCGGGGCATCAGGCAATTCATCCGCGAGCTAATATTTCTGCCCTGTTTAAAAATCAATATTTCAAATACATAGCCTAGTGGTTTTTTTTCTCTTTATTTTAAAAGGACTTTAATCCAAATGGATATGTCAGTCCTATCGGAACATATACAATATCATACACAATACGGAACATATACAATCACAGTTAATCTCAAGGTAGTCGCGGCGGGCACAGCCCAAGGAACATTTTAGCAAAAAAAAAACATTTTAACCAGTAGAAAAGCGTACAAATATATTTAAGGCTGTAGTAGAGCATAATTGTATTCTTTTATACAGTAAGGCTGGTTTAGGGCTGTACAAAGCCCTAAACCAGCCTGTAAGCGGTTTGTCATAATCGATTAGTTTCAGTTTAAACAAAAAATGGGAAGTGCACTGTCCTACAACTGTCAATTGACATTTGCATTTGTGGACAAAAGACAGATTTGAAAACTCTGACGTATTCGTTAAGCTGCTGTTTATTTTGTATGATTTCAACACTTACTTCAAGCATTGGTTGCTCCTTGTTTCCATAGATTTCTAGATTATATCGATTCGCGTAGTAATTTTCGTACGTTTCAAAGGAGTCTGTATCAAATGACGATTGCGGCGTCATATATTCAAGTACGTTTGCGACGATATACCTAAACAATGCCACAAAAAATACAATTAATTTGAATCTATTATTAAAAATTATATTCGATTTTAACAAACTCAGCGAAATTAAGATAAAAATATTATGATACTCGATTAGAAGTAGATATTTAATCAACTTTCCACATTTAATCAAGACTTCAGTCATTGAGACGTTGACCCTGAATTCCCAGTGTAACGCTGCAATAAAACCCGTCTGCTGCTAACAGCATAGGCCGAAAACAAAAGAAAACTAATTGCTATAAAAGCAATAGGTAACTGAAAAAAGTCGACATAATCGACTTTAATAGATCACAAATCAAAAATAAATCGGTAGATCATTCCGGTCGAGCCGCCTCGATCGATTTGGAGTCCGACATATTCACCGTGGCACTTGCTTACGATAGTATCCATGAGAATTCTCAGCCTCTCCGCTCCGAAGGCAAAAGAAAATTTTTTTCAGCGTTATTTCATGTTGTTGTTGACATGTTCTTCTTGCAACATTGGCCACTTAGTAAGTTTTAAAATTGATATGTCAAGGAACGCTGTCTTTTTGATACATGCTTGTCTACTAACATCTTACAATTAGCCAGGTACTCGTCATCAAGAGCCTTATTCATACCTCGCAGTTGATTTGCAATAGATACGATCTCATTCACATAAGATTCCATACATTCAAAATCAACCAATTTAATAGAACACAAATTACGAAGTAACTTTAATCTCCTGTATAACCCTTTGTCGTCATATGCTTTTTGTAGAGAATCCCATACATCTTTTGCAGTTTTTGCGTCAATAATATGAGAATAGCAAGATTTATCCACCATCAAACAAAGACGAGAGCGAGCTTTTTCATCTCTACGGGATTTTTGTTCTACGGTTTCTCCGGCTACTACCTCATCAGTTACACTAATCCACAAGTTCTAAAAAATTAAAAGATTCTTCACCTGAAAGCTCCAGTCTCTGTAGTTGCTAGCGCCTTTCAGTTTCTCAGTTGTGGAAATCACACTACTTGAATCCATATTTTTAAACTTGTCAAAATACAAATAAATTATTTCTATTTAAACGCCTGGGCCCATAACCATTGTAGGATGTTGAGCAAAGTATAATAAATTGTTATTTATATTATTAAACTCGACATCTTACACATTTCATTCGAGGTCGAAAGTTTTCAATGCTAGACATCAAGTAAAAACAAAAAAATGCCTTATTGTGTCGTATTGACTTGGAAAAACTATACAAAAAAGTGGGACCGGCCCATCAAAGGCCTACCTACGATGGCCAAGGAAATATAAATTAGTGTATGAATGAACATTTTCGGCATTCTAAGTAAAGTAAACAATATTAATATCAGAATAAATAACTATTAAGGTATTTTTCTACAAATTGACCCACCGGTCTGGACGAATGCTATTTCTGTACCATGGAGACACGACGGAGTATTGATATTCTTCTTTAGTAACAACAATTGAGCTCCTTTCCTGAAAATAAAAAAGCGATTCATAATAACTTTGGTTTGGTTCGTAATAATCTCCAGACAAGGGGTTCTCAGAGACCTAGATTTCGACTGCAACATTCATGTCGAGATCCAAAATGGCAAACGTAACTGTTCAAAAAATAACAACATGGAAATCATATTTCTGGTTTTTGGGGATTCCGATTTTTTTTTTTATACTACAACGGTAGCAAAAAGGCTTACGGTCTGCCTGATGGTAAGCAGTCACCGTCGCCTATGGACGCTTGCAACACTAGGGGCATCACAAACGCTTTGCCGACCTTTAGATAGATGTCATAGATTTCATGTAAATAGGTACAATATTGATAAGAGTTTCGACATTTTTAATATTAAATCAATATAGAAATCTTTCTTAGTAATCGAGCATTCCTAATTCGAATGCAACAATGACGTTAGATGACGAATTCAACTTCTTACGAAAAAATCACTATTATGATTTTCGTGGTTTTAGTGATTCAACTAAAAATTATTTAATTATTGTTTTAGTTATACCGTAGTTTTAAAACATAATTTCGAGACGGAATAAAACACCACAGGATGACTGTTGAATGTCATACTTGTTGTACAATGTGCAGATAGAAATTAGGTACCCAATAGGGAAGATACAATATTTTTATTTATGTGCTCATTTTAAAGAACTCCACGTGGAATAGACCACTAGTATATTAAAAAATGAAAAGACTGTATATTATTGAAAAAATGCGGTTTAAAATTGTCAATTTAAATTTACGCGTGGAAACGGACCTACAGTTCGTATAACGTCACTCCCCTGTCTGTCATTGTCACTGGCTCACTGATTGTACTGCGCGAGTCATTGCTGGCTTTAGTTGTTTTTGCATTTATCTCGACTTTCAAGGTATTATTTTGTAAAAATTTACAATGGACTATCCATCAACATCAGGTGATCATAACTATGCCATTGATACTCCGAAAAAAAGCCGTGTGTTTTGTGCCAATGTGTCCATCTACTTCAAATAAGTTTTCTAATAAATTAATTTGACTGGACCTTCTGACCCAAAACTGAGAAAAATGTGGTTTCAAGCGGCGAAGAGGAATGACATTTATTCCCCAAAGACTATCATTCGATGCTGTGAAGATCACTTTGACGTAAGTCGGTGGATATATTTATTGAAAAGTTAGTTAATCTGCTTGTACACAAAAGATTGTTCCGGAGTAACTCGACTTTTTTACTGTACATAATTCACCACCTCTTTTGATTTGGACATAGCCTATTGCATTATCGCCATAAGATTCTCTGGTAGAGCTGAAATAACTGCTATATGTAGAAGCCGCTAAATAAAATATTTACAGACTGACTATGATTTACACATATTGTAGTAGATTAGTCCCTTTCATTTCTACACTTGAAAACTCTGCACTTTCGACGAAAAATGACACTACCATGTCAACATTAACTTTTAGCAGAGTCCTAGAATCTGCTTTGGCAAATCCAACTTCCATTTTTATTCAAAAAACGCAATTAATTTTGGTATAATTGTTCACTTTTACGACAACTTATAACCTCAAATAAGTTGTCATAACAGGAGTGACATCACTGAACGCTGATTGGTGTTTTAAATCCGTTCCGTTTCACGTTACTTTTGATTCGTAATTATTGTTAAAAAAAACACATTATTTTAAATATAAACCTTCAGTGGCCCTACTTTTATATTTCTTTAGCATTTTAATAACAAAATTTTCATAAATATTATAATTGCATGTTCCCCATTGGTACACCCCACACATACTTTCATAACATTCGTTAAAATGGCCCCTGTGCGGTGGTTCTTTTCCCCGCGCGATCCTTAATATTAAGTTTCATCCTCTATATTATATTAAGGAAAGAACATAATGAAATTCATGAAATATATTATAAAATGTATAAATGTTATATACATAATTGATTTTTATTATTTTACCTCATAGTCGGGCGTTACGACTGGTCGTATGTAATTGTATCGCTGCATAACATCCCAGTCAATATCATAATCACCAGTCGGACTTCTCACCGTAGGCACGACAAACATATTATTGTCTTCACCATCGAACACTACAAACTGTTTTGCAACATCAAGTACTTGATTAAAAATAAAGAAATGGAACCTGAAATGGACAAATTTCATCAATAACTATAGAACAGACCCGAGATCTACTGTTATCTGGCGAAACCCTGTGCGATCTACCAATTACATAAATGAAAACTTAAACGGAACTGCAGTTTATTACAAAAATAATAATATCCCCTAACTCCGTTTATTTTTTGTTTGTTTTAAGTAGGAAAATGCTCACATAAATATGTTGAACCAAAACACGAATGCAGTTGTTCAACACACTTCTTCAAATTTGGATATTTATCATAGGAAACCAATGCCCAGAAATCAATAATAATTTCGTTTTTAACCGACTTCAAAAAAGGAGGAGGTTCTCAATTCGTCTGTATGTATAATATTTTTTTTTTTATGTATGTTCACCGATATTTTCGTCAATTATAGACGGATTTTAAAAAAAATTTTTTTGATGGATAGAGTTTACTTCTGAGGTGGTCCCATTTTCACCAGTCCAGGATCTGATGATGGGATCCACGAGAAATCGAGGGCAATCACCGAAAATTGTATGCTCGTATGGTGTTTTTGTTACGTAATCACATCTTACTCAGGTATATGCTTCAGGGTGTCAACATCTGATGGTGCTGTGCTGATGATGAAGCTACAGTACTCCTCAACGGTTAGGAGTTTGAAGGCAGTACTGCAATTGGTCGATGGAAACTATTTAGTAGTATGTAGGGCAACATGTTGCTTGTGAGGTATGCTTGAATCAACATCTGATGCTGCTGTGCTGATGATGAAGCTACAGTACTCCTCAACGGTTAGGAGTTGGGAGCAGTACTGCAATTGGTTGATCGAATGTATGTAGGGCTAACGGGATACTTGTAAAGGCGCATCCAGATTCACGCCGAGAACACGCGAGCACCTTGAATGAGATTCATTGCTCGCCCGTCTTGTTCTCGTGGTCGCCTATTCTCGGATCGGTGGCGGTATTTTGGCCCGAGTCAGAGTGTTTCGGTGAGAAAAGAGAAACGTATCACATTCTCGTTCGGTCTCAACTCAGATCAACGCATGTATTAATAACAATTATAGCTTCCTAAAAAATATGAACGATTCGTCAAACGAACGTATTAATTAGTGACTATATATAAATAAATTGAAACCCTAACCCTAAGTAAATGAACTAGCATCTATTTTTAGTTCAAAACGCATTAACACAACTAAAAATCGAGAAATAAATGGACTTTTTAAAAAAAATCAAACCGACTTCAAAAAAAAAACACAACAAACGACAAAAACAGACAATAGCAGTACTTACATAACTAAAAAGCGATAAATAACCTAATTTATTCACTTAATGCATATTATATATCTACAATTATTTAAATATTTACAACTTAATACCTAATACTTTAACAAAGTCTTCTTTAACTATTTAAATATTTACAGTTATCACTTATTTTTGAAGTCGGTGCCAGCCAAACAAATAAATGTAATTAAGAAAACTGACCGACATTAAAATTCAAAGCAAAACTAAGAATAGGAAATTGCATAAGCGCGCTGAAATAATTTATTAATGGAAGCGACCGTCAACGACGTCTGTTCGGGTGGCACACTCAACCGGCTGACCCCGCGCCCCGCGCCCCAGGCGCACCTTCTCCTTGGTGTGTGTGGTTTTGCGTTTGCTTACCGGCCCGGGGCCGCGCGCCTCAGTCAAACAGCACCACAGATATACTAACGGACTACGTTACCTAGGCTGCAGGCTGGCACCGACTCCAAAAATAAGTGATAACTGTAAATATTTAAATAGTTAAAGAAGACTTTGTTAAAGTATTAGGTATTAAGTTGTAAATATTTAAATAATTGTAGATATATAATATGCATTAAGTGAATAAATTAGGTTATTTATCGCTTTTTAGTTATGTAAGTACTGCTATTGTCTGTTTTTGTCGTTTGTGTTTTTTTTTTTGAAGTCGGTTTGATTTTGAAGTATAATGTGGTCCATTTGAAATGTACGCGCCCCCGCGTCCCACACGCTTCCCGTCCCGCTTATTGTTCATGCTTGCCGAAAACAAAACAGCTAGCTGTACTGCGTAGAATAGAGGATATAATTTACTTGACGGAATGACGATTGACAATACAATGATACAATACAAGATGATGCGTGCAGCAGTTGGTGATTGTGATTATATTGTGCAGTCTGTTCTACGTATTAATATTTATTGCCTAGTCAAGATCGACTGGACTAATGGTCGCGATCGACCGGTTGGCCACCCCTGCTATAGAAAATATATACTATAAATAAAATTCGTAAAATATTATAATATTTTTAGTACTGAGGTAACTAGTTTCTTGAAAACTATGTCATTATATAGCTTCATCCCTATCGTGATTTCTAAGAAAATTAGTAAATTTAATGAACCGAATGGACTATAGCTTGTTAAAAAATCTATTAAGTAAATATAAATCTGTTAAGTTTTGGAAGGATCAACGGGAAATATCGAAACAATGAGTATGTCTCCTATTCGTTTGCATTCTCTTTCAGACCTGCAGGTATGCCTATCGCATGCAATCGGAGATTTCGATCACAGTGTGACAGTAATATAAATAATAAATTCCAATTTTTCTCGCGGCCGTAATATAGTCTCTTAATCGATATGGTGTGTAGAATAGCACACATTCTACATCCACATATATACTCACGACTTTTTGCCATAGGGGTACGCAAACATCACAGTTTTCCACTTGCAAAGATTCTACCGTAGCTTCCTTATAAATTTCATAAGGAAGTCCATATTTTCTACGTGTCCAAACCATTTAAGCATTCCAATACATCTCTTACCACGGTATTTCGCAATTTATCATTCATTAGCTCTCATTTCCATCGCAGTATTTATTCTTTTTTTGCTACACTCAGCATTCGCTGCCATATAGAAACGTAAGGACCGGCATGCCTCGCATATTGCGCCTTTTTTGACAAGATCTGACAATGAATCATTTTACAGGTCACTTTGTTTTGCCTATTCTTCTTTCAATATCATACTCATACTTACAATCTCTTGTAAACACAGATCCCAGATACATAAACTTTTCCACTTGCTCTAAACATTCGCTTCCGGTCATCACTTTTTATCTCTTTCAAATATTCCTTTTCTTTCTTATGCGCCATGCATTCAATTAACCAAATCTTAACTACTTTGTATAGATTGATAAAAACAGTATCTATTTAGTATGTAACAGTTAAACTCTCAAAATATCAGCCGATCGAAAGTTTCCAGTTAGCCGAGACTCGAAATATTTAATAAACACACACCAGGTGATGATTTATATATTAACAAAAAAACATCGTACAAAAATATACTCACTTTTTTATAAGATCAAATAGTGTTAAATCCAACGGTACTACTGCATAATTCACTTCTAAAGACGTAGCTACTTCGCCCACAGTCAAAAACATGGGAAAATCGCATATCTTTGGTAATACCAACGGTGTTAATATTCCATATCCTTCTTCTTTATGAAGTAACTTATACAGAGCCTTTTCTCGCGAATCTTTAGGTTCCTCGAACGCTGTTTTCATTTTGATAATGTGCAAGTAAAATTTCATTTCATTTGTTTTCCAGCTCTTCGATCCTCCGACTTCAGCCTTCAGATAAATTGGAAGCTAGAATCATAAAAATATAATGGATAAATACTATGACCTATTGAAATACTTCTACTTCCTAGGAGTACCGCAACCATCCGCAGTCACATCTGGTTTCGAAGTTATGGTTTCGTTGACAAACCGTACAAATTAATTTATACTAAGTAATCTATGTTATGGACTACTATTAGGTCTGCTCCGTTTAGGGTGGCCAAGATAAAATACATAAACCGGACTGGTCTTCGTAAATAGTAAATCGATACTAAGATTATCTGTTTCTCCACTTACCTATTTCTACCACAAAACACCAATATTACCATTGCTGTAATCCGACGTGAAGGGTAAGATAGGTTTTACATCTTATGCCATCGTCATTTTGGCAATATACTCTGTGGTTTTTGTGGGTGTTGCATATTTGCAGCGAATCTCACAGAAACCACATGTACTATAAGCTACTACAAGGGAGGTACGAAGTGACGGCATGGCTGTTTTCCCCGCTTTGCTTTCCCAAACACTGAGTGGTTAAGAATCTTATGCCTTAAAGTACACTAAAAACCGGGACTAGACCGATGCATGAGGATACATGAATATTTAACTACACCAAACATGATAACCTCTAAGAAGTTAAGTTAAAAATTAAAAAACAAATTATGATAGTATCTTACATGTAACTTGTGTTTTCGCACCATTTTTTTTGTTCCTACTTTAAATGGACAATTTACGTCATCATCATCTTCTTTGTCGGGCCAATTAGGAAAACACGACTTTATATCCGCCTTTTCAAAGTCCACAGAGCTAAAAATAACAAGGATT
Source organism: Scirpophaga incertulas (assembly GCA_036419045.1). Classification (NCBI taxonomy): domain Eukaryota; kingdom Metazoa; phylum Arthropoda; class Insecta; order Lepidoptera; family Crambidae; genus Scirpophaga; species Scirpophaga incertulas. The sequence goes on from CM071631.1 coordinate 10,463,372, forward strand.
TAGTTATAACATCTAGAAATCCAAACGCAAACTATTAACTATTTCAAAGTTATACGAAAATTCATGAGTAATCTTGAGATTTGTGTGGCTTTATTATTTTTGTTGTATACAAAATAGATGCCACAGGATGGAATATTAGAGTTAGTGTTTGCAATCTCGGCAACGGGACTGCGAAGGGCCGACGTCCATTCTGTTATGCATGTATTTTTCGAATTCTCATGTGCAACCCTCGGTTACACATAAAAATTACTTAAGTATATACTTAAGCTGTAATATTGATGACGTTTGTATAAAATTTTTAGATTTTCATTACAAAATTAGGACACTAGTCACAATCATAAGGTGAGACGATAAATCGATATAACGTTCATCCAGAATAACAATGACGAAGCTGAAGTTTTTTTTCATTTTTACTGTACAGATTTGTACATTTTTAAACATTTAATCGCTTTCTAAACGTCCAGGTATTGTAGTTTGAAGATTATTTACAAGGAAACTTTACATTATTGCAATTGTATGAATAAAATTGTATAAATTATGACCCAAAATAAAGAAATATTGATCATCCCTGCTTATGTATTCTGCTAATTATGTAGTCGTTACACTGGATGAGTATTACTTCTTTTTCGAAAAAGATTTTTTTGGTTTCCCTTTTATTTCATACATCACTTTAAGGATGACTGGTAGAAAATTGTAGAATAAATTAAAGAAGCATTATCCAACCTACCCGTAGCGTTTGGGCAGAAGAGTGAATGGGTCTAATTCACCACTTTGATGCAATTTGATGCAAACATTCAAGGCAGCAGAACGTTTTGCTGATTTTAAACTTAATAGCGGCAGCCCCTGAAAATGCGGAAAGTTAAATTAAACGTGCCATATCATTCTAAACAAATTTTGAATAATTGAAATTGAATTCATGGAAATATCAAATGTTAACACCTAGCTAGTTCACCACTAAAAGAAACATGAAAAGCGACATAGTATCATGGCAGATATTTCGAAAACGAGCAAAAATATTTATAATGTTTAGTTGCTATATATATGAAATTAAACAGATCTTATGATACTCGTAATGGAGGCGGTTTGCGTAGCTTAACTACAAAAATATTTTTATAACATTTATTCAGATTAATGACCAATACAATACAACAATTAAAGTTTTTTACCTGAATCTTTTCTTTAATAGGGCAAGCGATAGGCATCACAATAGTGACTGTTTGCAACGATCGCCCTTGTATTTTCTGTGTTTCTTGAATCCACATAGGCGTAATAACAGTGAATTGGTCGTGCGGCAGTGTCGAGCAATATCTATTGAGCAAACTTATTGCAGATATTGCAGAAAGATGATCTGAGAAGTATAAAAGGTTTTATTTACAAAAATTAAAAATGATTATGCTCTAAGACAGCGTATCGTCTCAATAGGCGATAGTATCACCTTAGTCTTATAAAGTAAGTCTTATATAGGGCCAGTGATGTCATCAGACAAAATCGGCGATGTTATAGTACTACTATAACCTTTCGTTATAATTTCTCTCACTGGTAAAAAATTTGTCTAACATAAAATGTAACTTTAAAGTCCTGCTTAATATAGCACGCTATAATTGAATGTATTTACTGTAGTTTTGTTTTAATGTGATTAAAACAGTCACCAGACTGTTTGAGTGTGATATGATCGACCCAACATGGGCGCCCCCCTCTTAAATGCCCGGAAGATCATGTTGGCTGTATACTGGATGCTGGGAAATAGTAGTTATCAGTTACAGACTATATTAAGTCAACATCATTATCGACTACAGTATTGCAGGCTAAAATACGGAGGCACATTCAAAATCCATACTCTGAGTCCAACTTTTGATATGAGTTTGGATACAACAAACTGCTCATTTATCGATATACACTGAAAAAAAGGATCAACCAAACTAGTTCAGATAATATAAAAATAACCAAACTTTGGTAAACAAAGAACAAAGAGCCAAATTTTGGTAAAATATGCAAACCGATTAAGTTGTGTATTCAAAAACCACTTTTGTTAATTAATGTTGTGCAACTAACAAATAATATATTATCAACTAGTAACTGAAAAAAAACACTCAAACTAGTTTGGTTGAAACAACAAAACCTATTTCTAAAAGTAACTTAACGAATTACATATATTTTGACTAAATTTAACCAAATCGTATCTTATATAAATCTAATCTGTTACAAAATTATTTTGTAGATAATTAATAGCACATTTGATTTACTGATAACTTAAATCTTTACTAATAACAACAATAGTTTTGTTAGTTATTACCGATTCGTTTAGCTACAATTAAGCATTTTAAACGGTGTAGCGATGTAACCAACTTTCCTAATAGGTTGGTATATTGAAACACGGTGTGAATGTGATCAGAGAGAGCGTATAATATTTTCTTACATGCTATATATACAGTTTTCCTTAAAGCTATAAACCAATCATGATATTTGATTTTTGACCAATCATAATGAGTGGGAGATAATAGGATTTATGTTTTGGCGCAAAACTCAGTTTTGGCGGGAGCTCGCTACGCATGCGCAATTACGCCGGGTCGCTCGCGGGGCGAAGAGCGGGGAGGCGCTCGCGGCATCGTTCCCAATATAAAACGTACTCTGTGATCGTTCCTTTTCCCCGATGGCAGCGGCGCGTGCGGTCATTCGAGCCGGGAGCGTGGCCTCGCGATGGAATGCGTCGTTGGAATCGCGACTCGAAGATGTGCTTACAGATGCTTCTCCAGGAATTGTGACTCGAAGTTATTATGTGCTTCAAGATGCTTCTTGCAACGCTGCGATTATATTGTGCTTCGAAGTGTAGCTCTATTCTCAGCTATTTCATATTATTTCAAACGACGAATGTGTGTATGTTTCATATTTCAAACGACAAGAAACAACAGCTCTTTTCAGAGCTATTTCTTATTATTTCAAACGACGAATGTGTGTAGGCTACACAACCTTTATTTATTTTTAGGCCACACATCCTTATAGTTCGGTCGTTAATAGTCATTTGTTTTTTTTACATTTAAACAAATTATTGAAGTACGAGGTACCGATCATTACATGTGATTGGCGGGTGGCGCATTGAGTCAACCCGCGTGGGAAGCATTCTTTGCTGCTATTGGTCGCTTCCTGTCTGTACTTGACCTCTAAAGGAAGTTAGTTACGTTACTTTTTAACTTCTTTGATTCCTTCCATTTGGTTTTTGTGTGTGATGTGACTGCAGGCAGTGTTTTTGAAATTATAATAATTCAAGTGTGAAGAGTTTTTTGATAGTTAAATATATATTCCCGCATGTTCACAACTTGTGAGTATTAAAAGATTGCATGCACACACGCATTGCTGTATCTAAGCACAACTATATAGGTACTTTACATTGCATAGGTGCTTAAACCAACGTCCACCACGCGTACTTCGCTATGCAGATTAAAGTTTATTACATGTTTTATTATGGTGTTTGTGAAACGGTTAATTCTGTACATAAATATGATATATTTTTAGGTATTATAAAGACAAAAGAGAGACGCTCTTCGTCAGTTTCTTCAAATGAATCCGGATCACCACACCCAGGCACCAGTTCTAATGTCCAAGAGGCAGAATTATTGCAAGACAATGAAGAAATAACTGAAAAACTTTTGTGGCTCAAAAACTGTTGTGATCCATGGGGAATAGTTAAAAAGTACTGGGCTATCACTACTAAAACCGCTTAAGATTGCTGCAATCGCAAAATTTAACAATACAACAATATTACAGTGATTTTAAAACTGTCAACCAGCCGGGAGGCATATACTTGGTGAGATTATTTTTTACTATGCTGGGTTACACACAAGCATAATATTATTATGGCCTGCCTAATATGAAGCGGCCACCGTAGCCATATTATTACTTATGATATTATGTTTGTTTTATGTGTCTACAGCAGATTCAAGTAGGTGGGGGTACACTTATTATATTAATATTCTCTCAATTCTTTATTTAAAGCTACTAAAAGACTACAAAAATGTGTATCCTATGCATGATGAGATGCTAGCTGAAAACTGGTTGTTAATACAACCCAAAATACTAGAGTCGGCAAAAAAGAAATCTGGTTCTTATTTAAAAGAAATATTAAGAGACCCATGGTACGTATTGTGAATTATGTATATTCTCGCCTTTTTATGTATGGCCAAGGGCCACAAAGAACATAGTGATTTGTTCTACAAAATTTATTTCATATACATATATTGTTTTGTTTTATTTGTTATTTTCTATAAAATAAACACCTACATTATACATATATATTGTTTAAACGATTTTTTTTTTGTAGACCAAATCACTATGATTTTGGTGGATAATTTATGATCTATTCCGTGGTTTCACTTTATCCAGGGCTACACTGTATATGAAATATTACGATTACCTACAAAATAACTATATCTTTATATATATTATTCAAACGCACAGTACCCTGTGGAATGTATAAAGCCCTTCTCCCATTACGATACGCACAGGCGATTCAAGTATCTTGCAAGTCTCGAAGACTTGTCACCGCGAAGTATCTCACATACATTTGAATTCAGGCTCGCACACCACGATACCGGTATCCTACGCGTCCGCCACTAGTATCGCGCGACTCACCGTGTTGGTCGCTTATGCGTCTCGTCTCGTGCGTTTCGACAAGATGGCGGCGGAGCAAGAAACAAATATTAAGTTTGTACAAGAAGTTGAAAAACATGCGTGCTTATATAATTACAAATTACATGAATACATGCGGAAAAATACAATAGATAGGAATTGGGCAGAAATTGGAAACAAATTTCAAATAACAGGTTGGTTGGTTTTTTTTTGTGCACATACCGTAAAACGGGGTGAATGGGAACAAACTGCGGAAAGTTGTTTGTACGTAAGTCGCTCGACATAACGTCCGTCCACAAAAAAACGAGTTTGCACAAATGAGGAATATATAGTCATTTTTAGTAGCGTAATATGCGAGCATCGGGTAGCGAGCAAGTATCCAACTAGTAGTCTACTCGAGTATCGTATTCTACAAATATCGTAGTGCGAGAAGGGCCTAAATGTATGGCAGTTTATTCAGACTGCACTGTTAAAAATAAACACAAAATATGACTTATATTATACACAAGTATTTAATTACAAAACTACCTAAAATAGAAAAGTGTGAATATTTTAATTAGTTATAATAATCTGTGGCAATTGTTTTTATGTTATAAGTAGTTGATTATGTAAGTTTTTTTATTATATGCCAGGATGTGATGGCACATAAAAAAACACATTCTAGCCGATGACGGAATTAATTAAAATTCAAGGTACAATTTAGCAAAAAAGAGTATGTCGGGGTAACAATTTGATCAAGCTGTGTTTTTTATTGTTTTTCCATAAAATTTAGATTACTTCAATAATCCTGATTAATCTCAAAATAAAAGTGACTTTCAATTTATAAACTCTTTTTTGCCACACTGTAACTTGAAATTTATATTATATTTAAATTTATATCTTAATTCAAAATATTATTGTTTGATAGGAAAAATAAAACAATACTTATGATAACACAGACTTTTATTTTGCTTCAAGCTCTCAATAACTTTTTTTCTTACGCGAAACTAGCGCCGCCATTGAAAATGTATAGTTTGTGACTTACAAAAAATGTAAGTACGCAAACTATAAATTTTCTCAATGGTGGCACTAGTTACGCGAAAGGTTTTTCAATTTAATATTTGATCTTAATGATTAAATAAATGTTTTTTTTTAAACTGCGGATCAATTAAAATACCTTAAGTTAATAATATATATTTGACTTACTGCCTTGTTCTGTAATATATGGAGGTATTTCCACATCATCATAGAGACCTTCCTGTATGTCCTCTAATGTAGGAGCATTTCTTTCAGAGGTTCTACCAACAAGAATCTGAAAAAGTCAAACTTGCTAATAAGATAGAATATGAAACTTACGGGGATAAATTTCGTGATACCGGCATTTTCATACTGACTTGCAGTCCATTCATAAACAGTGCGATACGTATCACAGGCGTAACAATACGGCACGATGGACACGAAGCTAGTCGGACAATAACGAATATTTTACGGTACACCTAGACACTTTAAAATATGCCTAACAGAAATTTTGACAAGTTTAATCATAGACAGTATTTTAAAGCAAACAATCAATCAGAGTAGTCAATATTCACAGTCTTCATATTATTTAGTTATAGTTCTAACGATTGGTAGAAGAATTAGTGAAACCAAATTGATTATGGTGTAAAACTTACATACATACATACATACATACACTCACGCCTTTTTCCCACGGGGTAGGCAGAGATTACGTCCTTCCACTTGCTACGGTCCTTACATATCTCTTTCGCTTCATCTACTTTCATAACATTCCTCATACATGCTCGACGATTGCGGGTACTTCTGACCTACTTGTGTAAAACTTACCTACTTAAATAATCTGTCCACTGGTTCGAAATATTTTTTAAAGGTGTTCTTACTGCAGGTAATATCGAAAAAGGTAAATAATTTGAAAGGTCCCCTTGTATTTACGAGATTACCTTCATGAATGCTCTTCTACTTTCTCTTCCATTCTCCTCTATCACTTGCCATTCAGTTCTCCTCTATCATTCACACTCACTCCCTTCAACATATCAACATTCACACAGTCGATCTATCTTTTATTACCTTCATGAATGCATCTATTGAAAATAAACACTGTGATGAAGTATGATGATATATGAACAAAAAGATGAAGTTGCGGGGCAAGTTCATTTGTCACTGATTTGGATATATTACGAAATGCTTCAAAGGTATTTTGTTTGTTTTTTAATTACTAATCGTTCTAAATATTTTTATTACAACAACAGCAGCTACATTTGAAACTTTTATTACATTTCTCAACATTATACATTCTAAGACGGCGACAAAAAATATTTCCACATTTCGCCAAATGTACCAAAATTGTTTTTTGCAATGACAGAATATATTTATGAATGAAACTACAGATTATTTCAGCAACTATACTAGAAACTTTCGCTGTACTTCACCACATTCTACAATACGAAATAAAATAATATATTTCCATATTTCACCAAATGTACAAAAATATATTTTTTGAAATAATAGAATATATCTTTACGAATGCAACTACAGATTATTTAAGCAACTATAGTAGAAACTTTTGCTGTACTTCACCACATTCTACAAAACGAAAGAAAAAAATATATTTTCACATTTAAATTTAAGCGAATTGCTTAAAAATGGTTTTCTGTGGTCCTCGTTTTTATTTTTATATCAGTTTTTGTATTTACTATATATTTTTATACAGTTTGTAATATTTAGCATACGAATTGTCGATATTTATTGTATTACTGCATTAAAATCTAGAAGAATTTATACTGTGGATTATGAGTGCGTCTTAAACAATTGTTAATTATATTAACATAGAAATCAATATTTTACTGTTAAATAAAAAGAATTCGCGCAACAAAATGTTTAATATTATTCAAAATTTTGCATATAATTAATTTGCGAGATGAATATGTACATATAATATAATATATTTAGTATAAAAGTAAAATAAATAAAAGTTATTTTGTTATTAATGATGACTTGATAACTAATTTGTATTACGTGGGCTGCTACTTAAGTATCCGGAATCTGGGATTTTAACATTTTTAAACGCAATATATGACCTCCATGGTAAAATTCGTTCTTTTTTTGAAATACAGGCCGCTATTTTTTTTTCTTATATACGCTAGTGTTTTGTTTCTGATGGGTTTAAAATGTCATATCGCTGAAATGATGGAACTCACACGTGAAAGTATGCGTGCTATGATTTATTACGATTTTCGACGTGGTTTAACGCAACAACAGTGCGTAGATCAATTAACTTCAACTTTTGGTGTTGAAGCTCCATCAAAAACCACTGTGTATCACTGGTTTAGTGAGTTCAATCGTGGACGGAGTAAGCTCACGGACGAAGTTAAGGAAGGTCGCCCGAAATCAGTCGCTGTGCCACAAAACATTGAAGCTGTACGAAAAATAATTATGCAAGACCGTCATGTTACGTATCGCGAGATAGAGGCTACTATGGGCATATGTATGACAAGCATTAATAAAATATTACATGAACATTTGTTCGTAAAAAAAATTTGTTCGCATTGGATACCGCACAACTTAACTCAGTATCAAAAAGAAGCTCACGTCGAATGATACAAGAATATGTTAAAAAAAATTAACGGAGGTGACTCAAAATCTGTTTATAACATCTACACAGGTGATGAATCTTGGATCTATATGCGTACGATCCCGAAACTAAGCAACAATCTACAGTTTGGGTGTTTCAAAATGAGCCGAACCCTACGAAAGTGACTCGTGCAAAAAGCACTTTAAAGCAAATGGTGGCCTGCTTTTTTTGTATTAATGGTCATGTGGCTACAATACCACTAGAGAATCGTAAAACGGTCAATTCGGAGTGGTACACGACCATTTGTTTGCCGGAAGTATTTGAAGAAATACGTAAAAACAACAAGCGACAGAATCATTCTACACCACGACAATTCCAGCTATCACACATCACGCGAAACAAATACATTATTGGAGGGTCAAAAAAATAGAATTGATGGGTCATCCACCGTATAGCCCAGACTTGGCACCTAATGATTTCTATTTATTCCCAAATGTAAAGAATAAATTACGTGGTCAATGATTTTCGACCCGTGAAGATGCCGTCGACGCGTTCAAACAGCACGTTTCAGAGATACCGCAATCAGAGTGGAAAAAATGCTATAAAAATTGGTTTCAACGTATGCAAAAGTGTATCGATTATTGCGGAGAATACTTTGAAAAATAATAAACCCATATTTAGCTATATACGTTTGTTTAATTTTTCTATTCCGGTTACATAAGTAGCAGCCCTCGTATATATTCTATAGGTATTCTATGAATTATATATAAATAAACATATAAAATAAAGAATACAAACATATACATAACGAAAATAAATTACTGCCACTAAATGGGATTACCTAACTTCTGTGCAAGTCAGTAAGAGTGTAAACTTAGTTTGAAAGTACTTTTAGAAGGTAGGTTCCGAATAGGTAGCGGCAAGTAGTGATTGCAATCCGGCGTCATTTTCAGTCCGGCCGGATATGACCGGATTCCCGTATCTGGCCGTATCTGGCCGGATAGATTAAATCAAGATGATTTTCGCTTTTTAGTACAAAATAAGTGAGTTAATTAAGTGTCACTGCTTGCAGTTTATAAAAAATAAATCACAAATATATAAAATCGACTTTATTTCCTAACCAATGTTAAGACAAATATACAACAAGAAAACAATTAAAATTTAGTAGTGTAGGTAACTAGTAATAATTTTACGACGTAACGAGTTGCTCAGTCTTTCTAGATTTCACTTTCACAGATAGATTAATTTATAAGTAACAATATTAATTATCAAGTAACTATAACAATATCTAATATATACAATTAACCTTACGTAATTAACTGAAATGAGATCAAAATCATTATTAAAGTATTTGAGAATGCTAACAAACAAGTCTTATAGGTATTTATGATTATGACAGATACCATCATGATTACTAACTGCTAGCGCCGGATCCGGTCTTCGGATCCGGTATATTGGTACCGGATCCGGTAAAAAATGCCGGATCCGCCGGATTACCGGATCCGTTTTTCCGGATTGCAATCCCTAGCGGCAAGTCAATGTAGTACTTGGTGATTTGAAATTAAAAACTAGCGTGCGATAACTACGGCTTCTAAGTGGCGCACGATGCAGTCTTAAATCCATACCTATCATAAGGCGTTATCAATATAAGCTAGAGTCGGGGTTTGCTCAGCTGCCTTCTTGGATATCACTCAAACCTTTGACAGGGTCTGGCACGAAGGATTTCTATAATATATACTGAAAGCTACCCACCAACTTACACTTACTTATGGTATCCTACCTGAAACAAAGTCACTTCTATGTAAAATATGAAGTAAAGCACTCGGGACTAAACGCAAGAGTCCCTTAGGGTAGCGTGTTGGGCCCAATTTTATATCCTATCTTATATCCTATTTTATATCCTATCAACAAAAAGGGAAATTCTTGTGGGTACTTTTGCAAGCGAAATAGTTCTCATAGTTTCAAACTCCAGACCACAGATAGCATCTAATATATCGAGATCGCGTTATGCTTCAAGATTGGCGAATCGCGACAAAAGAAACCAAAACTGTAAACACCACTTTCAGTCTCCAATTAATCACGCTAATATCCAAATACCGTATATGGACGATGTTAGATACCTAGAAGACATACATCTGGATAGTCAACTTACCTGGAAGAAACATATAACTTTGCAACTTTGAAAACTAGTGACACCTCTGACAACCCTGACGACACGGAAATTAATATTATCTTTGAATAATAAACTAATACTATGCAAATCTCAACTCAGGCCAGTATAGTCCTATGGCAGAGCTTTGGGGCACAGCAGAAGTATTCTCCAAAGTATTCTCCACCATGGTACATTACAAACAAGTAACTTCATGAACTAAAAGTAGCTACAGTAAAAGAACTCATGGATCAGTTAAAGTCGTACGAGAAACACACACAACAGCACCAAATCAGCTGGCTAACAAATTAATGGAAAGAACTTACAAAATATTTACAAGAATAAAAAGATGAGCCCCTCAAGAGCTTCTTTACAGAGCTATAATATATGAATATGTTATTGGGCCTATATCATGTCCATGTTTATGCTATCTTCAATTACATAGCCACTTGCTAAATGTGTACTGGTAGATTGCAAGAAAACAAGAAGTTATAAAATATTAGTATTTAAAAGCCATTGGTACATATTGCGTAATATATCCATTTCTTCTTGAATATGAAAATATTGGGATAATAGAATATATGCTTGAGGACTTGAATCTTACCTTTTGAATGTACCGCTCAATATCTTGGAAGCCTTCATATTGTTTAGTAAACTTTTGTCTCATCTGCTCCTCTATCATTAAGACAAAGCTTGATGTAGCGTTTCGGGCTCTTCCTAAAATTAAAAATTGCATACCTTCAAAAACTAAATAATAAATAATTCCAATTCAATCATAAATAAACCAAACAGAAAAACTTGGCTGCATGACGATATTATTACTAAGGAATTGCTGTCGTCTATTACAATGCAATAGAGTAACATATAACTACGTTTTTATTAGTATTTGAAACACTTCTAATTGTTTACTAGTTGCTTCTTCTTCTCTGCAATATATGAGGTACTGGCGTCTCACTTCTAATTGTCAAACACAATACTAGTATCAATGTTTATATTAGTTTTCCATATTCCCTTTTGTAGAACAAAATTTACTAATAATGCTTTTATGCATCACTATTGTAATATATATGTATAAATGAGTTGAATAGTTTCATTAAAATTTAAAATTAAAGGTTTAATTTATATATAAATAAAGTAGGAAATTGTACATTTTTTTATAGCTATTGGATGTTGTATTTTTTATAGAAACTTAAATGATGTATGTATAGTCGTAATGTTTGTGCTGTTATTAGTTGTTTTGATATTGTTTCCCAAATACAAATAAAATTATAAATAATACGACGATAAAATAGCACAGAGTGGTACAAGATCAGATCTTATGCAACTCGACACCAGTAACAAGTGGATGTGAAGTAGGGTTTTCCCACTTCTTGAGGCATGTTACTCACTTGTACGAAAACACCTAGAGACACCCAAATATTAAAGTTACCCATTTAGCAAGTGGAGGACCCCACGCTAGAAGTACAGGGTTTGTTACTCCGTATTTACTACACAGTAATTTAGTGTTTCCACATCATTATAGCATTATTTTAACATTTGGTCCGTATTAGTTCCCTTCAATATTTTCTCCTTTCTATTTAACATATCGTCGACATCTTGAAGTTTAATTACCAAAATGTCAATGAACTGTGTTTACAATATTTTGAATTAACTTTTTGAAAACTCAAAATGTGACCATGACCAGTCCTAAGTTTTATAAAATCGACTAGAAGTATTTGACACTCGACACACCGGAGTAACGCGAAGTATCAAATGATAAAAAAAAAACATGTGTTCTATAAAGTTTCTTTACCTTTACTTTGAATATAGGACCTATATTCCAGCGGTGGATCATAACGCAATACTAGCAAGCATTGGTGGATATCAACGCCTTCTTCTATGACGCTTGTAGAAATAAGGCAATTCAGTTCTCTGTGAACAACATTGAATTAATGGCTATACGGCATTCATGGTCACTTTAACAGCAGATTCCAGGATTCGAAACGTCGGGTTAACTAAAGAAAATGTTTCAACGGCAAAATATTTAAAAAGTTGTTTTATTGCAATATTTAATTACATCAGTCGCAGAGATTATCTCATTAATTCCAAACAAAATGAGAACTATAGGGAGACTAGTGTATGAAACCTCTGTATTATTTATTTCTGTTGAAACAACATTTTTTAAATACAGAGATTTAGGCGTGAAAAAACTGAATGCTTGGTGAAACATGTAAGCTGGTAAAGTGAAGTTTGTTGTAGACGCGGGTTCGAGTCCGAATATTTTGTTTATTTATATCTACAATTAGGCCATATATTCTCAATTTGATAGTGTGCCAGATACATTGGTGTGTAAAAATGTTTTATCAAAAAATCATGTTTGACTTACTTATTACAAAACTTCAACAATGCTTTCTGATAACACTTCTTTAAATAGTGCTGTTCACGCGTACATTTTAGAGGATTCACGTTGAAGCCGACTATGAAGTCGTGATTGAGAAATCCAAACTCTTCGGGATTGGCGTCTTTTGCTTCCTTGAGTATATTATATACTACTTTAGACGTGAATCTTTCCTTGGTAAAAATGATCGCCGACAGCGGTTTCCTATTTACATTAACTTTCATCGGAACTGGAAAAAATGAAGACAGAAATTATAAAATATAATATTAATAAATATATAAGATAAATAAAAATTAAGCATTTAGTATGTATTAAATCCGTATAACCTCTTATTGATTATTTAAAATTTGACAAATATTATTTTATTACTTATTATATTAAGGTGCAAACAAATTGAGGTTTTGTGTAGAGGGCGGAAATAGGCAGATTGATTTTATGTACTGGCATTGATATTGCATCATGATATCTGCACATGGACAACTTTTCCAGTGATTTCAGAATTAAATTATTAACTTGATTGAAATTTGAAAATAATTATATTAAATAATATTAAATTAATAATTACATATTTAATGAATTCAGGTTGTTTCAATGCTTTGGTCTAGTAGTAGTGTATTATAAACATGTGAGGATACTATTTCAGAGAAAATACTTTTCCTCGACGAAATACTCAATAGTTGTAAACTTGTAATAAATTGACAAAAAAGAACATCATGATGTCCAATCGGATTGTAATAATATTTATTTGCACAAATATGACCAATACAGATGTTAATAATAAATGGGGTAAATATATTTTACCAATACATGGCATGCAAAAATTTTAAATGTTTATCAAATAATTCGAACTAACAAGGAGACGGCAAGGGTGTGCTAAATATATGGCTAAATATATGGGGTCCTCAAACCGAACGAAGGTTCCGCGTGTAGATAGCACTCGGTGAGTATTTACATACTCAGAGCGCACTACTTAGCCATTGCCGAGAAAAAAAATCTTAAAGTTTGATATAAAATAATTTATTTTTTTGTATTTAAATTTAATAAATCGTTATAAACCATTTATTTTGAACTTTTCAGTTCCAGCAAGGTGCGAAACAAGGGAATGATATATCGCCGAAACTGTTCACAACTGTACTAGAGGATGTACTTAACACGTCTTTGAACGTGTGGTGTAAAAGATGTACTGACAAATATAGAGAAAGAAATTCTTAGAGAGTTTAGCCTCGTAGAAAGTATGAACAGAAAGGTTAAAAGAGCCCGTAATAACAAGCGTTAAAGTTGAGCAAGTTAAGTACGTAAGGAGTGGAAAAACTGTCATCGTAACCATATTAGAAACAGACATGAGTATATGTGTATGTATTTAACTATTTAATACCTGAAATATTGTTATTTTGCTTTAAATATTAATATTACTTTCAAGTGCAAATTAGTGCAAGTTATGTCCCGAATAAGTATTCGCAACGCAACTTGCACCAAATAGGCAGCTCTAACGTTACAATTTTGTGATTGAGAAAAGTATATGTTTTCGAAATTTCAGGTAAGGTTATTATACCTATTCCTGTCGTTTTGTATGTGACGTTGCATCACATCAAATGATGTTGCAAAACATCAGTTTAATAATAAATATACAATATATGAATCTATATATCAAATTACTTTTGTCTTGTGTTACGTCACCAACATGCTACCACAATTTCTAGACACAAATAATCACTGCATAAGATGCAGATTTCCTTTAAAAATTATCGAATAAATATTCCGACGATGGAAACGTCACTTATAACGTGAGGTGCTGTAAGGCATATTTCTAACGTGACCTGACATGTATGTGGCATGCATCCGCACAAAAGCTCTGTTTGTCTGTTGTTGACGAAGCGTTTTAGTAGCATGGTCTGTGGCATCACGTAAGCCCAGTCTGTTTGCCGCTTTAAATGTGATGAATAAACGAGCGACACATAAGTAAAGCGGTAAAAATATGATATATGTTCCTCAATATAAATAAATACTTGCTACTAGTAATGGCAATAACGACTGTTTTGCAATAACGAATAACACTGTTGTGTTATTTTTCTATAACTGTTATTGTAAACTGTTGTCTGTTATGCAGTTATATTGCTGTTTCGACAAATGTTATAGAGTACGATTGTTATTGTTATTATAGCTAGTTATTCTTAACAATGAACTTTCCTTCATACGTTTTCAGGCTTAGGACTGTCAGAATATTAGGTAGTAATTTAAATAGCTTAAAATTAATTGATCGATATAATATTCTAGTGTATTTAAAAGTTCATTGATCTGTACATAATTAGTTATTTACATTCAATGCATTCATGCAATATTTGCAATATTCTTCCATTTATATTTATCTACTCTAATTAGTGTCGTGTACTTCAAAAGTACACGACACTAATTATTGTAACGAATAGGTAATTTAATTTGCATACGCGATCACACAACGGCAAATCCAAACACGACACTAATTATTGCAATGATCACACAACTGCAAATAATGCGTAACTAAAAAAATGACAACAGCTTAGGCACCAGCAAACCAGCAACAGTTTACCTAATTGTTATTTCAAATCACACTGGAAATCAAAATGAGTCTACAAAATTGTGAATTAGGTATTAGCAAAATTACTATAAGAAATAAACAAATAGGAACTTTATTTCCTTGTGAGAAAGGTTAATATTATAAGAATAAGCAGTCGGGCAACAGAGCGAGCGCCTACGCCTACACAACGGCTTCAAGTGGCAACAACAACAATGCGACTAGGCGATAATTTTGTCACAGCAACAGCAGGATAACAGTATAAGCCGTTGTTAAATAATATGTTATTCGTTACGGAAAAATAATTCATTATATTATCTGTTATAGAAATATCGACCATTACTACTTGCTACAGTATTAATATTAAATAATTTAGATTCAATAAATAATTATTGAAAAACATTAATATTTTACACTCACAAAAAATATAAAGTCAGGTAAATGTGCAAACATGCAATGACTTATGAAGATGATAAGTCGTTTTTAAACAAATTCATCCATTAAATACTCTGTCCCAATAATATCCCAGTTCCACCCCGTCTCCACAAGAATGTATACGCGATCATTCACAAGAACATGAAGAAAGATATGCTTCACGTTTAAAACATTATAGTATTAAACATTGACTAATGAATTATTTTGGTGCAGGATTAGGGAACATTTCAAAAATGTTTTGAATATTTCATCAAACTTTTGAACATTACATCTAACTAATTAGAGAACCACGTGGAAACTCAATACTTTTTAAGGATGTACAGTTATTTCAAGTTATAAAAAGTTCACTTATTGTTGTTTACCTCCAGAATTATTGTAAGTGTTGGGATTATACTCCTTTAAAATATTCAGTAGGTGCAAAATCTTCGGTGAGGAATGTTTAACAATCTTTGAGTATCCTTTGTCCATGTCCATCGAATCCAATAGAATCGATCTGCACCTGGAAAAAACACAATGCGTTTTGAAGCTCATAGCAAAAACACGAACAAAGTTATGCTGAGTTTGAAATTTTATTTAAATCTACACTTGAATAAAAAAATAGTGATATTGGTGTTATGAAACATTCTATTAACATAAGCAAGTAAACATCGAAGTTGATTTCCCGTGTAATGATATACTATGTACACCCCTAGTTTGATGCCGTTTCTTTTTTATTGTTGTTGAATAAATTTTTACACTGCCGCAGTCTTGTTAAACAATGCAAATTGCTACAAAGGAAGAAGCCATCCCGAAAGGCGTGTTACACGTGTGGCTGGTGGAAGGCAGCTGGAAAGTCTAGCCATTTACTGGTGGAGTGCAGAGTGCTCCTAGAGGTATTATTCTGGCCATCATAGATAGATAGATAAAACGTTTATTTAAATTCTGCAAAATACACATAAATATCTAATAAAACAAATGGTAATTAATAATTAAGAAAAAAACAAAAGTACAATCAAGCACTATAAATATATTATGTATGCTGCAGAAAGCAAAAGGTCAAGGA
The DNA here is from genome assembly GCA_036419045.1 of Scirpophaga incertulas. Taxonomy (NCBI): domain Eukaryota; kingdom Metazoa; phylum Arthropoda; class Insecta; order Lepidoptera; family Crambidae; genus Scirpophaga; species Scirpophaga incertulas. The sequence goes on from CM071631.1 coordinate 10,480,117, forward strand.
TCAGCTAAATGTTTGCCTAATTTAGGCAAATAACAGATTTTCAGCCATCACCATTTTTGAGTGAGTGGAGTTTTGAAATGAGTAGATAAAATTAATGAGCCAAATAAAAATAATAGTAAAAAAAAGAGCCGCATGAGGCTATAACTATCGTTGTCATGATAGAATACACAAAGTGTCAAGCGAGTACGAATAAATCATTAAAATACTTTCAAATAAATATAATTATACTTATATAAAGTATATATACAAAAGCAAAGATATAATACTGATATATATGTATATAAATGTAACAACAACAAACTGAAAACTGTTCGGCCGAGGCAACTACTTCCCCTGCTACACATAAAACTTAGGGATGCCTAACTTTTGTTCATGATAGTATTTTTTTTTCTAGTAGTCATACTTGAAGCGATTCGTCGTGCAGTTACCAGAGCACAGAAACAAATTATAACGAACAACACTCCCGTAAACTCCAATATAGAAGGATTAATTCCGAATTCGAATGGTACTCGATTCCAGGATCAAACCTAGACGGGACGTCAATGAGAAACATTACAAAATACCAACTACCTAAGGCTGAGCATATTCCTTTTCCATGGATTCTTAGGTGTGTATTATTGCTACAGCTAACTGAACCTTGAAAGACCAAGAACATCAACAAGACTACGCGATAAAAACAAATTACTGTCATTTAACTAACCTACTAACAAGCATTAGCTATATTATAGGTTTGTACGTGATTGAAGTAGGCGCGAGCCGTATACCAGCTAAATTCCATTTCACATAATAGATCCATTTGTCCAGTTATTCCGTGAATTCTGTATTGGAACGCTTAAGTAAACCGTCTACCCGGAAATAAATTGAATATAGCTAGGTAGACAGAACCCACAGTGGTGAAGGTAAGCGCTGAATTGATTAAATTACACCTGCGTGCAGGCAGTGCACTGCTTGCATTTACGATCTTCAATAAAATGATCGATCTACCTTGTGGTTGACCTTTTTTTATGAGGAAAATGCATTAATTTCCATACCCCGGCTGCGGCGAGCCGGCGGTTATGTGGGGCTCTCCTCCCCAGAAGGGGGAGGCCTACCCACTAAAAACCTCAGGGATGGCCTTCCTCAGGCATGTAGGGAGCCCCCGGGAACACCTTGCGACATCCGGGAACACCTTGTGGTTGACCTAAGAACGTTGTGTTTCTCGGCATATGCCTGCCACTCGGAAGACCTTTTCGCAAAATTTTTTTGAGATTGTGGCCTATCCACTGCTAAATTCTACTGATTCTGTTCATAAATAGTTATTTTGCTTAATGCAAATTTCAATCTTACATAATAGGCTCACTTAATTAAGGAGAAATGAAATGGGTAAATTTTGCGAATGGGTCATATTTCTTCACAAGACGGCAGGAGAAGTGCACCGAAACTCGTGACGAGGTCCCATAAGTACATGAAATGAATCAGCCTCAATCATACATGAATAAATAAATAGAGGACAATGCCCAAATTATAAAGAGCTGTGCCCTAGTCACAATTATGCATGCCCACTAATGAGATTTTTTTAATGTGTGCATAATTAGCATAGCTATTTAAATGAAGCAGATATAAGTCGAAACGTCGTGCGAAAATAAAGATATTAGACAAATAAAATGAGCGCCTACTAATATTTATTAGCAAAGTTGTAAAACGACGATATGCATTTTGTTTGACATAAAATATTTTTTGATAAAAAGGAAGGTATGTGTAATGTAATTAGTTGGAATCACAGTATATTCCTAGCATTTTCGTGTATTTTTAGCAGCTTACACCATAGTGTAAAAAAGAGAACTTCTTTTTACATGGCACATATGAAATGTAAAAATAAGTTTATTAAAATAAACTTAATGAAATAAGAAAGCTTGTTTATTCAGTTTGAATTGCAGTATTTTTAGCCTTTTCATTGATTTTCAGTAACTTACATTATGTGCAGTTTAATAATAGAATTTTAATTAATTTAATGCGTTGTTTTGACTTTTGGCCATATTAATCGGCCATATAAATGATTTCGAATTTATGTCATATTGCCATTTCCGTTTCTAAGAAACACTTTGTTTTATTGTGTTTTTCTCTCGCACGCCTATTTGCGAAATAAATACCACTAAAATTCTTAATAATATTTTTATATTTATTTACATTTTGTTATAGCTTTGAGACCAGTGGGGCAAATTTGGGCCTTCTCCTTTTAAAAATATACAGTTTGTGTTGTAGGACATATTTGAGTTACGGTTAGACTATATACTAACTAGGTTAGAGTAAACATATTTTAATTATTCAAATAAAAGTTTTTTGGTAAATTTATGGATATTAAAGCACAGATAATATTCATCATACAAATATCTACCCTCCCCAGGACTCTAACTCAAAATCTCGAAAATGGTGGAACACTTTCATACCAGCATACAAACCACTCTGCCACAGATGTTGCAAAACTATAAAGGCATGATCCTTCCTTAATTTTCTTTGTGACATTGTAATTTGCATAAATCTTTAACTATAAGTATTTTCCGGATGTGCTTCAAACATAATTATAAAATATATATTTACTTACAATATGGATTCAGTTATTACAATATTATACATGAGTTCTTCTTCTTGTACAGTACATTTCCGCTTCAGTCGTTCTAACAAAATCGTGTACGCTAGTATTGTTAATGCACCACCATAAGCACCCATTTCATTTATGCCCGAAATCATACCAGTAACCATATTACTAACTGCCTTTGTCATCTGGAAATTAAATCATTAAAATTAAATCAAGTTTGCTAAGCCAAATAATTTTGTTGTCAGATCACTCAAGGTGGTAAAAAGAAGAGTTAGTGGACGACTTATAAAAAAAAAATACAGTAATAGCATGAATTAATATTAAAGCACTTATTACTAAAATCTTGAAAAAAAATTGTAACAATACTGTTGTAGCTGATCCCATAAACGTTGCAGAAATGTTTCGAAGAACATTATACAATTTTTTCTCAAATAAACATACATCGAGACAAAACGGAATAAACAGCCGGCCATAAAATCAACATTCAAACAAAGCAGTATATATTGTAACACTGTCATTGTAAAAAGCTTATAAAAATAGTGGCCCTTAAATAATACACGAGGTATGATGGTAAAACTTCGGACAGTCTTGTCATCAAGATAATATTTTGGTAGGTACTTTTATTTTTGGTGACTTGGTCTTGTTTATTTGAATGCCGTTTCCTAAAATTATTAAAAATATCATTAGTAAAACTAATTTATAAACCGATTTGTAAATTTTGGGGCAGATTCGTACTATCTGCTTTAATAAAACCAGTTTGCTTGAAACGTTTTTTATAACACAAATAAATGAAATGCATTAAAGAATCAAAAATTTTATTAATCATTGCTGACTCATAGATGATAGTGTGTAGTTTAGGGATTTGTTGGGATTATATTCTGGTGATCATCAACAACTCATATCAGTTTACCGGGGGACAAGGGCCTACCTTAACTATGTTAGAGCGATTGTCTTAGTGAAGCACGAGGTCACAGACGAGATTTGTCGACATTACATATAACTTTGCATTTTTTCACAGATATGTTACTGGTTGCCTCACAAAGTTGCCTTTCACTCTAAAACTCTTGACTCAAAGACTAGGGGCCCTAGACAAAGTATCATTCGTGTTTGTCACGTAATCGACATCAACTCAGTATCGAAAGGCGTTATATGGGAATGATTTTAAGTTGCCGAATCAGTCCTACTGTATGATTCAATAGATTTAATAATCGTAAAGTTTTATAAAGTTTACAAACTCATATAACGTTAAATTAATCGAAGACGGTGTCGTAGTTATTAGCGCCCACTTCGAACAACTCCTTAACAAGAAAGCTTTATTTAAAGTAGTAAATTATGTTTATTACGTATATAACATACATACATACATATAACACATACACATACATACACATACATACATATAACACATACACACACAACAGTGTGTGTATGTGTTATATGTTTAATTTATTTATTTAATAAGGGACTTAACCTCATCAAAATCCAGATCGAGTAGCCATTTCTCCAGTACACGTTTACAATCATTGAGGGAAAATTTATTTGTATGTAATTCGTGATTAGTTTTATTATATAATGATGAGCTTAGATATACATAGTGACGATTGCCTAGTTCTGTATTGCATTTACAATTACAAATATTCTGTGCGCCAATCTTATATTTGAAGCTATAATCATATCCACAAGACGAGTGCTTGCGTAAAATAACATTAAAACAAATAATTTACGAATGGAAAGAACCTTCCACAGGGCATAAAGTTAGTGAGTTTGATACTGTATTGGCTTGAACGCCATCACCTTTAATACTGCACGTTAAGCTTGTTCCAACTGCATAACATATGTCTTTCTCGCTAAACCCCAGATAGAGATACAATAGGACAATATTGATTGAGGCTATCTTGAGTATATCCTGTACAACGGCCCTCTGAGAAGAGTAATCGGTGCACATTTGTAAAGACTGATGATCCGGAAAACGAACTGCATTTGGGTACCTCTCACGATAAATTCTAGCTGCAGCGTTGGCATTGCATCTACATTCCCCATAAATTAGATGCATGTGGACGTATTCTTGTGTCGTGTACTCAGACATGGCGGCACTCCACAATTACACAATCAACGATAAGTAGTCCAGAACAAAGCAAAGGTCGTCGGTATAGAAAATAAACAGTCCGAATCCAAATCACAAGCAATCAAGTAGAATAAACGAAGCAGAAAGTGGTAAGCACGAAATCAACACGAACGAATACAAAAAGATGCGCAGTAAGCGAAGGAGCGAAACGTCACTCCACTTTGTAAAATGACTCTCGCCGTCTCTATCACGTTAGCCTCACTATCTGTCTCGCTCATACTTCGAATCTCTTCCGTCTCTGTCACGTTAGCGTCACTAATTCTGTCTCTCTCACACTTCGTAGAAGAACTCTCCCGGTCTCATTCAAACTAGAATGTTAAAGTGTTAATGTTAAAAAAGAGCCTTAAAGCAAACCATGGGTACATTAAAATAAATTTTTAGAATGTAAGAAAAATTTGTTCAAAAGTGCCTGTTTTTGGAAAAATAAAATATTATCTTGTTAAACTCGCATATTACATTTTTTTTTCAGTACAGCTTGTTAAAGCTATGTGAAAAATTAATTTTGAATATTTAATTTAGATAATAATGGCATATTCTTCTAATTTGCAGCAGCTGGCTTTAAATTTTAGATTAGAGTATACAGAAACCCTATTCAGGAGTACAAAACAAAAGAAAATGATTAGAAAAGTCAAGAATTGTAGCAACAACATATATGAGGTAGTCTACCACCTGCTTTCGGCCTGACGTCGGCTCCTGGGACACCCTGTATAAATTATTATTCACCACCGAATTTGTATTGAGGTTACTTTTCCTCATTATGATATAGCATGAGTTAAAACAAACCTTTTTGTGGTCCGTCGTGATGTCACGCTGACCGCGCTTCAACTTTATCTGACTTTCCGCTTGAGTGTTTGGCAAACATATTGTGGAGATCTTAAATTGTAGTTTTTTTAATAGTTGAACAACTTTAATTGTAGCGCAAGTAGGCTCACTAGATTTATAATATAGGACTAGCTCATTGGGATTAGTTGAATAACTGAAACATAATATTATTTCAAATTAGAACACTGACATAAAAATAAAGGAAAATTGTAGAACTGTATGATTTTTATATATAGCACTTGACCTCATCTCGCCTGATGATAAACGCAAAACGGTGTAAGATGAAGCATGCTTCTTCAATAGAAGTCTATTTACTTCCGTGTTGATCAAACCGGGGTTGAAGTGTGGCGGGATCAGAAACGGGTAAAGAATTCTGTTCACCGAAATATTACCAGCAATATCAACTAAATTAAAACTCAACAGAAATGTATAATCGAATCTATATTAAAACCAAAGTGTAATTAATTATTGTGACATAAGAGGTGACCTTTACATTTTTTTCTTCTTGTGTTGGCTTCGATCTTGTCTTTTGCACTATTGGCCAGACATAACGCCCGCCAAGAACCTCGTTCTTTTAAACCCGCTGCCCCTTTTCTATTGTATATTATTAGCCTTCCTTGGCAATTCATTTTCCAACGGCAACTGACTCAACTTCGAGATAGGGCGCTTGAGTACTGATTCTATGCTATTTCAGGGTGGCTACCCTCACAACTCCATCAGATTCTGCGTGCGTTTTTATCACCCGAGCCAAAAGCCACTTCGCAGGAGGCATATCAGGTTCTTTGATAATTGCTAAATCTCGTATCTTTGGAGACGCTTGCGCTGTTTGCCATTTAGTTCTTTGTTGTAAGCTGTGTAAGTATTCACTTGACCAACGTAGCCAGAAATTATTCATTATTCTTTGTGCAGCTTTGCAACGCTGAGTGGGTGTTATGGTTTCATTCATGTCATGCTTCTCTGGTACCACAATTAGTGGTTCTCCAATTAAGAAATGGGCCGGTGTTTCAGCCGGTGAACTTTCTAATATTTGTTTTCATTTCTGAACTTTAACTTGTCTACTACGGCCTGTTCAATTAACTTATGCACTATTTTAATAATTGACGTTCTATAGCATCTTATTACACATGTAAACATGCAATAATAATGATAATAAGACTCACGAAATAAACAAAATTTAATTTAGAAGCCTAAAAATCGACAATTTTAAATAAAAAAATTCAAAGTCGAATATCTCGAATTGGGTTAAGTTTAGGGTAGGGTGTTTCATAGTGAAATAAGTCACAAATGATGGGTACTCCACGCCAACGGATCTAGCACGACTTTTCCTGTGACCCTGTATATATCCCTTATAATATTTTCGGCCTCTACCCTTCGACACTCTCATTTGTATTGGTCCAGCAAAATCCACACCGCAGTGTTCAAATGATCTCCCTGTTAATCCTGGGTTAATCCTCACACCAGGTAGTTCACCCTCAATTGGTTGGTGTATTCTAGCATTGTATCTTGTGCAAATTACACATTTGCTAATGCATTTTTTAAAGTTTTAAACCTATAATCCAATATTTAGATCTTGTGTAATTCATTGTAAGAGATACACCACCATGCATCACCTTTTCATGAGCATCTCTTATTATTAATTCTCCCAAAATTGTTTTTGGGGGAATGAGTATAGGATGTTTATAGGTTTGACATATATTAGCTGCCTGTAATCTATCTTATACATGTAATAATCCATATTTTCCTAAGTATGGTGTTAATGATAAAAATTTGCTCCTTCTTTTTACCTTCCCAGTTTCTTTCAGGTCTTTAATTTCTTCTCCGAATTCTTTATCTTGAGCAATTTGAAAACATCTGGTAAAAGTTGTCTTCATTTCTTCTGCAGTAAAGTAAGTCAAACATTTATTTTTATTTTGTTTTCTACATAGGAATCTTCTACAGACGGATTGGTAGGCGAAGGCGGGCACACGCAAGCGCGGTGTTGCCCGTCTCGTGACCCTACCGTGAGGCTGCGTGCGCGCCCGGCTAAGCGCGCACGCCGTGGTGAAGTCTCTCTGTCTGGGGGACTGTCCGGGGGTTCTCGGACAGTCCCTCCTTTGGGGGTGACTTGACCAACTCTTGGTCGAGCCGGCCCCGGGACACATGGCGGTCGAATCGCGAGTGCGCACCCCACCATGTGCCCCGTATGGGCCCAGAGAACTCAGGGTGGTTTTAGTGGGTAGGCCGGTCCTCTTGACCGGAGAGCCCCACACACGGCCGCGTCTTGCCAGCGCGGTGTCATGGTGCACAAGATCGCATTTCCACCCCTCAAAAAAAAAGGTTCCTTGTTGTCTTATATAAGTTGTAAAACATAATCTGAATTACTTGACCATTTTTGTAAAACAAAGCCTGCACTTTTCAAGAGTAGGTATATTAACTTGTTGGTATATTTCTAACGTTTGAATTTCATCTGAACTGCCCGTAATGAGATCGTCCATGAAGAATGAAGACCTCACTATTTCAGCTCCAAAGGGGTATTTTTTTCTTCATCTGTAGCTACTTGCATCAAGGTTCTTATAGCCAGAAATGGAGCTGATGCAGTACCAAATGTGACTGTCAGTAACTGGTATGATTTTAAATCTTCTTGAGCATTATCTCCATAATATACGTTGATAGTTTGAATATTTATCCGTCATTAATATTTGTCTGTACATTTTAGTGAGGAGACAATACAAAATAGCCTTAATTAGGGACAACTAAGGCTATTTTGTATTGTCTCCAGTTAAGTATAAGTGTCCGTAAATCCTTTTGAATTACAGGTCCAGTCATCAAAGTATCATTCAAAGGTTGACCTTTGGAACCCTTCGCTGATGCGCTTCGATTCGGTAAGTATACAATAGCATCGTCCACATCATTGTTTGTTAACTTCATGTGTCCGAGTTCTTCATATTCTTTTATTACCTTTGTGTATGCTTCAACTCCTTATTTCCATGTAATTTTTTCTCTAATTGTAAAAATCTTGCAATAGCAATATCTTTTGTTTCTCCACATTTATTTACCGGTATATCTATTCCCTCTTTAAATGGTAAGTTGACAATGTATCTTCCGGATTCAGCTCTGACTATCGTTTGGTTATATATATCTTCACATAGCTGTTCTCTCTTGAAAGTTTTCTTTCACAGTTTAGTACTTAATTTTCAATTTCCCAAAATTTTCGAAGTAACTCATTTTCACACATACATATATGCATGCTAATAATATTTTGTTTTACAGGTTGTGTTAAGCTAGTATCACCAGAAAGAATCCAGCCCAGCTGTGTTTTTTGTGCTATAACTCCAGACGGACTCTTTAACAATCCAGCTTCTATGATTTTGCTGTGTACATCAGCCCCTAATAAAATATGTATTTTCACTTGGTTTATTATATGTGGGGTCTGCTAAATTTAACTTCTCCATCTCGGGCCAACTAGAAACTGTGACTGTTTGTTGTGGTAGGTAAGTTGTAATTGATTTCAATATATAAGCTTTAATGAGGATAGTGAATGTTGATTTGTATTTCGACTGTAGTTGAACATCCACTATGTTTTTAGTGTGAAGCTGTTTTCCTTCATTCAATCCTGAAACCACGCCGCTGACTTTTATCTTTTTCTGACCTAATGTCTGAACTAGGTCTTCTGTTACGAACGAGGCTTGTGATCCCTGGTCAATGAGAGCACGGTAAACATGTTTTTGACCCTGACGTGAAGTCGTATCTATAAGTGCAGTGGTTAATAGTACTTGACCAGGCTGTTTTACAAAATGTGATACTATGTTTTCATTGGTTTTATGACAATCTTGCCTTACAGATTCTTCAGTTTTTTCTGGATGTAAAAGCGAGAAATGTTTTTTATGGCATATTCGAAAAGACGTCTTCCTCATAGATTTGCTGACAGTGTGGTTGGGTATAAGACAATTGAAACAGAGTTTATTTGTTTGTATAAATTCATGCCGCTCTTTATAATTCAATTTTGAAAACTGTTTGCACTGAAAAATATAATGATCTTCTTTACATAATGAACCAGTAGGACGAGATACTTCCAATGATGTATGGAATGACTTAGACTTCTACGACGACTTAGATCTCTAAGGATCTGAACCTTAATTCCAAAAAATCTTTTAGTGTCCAAGGAAGAAAATTCATTTCTTTCTGTTGATGTCTGTTCCCATAATTTATGAGTTTCAGATGTGGAGAAGTGGAACTTTCACAACGTAATGGTAGTTCTTAACCACCACCCGTGTTTCAATGGTAAACGCGCGACGGTGGAACGAGGTCAAATAACTCATGTGAACACTATCCAAAACTAGCAGGTCTTTATTCTAGTCTAAAAAGGCAATTAAAGTTGAAACTTACCTTACCTAATGATAAGGGTAAGATATAAGCATCTTAACCATAAAATTTAGTAGTATGCAAAAAAAATATGTAAATACTTGAAATATAAGAAATTCGAAGAAGTAATTTTTATCAGTTTTATTAAACTTATTGTATATGAAGAGTTAATAGCCATGGTTAAAATTAAATAATATAAAATGCAAAATACTTTTATTATATAAACCACTTACTTGAGTACCTGCCCCAAGTCGTTAACAGTGGCAATCGTAGCGTGGAATGTAGTTTCCAAATCGCGTAAAGTTTGTTGCACTTTAGCGATAGTAACATTAGAATTCAGCAAAGTTGCAGTCAACCCTATGAAAACAAAGATACAATTGTCTGTTTTCAAAAGTATTCATTTACAGTTATGGTATTGTTGTAGTTTGACATGAAATTACTGGATATCGTGATATCTTGTATTATTATACAAGTTGTACTTGTATTACGATACAAGTTATATTAAATAAGCTGTCAGGTGAGTGAGTAGATTGATTGTAAATATGTAGCTATTAAAAATTTGGTTTACCAAGAACTCTGGGTTGATTTTGCGGAGCACAATTATCGAAATGTCTCATGATAACTCTCATGGGATGGTCCTCAACGGCATGATGACATTCGTCAAAGATTAACAGATTAATATCTTCAAGTTTTATATATGCGTGTGTAAGCATATCACATAGTATTTGACTGGTCATTACCAGCACCTGAAAAAAGGCTGATTAACTTATTACCAGTTAAACAAACCAACATCAAAATTCACGATATATTGCGTCTTCGAAAACAGTTTGTTATCTGCAAAATTTTCTGTCGAATTTTTCTGTGAATTATCGAAATGCAATTTTTATTTTTTAAAATTGGATTCTGTTATCATATTTTCGCTGATATACTAATTTGTTTTAAGTAATTATTTCAACTATTAAATGTATGAATGTAAAAAAATGTAAATACATGTTCTTAAACTACTTATTATAAAATGTTATAACTATATATTATTATTTATAAATGATATATTATAATTATAATGGTTTATTTACTTGGAGTGCAGATAACAAACAATGCAATGAAACGTTATTATTAATTATAATACTGGTACAGTTAGTTCAAGTAGTGCGCGCGGCCCTATGTGTGGGTAAACCTTGTACATATACAGTGACTTTGTGTGCGTCACAAGAGCTACAGTCGAGTACAAATACAAATACAGTTATTTACGAGTTATATACGGGTTTAAAAAAAAAGTTATTTTGTAATTTAATGTTTATTTATTGAACATTATTATCAAGTAGCGATTCAGAATAATGTTTAATAAATAAACTTAATGTTTATTTATTGAACATTATTCTGAATCGCTACTTAACAAATGAAATTATGAATTTTCGGATTCTTCCCAGTATACTTGTATTCGTTTTATTGATTTTAACGCTTGTAACCACAACGGTTTCTGTAAATTCCCTGAGAACTCCCATAGGTGACGCCCAACGTAAAGGAAAGACCAGTAAGAACATTGAGTGAACGCTACATTTAGTGTTAATAACTCTTAGCACGAGTAATGATGACCAGAAGTAGAACGGCGAGTACAAACAGAGATAATACGGTGCCGCAACCCGAATTTACAAACCCTCTGCCGCCGACGCCGCCCAATCAAGATTGTGATCCCGACTCCCGCTCTAGTGTTAACATGGCATTCTCCAATGAAAACGTAGCTAGTATTATCGCGTGTCTGCAAAGATCACAAACTGAAGCTTTGAAAGATCTGTTATTATCAGTGACATGTGCAAACTCATCGACGAACATCGACGAACAAACGCAAGTCTCAGCTGATGGAACCCTGGCCCACTGCAAAACACAATTTTCTGACCAGCCGCATGAGTTCCTGGAGGCATTCATTGACGCTGTGGAAGCATATAGCGAGTGTGCACAAGTATCCAGTGCAAATATCATCCGTGGTCTCGCGTATCTTTTTACTAATGATGCTGCTACATGGTGGCAGGGTATCAAAAACACCGTTACATCATGGGCTGAAGCCAAAAAAAATTTAATCAGTGCCTACGGTGATCGCCGCCCACAACTATATAACGAAAACACAGACATTTACGTAGCACGTAGCCGCGCTCAAGAATATCCGAAAAGGATGTATCGGATAAGGCAAGGCTAGATATGATATACGGCCTTTTGCATACTAAAATCCGACAAAGATTACGCCGAGAAGAGTTTATACCTTTTCAAGACCTAGCAAGTATAACGCTATAATTTGTATAATTAAAAGTAGGTATTTAAAATAATTTTAACAGATACCAAAACATGTGTTAATTATATTAATAAAGCAAATGTTGAAAAAGCTGGGCATTTTGTTATATATATATATGGCAGAACCGAATAAGTGCAAAATTTAAGAAAAATAGTTACAAACATGGTATGCTTAATTTTTTCTGCTTTTATTATCTGCAAAACCTTATAACTGCCGAAGCTACTACTAAGATTTTATTTTCTGTGTAAAGCAATTATCTACGATTTTTTCTTCAAAACTTAACAGCTAAAAGTGATAAAATCCCTTATGACACATTACGAACAATAAAATACAGTGATAACAAAATAATTGCGTTTATTCTCATTTCAAATAAAATTGCTATTGATAATTTCATTTTATTTTTCCAGGTAAATCGATACATTGGATTTTATTTGGTTCTCGCTGTTAAAACAATATCGTTTCATAGTTTTATTATCAAGTAGAACAGATTAAGTGAGTTTGTTATGTTTTGCATGTTACAAATAATGAAATTTGATGCTAATCAACACAGTTAAGGCTCACTTAGTTGTATTTGCTAGTTAACGTTTAGTCTGAGTTGAAGCTCGTCGCGTGCGCACGTGTTAAAGATTTTTATTGAAATTCTCTATTATAAACTGTGTGTTATACTATTGAGATGGAGAGCTTGTTCGGCGATGTATCTGATACCGAAGATCCTACCTATTCATCTTCCCCCAGCCAACACATGGATCAAGATGATGACATCACTTGCACTAACCACCACATGAACCCACAAAATGACTTAATTACTCTTCGAGACTTACTGGCGGAAGAATTGGAGCCAGCTAATGGAGCCCCTGAAGAAATTCTTGAAGGTTTTTTACAGCTAAATAATGAAAGATTCGATGGTTTATTAGAACAAGATATTCGATTGCTTCAGGAAGAAAATAGGAAACAAAACGAGTCTGCTAAAATTGCTATTTCTATTTTAGAGGAAATTTTAAACAAAATTGGGAAAGAGGTTAAACCGATGGGAAAACAAAAAAAGTCTGCTGAAATTGTGAATTCTATCTTAGAAGAAATTCTTAATAAAATGTGGAAACAGTTTAAGCCAATGAATAGGTGGTGGCAATCAAATCCTGAATGTTGGGCAATAAATGTGGCAAAAAGAAGACGAGCCGATGGTTTACCCTACAAGTCCCGTTCTAAAGATAGGTCAGCGAAGGTTCCACAGACCATAAATTGTTCTAAATTGCAAATTTAAATGTTCCGATCACTTTGACGAGAATACTAGAAATGAGATATGTCGACATTACTGGAATCCTAATTTCGTTGGTAGACAAAAATTTATTCTTGCTAATTTATGTGTAGAGCGTCCTAAGCGAGTACTTGCTGTGAAAAATAAGCGCGAGCAAAGAGCATACACAAAAAAATGCTACTTTATTAATAATGACGTAAAAATACAAGTTTGCCAAATTTTTTTTACGAAAACACTTAATATTGGTCCATCTGTCGTCTTTGACGCTGTAAAGAAACGCAATAGCACAGGTAGTTTTAATACTGTTGATAACAGAGGAAAACATGAGCCGTCTAATAAAACTAAACCGCAGATCATGGAAGAGCTTCGTCGCCATATTGAATCATTTCAGTGCATGGAATCTCACTATACAAGAAGAGATACAAATAAAAAGTATTTGGCTGCAGATCTTAATATAAGAAAAATGTATACACTGTATAAACAGTTATGTCAAAAAGAAAACATAGAAGCAGTTAATGAGCTCACTTATCCAAGAGTATTTGCTACGGAATACAACTTAAGCTTTTTTGTACCAAAAAAAGATCAATGTACAATTTGTACAAATTATGAAAGGGCTGATAAAGAGAAGAAGGCGTTGTTTCAAAAAAATTATACAGAGCATATCCAGAGAAAAAATAAATGTAATGCTGAGAAGGAAAAAGACACAGAAAGAGCTAACAATGATTGTAATTTTATTTCTGTTTCATTTGATCTGCAGGCTATACTTCAGATACCTCATTCCAATGTGAGCCTTTTGTATTATTCTCAGAAGCTGTGCGTATATAATCTTACTATTTATGAAGCAGGTCTCCCCAATAATGCATACTGTTTTCTATGGTCCGAACTCAACGGTAAAAAGGGTAGTTGCAAAATCGGAACTATTTTGCTGCATTATTTATCTAAATGTATTAAATCAAATATAACAAAAATTAGTCTTATTTCTGACACTTGCTCAGTCCAAAATCGAAATCAATATGTGGCTGCTATGCTTTTGTGGGCTGTACATAGTATTGAACATTAATTGCAGATGATTGAGCAAAAGTTTTTGGAATCTGGACATACTTATATGGAAGCAGATTCCATGCATGCGCATGCGCAATAGAATCTCAAAAGAAAGATACTTCAGTATTTTCTATGCAAGACTGGATAACAATATGCGAACGTGCAAGGCGTCGAAAAATTAATGTTTTTCAAAAGAAGAAAATAGTCAAGGAGCCATACAAAACAAAAGAGTTCAAATATCATGAATTTTATGATTTGAAAGATATGGCTTCAAAGATAATTCTTAACAAAGATAAGGACAATGTAGGAAACAAAGTACAGCGGCTTAAAATAAAGAGACTGAGGTACATAAAGGGGGAGAGAAGAATTTATTTTAACTATGATATGAGCGCTCAAAGTAACCAAGACAGGAGATGCCATTGTCTAACATTCCCCTCTGCCAAAGCATAAGACTCGGAATCTTGTACGTTATATAAAACTAGTTGAGCTGCCTTATGGGCTGTCACACAACATTGTGCATGTCGCGGCGAACAGAGCTCCCACTAAAATGCCTATTTGTGCTGTTTTTTCGTGTAAAAAGAAGTCTAACACGTCAAGTATGCAAAAAGATGGTATCACCTTTCATTTGCAAGTATTATTTTTAAGATTTATTGATTATTTAATTCATAATTTCATGTTTTACAATTCTGCAAATTCAAATGTAACGTCTATAGTCTCGTGAGGAGTGCGGTCTGACGTCATATAGTCTCGTGGGGAGTGCGTGAGCTAGGGTTGAACATTATCATATTTCAATTAATTATGACATTTGACATATAGAATTTGTATAGTTCATATAACAATTTTCTAATCTGGTAGGTATTAATTTAATCAGTAACAGCATCATTTGGTACTCTGCTGTCTTAAATTGCCGATGCCTTGTTACAATAATACACAATTTTACTATTTTTTGATACTTTAACAGTTCTATACATAACGATGTACTAGCAATTATACCATTTAAATTAAATATTTTTATAAGTATTTATATAGGTGCATTATTTAAAACAATCAATAATGTAAAAATGAACTAAACTCAAACTTCCCTTCAAATCATTTATAGATGATAAATCAAGTAGCACACTGCTGTTATTCTATCGAGACATACACTTTTTGTACAATACCAAATGGTGAAGGTGTCTTGATAGAATAACAGTTAAGTAACAAGTTTTGTTTCTATTAGCGGTTTCTATATATAGAAATCAAAAAGATGTATGAGGAGGACATTGCAATAGTTTTTTTTATCTATCGCGAATTACTCAATCTATAAGAGCCATGCTTAAAAGGTAAGCATCTGTAAACTAGCGCCAACATCATCTTAAAAATTTTAGTTAAAAAATATTATCTTTTTTAATCAGCAACCCTAATTGATTTTCACACTTGAAATAGGGATGCAACTATATCGATATTTTGGTTTTACGAGTAAATAGGAATGAATGAATGAATGGAATAATTCACATTAATTAAAAATATTATGCTTAAATCTTATTGAATAATAAAATATAATTGACAAACAAAGTAAGTAAACAGAAAATAAGTACGCTTTATTTAATATTGTTTAATAATGACGTCTCGGATTATAATACACTAAAAGGTGCAGTCGAAAAATTACCTAATGATGTAATATTAATTACATCAGTGACCGGAGCATTGGGGTTCACAAAATATTATAACCCAATATAAATCTGCAAAAAAAATTACTCAAAATTATTGCTAACATATTAAGGATAAAAATCAAAAAAATTCGTTTAAGAGATATTGTTGATTGTTAAAGTATTTTTAAGATCCCTATCTGATATTTAGTTGTATTTAATACCATTTAACTAATTTAATTATTATAATGACATACATGGGAATAATAGAACTAACTGTCAATCCCGTGTCAAAAAACTCAATTATTTTTATAGTGTGTACTAGCTTTCCGCCCGCGGCTTCGCCCGCGTTATATTCGAATTTCCCACAGGAAGGATATGTTTTAACAATACTGCCATACAACCTTTCACCCCTCCTTTCAACCTTTTACAACCCTTTTCTGCTTTAAAAGGTAGCCTCTGTCCTTTCTCAGCCTCTAGACTATCTGTGTACCAAATTTCATTTAAATCGGTTCAGTAGTTTTAACAATATTTCCATACAACCAATAATCCCTCCTTTCAACCTTTTACAACCCTTTACAACCTTTTTTGCATGAAAAAGTAGCCTATGTCCTTTCTCAGGCTCCAGACTATCTGCGTACCAAATTTCATGTATGTATGTATGTATAGTACAAACAGGTAGTAGGCACAAAACAATGAGCTTTTCCACAAATACTATTTTCACAGTACTTTTGATTAAAATTTCACCGTCTTCAATTTTCACAGATGACACTCCAGTTTTATTTATTTGAGTTCATTAAAATGACGATAACTTATTTTAATGAACCGATTTTGATGAAACAAAGTTTAGATATTATTCTGAGTTAAAACAAAGCAAATAGTGAAAGTTTCAAGCAAATCGGTTCAGTACTTTCGGAGATAAACGTGAACATACATACAGACAGACAGACAAAAAATTCCAAAAAATTTTTTTTGCTTTCTAATAATCTATTTAAGTGCCCCTCTATCCATTTCAGTCAAAAATACTAAATGTACAGACAAAATATTTTTACTGTCTTATTATATGTATAGATTAAAACGTGTTTTTCAATAAAATATTTCTTTTAGAAAACGCATTTTTAATGTTATTATAACAATGTCGGTGTTGCAGTATCTAATTTTGACGTAAAAATACAATTTTTTGTATCCGCAACTTGGTGTCAATAAAACTTATTTTATTTTCCGGTCTAATAGGACTTCTGTAGCTTCTCATGCAACAAAATTCGTATTTTTACCTTAATATCCTACCAAATAACAAATATGCAGTTAAAAAGACACAAAAATTAGGTAAAATTATTAGATGTTATAATTTACTATAATAAACTACTGAATATAAGTTTGCATTTTATTAACCTTCGATATCTGTCAATTTTATATTGACTACATACTAAATGTCGAAGCATGATATTTTAATTATGTTGAAATATTAACGCCAAGTTAACATTCATTCATTGAACGAAAGCGATTTATCGATATCATTCTTTTGGGTGATGTCTCGTTACTTCCCACACTTTTACATTTTTGTGTTCGAATAGAACGTCAACGTACTTTTTTAAGGTTTGTTTGCGTGAATTTCATAATTGTGTGTCATGTGTCCATGTGTGCATTTGTAAAAACGTTAAAATTTTCTGTTTATGTGTGCTGGTTTAGAGTGTAGTAGTAACCTCGCCCCCCGCAAAATATGACAGAAAAATTTGTTCGAGAAATTTGACTGATGCCTACTCCAGTTCTATTTACTCTGAGTATGAGCGAGAACTTTAATTACATGGATGTTACCGGCAGAGAAGGAATGACTAAGGCAACACGAGCCAAAAGATATGAATTTGAATTTCCAATAGCACTAAAAAAATGTATAAAGAGTCCTTACCTATATCGGAGGCTAAAAAAACGGATTTACTGTATTTGATTCAAAAGGATATAATACCAGAGGAATTAGAGCCTTGGTATAAAAATCTGAAGACGGCTAATAGTGTTCCTGAAGAAGAGCATGTGCTGTCTCTGACGAAGAAAATATTATGTGATTTTGATTTGATTGATTGTGAAATAAGCTGTGTAAAAACTGATTAAAGCATTTTAAAGGAAAAATATGTCAATTATTCTCTTTTCAAATATAGTATTTTTTTTTAATATTTACAGGTAAAAACAGATAACTTTGAACATTTTTGTAATTTTCCACTATAAATACAAGATTTTTTTAGTTATTTTAACATAAACTAATCCAATGCCATACAATGATCCATTGTGGATATATCAGGTTTTAATATATTGTTTTATACGGAATATACAACCAATTTAATAATTTCAGGTAAAACGGATTAACTGCAATACCTTGACGCCAACATTCCCTTTTTTTATATTCAATGACAAATTAAAATACAAAATAATGTACCAGATATATAGGAGAATAGTTAATCTAAGAATAAGCACTGATATCACTTTGTTATTATGCTTCCCTCTTAAACTATGATCACTCAAAACTTCAAATGCTCTTTTCTCATTATGACATATACAAAATAAGTGCAACTTATTTTGTTCTGCCAGAATACCCTCTATATATATATAATATATATATATATAGACGTATGTGTATGTATGTATGTTTGTGTTTTGTGCGTGTATGTTTATGTGTATATTTTTAGCATAAGTGTATAGCTCTATTTAAGAATTAGATTTACCTAGGAAAAGAAGGCATGTCTTGTACTCACTTCAGCTTTGAACTTTTTAATGTAATTCGCGCTGGTTGTGACACCCACGATACATATTTCATGTCTAGTATGGGAATCATTGTTATTATCAAACTGACGTTTTTTTTTTGTTTTAATAAAATTATTTGTATTGTATAAATGTTGATTGAACAAAAGCTTTTCTTTAGCTTCACCTGTCTCGTTGTCTGGCTGTCTGTCTGTCTGTAATCAATTCTTGCAAGCTAAATTTGATCCACTTCACGGCCTCTGACTGCATTACGGCATGGCGTCTCTTACGTACATGTTGGTGTAGACTACGTACTGGACATATGTAGCTTCTTTGTGTCATGTTGTCTCTTACTTATATACACTGACGGACTCATAAACTGCATCAAAGTTCAGGTTTACTCTAAAAGGATTTTTTATAATAAGTATGCAAACTTTTTAGATTAAATTATATAAATATGGAAAGACTGGCTCTTAATCTTATAAAAAAAAAATTAAAAATAGAACTGCAGTAAAACAAATGAATATAGCCGGGAAAAGAAAATTTACTTGTAGTATCAGATATGCATGTTAATTTATAGCAAATTTTAAATTGATTCTCATTGATTTTTTTGTTTTGTCAATTGAATTATTGTTACCAGCATAATTGTTGGGTTAGTTTTTTAACACATCGAGAGTTTTTGAACCATAATATGGATACTTCGTCCGAACAAGCGGCACAAATTGTAGCATTGGTGCAGGAGGGCTTGGATCAACAAACGATTGGTAGAAATTTAAATTTAAACCTGTCTACGGTTTCTAGAATATACAGAAGGTTTGTAGAGACAGGTTCTTACAGGAGGAGACGTGGTACAGGCAGAACTCGAGCAACCACAGGTCGTGATGACCGATTTATTGTTACAACTTCCCTGCGAAATCGTTTCCTCACGTCAGTTAACATCAAAACCGAGCTTAATGAAGTGCGTGGAGTAAACGTGTGTGCACGAACAATAAGAAGAAGGTTAAAGGAAGCAGATATCACCCCTTTTAGACCAGCAAATGGTCCAAAGTTGTCTGCAGCTCACAGACAAGCTCGCTTAAGATTTGCGCGTCATCACCTGAATTGGACAGAAGAGCAGTGGGCCTCTGTATTGTTCACGGACGAGTGTAGGACATGTTTGTATGGTGCAGATGGTCGCAGAAGAGTCTATCGTCGACGTGGGGAGCGATATGCTCAAAGTTGCATTGAGGAGCGTGTTCCTTTTGGAGGTGATTCATGTATGGTCTGGGGTGGCATATCGATGAACGGGCGAACAGAACTTGTGTTCATAGACATGGTCCTTCAAAACGGTAATAGAGGGGGTTTGACAGCACATCGCTACATAACAGAGATATTAGAAGATCACGTGGTGCCTTACATGGGATTCATAGGCGAATATTTTACTTTAATGCAGGATAATGCCCGGCCGCATGCAGCTGCACAAGTTCAACATTATTGCGAAGAGGTTGGGATACGTACGATGAATTGGCCAGCACGCAGCCCGGATCTTAATCCCATCGAGCATGTTTGGGACAATTTAAAAAGAGCTGTATATGCGAGAAACCCTTCGCCCACGACAGTGGCAGCACTAAGAACAGCACTTTTAGAAGAATGGGACAATATTCCGCAAGATCTTTTAATAACCCTTATAAAATCTATGCGGAACCGATTAGAATCCGTAATAAGGGCACGTGGGGGTAATACACCTTATTAAAACACAAATAAACCCTTGCATAAAGTTTGTGTCTATTGTTAAAACCAATTTTTTAATTATACCAATTTTCCTTAAATTTCTGTTTTTTCTTCAAAAAAAGTCTAAAGGTCCTTTCCAGTACATAAACTTAAACTTAAAGATATGACCCTACGCTGTTTTAAAGTTCACGAACCAATCTAGAGGTTTCAATTTAAATCTGTATAGAAAGTTTGCATACTTGGTTAAAATATATATTTCAAAGTCGTCTATTACTTTGATGCAGTTTATGAGTCCGTCAGTGTACTATTGTCGCCTACGTAGTGTGCAGATGTAGCTGCTTTACGTAATGTTGTCTCTTTGTTATATACTGGCGTAACCTACGTAAAATTGCCATGTGGCTGCATTACGACATGGCGTTTCTTACGTACATATTGGTGTAGCCTACGTACTGGACATATGTAGCGTATTGTGTCATGACGTCTCTTATTTATACAGGTTGACAGGGAAATTCGACCTATTCCCATTAAGGGGTTATACTACAGGTCATTTGCAACAAATTAAGTCCAATTAATTATGTGTAGTTTAGATATGTTACATTTAATTATTGATAATGATAAAAGTGCTTACTTGATTAGCAGTTAACTCTTGGTCCCATTTTCTCTTATCCCAATAATCTATGTTGTCTTCACTAGTATATCCTTGAACACCTTTTACAGGACACCTTTTCCTGATTACATTTTTCTGAAATTAAAGAATTCAATCCTAATTTAACATCAAAATTCGACACTTTGGCTTTAATAAAAAAAGGCCGATATCGATATTAATAAACAACACTAGAGTATCGATAGAATTACCACTACTACAGCGTGTCTCTTTCATTCACAGAGCAGTGTACACATTTATTATCCCACCGCCCGAACCACGAGCCTCTCGCAACTGCAGAGAGATAATACTTACCAAGAAGACACAAAAACAACGTTTCGTAATTCCCTGTTTATTTCTCTAAATCAGAACAGAATATTAGTATTTTTTTTCAATAAAAATTAAAGAAAGACTTTATGTGTCTCTACGTTTTGCTTTCTTTAAAGAATAGCATTAAACGAGTTTGTTGGATGTACTAACACAACGGAAATCAAGCATTATTTCTCTTATTATATAAAATATGAAAAAAATAAGGGCATGGCAACAGAGTGGCTTTCCAGAGAGAAAACAGGGGGCTACGTTTGTATGGTAAATAATTATGCCGCGTGGTTCCCTCTTAATGTTTATAATATTGGTTGATTTTATCAATAATAAATCATCAAAACAACTCTCGCCTTTCATTTATTTTCTTTTTTTTTTGGCAATCATTTATATTTAATGACTTCTGTTAAAACTGAAATTTAGATTTAAGTTGCATAATTCTACGAATGCGAATAAAGAAAAAAGTTACCGAATACCTAATAGTATAGGAACAGTTCACAATATTCATGGTATCTATATTCTGTATTATGCCCCAAAAGCGATAAGCGGAGCGGAGCGGAGGTTATCGGGCGGAGGTACATGAAGCGGAGGTTCTTATAACAATAGGCGATTGTATATATTGTAATTGTAACATGAGTTCATTCGTCGATGCGTCATACGTGCCAAGCCAGCTAAATAAATCCAATGCGGCGAATGCAGCGACAGCAACGACTTAAACAACGTTTCAAAGTAGTATTATTATTAACATAAATATTGTTCATTCACACACTGAGATTAGTTAAACTATATGTACGAGTATAATTCATCGAGATACACACAACTAGGTATGCAATTATGTACATTGAATTTACACATATGAAGATTTACACCACAGAGAGAGATTTATTACCAAAAACGCATAATGCGGAAAATATTTTAATGTACTGGATCTGTAAGTGATTTAAATTGGATGCAAACGTAGGGTATATACAATTTGTACAATCAGAGTTTATTAAAAAACATGAGAAAATCGCAAACGCATATAAAAAGATGAATAATAATTACCTGTTGCGTAACCAGTGGAACAGTATTAACAAGAAAAAATGTACGCTTTCCTCCTTGTCCCCAAGGCGCTTGTAGAAAACGTCTGAGTCGTTTTATTAAACAGTAAGCAATATGTGTTTTGCCAGAACCTGAAAATGTATTGGGTGATATTTAATATTATTGCAAATGATACAGTAGAGTTTATATTCTTATGTCCTTTTATTGTTTCATGAACGGGATAGATTGAATAATTAAGTACCTATACGCTTCGGTACGACCAGCGCGCACAAGCAGAATAAAAAAAATTAAACTACTAACAGAAAATTTTACTGGAATTCAAATTTGTATTATGTATGGTAAAACCCGGCCAAACTACTCCGCACGAATGATGTTATATACAAACAAAAGGTAGACATTGAAATAGTGCATCGAACCTGAGTCGCTTAAATTCCAACCATTGAAGTGAATAATAATAACTGAAGTTGTATAATAATAGCCAAGGGAGAGAAGAGGTCATGCCTCGCTCCCGTTCTGTTTAGCTGACGGAAGGCTGTTATTGGGTTAATACAAACAAAGATTAGCGATGTCGGTGCAGCGAGTTGAGTCATTCAACAGACGCGCGCACGCAGCGCAATCGAGTCATTCGGTGCGAATCGTACCTTATCTATAGAAAATACATTAGGTTTCATTAAAGAAAAGTGTATCTGATATTCTTGATTTTTTATATTACAAGCCGGAGATCAACGGATATCCCAGTATACACACAATGAAAAAGTAGATATTTCTTGAATTTCAACAAATAGTAGACAAAGATATTGTAGAGCACGAACACATACTTTTAAACTGGTAGCTTTCATTGATGAAATACAATGAACATTAGAATAGAACCCAAGTCTACGATTCCTAACTTGTAAAGGTTAAAACTCCATTAAGATATTTACTTATCAGTACGTAGTTGCGCAGAGCACAAATTGGATTCCTTTAACACATCTTATGTATTCTCGGTAAGTTTAACAGTAGTAGGAAATATATGATAAGATTTTTAGTGTATCATGTTTCACTGTATCGACAAACAAAAAACCCGCAAACAAATTATTCGATTGACGGGACTCGAACCCGCAACTTCAACAAACCGCGTGGATGCCTTAACCATTCGGACTCCATAAGACAATTTATTTTTTAAGCTTTTTTATAATAAAATGCACATATTTTTAAAATTCTTGTTCAGCGTTGGGAAATGGCACCATACATCACTTTGCAAGGCTATCTTAGACCGTACGTCGACATAGGTCATGTAATTTTCAAAACCCCATCAGATATTAATTCCGATTTTGTCAATAGTACACATTGTGAATATACTAATTATTGCGTCAATCCAAAAAAAAACCGGAAACATGATTAATAACACTTTGCTTTACATCAATGCACAGTTTTATGCGATGAAATCAATTTTGAAAATATTTGTGACAGTCCACTGTGGTAACATCAAATATATTTATTTCATACTCTTCGACAGACTCTTCTAGTGATGAATATCTTTGATCGCGTAATTGGTTCTTATTTTTTGGGAATATAAAAAAGTCTCATAAGTTGTGTTTTACGCTAATAAAATTGTTTGTAAGGCGTTTTTCACGGAGTATGTTAACATTTTTGGTTAAACAAATGTAATAGACACTCTTCGCTGTACAATGATTTTCTAAAATCAACGTTAGCCTCATGCAAATTTTATTAAAAAATAAGCATTCATTCGTTTCAAACTACATTTCACGTTTCACTTTCACTTTAGTTGGTTTTAGCTCATCTCAAGTCACCTTATTGTTCGATTGTTGTTTTATTTGGGGAGCGTAGCTATTAATCCATATTTCCTTATATATAAAAATATATAAACTCTTTTTTGAACACTATTACAATAAAAATATTAGGAGGTACAAATGTGCCTCATCAATTTTAAAATGAGGCTAGTAATAATAAACAAAGAATTAACTGATTTTTTATTTAGGATCCGATATAGTCTATGCGACATATTAAGTAAATTAATATATTTATCTACAAAGATTATCTTTAAATTTTTAAAAGAATGGAATAGTAATTTTTTTACGATTTTGTACCTGTAGGTAAATGTATTATAGTATTTTTTGTTAACGCAATGTCTTCTAGTTGGACTTGGTAATCACGAGATGGCAGAGTCTCTAAATCGTCTTCAGGCTCCATATCCATCATAGAGATCTATATCCACTGTAAAAAATAATAAAATCATTATTAGAAAGAAGAAAGTTTGTCCCACTGTTAAAGATAAGCGAGAAGTCAAGAACGATAAGTACTACGCAATTTTGTTTGAACGCAGAGATGTTATAGCCAGCTTCGTAACCACGTCACGCTATTTAAAACACGTTATCGTTTATTCTCCGCGTTACAATAGATAAGTTGGCTCTTTTTTTTAGGAGAGGAGAAGCTGAGAATGCGGATTCTCAGCCTCTACTACTAGAGACTACGAACCGTGACCAAGGTAGCAGTCAAATTTATATTCGACCTAATGCTGGCTAAGGCGGTTCGCCCAGCATTGCCTACCAACTCGCCTCAGCTTAAGAGTCTTGGTGCTGATTAGTTTGTGGCTTGGAATGAGAACGATTACTTCTCGGGAGAAGAAATGGTGCAGTAAGTTGTCTCCAATTACATGCGTCTTACATAAGACATCGCGAATGAGTCGGTCAGCGATTTAGCTACTAGGTACTGTGTTGTGGTACTGGCATATAGTTAAGAACTAGTTGATGAAACGCACGTCTATATCACCCTGCGGTGGATGCTACAGCTTTTTAGCAATGCTTTATCGATTCTACGTAAAGTTATCAACACCTCAAGCTTTACATTGAACTACGAAAACCGCTGCTATTATACGAACGACACGAGATCAAATATATGAACATATAAATAAACAACATTTAACCAATTAGGTAATATTGATTCATTGATGTACATATGATTAGATGTTATTGTTTGAATTATTTAGTGATATTCTTAACAATTCTAAATCAAATTTGCGCTTTGACAAATTGAATACATGTACATGTAGATACAAACATAGAATTATAGCATTTAGAAAGAAAGATTTTTTTTTTTTATAGTATAGGGCAGCAAACGAGCAAACGGATCACCAGATGGTAAAGCGATAACCGTTGCTCATGGACACCCGCAACACCAGAGGAGTCACAGATGCGCTGCCGGCCTTTTAAATGGGAACAAGGGTTGGTCCTCCGGTACCCTCACTCACTCGGCGAAACATAGCGCAAGCGCTGTTTTACGCCGGTTTTCTGTGAAGCCGTGGTATCACTCCGGTCGAGCCGGCCCTATTCGTGCCGAAGCATGGCTCTCCCACGATATATATAAAAATGTTTATTTAGTACACAATAACAATATTTTACGGTTATAATTAAATTTCATCCACCGTAACACTTAATAATTTGACAATAGAAGGATATAAATAAAACAACCGAGTTAATTAATTAGCACGAGCGCCCAGAGCTGGCGTTCTGAAGCAACTGCCAGTACTCTGTGCAACTGACTTTATTATCCCAGTAAGTTCAAGTGTTTGTGTGCTACGGCGTAGCTACAGTAGCCCCCTTCTTAAAAAAATAATATTATTACATTATTTTTCAATTCATTAAACAGTATTTCATCCAACTTTGTGACGCAATTTACTATACAACATTAGTTACTTGCTTGGTCAACTCCAAGTGTACATTATTTACAAAATGTATCATGACGCTGATTGATAAGGTACTTGAAAGTCGACGTGACAAAGAGTCGATTCAGATTAAATTTAATTCCCGAACTAGTTATTATTTCACACTGTTCAATATGTTTACTTAACACGAATTATACATGATTGTTTAGACCTTAACAATAATAATACACTTATTTATTACTTTGGACTCAAATGACTTAACAATGCGTCATTGATTTCGTTTCAATATTGCTCTTTTGGTGTTTATATGCGTGAGGTACCTATTGTAACATACAATCAATACAAGTTAAGGTTAATACAGTAATACAATTTATCACAATACAGAAAAGATACATAATAATTAGATTAATTTTTTTTACACACAATAGTAACATAACATAACAACATAACATAACCCTTTATTGTATTCATAAAATACACATACAAAAAAAAAGAAAATAACAAATGTACAAAAGGCGGCCTTATTGCTAAACAGCAATTTCTTCCAGGCAATCTAGGACCAGGGAAATATTAAAAGGAGATTTAAATATAGGATGGGTACAGTAATTGGACAGGACAATAGGCTATAACTAGTTTAAGTTAAGGAATCTTTGACAGGAAGTGAACACGGACTTGATTCTTAACACATTCAATGCCGAGGACACGCTTGGCGTGTTCAAGTTTATTGAAGTCTGTATGCCATGAACACGCCAGGCGGGTTTTTGATGTTTTGGTAATATGTCTTTAACGAGGCCAGATATTCTGCTCAAATTATTACTGCATAGTTTTTGAAGGAACTGCTATGGTTAAATGAAGCGGCAACCGTAAATACCAAGTCTGATTTTTTTTTGAAAATAAAGGGTTTTGCAGTGCCAAGAACACGCTACGCGTGTTCACTTATTGGAGCTACCTTGAGGCTCTCAAACTTTTTATTAGATTGACCCCTTTGCTATTTTTAAGTTCAAAACTTCTGTAGCACCTCTGCTTCGTCATACAGAGCTGCAGTTGGGTTGGCTGTAAATAGACCTACTTTTAGGACGCCTCTGTTCACTCTGTCTTAGGAGATAAGATGCGTTTACAGGTTATTACGCAGTAATTGATAAATGACTGACATTGAACTAAGTACCGTCTTGAGCTTTTTCTATCTGTTGGCTGCCTAAGGTTTTTCGTTACGTGTATTACGTTTCATAAACTACCATCACATATTTGCATGATGTGCATAAAGGTTTTTTTATACATAACTACGGAGTATCTGAAAAAGACCTCTAAGGGCGCAGTTACTTTTATGCTGATTTTGAAATGAACATAAACTTTATTGTGCACCATTTAAAATAAAATAAAAAATAGAGATTATGTATGTATAAATAGTGTTTTTTTTTAACTGGGACAGTATGGGGAAAACCTAAACCATTAAATATATAAGGAAAAGGTCTTAGAAACCATTTCATATTTTTTTGTGAAAATAAATTAGACATAGTAACTTTTTTGGTCAAGCGTGAGTTGTTCTTGGAAATTAGTCATTTTGATGATTTTTTTTTATGCGGATCCGGTTTTAATTCTACACTACAAAAACATTTGTCCGTTTTATAGGAGGGGAATAGTCTGTTTCGTCTTCGTCATTTGTAACTTCAGTTTGCGGTACAAATTTAACTTGTTCTGTGAAAAAGAGATTCTTCTGTAGAAAAGGGTAAAGGAAAAAGAGGTAATTAGTGAAAATGCTTCAAAATTAATTTATATCATACATAGGTAAGAGGAACCTACGATAATAAGTGCTTTAAAATATTTAACAAATTTTAGAATCAATTTATGACAGTTAGAAAGATCTTTTAGTCTATATCATGAATCCATATAAATCATCCAGATTCATGGTCATTATAAATTAAAGTACATGCATAATTGAAATTAATAATTGGAAACGTCATTAATTATTATTGCATGGGGATTGCAGTAAAAAAAGTTTGAGAACAACATGTTTCACTATAATGCATATAGTTACCATAAAATCTGTTTTTTGCCATTATTTTAAGTATAAAACCGAAAATACTGTCACTAACACCTTTATTCTCGCACAACACAAGAAATACTAACTGGCAAACGTTTGCAAAAAAAGATATAGCCGTTTTATGTATTTTACCTATAAACAGTGCCGTGGACACGCGAGGCGTGTTCACTATTTTTCAAAGTTGCAGTGCCGTGAACACGCTTAGCGTGTTCACAGTATTATATCGCGGCATCTCGGTAGACTTTAAGAAAATCGTGGTGGCAGTGAATGTGTTAAAGGACTCCAGCGTTCGCGCTCCCCTAATACCCTCAGGGAGAGAGTTATTAATTGATATTAATATATTACTATAATGGTTATATTGTATATTGTAATTTAAGTAAAGTATATTACGTTAGATATTTATTTAATTTTAATTACCATATTCTTGTAAATTCAAAGTCTTAATTCTAGTCAATTTTAAATCTTACTGGTCTTTTTATTAATCTGCCGCTGCGTGTGGTAAGAGTGTGCTCTGGTGGGCACATAACGTTATCACTTGCAGAAGTTGTACATTGTTGTTTACAAGAAGTTATTTTACTGTTACTTACATCTATATTTGTATTTGGGTTGCTTCCTTGATAAGTTGGAACGAGTACGTCGTTAATTACGTAACCAGGTTTTAACCTATCCACAGATACCTTAACTTGTCTACCTGGCATCTGTATAACAAAATATTTATCTGACCTTTCTATTACTCGATAAGGTCCTTCGTACGGCGGTTGCTTTTTTTACTAAGTCAACTCTCACGAAAACGTGTGTACAAGTTAATAAATCTGAATGTACGAAAATGGTACGCGAATCTCGTTGTCTCAGAGGTTTCGGCTTAAGTTTTCTTATTGTATCTCGAACACTCTCTGCATATTCATACGAATTGTTAACTTTCGTACTATTGCTGCTATCGTAAAAATCTCCGGGCATTCTTAACGTTTTACCGAATGCTAATTCCGCGGCGCTCACTCCTGTGTCGCTGCGAGGTGCTGCTCGTAACCCTAGCAACACGGTAGGCAACTCTTCGACCCCTGTACCCTGATCACTACGAGCCATAAGCGCTGCTTTTAGAGACCGATGAAACCTCTCCACTGCCCCATTACTCTGCGGATGATAAGCAGTGGTACGTAACCTATTTATACCTAAGCATTTCATTAATTCTCCAAATAAACTGCTTTCAAACTGCCTACCCTGGTCGGTTGTAACCCTAATAGGGCAGCCGTAACGCACTATCCAACCTTCGTACAGATTTTTAGCTACGGTCTTTGTGAAAATATCTTTCAAAGCAAAAATTTCAGGCCAACCCGTGGCTCTATCTATAATCGATAAACAGTACCTATAGCCATCTTCTGAAATAGGTAAAGGTCCAATTAAATCAACATGGATGTCCTCAAAACGTCCACTAAGCTCGAATTGTCCTAATCTTGACACAGTGTGCCTAATTACTTTCGAACGTTGGCATTGAACACAGGTTTTAGACCATTTTCTTACGTCTGCGTTCATTCCTGGCCAAAAATATTTAGATGTTATTAATTTAGTAGTTGTTTTAACTGCGTGGAATGCTTTCAGTCTAAATTCTCTAGGTAAATACGGCCTAACAATCTTAGACGAGACTTCACACGTAATCTCGTTCCGCGAATCGGATAAAACAATTTGCTTCGATTGTAATCGCTCGCCATCTCGCTCTAACAACTTCGTCAGCTCGAACTTGCCCTATAAAAATTAGTCATTCCAAAAAAACGTCGTAACTGGTCCACAGTTTTAGGTTTTGGAAATTCGACTATCGCTTTAACTTTATCCTTCAACGGGCTAATACCTAATTCTGTAACTTCGTAACCTAAAAATTCTAGTTTTTTTTGTCCAAAACAACATTTTGATAAATTTATTGTGATACCAAATTGATTCAGTCTTTCGAAAATAGCTTTTAAATGTTCTTTGTGTATTTTTTCAGATTCACTTGCAATTATGACGTCATCTATATAACCAAAAAGAAATATGGATCTGACTCAGCACAATTATTATCCTGTGAAATCGAATATAAATGTTCCAATCCCTGAAAAACAGTATTATTCATGAATCTTTGAAAGGTTTGTGCTGCGTTTCACAAACCAGGTGTTGTTATAGCCGTTTTTTCGATATCCTCAGGTGCAATTAAAATATTATGATAAGCTCTACGTGTAAGGGACTCGCCCACGCACTCTTTGACGGCCTGCAGATACCAAGTTCCTGCATCCGGTGGAATTCCTCCTTCACCACACTATATCTTTCGGGTGCTAATGGTCTGGCACGCGCAAAAACCGGGGGACCAACAGTTTCAATATGATGGTACGTAGCATGCGGTGGATTTTCCCTAAACGATATCGGTTTAGTAATTTCTGGAAACTGAGAAAGTAATTCAAAGTAGGCATTATTATTATCGACCGTATTTAATGACGACCCATTCCACCTTACAATTGACCCAATTACACTTAAACTTG
The DNA here is from genome assembly GCA_036419045.1 of Scirpophaga incertulas. Classification (NCBI taxonomy): domain Eukaryota; kingdom Metazoa; phylum Arthropoda; class Insecta; order Lepidoptera; family Crambidae; genus Scirpophaga; species Scirpophaga incertulas. Next base: position 10,510,845 of record CM071631.1, read on the forward strand.
TAGTTTGATCTAAAAGTTTATGAGCGCTTATATTTACAATTAACTTATAGTGCGATAAAAAATCAGCCCCTAATATAGGTTGATTAACATCCGCTACGATAAATGTCCATGCATAAGGTCTTCTTAAGCCAAGGTTTAAAGTTAAATTTTTAGTTCCGAACGTTTTAATCACCGAACCATTCGCGGCATAAAGTTTATAACTATTACGATCACTATTCATTTTTCGCCCACATTTTTTATTTACCGGCAAAACCGACACATTAGCTCCAGTGTCAATTAAAAATCGCATACCTGATTCTTTATCTTGAACGATAAGGCGGTTGATCGTAGTACAGGAGCCCGCCACCGGCTGTACTACGTCTAGTTTTCCGCCGACGACGCTAACATGTTGACTTTTTCACTGCCCCAGTGACATGGTTTAAGGCATTTGTTGGTCTTTTCTCCATATCGAAAATGGTAAAAACACAGCCATTTCGCACTCCTTCGCCTGACATCCCGCGACTGTGATCCTTCTTTCCTCGAACTGGATCTAGACGGAGGTCGCTGATAACTAAGCCCCTGTCTTGATCTGCCTCGCTCCAGGTTACTTAGGCGCAAATTGATTTTCACCAACTGATTTGTGAGGGTATCAGACTGTAATCCTGCTGAATTTCTGGATGTATCGGTCGCCTCTGATATCTGTATTCCGCTCAAACCGGTATTCTCCATCACTTTATCCACTATCTTGACAAGTACTTAAGTATAGGTCTTTCGAATCAGATACGGCCGAAATTCCTTTAACCGTGGTCGGTAAATGTGATATTACCTTCAGAGTGTCGTCCGGCACTTTTTCTTGAGCTACATTACGCATTCTGCGTAATAACTGAGAAGGGCGCTGGTCACCTAGCTCCATTTCGCCGATTAATTTTTGTACCTGCCGGCTGGCAGATTCCTCAAACAAGGTCAGCAATCTCTCTTTCAGAGCTTTATATTTGTCGTTTTCGGGCGGCTTAATTAATATGTCCGTAACTTGGCTAATTATGTCTTTGCTTAATTTAGTTATGACAAGGTCATATTTTGCCAAATCTGATATTTTTTGCTGACTGATAGTAGCCTCCAGTCGTATGAACCAAACTCTGGGTTGGTCACACCAAAATTCAGGTATTCGTGAAGCTATAGTGATTTGGTCCACCGCTCCACTTGTTGACCCTGACTCGGTGGTCATTTCCATTTCCGAAGACACATTGTTGTCAGAGTTTACCATGATGATATTATAAAAAAAAAATATGTCCAGCCCTTTGACTATATTATTTGAGTTACTCCTGTGCACCAACTCGCTTTGAATGTCCGAATGTCGTCGTAAATGTGAAGTCTTTGTAATACTCAAAAGAAATCAACCTACGTTATTTAATTAATCGGTTATTAGTGTTCAATTTAAGGGTCACCACTTTTATGGTTATATATTTAAATTTCATAGCCACCGCAACACTTAATAATTTGACATTAGAAGGATATAAATAAAACAACCGAGTTAATTAATTAGCACGAGCGCCCAGAGCTGGCGTTCTGAAGCAACTGCCAGTACTCTGTGCAACTGACTTTATTATCCCAGTAAGTTCATGTGTTTGTGTGCTACGGCGTAGCTACAAATATTAAATTAATAATTAAATATAGTGTATATGGGTACCAAAAAAGTCCCCATTCAATAAACGGTCGTGACATCTCGACCACTGATATCTGTGGAGCCAGAAACATGATTGGAGGTACTAGCCTAACTACAAGTGTGGCCATAGCTCACTAAATCTTAATACTAATTAGTAAAAACTAAAACTAAACACACAAAATAATGTAAAACCAATAAATAACTTGATCATATTATACTACAAATATGTAATAAATACCAAATATAATATGCTATGTATATATTATACATACTACATATATATATACAGTAATACTATATGGCCAATTTAACGTAAAAAAAGAAGGAAATATTTATACCCTACAACAACGCAGTCAACACACCAGAACAACACACAGGCCACAATTTATAAAGATATATGCCAAGTCAATACAAGACGCTTGAAATACAAATCCTACGCAAACGGACCGAAACAGTCAACTAGTATATATATATATATATATATATATACATACACATATATATATATACATACATACACATATATATATAGTTAGTTAGTTAGTTTGGCTGGGCTCCACCGCACTTAGCCTCACGATTGGGCCATTGTGCGTATGATAGAAGGCTCCTGCCTCCTTCCTACTCCATCCATCCCAGTTCCTCCCAGAACGCTAGCAGCCTCTGTGGGCTGCTGCATGCTTCTGGCAGGGACGCCGGGGAATGGAGAAGTTTCTCCCGTTGGTCGGCCACACTTGCACATTCCATAAGAACATGCTGTGGCGTTTCCTCAGCCTCCATGCACCCTCTGCACAGGGGGCTGTCTGTTATACCTATTGTGTACAGGTGTTTGTTTAAAAGGCAATGTCCGGTTATGGTGGCTATGACCTTTCGGATCTTGTCTCTCTTTAGTTTGATAAGGGAACGGGCAAGCTTCTTGGAAGGTACCGGGACTGCTTCCTTCGTTCGCTTGCACCCCTCCTTAGTTGTCCATTCTTTTAGGTGTAGTTCCTCTGTTCTCTTGCGCAGCCAGGCTTTTACTTCTGCCTGTGGAATGGGCATTAGGGGTTCTGGTCCATACACTTTCGTGTTGGAGCCTCTTTTTGCCAACTCGTCTGCCGCGTCGTTTCCGAGTGAGTTGCTGTGTCCTTTTATCCACTGCAGGATTACCCGGTTTGTGTCTGCAATGGCTTGGAGCGTATTATGACACTCCAGTATGAGGACGGAGTTGATAGTATTGTTTTGGAGGGCCTGTAAGGCCGATGCGCTATCCGAGATTATCTTTATGTTTGAGTTTGTAAGACCTCTGGCCGCAATCGCCTGTGCCGCTCGGGTGATGCCAATGCATTCTGCTTGGAAGATTGTATTTCGTTTATCTAAGGTTATGGATAATTTGACGTTTAGGTCATTTGAAAAGACGCCGGCCCCGGTTCCAGAGGTGGTCTTGGAGCCGTCGGTGTATTTCCTAACTTCTTGGATGTTAGAGTAGTCTTTCCATTCTGTTGTTAGTTGGATATGGTATTTCCTGTTAAAGATATGTTGACATGGTATTCTATCCATGGGTGCATCTAGAAGAGGAGTGTCTTTCGTGCTCCAGTCTAGGATTATCGTATGTGTTTTTCCTGTATTGTTTTTCCAAAGTCCTTGCGATCTCAGTCTTAGGGCAGCTGATTTCGCCTCTTCTTGTATTACTAGGTCTAAGGGCCTTAGTTGCAAGAGGTATTCCAGGGAGTCTGATGGTGTGGTCTTCCTACATCCAGTAGTGGATATGGTTGCTAAGCGTTGTAGTTTTTGTAGTTTCGCTTTTGCTGTGATTAGTTGTGTTCTGGGCCACCATACTAATGATCCATAAGTTATACAGGGTCTTATTACTGCGGTATATAACCAAAGTGTGATTTTTGGGTTAAGGCCCCATTTGTTGCCGACTAGTCTCCTACATTGGTTAAACGCCTGGCATGCCGTCTTTGTTTTTGATTCCACATGGCTTGCCCAGTTTAGTTTGTTATCTAAAATTAAGCCCAGATATTTGACTTGTGTTGACAGGGCGAGTTTGGTATTGAATAGTTTTGGTAGTTGTAGTTCTGGTAACTTCCTTTTGTTGGTAAAAAGTATAAGTTCTGTTTTCTTTGGATTTACTGATAGTTGGTGTTCATCGCACCATTGTTCTACTAATATTAGGGCTGTGCGCATTTCCTTACATAAAATGTTTTCTGCAGTCCCATTTATCAGTATTGTTAGGTCGTCTGCATAACCAATAGTAGTGTAGCCTCTGTTGTTTAGTTTCCGTAGGAGGCTATCCACTACCATGTTCCACAGGAGTGGGGATAGGACACCTCCTTGGGGGCATCCTCTTGTCACCTTTGCTCTTATGGTTTTATTCCCCACTACCTGCACCGCCCTCTTGCTTACCAGCTCGGTGGTCCATTTTCTTATTGCTGGTTCTATGTCATATTTCCGAAGGGCGTGGTCTATGCTGTTGTGCATCGTTTTGTCGAAGGCTCCTTCAATGTCTATGAAGACACCTAGGGTTGATGCTTTATTGTGTATGGCCGACTCTATTTTGTGAACCACCATGTGTAGTGCTCTGTTGATCTGCCTTTCCTGTAGGCATGCTGCTGGGGATGTAGAGGTCTCCTTTGGAGTGCTCCGTCCCTGAGGTATCGGTCTACCAATCTTTCTAGTGTCTTGAGAAGGAAAGATGTTAGACTTATTGGTCTGAAGGATTTCGCTACTGTGTAGTCTTCTTTCCCTGGTTTGGGTAGGAATACTACTTTTGCTTCTCTCCATTGTCTGGGTATATACTTAAAGGCAATGCAACACATATATATATATATACATACACATAAATACATATACGAAGGTAAATTGTGTAGTATGTTGAACTAAACATCTATATCCTGCTACTTTTTCTGTTTTTCGCAGTATTACTGCACTCTTTTTTAATTTAGTAAGCAAGTGTTGACTGTATTTAAAAATGCGATTTAGAGGACAGCGCAGTCCAGTGTTTGTACGACAAACACTGGTAGCAAATAAATTGTCAATCTCTCGGAACTGTGTAATAAATGTTACTAGTTAGGTCCAACAAATTTATTGTTAATAACTGGGTACAAAATATTCATCTCAAGGTACCTTCATCTGTTCTCCAAAGACAACATTTCGTACTTCTGAAGAAGCTATTAATAGGATAAAGTTTGCCTACAACATCTGTAATGCATAATTCCCTAGCTTGTTTGACTTTCATGCACACTCACCAGTTATGTGTACCATTGACATGATTGCTTTAATATTTTTTAATATTTTATTGAAATATATAAATATTATATAGGTATTTTGCTTTGAAATTCTGTAAGATGTACTTTGTAAGGCATCAAGAGCAATTACTTTTACTTCTTAAGGTTTTATGATGAAAGAAATATTGCAATTTATTTTATGTAATCATCTCAGACTTGCAGTAATTATTTTTTTATTGTTTAATAATAGCATTAATGGAGTTTTCATTTCATAGTTTTTTTACAAATAAATATAAAATACTAATTTCTACTAACTTCTTAAACTATAAACACTGTAACAAAAAACTGGATCTATTCTGAAAGTTTAAGGGCTTAACTCATCACAAATGTAACTTAAAATTAATTACTAATTATCAAACAAACAAATCAGATGTAGATTAGTGAGAGACTTGTTTGCTGAGAATATACATATATATAGGTGTAAAGTGCTTCAAATTAACATCTGTAAAATGGGTATGACGCATATTTTTTATTTTCTGGATCGTAGAGAACTATTTATACTCTAGCTTTTATCGATCAGGGAAATAAAATATCATGAGTATGCTACAAATAGAATCTACATCTAGCATTGTTTTTTATTTTTGGGTATTCAAGAGACCTATTGAAATAATATTTTTTGTTCTTTTCAGGTAAGCTCATAGCTTGTATAATATTTAAAATAATCTCAAGTATGCTGAGCAAAGGTCACGCACAAGTATTTGTGGGCATGAGTATGGCTAAAATTTGAATTATCAGCATATTTAGTTTTCTCAAAGTCTATTGCACTATTTGGATAAGTACATCTCAGAAATTAATATTGACCACCTTAATTAAGTGAATACATAATTAAGAGCATAAGAAATATATCTATAGAAATAAGGAATATGCATTTTGTATACACTATATTATAGCAGCAGCAAGCAGCTTACTTAGTAATTAGATAGTTCACTCAATAATCCATAAAATGTATTATTTATTATATCAAAAATATGAAAAACACACCTTTTTGTTATTTTTTTTAATAATACATTTTTTATTAAACAATGCTGCAAAGTGATTTTTCTACTATGATTAAAGTTACAAGGCTAAGTTATATTTAAAAGAGTCATCCAACAAACAATTTTAAGGCACTGTACACACTTATTATTAATAATCAGTCAATCAATAATCAAATCAATTAGACCAGACGCTATGGACAATTTATATTGTAGGGCTTTTCTCCATTATATTGGTTGCATAGTATTATTATACTATTATATATTATAATTTTAGTATATTAGTGTAAGTAGTGTCTATTGACACTAATATATTATAAAAGGAAATTTCATTAATTTCTTTTTATAATATATTTAATAAAGTGATTTGTTTCTAGATATCGACTTAGAATAAAAACACACATAATACGAAAAGAATAAACGATCTCGATATCGAGACATGTATGATATTTATTTTTAGAAATCCAGTTAGGTATAAAGGAAAACCAAATAAAGAAGATTACTTTAGATATATTATTTTTACTTCTAAATTTAGTAATTTTAATAAAGAGCAAACATTGAAGGTAGTATTAATACTTTTAAGTAAAAGTTATAAAAAAAATCATCATCAAATTAATAATTTCGGAACCAAAATTGTATTAAACAAAACAAAAGTGTGTTACCGATGGATAAATTACATCAACAATTACAAGAAGATATGTACTAAAGGTATAAAAATATATACTCACGTTCAAAACAAAACAAAAATCCTGATTATTGTCAACACAGGCAGATCTTTGTTGACTGCCTGCCAGTGCCAGTGTTCCAGTAATCTGTGGTTCCAGTGGTGATTTATTGATCTTACTGCTGTCAAAAGTTCCTATTCAATCGAATGGTGTTGACAACGTAAATTTTTTTTTACCCTTAAACCGCTCCCTATTTTTTTATATGATAAATAATGAGCTGGTAATTTGTATATATGATAATTATAGTATGTACACGTATATATTGTATAGCTGTATACATTCATTGTTTAAACATAATTCCAAAAACACGAAAACATGTACGAAACATACTGATTCAGTTTTTTTCTTTGTATATTTTTTTAATTAAAAAATGTTTGATTTAGTATAAATGTTTTATTTCCCTTAAAGATTTGTAAGGTGGGTGAATTTCATGTTTTTAAATTTACCAGGTTTGAGAATTATTTTTTTATATTTGCAGCACATACTAAGTTATGTCACAGAGAAAATTCTTTACACGTTCTTTAGATGATAATACATTACGCTCGTGTTGATATATTTCAGAATATATTGGTTAAATATTTTTTTCTATTCTAAAATTATAAGAAAGCTACAATTGCAAAACAGTGCTTTTCCATTTTTATGTACATGCGCTTAAAAATATCATAAAATTTGTTAAACCTAAGTTAAGAGTTCTGGCGCTAAAGAAACAGAATATTGCATAATCAAAAATATATATTTCAGGGTATTCCCTTATCCGAAAACAAATTGCATAAAAGTAAACAGCTTACGTGTACTGTACCTATTGGCGATTCAGCAATAATTATAAATATTGTGAAATTGAACATAGATTACCCAAAGATTTAAATTGAAGAGTAATAGATTATGTGTAGCAGGTAGATGATTTTTATGATTTTTTCCAAAAATATAACTTAACCTTGAAATAACACATGGACAATTTATGATGCTAGCGGCCACCCGTGGCTTTGCCTGCATCAACATACCACGCCAGCAAATAATGAATATGGCAACTAATTTGCTGGTTCAGTTAGTATTTTATACTGCTTTGTAGTTACAAAATACGAATGAACTTTTTGATTAGTGCTTCTTAGTTAATTTAATATACAAAATTAGACTTTGCAGTAACATATTGAAATAGAATTCATTCTATTGTTTAATAGATATTATACCGATACGCTTTCGACCCTCTTCTGGGGGAAAAAATACCATCTAAAAATACCTACTACTGATAGCCATCAAATTGACACGTTTCTGACCCCCTTCTGGGTGAAAAGATAAGATCTAATACTACCTACTATTGATAGTCATCATAGCGACACGTCTTCGACCCCCTTCTGGACGAAAAGACAACACAACAAACCAGCTATTGGTAGTCGTCACGCTTATACGTTTGGATCCCCTTCTTGGCCAAATGATAACACCTAACATCGCAACTATCGAGTTTCCACGCTAGTACGTAGTACGTTATTGTCAAATTGACAAACAAGCAGCTGCGCACCTGATGATAAGACGTAAAAGTCGCCTATACTCGTAGTAGGTACGTGATTGTGATTGTGTGTTCGAGGCTCGGGCCTTTACTGTATAATGCTGTGTCGTCCGCGAACAAAGCTAAATGTACATCTTTCGGTGGTGTTGGTATGTCTACCGTGTAAACCGAATATAGTGTAGGTGAGAGCGTGGCGCCTCGCGGGAATTTTTTTTGCATGCGTTCAAACCAGTTATAACATTTATTACACTCCAAAGTAGCGGTAGTCGAAATAGCCGATGTGTATGCATCAACAGCTTCTTCAGGCTTTTTAAGAACTCTCAAGTTCTTAAAAGGTTGACCACGAAGACTGCTTAATTTTGGAGAACGTAAATAAATCGTTAGGGCTTAAGCCAAGGCTGTAAGGCGAATTGTTAAACCTTCTTGGTTTTGTATAGTCAATGGAAACACCCTATTCGTAGTATGACATTCCATTGGCTGTCACATCAATTGAAATATACCGACTGACTGGTAGTGTAAAAATCTATTACATTAGTTAGGTATATCCCAATACACCTACGTAACTGTGTTTCTTACACTTCAAGTCGAATCTCTAAAATTTCGACTTTTTGGTGCTCAAAAACATTTATGTTTGGCGGGCGATATGCGAACTTGCATTGTCGCGAAATGCGCGATGGATGTAAATATTGTAAATAGCAACACTTAATTCCAGAAATAAATGAGAGGAGACAGAATGCACTGTCTATGGTAAGGGAAAAGTTTTTCTATTGTAATGTAAGTTAACAGCGGCGGTCAAGTTAAGCACCTGCTTCTCTGAGAACAAAGTTGAGACCAGCGTTAGTGGCCCGAGATTCCAGTATCCCTTTCATGAACACAAGCTAAGTATTTAGAGTAATTGGCATTTCATTTAGTAACAAAATTACATACATAAAGTTATACAACGAGGTGTTAAAATGGTTACTTTAGATACAGCCCCCTTGGGCTGATTCTCGGCGTACGAGAATGGTATGTAAGTACAGCTTAGTTCATGGCAATAAAGGCCTCTAATAATAAGAATAGAGTTGAACGGTCTTGGTGAAGACTGTGTCATAAGTGTTTGGCAAGGTTAATGTCCCAGTGTGGCGAGCCCCACCAGAATTAGGACAGTTCCAGTGGTTGGCGTGCCCCACCATTTGGAAGTAGAGTTGAACGGTCTTGGTGAAGACTGTGTCATAAGTATTTGGCAAGGTTAATGTCCCAGTGTGGCGAGCCCCACCAGAATTAGGACAGTTCCAGTGGTTGGCGTGCCCCACCATTTGGAAGTAGAGTTGAACGGTCTTGGTGAAGACTGTGTCATAAGTATTTGGCGAGCTAAATGTCCCAGTGTGGCGAGCCCCACCAGAATTAGGACAGTTCCAGTGGTTGGCGTGTGCCCCACCATTTGGAGTAGAGTTGAACGGTCTTGGTGAAGACTGTGTCATAAGTATTTGGCGAGCTAAATGTCCCAGTGTGGCGAACCCCACCAGAATTAGGACAGTTCCAGTGGTTGGCGTGCCCCACCATTTGGAAGTAGAGTTGAACGGTCTTGGTGAAGACTGTGTCATGAGTATTTGGCGAGCTAAATGTCCCAGTGTGGCGAACCCCACCAGAATTAGGACAGTTCCAGTGGTTGGCGTGCCCCACCATCTTGGAAGTAGAGTTGAACGGTCTTGGTGAAGACTGTGTCATAAGTATTTGGCGAGCTAAATGTCCCAGTGTGGCGAATTAGGACATTACCAGAATTATATAATACAGCAGTAAATAAGAATAGATATAACTATACTACCACCTTAGGAGCAACCCCAATAGGTAACTAATATGTTATATACTTAGTGATTCAAGAAGAATCAGTGTATTAATTTCTGTACAGGTTTTGGAGTAATGTATGGCCTCCCCCTGCTAGTGGTAACCGAGGAGTGCTTGATCAATGGCCCTGTCTAGGAAGTCTTGATAAGGTAAGGATAATCACATTTACTCATTGTCAGGATCCTTTGATTGTTCTCACTATGCTCCTTGTGTTCATCAATTAGATTACAATAAATAAGTTATGCGAAGCAGATAATTTACTGGGTTATATTTAGGGAACTCAGGTCAGGTTTGTACTGAAGGGATCTTAAGGATCTATTACTAATAATCATAATTAAGTATGTGCTAATTCTACCCCTGTTGGTACATATTTATGGTGGAGGTGCTGGGATCAATTGATGAACAAAATTATAAAATAATAATCGTCATTCTTACTGGGAGCTGGTGAGTGATAGTTGAGAGGTTTCTTGGAGTGAATGTGGTCATCCTACCTCAAAGGCAGTGAATTCTATAAGACAAACTAGAGTGATGTCTAGTACCTAACATAACATGTAGTATGTGTGGTCTCTTACAAACAGTAAAGAATTTGTAAAGAAATACTACATTTAGTTTCATGTTCCAATGTGTTAAATGTGCTACAGAAAACAAAACTAATACTTAAAATAAATGTGTATCATTTCCTTAACGACATGGAAATTACAAGGAGAAAAAATCAAACTACAAACTAATCAAAGGATTTATTTTCTATTGAAAATTTTTGCTGTGCTCGACAGGATTAACAACATATATTTAATTCATCTAATCTATTATTATTATTGTGGTTCATGAGCAATAAAAGTATTGAGTATAGCAGGTACATTTAATATCTTTGGAGTATAGTATAGCTCATGTAACATATTCAGATAACTATAAAATTAGTAAATTAATATTAAATTAGTGCAAGCATCATTCCAAGTACTATTTGAGTCATATTCATTCATTTTAATTGCTATATTGGTTGCAGTGTTGACTTTTTTAAAGGGCAAATATTACATTTACACTTTAAAATAAATTTACAATTACTATGTTTATATATTAGAAAGGTCACTTATTGGAAAGTTATGTGTAAGAAAATCCCAATAGAAACTATTACTTGACAAAAAAAATAGTATAATTTGGTTGTTGGAGTCAATAAGAGAATCATGATTAATTGGAAACAAGAATTTAAAATTTAAGAATGACTATTGATAACAATGTTATCAACAAATGAAGCCTGAATAGTAACATAGTTTTATAAGATAAATAAATAAATAGTTTGTGGCATTGATTGTGTTTGTTCCTGTTCCTGTTATGTACATAAAATGGTCTTTATATTGCATTCTGTAGTTGCTTACTAAGCAATATGCCAAAGTGGGCAGGGTAGAGTCACATCCATGTCAACAGTGTAATAATGGTAATGTGGACAGGATTGTTGGCTAGTTCTAGTATTAGATCTAGATAGAAATGGAGAAGGGTCTCCCAATTTCTGAACAGATATACAGCTATCATTTTTTCTTTTCCTTGTATGTATGCATATAAGGGTTGTAACCAAAAGGAAAAATGATGTATACAGAATGTTGTAACTATATTAATTTGTCAATAAGAGCCTGTAGAGGTCTGTATTGAGTGAAGCAATTTGATTAGTGCTAAGTGCTGTACATAAGCTGCGTTGAACTATGTAGTTACTATAACTATTTACATTATACCTTAGGTTTTGTTTTTTTTGTTGAAGTTTTTGGCTTGTTGCTATTAGATTTGGGTGTGTACTACTATAATAGATCTTTGTTAAGCAAGTGACAGTTCAAATACAACTACTAATAAATTCATCAATAATTTATCAAATAATGGTATGATGAAGTGCGTCGATTGAATTAAAATTCGTAATAAATTCACAAATTAGTTGTTAATTGATTGAGAAATTAATTATAGTTAATATTAATAATTCCAGATTCAGTACACAACAATACCTCTGAATTTTTATTCGGTCTGAGCCTCTGAAAAAAAAAAAAAATATATAATAATAATGGAAGACATATACTTGACAAAGCTAAATAAATTTGTGTCAGGAATAAAGTGTTTGTCTAACAATTCTAGGGTCATCAGTACTTCAAAATCATGGAGTGACGAAGAGTATGAACAGGCTAAAATCACTTCCGCTAAGCTACAAGCTATAATATCTCGGTTCAATACAGAACTGTACCAATACTTTAATACAGCAACTAATCCAAATGCTGATGAAATATCAGTCATGACAACCGAGCAATTGGACGGTGAAGAAGCTTTAGCAGAATTAAATGCCCGTATTCAATCCAAACGAGATAAGACTAGTTTTTCATCCATTTCAAGCAATCCTGTTAATCGTGGCAAGTTGCCTGAGCTTAATCTACCTACATTTGATGGAAATGTCCTTCAGTGGACACAATTTTGGGATCAATTTAGTTCAAATATTGATCAAAGAGATTTGAGAGATGTGGATAAACTTCTATATCTGAAAGCATCCTTGAAAGGAGATGCGAAGACCATTTTGGACGGATTAGAAACTACCAATGACAATTACAAGATAGCCGTTGCCACTCTCACTAGCTGTTATGGTAGAAAGTCACAGATAATTGACGCACATTATTCAAGGTTATATAAACTGAAAAGGGCTGAAAACCCCGATGAATGTAGGAAAACACTAGACGACATTGAACGGCACCTAAGGATATTAAATTCTTTAGGAGAGAACACTGAACATAATCATTTGAGATTTTTAATAATGGAAAAATTCCCCGAAGATATTATATACGAATTGAAATTGAAATTAAAGGATGATTCAATTGAAGAATTACGAAAGGAATTACAAGTAGTGCTAATAGCCAGAGAAGACGCGAAAAGAACTTGTGAAGAAAGCAATAGCAAGAATAACAATTTCACAACTGAAATGCTTTTGGTACAAGAGTCGAGGAACAAGGAAAGGTCAAGACCAATTAAACGAGATATTACTAAGAAGGTCCATAAGAGAATCAAACCAACTCTAACTGCATTCAGTAAGACACAAAATAATAAACGCAAGCTCAAGGAAGTAGGAAACAGTTCTGCGCCTATTCCAAAGATCTCATGTATATTCTGTGGTGAAGAACACTTTAATGATGAGTGTACCAAAGTCAGAACGGTACAATGCAGGAAGGCAAAATTGAACAACCGCTGTTACATATGTTTTGGTCTAGGTCACTGTGCAAAGAAGTGTAAAAGGAAGGAAAGAACTTGTCCACATTGTGATAGACGAGGAGAACATAACAGAGCACTGTGTCCTAAGAAGGTACTCTAAGAAGGAAACCACCACCTCATTACACATAAATGAAGATTCACCCACAGTTCTACAAACAGCTATAGTTAATGCTATAGAAAGAAATAAGTCCGTACTAAAATGTCGTATACTCTTTGATTGTGGCAGTATGAGAAGTTATATCTTACAAAGAGTAGCTAAAACGCTTAATCTGGAACTTGAAGAGAAACAACATATTACAGAACTCTGAAGGGCATTATACAAGAAAGCTGGCCAATAACATATATGTGGATAATCTCCTTACAGGCGCAGAATTGGTAGATGAGGCGTTGAGTTTGTATTAAGAGGCCAAAGACAAATTTTCTGAGATATCAATGAATCTTTGAGATTGAAGTTCTAATTCGAAAGAGTTTCTAAGTCGCATACAGGATGCGTCATTAGAATCCACAGTCAAGATTTTAGGTTTAAATTGGGAGCTAAAGGACGACTCAATACATCTTAGAACTAAAGTCAATAAAAATAAAGAAGTTACAAAGAGAGGAATTCTTAAGACTATAGCGGCAATATACGATCCTTGTGGATTCAGTGTACCAATAGTACTACCAGCTAAACTACTTCTTCAAAAATTATGGAAAGAAAAGGTCAAGTGGGACAGTTCTCTATCGAATGAAGCAAAACAAGAATGGATGAACATTTTAAAAGACCTTAAAGAAATAAAATCAATAAGTCTGCCAAGAAATATAAATATACTAAATGAACACAAATCACAATTGCATTGTTTTACAGATGCTTCAAAGTAGCCTACGCAGCTGTGGTATACTTCGTACAAGGAGACAATATTCAATTTGTTATTGGTAAATCACGTCTTGTACCTATCAAAGATCAAGAAAATTTGAAGATACCGAAACTTGAATTACTAGGAGTTTTGATTGGAAATAGACTCATAAAATACGTCCTCAAAAGCATACAACTCGATATAACAGACATGATATTATGGACCGATAGCCAGATTGTAATAAGCTGGTTTTACTCAAATAAACTTTTAGAACCATTCGTGTCAAAAAGAATGGAAGAAATTAGGAAAAAATAAAAATCTTGTGTGAGATATGTTCCGTCAGAACTTAATCCAACGGACGCTGCTACACGACCAAGTAGCTCAAGAGAATAGAGAAACAGTTGGTTGAAGGGCCCCACCTTAAGACAAGATTCAAAAACTTGGCCAAAGAGTTCAAATGCTGAAGTCTCTCTTCTGCTGGCGGAGGGTCTGTCTATCACAGAGGTACATCAAGAGGCCAAACCATTATCTACCAAATTAAGTCCAATAACAAACCCAGACCCAGAGATACAAGAAATAAGGCAGCTACAAGAAGCAATTTTCACAGATGAAATACAAGGGAAGAAAACAGGTCTAGCTCGCAACCTAGGTTTATTCTGTGACACAAATAGAATCTTAAGATGTGACGGACGTCTCGCACATTCAGACCTATCCTATGACGCGAAACATCCTATACTCTTACCGAAAGAAAGTGAATTTACCGAAAGGCTAATAAAGGAAATCATGAAAAGAATCTTCATGTAGGTGTAGCTCATACTTTAAGTCTCATACGTCAGAAGTATTGGATACCTCAAGGTAGAACTAAGGTCAAACAAATATTAAGTAAATGTCCAAGATGCACAAAGCACGGAGGAGGTCCGTATGAATTGCCCAAGACTCCTGCATTACCAGTAGAAAGAGTAAAGTATACAAGCTCATTCGCATATACTGGAGTAGATTACTTTGGGCCAATGACTGTAAGAACAGAAAACGGTCTAAAGAAAAGATGGATCTGCCTGTTTACCTGCTTTGTGATAAGAGCAATACATTTAGAAGTTGTCAAGGACCTAACCACTAATGAATGTCTCATGGCATTTAAAAGATTCATTGCTACAAGAGGGGCTCCAATTCTTATAATGACTGACAACGCCGCGCAGTTTAGATTGTTAGGAGAAGTACTACTAACAGGAGAAAGAAATTTCAAAAGTGACATAAAATGGAAATTTATTCCACAACTTGCACCTTGGCATGGAGGTGCATACGAAGACTAGTAGCAATTGTAAAACATTGCTTAAAGAGAACGCTTCAAAAACATGTGCTTGATGACAGTCAACTTTAACGATCATCAAAGAAGTAGAAGCGGTTATTAATAGTAGACCTCTCACGTATGTAGGATCAAATGTAGAACACATACTGAAACCTGCGGATTTCCTAACACCGGGAAAGTGTTTAAGTATAGAAATACTCATGGAGGGTCTACCAATTTCCGGATCAGTTATCAAACAACAACTTATAGAAGGTTGGAATCGCGGAAACAGGATAATGGATGAATACAAAGAAATGTTTATCAACCAGTACTTATTGAGTCTTAGAGAAAGATATAGAAACTCACCCAAACAAGCGAGGGTGAAGTTTCATGAAAGTCCAAAGGTTGGAGATATAGTGCAAATAAAGGGCGAAACCAAAAATAGAGAAACTTGGAAGGTAAGAAATTCGGAATTATTAAAGGGAAAGGACGGTTTGTGTGGGACTGCAAAGGTGAAAGCTGGAGATATTGAGTTCATAAGATCTATAGCACATTTATATCCTCTGGAAGCTGATGAGGATGCATCATTTCAATATTCTACAAGGGAATCCCTAGTGAATGTAGATGATGTCGTACGCATCGATACTGAACATATCAGTCAGACCGTACGGTCTCGTACGGTCATTAAGAACTGAAGATAGTAAGATAGTAACACCTATTTTACTACAAATGAAGGTGACTATAAGGATCACGAATTAGACAAGGCTGATGAAGGTGTATTACTGATGGACCCAAGAGAGTTGTTGGAAGATACAAGTTTGACACAAATTATAGACAATACGCCAGAACATGTTGCTTCTGGTACAGAAACAGACATAAATAATGAAGTGGCGTCAAGTCCTCAGACTAAATCGAGTGATCAACGACGAGCAGCTGCGGTCCAGGCTATAGAAAGAATCAATAGATGGACTCGAGAGCTAATGTCAAGTATCAATTAAAGTTTAAATTTAAAAGAGAGGCGGGAGTGTCGCGAAATGCGCGATGGATGTAAATATTGTAAATAGCAACACTTAAGTCCAGAAATAAATGAGAGGAGACAGAATGCACTGTCTATGGTAAGGGAAAAGTTTTTCCTATTGTAATGTAAGTTAACAGCGGCGGTCAAGTTAAGCACCTGCTTCTCTGAGAACAAAGTTGAGACCAGCGTTAGTGGCCCGAGGATTCCAGTATCCCTTTCATGAACACAAGCTAAGTATTTAGAGTAATTGGCATTTCATTTAGTAACAAAATTACATACATAAAGTTATACAACGAGGTGTTAAAATGGTTACTTTAGATACAGCCCCCTTGGGCTGATTCTCGGCGTACGAGAATGGTATGTAAGTACAGCTTAGTTCATGGCAATAAGGCCTCTAATAATAAGAATAGAGTTGAACGGTCTTGGTGAAGACTGTGTCATAAGTGTTTGGCAAGGTTAATGTCCCAGTGTGGCGAGCCCCACCAGAATTAGGACAGTTCCAGTGGTTGGCGTGCCCCACCATTTGGAAGTAGAGTTGAACGGTCTTGGTGAAGACTGTGTCATAAGTATTTGGCAAGGTTAATGTCCCAGTGTGGCGAGCCCCACCAGAATTAGGACAGTTCCATTGGTTGGCGTGCCCCACCATTTGGAAGTAGAGTTAAACGGTCTTGGTGAAGACTGTGTCATAAGTATTTGGCGAGCTAAATGTCCCAGTGTGGCGAGCCCCACCAGAATTAGGACAGTTCCAGTGGTTGGCGTGCCCCACCATTTGGAAGTAGAGTTGAACGGTCTTGGTGAAGACTGTGTCATAAGTATTTGGCGAGCTAAATGTCCCAGTGTGGCGAACCCCACCAGAATTAGGACAGTTCCAGTGGTTGGCGTGCCCCACCATTTGGAAGTAGAGTTGAACGGTCTTGGTGAAGACTGTGTCATGAGTATTTGGCGAGCTAAATGTCCCAGTGTGGCGAACCCCACCAGAATTAGGACAGTTCCAGTGGTTGGCGTGCCCCACCATTTGGAAGTAGACTTGAACGGTCTTGGTGAAGACTGTGTCATAAGTATTTGGCGAGCTAAATGTCCCAGTGTGGCGAATTAGGACATTACCAGAATTATATAATACAGCAGTAAATAAGAATAGATATAACTATACTACCACCTTAGGAGCAACCCCAATAGGTAACTAATATGTTATATACTTAGTGATTCAAGAAGAATAGTGTATAATTCTGTACAGGTTTTGGAGTAATGTATGGCCTCCCCCTGCTAGTGGTAACCGAGGAGTGCTTGATCAATGGCCCTGTCTAGGAAGTCTTGATAAGGTAAGGATAATCACATTTACTCATTGTCAGGATCCTTTGATTGTTCTCACTATGCTCCTTGTGTTCATCAATTAGATTACAATAAATAAGTTATGCGAAGCAGATAATTTACTGGGTTATATTTAGGGAACTCAGGTCAGGTTTGTACTGAAGGGATCTTAAGGATCCATTACTAATAATCATAATTAAGTATGTGCTAATTCTACCCCTGTTGGTACAGCATTGTCATGTTGTAGTATACGATGTCTTGGATTGTTTTTCGGAAGTCGGTAATGACTTGTGGCAAACAAACAGTGATATACTGGTTAGCGATAACCGTCTTGCGATCTTTAAGTACAATAGTGGTGACGTGACCACCCTTTGCCACAAAGGAGGCAATCATGTTTTTTGAAGTGCTATGTGAGCGTATGAACTTGGTCGGGTTTTGGCTCATCCTGGAAGACTGCTGCTTAGAATCTATATCCTAAGCATATATCTAAGCCTCGCTAGTACTAACCATATCATAAACATGCTTGACTTCCCTTAATTGAATCGCTGCAGAGTTTTGTGGCACCAACTAACACGGGCTGCTTTTTTGGTAGTCGCTAAAAAAATGTGGTATCCAACAGAAGATCAACTTTCTTAAGTCAAGTTTTTCATGTAGAATTTTTTGGACAGTGGTCCCTGAAATGCCCGCGGATACTTCTATTTCACGATATGACACATGACGATCTTTGAGGATTAGCTGCCGCACGGCTTCAATATTCTCTTGCGTCGTTTTTTGGACGACGTTCACGTGACTTGTCACTGAGGCTAGACTGCCGACTTTGAATTCTTAAATACCAGCGTTCTATATATACGGGGTAACCATCCCGTATATACCAATCGTAAAACCCGAGGACCCAAGCAAGGAAATAAGTATAATAATTTTACCGACGTGCGACGGAAAACATATCCTTCCTGTGGGAAATTCGAATATAACGCGGGCGAAGCCGCGGGCGGAAAGCTAGTTTTATATAAAAAAAAATATATAATGTGCGTAAATCAATTATTACTGTTAAAACTTCTATAATTATATAAATGAAACAACATAACATACATATATAAAGTAAGGTTACTTAAAAGGTTGCTAAGAAGAAATATATTTTATTAGTCTAAGCTTACATCGGAGTCGGGAGTATCTGAATCGGTGACGGATATTATTAAAGATGACTTCATTAAGTTGTCAATATGGATGTCACAATCCCATATGTCCATAGTCATAGACATAATGTCCCTTTTGTTTTATTCTCGAACTTCGACCAGTCTTCAGGTCTCTGCCACAAGAGGTCTCTTCCTGCTACAAGAGGTCATCAATATGGATGGTTTAGATCTTTGCTGTCGTATGACACCTATGGGTGGATATGGGTCAAACTGCGAGCCTATATGGAAAGGATATCATTAGGTAGATATTTAAAAAATGAAAACCGCTATGTTTTCTAAGCTTTATTAAAATAAAAATGGTGTAGATTGTTTTTCACAGAATTTTCACAGAATTTTATCATAAAGGATAAACATTTTTCAAATTCAATTATGATTAATATTTAATTGTATTTTTAATATTTGTATTTTCTATTATGTATGTGTTTGTTTACATTGTTATTGTTTTTAATTATAACGATCCACCAAATTATTTTCGATTGCCAAAGTTTCCTCATTCAAAGACTTGTGCTGGTTCAAGGTGTTCGTTATAACATATAACTATTAAATTATAACGTTATAAAAATTAAGTGATAACACCTAATACAAAATCATAACTTTAACTGCTACTGTTAAATAACTAGTAATAAATGAAACCAAATGCTTGACTTAGCGACATCTAGTGTAGTTGAGAAGAACTGCCAAATCACACCAAATCCAGCGTGGACTGGCAAGATGGCGCTACAACGGTCATTCAAAATTGAACTCTATTTCCATTATTTACGTGTGTCCAAAAATTTATTTGGATAGACTTTATTGAGTTGTCAATAATGACTAGATTATAATAAGCAAATCAGGTTGTAACTTACAACATTCAATTTAAATGATGTTATTTTTCTGCTATATTTTAATTTAAGCCCCCAGTAATGTGCGAGGATTGACGTTCGGAGTTTCATGTGCTCGGGATTGTGCATTTCGTTCGTAAATTGACCAGTTTAATGTTGTAAATATACAATTTAGATAGGTATTAAAATTAAATAGCAAATATAGTATAAAATAAGTGTTATAATTATAGCAGAAAAAATAACATAATATTTAAATGTATCATAACGTCATGCTACATTATATAACTTAAGCAGATTAACACACCTCTAGTGCTGGCTAGTGAACTCAGTGTTACCAATGCATGTGCATTGGTAACACAAGTGTGTTTCTTCCTCCCGCCCGCCGCTACTCAACGTTTTACTAAAAGATCCAACATCCTATAAACCTATTTATAATTACTTAAAAAGTACAGTTCAAAACAAACAATTTAAATGACGAAATTTAATGAAGTGAAGTGTCGTGATGCCAAAGTAATGAACATTTTCCAAATATGTTATGACTTAAAGGTCTATGTTACCAGGTCATAAAATTAAAAAAAAAACGACATATATTTTAAACTAAAATAACATGAGCGTCTTACTTTCAATGAATAACTCATCTATTTATAATATTATATCTACTTTTTTATTAAATATTAGTATTAAAGTATAAAATGTTATATCTACTGTCCTTGGTCCTTAAAATCCGATAACCGATTGCACAACCAATCTTTCCGTTTCCCTATCTTTTACCCTCGTCCGTGGCTGATGTACAAGCCGTGCAAGCCAAAAATGAAGAAAAAAAAAACTAAAATAAAACATTATTGTTTTTTATAACGAAACTCTTTTTGATTGTGCAATTACTTAAGTCAATGAGCCAAGTTAATTATGTTTTGATATTGTGGTTATTGTGATAGCAACGGTTTTAGTATCGGCTCTCAATAATTTTAAATTTTTATATAGTTTTAATGTTTTCTGTGCGTCTGGGTTAAGTGTTTGTTACAAGTGGTAGTTGTTTCAAGTTAAATAATATTTTTTATTTTCAGCTTTCAAAATTTTGCTGTAATACCCTGCTGGCTGAACCCATTAAGGATCGGTTAGCCCTGTAAATTTTAATGTCTGATCCTCTGGATCCGGGTGGGGGAGATTGGGGTGACGCTGATTCATCGCCGCCTCTTTTCTCGCCCCTAACGGACACAGATGTCGAAAATCCATCTAGTAATTCTCGTAAACGTGGCCCTTCCGATCAAAACTCAGTGCTGCCGTCAAAAAAAACGAGTTTAGTTCAGGCCACTGCGTCTATCCAATCTACCTACGTCTGCCCTGACCTTATTAATAAGAAAAAATACTCTGAAAATGATTCCGCGCCTTTCATTGTCTACATTAATAAACTCTCTTCAGACCCCTCATCAGGAGCTGTTTTACACCCAATTAAATTCGGTCAGTTCTTACACAAAAATAATATAAAGAACATTAAACCTGATGGTGTGAAGCGCATCGGTAGAAACCGTATTTCCGTCGAGTTTAAATCGTACAATGATGCTAATGCCTTTCTAGATCACCCAGCACTTGCATTAGCCAAATATGAGGCTCTCATCCCAAGCCATCATATTACGAGAATGGGCATTGTTCGTCAAGTCCCGGTAGAATGGTCTTTGGAGGAAATAGTAGATGCTATTGAAATCCCGCAAGGTTTCGGATCCATTGTTAGGGCCAGAAGACTGAACAGGAAGACATTTACAGATGGCTCTCCAGTGTGGATTCCCACTCAAACTATTGTGTTTACTTTTGCAGGACAAAAGCTTCCTCCATATGTTTACTGTTTTTACACCTCTCTTCCGGTTGAAACCTACATTCTCCCCACTATTCAGTGCAATAAATGCTGCAGGTTTGGTCATATCCAATCGCAGTGTCGTTCTCTGCCTCGCTGCTTTGTATGTGCCCAGCCGCACGACGGATCTTCATGCTCTCAGGTCACTCCTACTTGCCTCCTTTGTTTAGGCAATCATAGAGCTAATAACCCAATATGTCCTGAACACCATAGACAAAAACAATTAAAAATTATAATGTCCCAAGAAAACATAACCTACTCTGAAGCTTCGGTTAGAGTTCCCCGAGTAAGAAAATCCTTCACAGATACTGTAAGATCCGGATTTATCGAGCCTGTTCTTTCTGACTCATCTCTCCCTCCTTCAACTCAACCGTCTCCTTCCATACCCACAAGTTCTTCTTACCGCAAAACAGTTTACGTTACAAAAAATCTTCCCAAATCAGCTGCTAGCCCAGGTTATGATAGACAGGCCCTCTCTAACATTGTTAGGTCTCCCAGCTTTCAATCCCCAGATGGACATTGTCTGCAGAATGGTAACCATAGACAAGACAACAATGATCACTTCATTGAAATGCTTTTGGCATCGGCCATAAGTATTCTTAGTCGTTTTGATGATATTGAATTACCGTACAAAATCCGTGAACAACTGACTCAGCTCTCTAAATTTATTACTCTTAATGGCTCAAATTCTTCAATGGAATTGTCGAAGCATTAAAAATAAAAAAAATGAACTACTTTTTTTAATCAATAAATTCTCTCCCGTCGCTTTTGCTATTCAGGAATTGAGACTTAAGCCAGGTAACCATTACCGCGTTTCTGGTTATTCCTGTCTCCGTGACGATAGAAGTGATGGTCACGCGGGTGCCGCGTTATTTATTTCCAAAGATTATACTTTTAGTCAGATTCTGTTACCCCAGCACAGTGAATCTATTAACGCTGTCGCTGTAAAAATGTTGAATTTTTCTATTATCTCGGTGTACATCCCTCATCCAAACCCCTCATGTGTTTCAGAGCTATCCATCATTCTGTCATCTATTCCCCCTCCGCTTTTAGTTCTCGGTGACTTTAACATTCATCACACATCATGGGGCTCACACTATTGTGATCATCTGTCATCATCGTTCTTAGAGGTGTGTGACAACTTGAACCTCTGCGTCCTAAATGATGGATCTCCCACTCGTAGGGTCCTTCCTTCGCAAAACCCGAAAAGTGTAATAGACCTGTCACTGTGCTCCCCGTCTCTTTCCTTAACGTTATCGTGGGCTGTACTTTCAACTTCACATGGTAGTGATCATTTTCCGATTATTCTCTCTATGCCTTCTAATGGCAGATCGCGAGATCTTCCCTGTCCTCGTCTTAAGTATAGTCTGTGTAATGCTGACTGGGACTCATTTAGTGCTGCATTAGATCAAGAAATTCAAATTCTTCCTCAATCTAATTTAGAAAATGTGCATTCTGTGTATTTGAATTTTAGACAAGCTCTCTTGACAGCTGCTGATAAAACGCTCAAGATCAAAAATATATGTAGGAGAAAGGTTTCCTCTCCTCCCTGGTGGGACACCGAATGCTCCATTATATGTAAGGCACGAAAAGTCGCGGAATTGGAATATGCAAAAAATATGACTGAATCAAACTTTATTAAACTTCGTGCTTCTGCTGCAAAAGCTACTAGAGTCTTATCTTTAAAAAAAAAAGAAGGTTGGCACAAGTTTTGTGAGGCCCTCTCACCCAGATCGCATCCATCTTTAGTTTGGAGAAACATTAAAAGATATAGATGCTCACTTTCCTCTACAACTAATATTACATCTAATGATTCATCAGTTTGGTTTGATAAATTTTGCCAGAAGATTGCCCCTCCTTCAGTCCCCTCCCTTGGTGAGATTGAGACATATCGTAACGATTCTGCCCATATTTCTTTGGAGGAATTTGACTCTCCATTTTCTAGAGCTGAGCTCTATGCTGTATTGGAAAATCTTAAAGATTCGGCCCCTGGGGTTGATGGCATTCCTTACTCCTTTATTTCCAAAAGTAGCAATTTCACAAAGGATTTCTTTATCGATCTTGTTAATAACATTTTTATTACTGGTATTCCCCCTGATGACTGGAAAACCCAAATCATCATTCCTGTATTAAAGCCTGGTAAACTGGCCTCTGATTACAATGGTTACCGTCCTATAGCTCTTTCTTGCACTATGGCGAAAATTGCTGAGCACCTAGTCAAGAACAGACTAGAATGGTTTGCGGAGAGAAAAGGGCTACTGGCAAAAAGCCAATTTGGGTTTCGCAAAGGAATGGGCACCATGGACAGTTTGAGCATCTTCTCGATAGATATGTGGATCAGTCTCTCCAGGCGAGAGAATGTTATAGGGGCATTTCTCGATGTTTCAGGTGCTTATGATAACGTGTTACTTCCTATTCTTAGAAACAAATTACTGAGTTTTAACATTCCTGTTCGATTGGTGAATTTTATTTTCAATCTTTTTTCTTGCCGTAATATACAAATTAGTTCTAATAATTTTATTTCTTCACCGAGAACGATATGGAAAGGTCTCCCTCAAGGATCTGTCTTAAGTCCGTTTCTTTATAGTCTGTACACATCCGATCTTGAGCTCTCTGTAAATTCATTCTGTAATGTACTACAATATGCTGATGATCTAGCCCTATATGTAGCTAACTCTAATGCTCAAATTGCTTCCTCTCGCCTTAATATGGCTCTTTCCTATCTTTCGGACTGGTTATCAAATCATGGTTTATCGCTTTCTGTTGAGAAAAGCTGTGTTGTAACTTTCTCGCGTCTAAGGAATATTCCTAATGTATCTATAGAACTTATTGGAAAACCCATTCGCAACTGTAATTCTGTGAGATTTTTGGGAGTATTTTTTGACTCAAGGATGTCAGGTGCCTTTCACATTGCTCATGTTCTCAAAAAATGCGAGAAAAATATTAATATTCTTCGCTCTTTATCTGGTGTATGGTGGGGATCTCATCCGTTCTGTCAGAAAATTCTGTACAATGCGATTATCCGCAGTCATATAGATTACGGATCGTTTTTATTGGATCCATGTCTTAAATCAGCTCTTGGCAGTTTAGATCGGATTCAATCCCGTTGTCTGCGCATAATTTTGGGTGCATGAAATCGTCCCCCATTAATGCTCTTCAAGTAGAGTGTTGTGACCCCCCTTTAGCAATCAGAAGGCAATATTTGGCGGATAATTATTTTTTCAAAGCTATTCAGTATTCTAATCACCCTCTTATCGAAAAACTGCATCAACTCTCTGACTATATATCATTTGACAATTACTGGCATCATAAGGCGCCTCCGTGCCTTTTTAATAGTTTCATCAAATTTCTCCAGCTACCTAATCCAGTTTATCAATGTTCCTTGTTCCCATTATTTAATAAACCTTTCCAATCATTGTTTCATCAACCAGAGATAGAAATCGATTTTGGTCTCCATAAGGATACAGTCAATGCTCAAGCTGCTTTTCAATCTATTATTGATCGGAAGTTCAGTGATTGGCGTCTAATATTTACAGATGCTTCGAGATTGTCGCTAGAAAACTGCGTTGGTGCTGCGGTGTGGATCCCATGTCGTCAAATATTTTTAAAATTTAAATGTCCTCCCTCTTCTTCTGTCTTTTCAGGAGAAGCTATTGCAATCCTGGAGGCTCTTCGTTTTGTGGAATCCCACAATCTAAATTTTTCAGTCATATTATCAGACTCAAAAAGTTGTTTACAAGCAATTAAATCAAATCCATTTAAGAGTAAATCCAAATTCCCGTTGATTTTAGAGATTAGAGAAATTTTATATCGCTGTCATCTCCAACGAACAAAAGTCGTGCTTGCGTGGATCCCAAGTCATTTGGGCATTGAAGGCAATGACACAGTAGACAGAGTTGCTAAGGATGCCACTCATAGCGGCTGCCTTAGTCACTATGTAACATATTCTCATGACCTATTAGGTCTGGCAAGACAGCGAATGACCTCTTCATGGGATATTAAATGGAGACAATCCAGCAGTGTTGTAGGAAGGCATTATGCTCAAATTCAAAAGGAAATTCCTTCTAAACCTTGGTTTTTTAAATTTAAGCAGGCCTCTAAAATTTGCATATCTACTATATGTCGGTTACGTCTTGGGCATGCAAGTACACCGGTGCACTTGAAAAAAATAAGGGTTAAAGACAGCTCCCTATGTGAGTGTGGTTTGGACGAAGGTTCGGCTGATCATATATTTTTCGATTGTACAAAATATTCATATTCTTTGTATGATGTCATTCCCCCTTATATCCCTAAGCCGTGTCAATTTAACTCTCTTCTTTCTTATGTTAATTCACCCTTCATCAATATTCTTTGTCATTATTTATTCTACAATCGTATTAAACTTTAATTGTACCTATCTTTTTATTCTCTGATTTGGTTTCCGCTCTTTAACTTTTTTATATATTTCTTTATAGACAGCGAACAGGGTATATTGTTTTTTTATTGTCTTGTTTAATTTTAATTTTGCATACACTTGTACTTTCACGGCCTGGATAATAACATGAGTCGCGCTACTTTAATTAAAAAAAGTATTCTAAGCTAAAAAACTCGAGGTTGGCGAAATCCTATGGGCACCGCCATCAAACCCAAAAGAAGAAGAAGAAGAAATATGTTTTAATTATTAACTTGATTTTCCTTCCTAAGGAATTAAATCTGTACTGTCTATTAATTTTACTTGTTATTTGTGTTTCAACAGTTATACCTGGAGGTAAAATTAATATTAATTTTAACTTTCACAAAATTATTGAATTATTTAATTTTAATATTGTTTGCAGCCAACGACTTACATTTTTACGATGGAACTTCTTCAGCTGATATTATATCGGGTGATGTCTTTTTTGAAATCATCGAGCCGCATGAATTGCGGTACTCGTATCGAATAAGACCTGCTAAAGATTTTGGGACTACTTTTGTAAGTAAACACCTAGTTTTTAACATTCTTTACCCATATAGTTAAATATATATGCCTTAAAATTTACTTTCCAATGAATATGTGGCCATAACAACTTAGCAATAATGCAGTAAATGACCTGACTAAGAGGAGCTCAAATATGAAAGTGTATGGATCAGAACTCCTAATAGCCATTCCAAATAAATATCGGATTAGCCAATGTCTAAGAAAACCATTTAGCAGAATGGAGAACCAATCAAGGATGTAAATCAACTAAATATGCAAACCTGGTGGCAAAGATATAGATACTAAAATAAAACACTGTTTCCTAAACAACTATTTATTGACAATAGGGAAGACAGGTAGCCCTTGATAGAAATGGTGTATGAACCTAGATGAAATGCTATGGCACAATTTTATGAAGTTCAAAACTGTAGCTGATCAATCGATTAAACTTTTTACTCCCCAGGATCCCCACCAGATGCATGCCAATTTTAATTACAGGCTGCTGGCATTTTGGGAGGAACTGGAAAGGTTTAACTAAAGGAGTTAGCATATGACGCATAATGGTCCAATTAGCCCAGCCAAACTAATATCACAGTTCCCATTGAGTCGTAGAACCTACACAAATTATGTTACAGGATTGGTTAACCATGTTGGCCCGGAGTAGATTGGTTGAAGTTCTTCACATGTTTATATAAATTATCTCATGATGTTTTCGTTCACCATATCACCATCAGATGTACATACAAAATTTGAAAACCAGAAACAAATTGGCACATGGCAGTATTAACCCTGAGGCCTCTTAATTTTCAGATTCAAAATTCAGTGCAGAGATCACAAAGCCACAGATGTTCTCAATACATATACTGAGGGTTATAAATTAATTCAAGGGCTTGTTACTGTTTTCTTTGATCTACAGAATTACATAATCCTCTTTTCTTTAGAAGGAAATGGAGGATTGAGATGCTTGTAGTATAGTATATCAAAGAGAAGAGGATTTGTAATACAATGTCATCATAGACATAGTTCGTCCTACAGTAAGAAGGTACCTTGTACTCAGTGGGACAAGGGCCAGTACCACACCTGTTCGTTATTATCTAAGATTTTTTTTGCCTCATTTTGAACTAAAATACACATGTCTACATTGTATGTAGACATGTGCATTATTTTATGATATAAATAATGTATATTTATATATTTTTGTTTTATTCTAGAATGAAAGTTTGACATTTGAGAAAGCACATCTGGTTCCAACAGTACCTTTACACAGTTGTTCTGACATCTTAAACTATGAAGACGTTGTTGGACATATTGCTTTGTCTGAAAGAGGGTAAGTTTCATTTGAATGAAGTTTATCAGGTTATTTTCATATGAAATCAAATCCATGAGATTTTAATTATGTGTTATAAAAATATACAGTAAGAAGTTAGGTTTTTTACACTTACTCTGTCTGATTTATTACCGTATCTTTCAACAGATAAACATTAGTATAAAATAACGTTGTTTATCAAAGAATGCGAAACAGGGTCTTCATACTATTTGGTCCTTAAGTCCTTTGCTATTGAAACTGGGCTTATAGGGCCATTATACATCTATGTCGATGGTGTGTCTTAGTCACACACTATTTCTGGGGTTGTAATTCAACCTGCCTATTTAACCAGCGGGTTAGTTTGATTAGTGGGCATAGCGAAGTAGCGATGGGATAAATATGTGTTGTGGGTGTCTTTATGAAGTATAGAGAATGACACTCTGAGGTGTAAATGCGAGAGTACCATGGAGCATCCATGGTTAGGCATAGGAAGTGAGACCATTTGGATCATATAGTGTATATGCAGTATTTAGGAATATGGGTGAATACTATCCATGTGCAAATCTTAATCTCATTAAGATTACAAGTTTTGTGGATTTGCATAGGACGAATGCAAGTTTTGTGATATAAATATTATATCGCTCATCCAAAAGAATATTGACATAATTACGTTTTTGCGATTTTTCAGGAGAGCGTTTTAAAAGTTTGACATCGAAAATATTGTGTATTTCCAATCATTCTATCGATATATTTTAATAGTTATGTTGTATTACTTTTTTAACAATAATATTACATAAAAAGTTTGCGAGAAACCTCAAGATAATTATTAAAAAATACCAAATGAAACAAACCGGACGTACATTTATGACATTTTGTAATTTAAATTACAATTATGGCATTATACCAGGTTTGGATATGGGAATAAATCATGAATTTAAACTAAATAATTCTTAATTTGTTTTATTTTTATAATACATTTTATGAACTTGAAACGTAAACTTTTTCAAAAGCTTAACTAATTTTTTTTTATAAAAATCTTAACATAAGAAAACAAAAATAAACTGTTATTAAACAATTCTAAGTAAATAATAAATGACAGTGACTCTCTCTGTCGGAAACTAATGGAACAAAAATTCTGTCGTTTTTACCACAGATAAAACGTGCAAAACACGAAGTTATGGTATCAAAAACTCATTTTCGATTTTTTGGTAATTATGTTAATATTCTTTTGGATGAGCGATATGTAATATTTATACTTTGTTTGCATATGAGTTCATAGATATGATTGAGGACAGAAAATGTTTTGTTTGTTCTGTTCTTGATTTAGTATATAAGAGGATTGAAAGTTAGTTGGGACTAGAGGGTAATGGCCTATTTATTTGACCCAGCTCCCTTAGGTGATGGACTTATGAGGTCGGTTGCCAAATGTTTCGATATGTAACTCACGTAGAGAAATATCACATAAAAATAGAATAGTAGTGTAGTAGGCATGGATCTTTAATAGCTGCTTTGTCATTTTTGTTAGCTTGTAATATGCAAATCCTTCTATCATGCTTTACTTATATAATGCATGTAATTTAAATTTGCTCAAACAATACATTTGTTTATATGTAATAAATATGTAAACAAATGTATTGTTTGAGCAGTTATCAGGAAGATGAATGTAATATATATTGTTATGAAAAACTCAATTGTTATGGATTTCCATACATCTATGCGAGTCCAGGCTGGCAATCTTGATTTTAGTCAAAGATAGTTGTCAAAATGAACATATTACTACCACATTTGAGTAAAAAAATAAATAAATGGTACATATGCATATTGGACCTGTACTCTGCATGCTTTCTTTAATACTAACCCAGGTGACCTTTTTGAATGAACATTTGTGATTTGATTTGACATTTATGTATGTAATTATTTTAAATTTTAGGGAATGTTCCTTCGTTTATAAGGCATCCATGGCACAACAAGCTGGTGCAAGAGCAGTGATCATAACAGAATTTATTGACAAAGGGGATGACTCATTAGACCACCTTATTGAAATGGTAGATGACAAGTAAGTGGTAATGTGGCATTATGGTAGTAGTAGTGGGGTAGTATTATTGGAAATTTATTAATTTGTCAATATGTAAATAGTGGGGTAGTATTATTGGAAATTTATTAATTTGTCAATATGTAAATTTTCTTTGTAAGAGCTTTATCAGGTAACAGTCATAGGCTCTAGGCAAGGTAACATTCACCAGTTAGCCAGTTAGTATCTTTACAAATTGTAGCTATGTGTTGTGCTGATGTATAAATTATATTATTCTGTATTGAGTTGATTGTTGGCTCTTGGTGGAACTTATTATCCTACATGTTGAATAAAACTTTTGTACTGTTCCACTAATTTTAATTATTATCGACCTGACCGGTTTCGCTTTACAGCATTTTCAAAGGTGTTAAAGTACACATTTGTTCGTGTTTACGCTTCTATCTAAAAATTCGTTTTAGTTCTATCTAAAAGTTAGTTTTTAGATAGAAGCGTAAACACGAACAGCTGTGTACTTTAACACCTTTGAAAATGCTGTAAAGCGAAACCGGTCAGGTCGATGATAATTAAAATTAGTACAAGAGTACAAGAGTTTTATTCAACATGTATAAATTATATTATTGTAAAGTTCCATTAAAATCCATTCTGTAATTTTTTTTGTGAAAGAGTAACAAATATCCATACATACTTACGGATATAGTAGATATGCCAATATAAATGTAGTAAAATTTTAATTATACAATAATAAATTGATAAAAGAAATAAATTATGATGTTATTAACAGTGATATGGCGCCGTATTTAGGTAAATTGGTGTTAGCTAGTCAGGTGGGTTCCTTAATCCGCTAATCAAACAGTAAATATACAAATGCCCTTGTGGGGCATTGAATCCTACAATTTTTTTTTTTTTTTTTTATTTTTTATTTTATTTTATTTATTTTTCTCCACAATCTTACAATAACAAAAAATGATCTTAAACCTAATGGCAGACCTTAAAACTACTTTACTGTTTAAGATTGAAGAGACTGGTGGCTGAACTAAGCTAATTTAAGCCTGTGTCTCAGTCCACCAGAGCTCTCTCAACTTGGAAGGGTACATTAAAATTATGTTTACCAATAGGTTGTAAAATAAATTGTTTGTATATGTACATGCAATATACGAAAATTTAATATTACAACATTAGATGTTTTATATCGTAGTAAGTATGTAAATAATACCTGTCTGTACGTATCCAATATTTAAATAACAGGTACCTCTTATTTATACGCCAGCAAATGACTCCCGAGAGTCAAATTTGGTATATACTCTTGTATGGACGCTATGCAATAATAGAATTTTAACAATAATGATTAAACAAACAATAAACAGTAATGAATTATAATTGATTAATAAGTAAGTAGGTACTTGTTTGGATTATACAGTATACAGTAAGTATGGATTTATGGAAGTTGGTCATATTAGCTATTAAAGTTGTGTAAAGGGGAAAGTTTATTTAATTGGTACCATTAGATCTTCGGTTTCCAGATAGGAAAGATTTTGTAAATATTGTGTAACTTTTGATTTCAAATGAAATCTAGTCAGTGACACAATACCCAATCTATGATGTAGCCTATTATATAAGAACGGACCCAAAAAGCAATTAAATCTGTGTGAGTATGAGGTTTTGAATAAGCTAGAACGCGCGACAAGGTGAATACGACGTGAACTAGATGTACCTGCAGGAGGAGTTATCTTATGTTGATTCAGCACAGTATAAAGTATAAAAAGCTGTCTAACTGTGAGTACTTGGCAGACTTGGTATAACTCTCGTGTTGGAAAGAGAATAGGCTTGTTGAGACATACTTTTAATAATGCTCTTTGAGCTCTCTCTAGTTTGATGAGCCACGATTTTGATGCTCCGCCCCAGGTTGTGTTGCAATATATCAGTATAGATTGACCTAGGGCTTTATAGACAGATAAGATAATCTTAGAGTGAGCTGCGTGACGAAGGTTTTTAAATACGTATATTAACTTGCGCATTCTTCCAGAAATGAGATCGATGTGTGGTTGGAATGAAAGTCGGTTGTCTAATATGACTCCAAGGTATTTGATGGTTTGAGAGCAAGTAAGAACTGGGCAGGAGCATGATGATTTTGGATCAGTGGGATGTGAGTGAGCAATTATACTGTGTTTATTTATGATGTTACGTGAAATACCTCGTAAAGAAAAAGGGATGTAAACTGTTTTTTGTGTATTAAGGGTAAGAAGATTACTACGTAGCCAGTCTGACACAATATCAAACCCAACCTGGGCGCAGCGGATAGCATCTTCCCAAGAATCTGAGGAAAAAACAAGGGCAGTATCATCGGCAAATGAGAAAATATCACCATTTGGTAGATTTAAGTTAGGGAGCTCATTGATATATACCAAAAATAATGTTGGCCCAAGAATACTTCCCTGGGGAACTCCCCAGCTCATAGGGAGAGGGCCACTGCAATATTCCTCAATTTTAACGGACTGAGTTCGATCCGTTAAGTAGCTTGCAATTAACATCAGCTGAGTTCCTCGCACACCCACAGACTCCAGTTTATTAAGAAGGATAGGTATTGACACGGTGTCGAAAGCTTTCGCGAGATCTAAAAAGATTGAAACGCATTTCTTGCCTTTATCTTGATTTCTAACTATATAGTCTATTAGATCGTTTACAGCATGTGTGGTTGATTTGCCTTTTCTAAAACCATATTGTCTGGGTGAAAGTACATTTGCCTTTTCAAGGAAGCAAGTTAATTGGTTGTTGACAACTCGCTCTAGAACTTTCGATAACGCTGGCAAAATTGAAATGGGGCGATAGTTATTAGGCTGATCTTTTTCACCTGCTTTGTGTATAGGATGGACAAGAGCCTGTTTGAATGCTTTCGGAAATATGCCTGCCGCCATGCTTATGTTACACAGGTGTGTTATAATAGGTGTAAGTATGCATTGAAAGCGTTTAAGGATAGTGGTGGATATATTGTCCCACCCTGCCGCACAGTTTTCACGCAACGAGCGAATAATTCTCTCAACCTCCTCGTTTGTAGTTTCTAGCAACACAAAAGAATTTGCAAGTTGGTCCCGGTGTGCAATTGGGGGCAGTGACTTGGAAAGACGGGCATTGTGTGAATTTTGATTTAGAACTGCCTCAGCAAGCTGTTTCCCCACATTACTAAAGTGAAGGTTTACACAATCCACAGATTCCTTTGGCGTCGCCTGACATGCCAGTAGAGCTTGATTGCCGTTTTGAGATTTGGGAGTATTTGATATCTCTTTGATGGCTTTCCAGAGCTGTTTGCTGTTTGTACCGGCATCCCGTATAAGCTGTGTATCATATGAACCTTTGATTTTCTTTAGTAGCTTGTTACAGTAGTTTCTGTAACGAAGATAGGTTATTTTTAGTATTTCGTTGTCGGGTGTTATTCGTAAGCGTTTATGCATACTATCCCTGTTACGTATCGATCTAAGTAGGCCGGGTGTTATCCACGGCTTTTCAATTTTTTGACGACGAGCAACGCTGGTACTTGTAGTGTGTGAGGTAATCGCCGTACTAAGTGCGTCAACTAGACGATCAGCAGCAATATTTGGATCTTTGGTAGTGAGAATAGACGAAAAGTCGCAATCAAGTAAGTGCCGTTCTAGCTCATCGTAATTTAATTTAGAGATAATTTTTATAGCACGATGTTTGCTTTTGCTGTCAATCGCAACAAGCACTGCATTGTGGTCAGTGACCGATGATTGTATGACTAGAGTTACTGCTGGTTGAGGTGATTTTAAAACAACATGATCTAAACAACTAAGGTTTCTCGTTGTCAGATTATGGGAAGGTAGAAGTCCATGATATGCCATAGTATTCAGGTACTCTTCAGTATCTTGCCCTAAGCTACTAGCGGCGATATCCAAGTTAATGTCGCCAACTATGCAAACATTTTTGAAAGATTTAAGGGAGTCCAAAACCAGGCTCAGTGATTGAATGAAATTTTTGGCCTTACGGATAGCACAGGGTCGATACACTGCCAGGATTGCGGTTTCGTCCCCAATCGCAACCAATAAACAACTTGCATCCTGAATTTTTGGCTCCGTCACTAAGATATGTGCAGTGTTAGTGTTGCAGTAAAGAACAACACCGTCATTTTGATTTAAGGGATTCGTTGATTGGTAAGAGGTAAAACCTTTTAGGCTAGGGATCGGTACTTTTCTCTGGAGCCAGCATTCAGTTAACACTATTATATCGAGATCAAGATTAAGAGTGCTCAAGAAGACTATAAAGTTATCCATGTTCGCTGTTATGCTGCGAATATTTTGCGTCAAAACTTTGAATGACGTTATGTTTGTGTTTAGAATTTTTTGAACTTCGTGTGGGTCACAGTATGATGAAGAGCCAACAGAGACACTGTCTATGCTGACCGATAAATCATTATCGCCCTCTTTTAGGAATTTTATTAATATGGCTCATTGAAGTGTAGTGCATATGGAATAGTAACAGCATACACAGTAATACATACGACACAAACATAGTCATAAGTGCAAGTAGAAATTGATTTAAAAATACGTAGATAATTGTTACAATTCTATAATATTTGTGTATATAATTCAATTCATATATGGTGGACGTACCGTACATCTGAGGATAAGTTAAAAGAACTATGGCGCTAGGGGGTGAATTATATATATTTTTCATGCAAGGTTGGCTACATGCACAATTTATATTAAATAAGTAGTGGTAAGCACTTGGTACCACATTATTATTTTTATTTTTGTATTCTTGGCTGGCGTATATATAAGAAGTTGAGCAGTAAACACAAAAATACATTCTGTTTATTTTTAAGCTATAACACAAAATCTCAAAAACAAACAAATGAAAATTATAACTAGGAAAAATGATTAAAGTAAAATAAAGTATGCAACCTGTGGCTAATTTATATCTTTTAACCGCGAAAATATTATATTTAATTACAAAGAGCAACAATAAGACAGTGGGATAAAAACAATTAAATATTGGGCTTATTATGCAAGGTTGTCTAAATGCACAATTTGAATTAAATGAGTAGTAAATACTTGGTACCACATTATTTTTTTTGTAAAATTGGCTGGTGTACTTATAAAAAGTTAACCAGTAAATACAAAAATACTTTCTGTTTCTTTTTAAAGTACAATACGATATCTCAAAAATAATTAAATGAAAATTAAAACTAGGAAAAAGTGTTTTAGCAAAATAAAGTATGCGAGTGATTGATTTATGAGTAGATCTTACAACTATGAATATATTATATTTCATTACAAAGAGCAACAAAATAACTGTGGAATATAAACAATTGAATATTGAGCCTATTATGCTTATTTTATTTTTAAACAATAGTAAGTATAATTTTGGGAATTTAAAGTAGACATATAAGGTCATTATCAGTTTTTTAATAACATGCTAGTCAGCTGCGATTCTGATGTGATAGTTACACTGTTGGCGCCGTCCTCCCTACGCAGTAAAATCTTTCCATTCACACTCCAGCAGTATTTATATCCATTTAACTTTGCGTACTCTCGAGCCATATGAAAAATCTTACGACATTTTGCCGTTAAGTTCTCTGACAAATATATAAATTGGCCCTGGTTCACTTTATCGAAAATAGAAGAGGTCAATCGTCTACCACTAGCAGGGCGGTTGAATTGCCTATAGGCTTTCAGGATATTATTTTTCAGTATTATTGAGTTTAAAATCACAAGTACAGTTTTGTTGTCTGTCTTATTCGGAATGTAATATATGTTCAGAATATCGGAGTGTGATATTTCAACAGATAATTCCCTGCATATGGAGAACACTATTTGCAAAAGATCCTCTTGCGACATCTTTGTTTTTATTGGTACGTTTCGTATTTCCAATGTACTGTTGCGGGAATTACGTTCAAGTTCTTCGCATTTGTTTTCCAGCTTTTCAAATCTATCGTTGTACTCCTTTGTCTTTTCCTGGTATCCGTTGAGTTGTGTACACAAGTCGTCATATTTTTTGGACAGAAAGTCGATGGACTTCTCGATTTCAGCGTTGGAAGCAAGTATACCAGAATTTTGCTTGTGTATCTCATCCATGGAAGATTTTATATTAGCCAGTTTGATATCGGTGTCTTGTTGCCACTCAGTAAGCTTGTTTATGAAGTCCTCCAGTTTCGATTCACTCGAAGATCCGCACTCACAACGACGTCTCTTGTTAGAGCGTGTTATGTTGTGATCGATATTTTCTGTACTCAGGTGAAGGTCTGGTGCAGAGCTGTATGTGGAATCCATTTTATTCGGAGGCGAATGTAACATTTCAGCAAAATAATTCTTGTTTGCGCGGAATGTAGGCCTATTTTTTTCAAATGTAGGTAGGTGTGTAATTTTAGTTAAAAAATGGTCAATACCCTCAAGTAAAAGAAACGGTAACTCCTGCGCAAAGGGCGTGTCCGTTAATCAACCAATTACAAGCTCGCAAAAATTGAGGCGGATACCAGTTTTCAATTGTAAGCTTTAGTTAAAAATGGTGGT
The DNA here is from genome assembly GCA_036419045.1 of Scirpophaga incertulas. NCBI lineage: Eukaryota > Metazoa > Arthropoda > Insecta > Lepidoptera > Crambidae > Scirpophaga > Scirpophaga incertulas. The sequence goes on from CM071631.1 coordinate 10,547,110, forward strand.
TCGAGCGAATTTTCGAATTACCCTCAAATTAAAGAAACGGTAACTCCTGCGCAAAGGGCGTGTTCGTCTATCAACCAATTATAAGCTCGAAAAAATTGAGGCAGACACAGTTCACTACTACAAACTTAAATGATGGAATGAGTTTGTTTCACTCACTTATTAGGCTTCCTTTTCTAATCGCGCGTGGCACCTTCTTGAGTTTTATGCACTCCTGGTACTGATCGAGGCTTTTTACGGAATTTAAAATTTAATTTTAATATTTAAAACAAGCAATGAAGAGGCGACTGTTCATCAGGACGACCACGCCGAGAGAGGATAACTAGACCATGGTGGCAATTATGCATTTTATTGATTTGCACAGATACAATGGGATGCTTATGCATCACAGACACCATTTTAATGTGTAATAAACATTGTCACTTTTTGTAGCTGCGAATGCTTCACACTAATACATTTATAATTTGTTATTATTCTGTTTCTTTTATTTGTTTTAGTCACTTAAGATATTAATTATAATTATCAGAAATTTATACTTCTATAATTTTACATGAAGTATTTAGATCAAATTGAATTTGATCAGATATATTAATGCTATACCACAGCAAATTACCTGCATCGGTCTATAGGTCACCTTATGATTACAATAAATTGTGTCAAATGTATTTAAATTTCCCGCCTTCTTACTAGAGTGTTGTCTTGCAACTATAGAGTTGCAAGACAACACTCTAGTAAGAAGGCTAGAGTGCTAGTTTTTCTTGCTGTGGCACAGTACTAATTATAAGTTCAGTTAATCAAACTAGTTTCATTTATATCAACAAATTGTTTTGCATCTAGTAGATCACTCCAAGGATAATAAGGCTAAAAATCTTTAATACATATTTTATTTCTTAATTATAGAATCCTTTTCTTTTACAGAATGGAATTGGATGTGAACATTCCAGCCGGCTTTTTACTTGGGCGTAGCGGCGCTACCATATTGCGTACTCTAAGGAAACTACATAAGACCTATGCAGTGGTGAACCTCCCGATTAATATGACGCATGTTCCCATTAGTAAGATGAATCAACCGCCGTGGATTGCATGGTGACCTTTAATCATTTAGTGTTAGTTAAATATATGAAGGCTCAAGAGCTCGACGCACATACATTTTCATCAAATTATCATTTTCATTTAATGCGTACGAAAGACATGTACACGTGTACATAAATTATGTAGTTCATAAATTTAATTTTTCTTATAAATGAAATATGCGATTCACAGTTATTGGTGACTTGGATACTACAGTCTTATTTTTTTTATCTCAGACAAATTGCCATCAGTGGAATTATTAGGTTAACACCTCGTAAATGTTTTCTAATATCTACATTTTTTAATTAATTTACTTGTTTGTTCGGTGCTAGTTGACAGTAAATCCCTTACAGTAATCCCAATTTACTCAGTCTTCATTTGACTTAATATAGAAAATAATGCACTTCCATTTTTGCTGTTGGTGATCGTGTTTAATAAAAAAAAATGTTTCAATGTACTCACGACTGCAAGCTATTGTCGGCGTAATAAAAGCTCAAATCAAATCAAATATTTATTCTTCAAATAGGATTTTACAATCACTTTTGAATGTCAAAGATGCTATGCCATTGGTTCACAAGTCTACGGCGGGAGACCTTGTACTTGAAAGAACCAGCAAGGGCAATTTTTTTTTTCTCCCTGTATCTTATTAAAGAGTCGTCAGTTGGAAGCCCAGATTCAGATACACAGTCTGAACCCAACCTCCGATACAAATTAAAACAACTAAGCTGTTTTCGTAGTGTTGATAATGTTTTCCTTGACCTACTGATTGTACTTACTAGTAAAAATAAATATTTTTATCGTTCCGTTTTTTAAATCATCCGTTTCACTTTTTTACGATGAAATACAATACTTCGTTTTGTATGTAAGCCTAATAGTGATTTCGGTAGTTATCTATTATCGAACTGCTATCAGCACCTCCAGTGGCAAGTAAGTAAAACTAAAAATCGTGATGTCAAAACTCAACCAATGGAAGCTGGACTTCATTGTGTTCATTCTCTCTTAGTGTTTGTTCCATATTTTCATGGACAATAAATAATTACACTATCTGCGAGTACCTGTTATCGTAGTTTACGCATCACATACATAATAGTGCATCAGACGGCGAACTCCCAAAACATCAGTATGGTGCAGGCTCACATATAGATTTCAACTTGTTCTTTTGAGACATTATAAATCATGAATTATTTGAAATATGAAATTTTCTAATTATACTTACCAAATATAGTAGAGTGATTAAAAAAACATTAATTATCTTCAAATTTCTAAGTGCACACCTCCTTGACTTAAAATTAATTCAAAAAGAAATAAACACTTTTTTTGATAACAAATAACTGGTCGCTACAGACGATTAAAAAATTGCTTTTCCTGAAAAATGACAAAGATTTGCTTTTCTTGATGGTGCTATCACATATTTTTTGATGCTAGGGTTCGAAAGTTGAACCATTTCGAAAGTTACTTACAGAAAAATCTAAGGTTTTATCTGATTGTAAGATAACATTTTCAAATTATTAATTTAAAAACTATCAAATATTTTTATGTCAATTCTGTCAAACCGCGCCCTCTGAAACTTGAAAATAACAAAACCACGAACATTTTGCCGTCAAAAATAAGCAGTTTGAACGTTTAGGTCGCTACTGAAAATAAAAAGAAAAAGAAATCGAATAAACATTTAAGTACGACCTTATCATTTTTACAATTGATTATGTAATGAAAAAAATTTGAGCCTATTTGTTCTTCAAATATCGGAATACAGTGTCTTTATTCGCCCTTTGGAATATCTTTTCTATGTTTAGGTCCACCGTCATCAGTACATACTATTTTTGTTGTTCGTTTTTCGTGAGCAAGGATTTGTACTCGTACATCAGTGACACGCCACATTCGGCCAACGTCATTATCAACTTTTAGATTCCTACAAATCGCTTTTTATTGAAATAACTAGCTTTCTGCCCGCGGCTTCGCCTGCGTGGATTTCGGGATTGGGTCTATAGAGGGTTAAGGGTCATAGCTTTTGCCCACGGCTACATATGCGCGGAAGTCGGTTTATGGCGCGAAGGTTTTGTTGCGCATCCAGTGGGATCTGTCGATTTTTTCGGGATAAAAAGTAGCCTATGTTACTCGGGGATAATGTAGCTTTCCAAAGGTGAAAGAATTTTTGAAATCGGTCAGTAGTTTCGGAGCCTATTCATTACAAACAAACAAACAAACAAATCTTTCCTCTTTATAATATTAGTATAGACTATCACCGTTGGACCAATCCGAAACATCTTTTTAGAGAAAAAGACTCTTGACTTTCGAAATTTCAAAGAAACGTGTGTTTTTTGTTGTTACAAAAGGCTTATTTGTCGGTCATCGTCGACAGTGTCGGACTGGCCATACAGTCGAGGTGGCATTTGCCAGCCGGGCCCCAGCCTGCGCGGGCCCCCCACGGGCCTGGGTTGCGGGGCATGCGGCAGGGCACGTAGCACAGGGGCAACGCTGCGCGAGCTCCCTGTGCTACGGTTGCCCGCGTGCATGTCTCGGAAACTATGCGTCGTACAAAAAAGGTGTCTCGGGCCTCGGGATTGCGATCAGCCACCCGGGCTCTTCCGGCCCAGTCCGACCCTGATCGTCGACATCGTTTTTTCTTTCTTCATCCGTCAGGTTTAGGGCAGCGACAATTATCTCGTCAAACAGAGCCAGAAGTATCAGTTCCTAACTTAAAATCCTTCTCATCTTAAAATTTCTTTATGAATAAATTTTAAGTTTTTTTTATTGGATAGGGCAGCAAACGGGCAAACGGATCACCTGATGGTAAGCGATAACCGTTGCCCATGGATGGCGGCACCAGAGGAGTCACAGATGCGTTGCCGGCCTTTTAAAAGGGAATAAGGGGGAAGGGGGGGGGGAGATTGGGCCTCCGGTACCCTCACTCACTCGGCGAAACAGCGCAAGCGCTATTTTACGCCGGTTTTCTGTGAGGCCGTGGTATCACTCCGGTCGAGCCGGCCCAATTCGTGCCGAAGCATGTCTTTTCCACGGTAAAAGTAGGGTGCGCACTTAGAAATTTGAAAACGATGTTTTTTAAACACCCTAATATATATATTACCTATAGGTACTTACAATAAAATGAGATTTTTACTTAAGTTGAATATAGTTGATCCTTAACTGCTTTTAATAGTCTATTTGTTATGCCATCTAGACCCGTGGCGTTATCTGCTTTGAGATTTGTGATTATAGACCCCACCTCAACCGTGTTGGTGGGGTCCAAAAACAGTGAACGCCGAGGCACATCCTGTACCTACTGCAACTTTGGCGACTAGAGTATCTTGCGTGTTGGCAGATGTCGCTAGGATTTTTTCTGTTAGATGTTTTCTGATATTTGAAAAATATTCATTTCAGTGATTTAATGCATTTTCTTTAGTAATTTTAGTTTGTTTAGTATCAGAGACTTGTCTTTAGTTTTGTTAGTGTGCGTTATTCTTTTAATGGTGTTCCACAGTTTTTTTGGTGCGTGTTGGTTTTGTTCAATTTCTAAGGCCTCGTGTTTTAATTGAAGTTTTCTTAGTAAATTCGTGTAAACATTTCTATATCTGGTAAATATTTTCTTTAGTTTCATCGTTAGGGTTCTTTTTAACTTATCCCTATAAATTGAACATCTAATGAGTCCAGGCTTCATCCACGGCTTGAGCGCTATTCTAGACCGACTAATTTGAGTTCTTTTCAACTATGCTATATCTACTTAATACTATTATACTTTTGTAAATATGTAACAGTAATTAATATAGAATTGTGTTTTAATTATTGTTTTATTTTATAAATAGTAATTTATGTAAAAATATTTAAAAAATATAACAAATGTGGATCAAAATTTATACATACGATATGATGAACATTAAATGTATTAAACATAAAATAGATAAACAAAACATGTTACATGAGTAGTAAAACGAGCATACATGTAGTGGCCAATTCGAAATGAACACCTAGTAAATACGCAATAACTTTAAAACGAAATGTATTTCATGAACTTCACACAATAATAGTACAATATGATATCGTCGATGCGCGTGCAATACCGCGAAAGAGCAGTTTGTTAATACCGCGTAACTGCTTTTGTACGATTTTACAGGAGGCGAAAAAAACTGGATATCTTAGTCATTTGCCTAATTTTTACTGACTAAACTAAGTAGTAACTTTTTCGTGACTTACTCTGTAAAAAAATGACGTAAATTCAACCATAACTTGTTTAGATTCCGCGAAAAGTCACTTACGCGGTTTTGTAGCACTAAATATCAGAAAAATCAATTTATTATTAGCAAATACGCGGAGTTGAAATAAAACATTTTATTGAAAGAATTAATTTATTACGACAAAATAACAAAAATAACTTCAAAAATATAAGTTTAGACTTCTTAAAAAAACTTATCTGATAAACAATTATTTTTACTACTTAAGTATATAATATCCATAATCAAATTATAAAGAAACCTTTTTTTATTATTATGTTCCAGAGTGAGATCGGTCCCTTCTCATGAAAATACAATACCCATTTTTACTATATATCCAAAAATCACTATCTTTGGAATGTCAAATCAATATTCTTTCTTAAAATTACAGCATAATTTTAAGTCAATACTTATTTTTTGAGATCTACTTAAACATCACTTTTTTGCCATTGCACTTATTCTTATCAAGGCTAACTATTATACTTACACACTATAACAAAAATAAAGTAACAAAATAATCTGAAACTCAAATTAAAACTAGTAATGAATCACAACGTTTAGGATATTAGAAACATTATTTAAAAGGCAAGTTATCATAAAAGTTATGACAGTCTCTTGGTATGACACTCTTGAGCTCCTGCAGATGATGGTACTTTGTGGTGGTTATTGGTTGTCTAGATTGATAAAGTGAAGGCACACTATCTATTGAAAGTATTTTCTTTGGTCTTCTAGGCAAAGGCGTAAAGTTATGTGTGAAGTGGAGCTTATAGTCTATTGTACCATTTGGATTATACCTGAGTGCTCTTATGTCAACGACACAGTGATCACCCGCCCCACGACCAGGCCTGATTGATTCGTAAATCAGATAGTCTTTAAGACCGAAGTCTTTAAAAAAAGTAAAATCTGGTGTAATAACTTCATAAGGACTTGGTACTTTCCTTGCCTCTTTCGTAATAGTCGCATATTGAGAGGGTAAAAACACTTCTCTATTTCAATTTTCTCTCAATCACAGAGTGAACTGAGTCCACTTCCATCTGCGTGTGGCCTTTCTCCAAGTATTTCTGAGTTATCACTATGTTCTTGGCCATAGCTAAACGCAATAATGCATTCGATACAATATTGTTTCTATTTTGGGCGGTACAGCCATCTGTAAATATTACGACATCCTTGGGATCATCATCTATTAATTTTGTCAAATAGTCCACAAATAATGTAGCATAGGTAGTCGATTTTAAGTCGCATACCGTTTCGTCGAACCAGTAACACGTGACTCTATTATTCCCCAGGTTGTAGACTGTAAAGTTATGCACGGCTAGTTTTTTTTAAAAATATAGGGCACTGGCATTGAGGCAAGGACACAGTTTTACAGCCTGAAGATCTGCTGTTATTGCATGTATATTTCCTTTCTGTGCTGCTTCTTTGTCAGAACTTTTTTCAGCTCTGGCTAAGTCTTTTAGTTCAATATGTTTGGTATACTGCGCATCTGATATATTGCCTGCTTTGTGAGCGCAACACTGGTCGCATGCATCTTTTTTTGGTTGAAATATTGCGATATTCTCTTCAAATAAAGCACCTTCAAATACCTTTCTTGAAGCCACCGGTTCATTTCTTGAAACTGAGTAATCTACATAAAGACGATACAATTGCGACTTTGACTGTATGATGGGCTCCAAATATAATTTCGAGGAAGATTGTCTACAATAATGAGACGGCAGCTTCGGTAGAGCAATCAAATATTTTTTAGCTAAATCTTTTTTGGGTTCTTTGACAATTACTTCTCTTTGTTCAGGTTCAAATTCACTTTTATTCATCTTCTCTCCTAGCCAGTATCTAACGGTCCATTCTTTTATACCTAGTGTTTCCAGAAATGTTTTTTGGCAAACTCTTTCCTTTTTATCATTCACCTTTAAAAAATATTTTTTGGTATCGCTTCGCCTTGAATTTGAGCCTTTAGTTTTCCTGGTGGTAGGAATCTGATCCACCATTGAAGATACGTACATTTTCTTTTCTTGCCAACTCATTTTCCAATAGGTTTTTAAAATTTCTGACCTGACTTCTTCTGTTAATTTCGAACAATACATAGCTTTTCCACTGAAACATCGCATTGACATACATATTGGACCCATTATTCGTGCTGGTTTAGGATTATTTTGTATAAATTTAAAGCCATCTTTTTTAAATCCGATGTACTCTTCTCCTAACATTCTCTGTCGCTTATTTTTCATCCTTTTCCAATTTTTTTGATCCCCTTTGCGCTTTTTTTTGTTTGTTTTCGACTTTTCTTCTATTTCCCTTTCAGGGAACCATTCCATATTTTCTGGCGATAAAGGCTTTAAATTTGTTATATCTGAGAGGGCGACATAAGAAGGATCTGCGACAGAATCGTCAGACGAAAAATCAAGTCCGTCATTGTGCTCTACTACATTAACATTCAATTCAAGAGGAGTAATTTTATTTTCTCTTTGTGTTGGTACAGTACTTAAAAGTGTTGTAAATGTATTAAATTCGGATGTTATATCGTGATTTTGTTCTTGCTGTAATATATTATCTGACGAAGGTTTTGAATCTGATTGCAATGGTGGTTGATTGTGGTCATTATGTTTTCTTATTATTTCCTCTTTCTTTTTCAGTAAAATGTTTCGCCTTTCTAACAGATCTTTCAATGAAATCACGTCGTCGGCAACATCAGCATTTTCAAAAGGAAAACTATGATTGTCTTGATTTTCCATTATTATTTGCACCTAAAAATAATTTTAGTATGTTAGTATGTAAGTATTGTAAATTTAGTATTGTAGAATAAAATACCGCGTAGATGAAAAATTTTATCAAATCATGAAGTTTTAAAACCGCGTAATTACAAGATGGAGGTTATGTTTGCTAGAATCATTAAAATAATTAAATAATTACACGAAGCTACATTACCTAAGCTTAAACTATTGATAAACATACACGTTAAACAATAAAAACATACTTACATGGGGGTTTTCCACGGTAAAACAGTCGTAATCGGGAACACGCCCTAACCGCGTTGTAACTTCTTCGCCGGTTCGGTAAATACGCGGACTTGCTGCCAACTTCAGACGCACTGCTGTTCCGCGGTATTGTTGCGATGTCAAAATCAAGGTTCCTTATTGGCTAATTCAAAATGTGTCTAATCCACTACAAGCCAATACGCGTTATGAATCCATTGGCGAGATATTTCAATTTTGCGCCTTTTGCTGTTACGCGGTATTAACAAACTGCTCTTCAGCGGTATTGCACGCGCATCGACGATATGTTGATTGTAGCAATTAATGATGTATAAATTATATTTATATGGTAAGTTTACTATTTAATATTTCCCGAATGTGTACTGATATTATTGTAGCTGGTGATAATTGACTGAACCCAATTTATTATATTTGTAAGAAATACTGTTGTTTTTATAAGAATTACGACGATTACATATATTCATGATAACATTATTAATCATAACAAAAAAAAATGTTATCATTGATGCAGATAGCAGGCTAGTATAATTAGAATATACGAAACATTATATGTACAATGTGTTTGGTCTATAATACCCTGTACAATGTGTTTGGTCTATAATACCCTATCAAGACGAAACTAATTATTTGAAATCATAAAATTATAATCACATCAATGTCATAATCTAAAAAAACTTTTTAGACAAGTGTCATGGTCAAAGTTTATCTGTCAAAACTGACAGTTTAACAGATAAACCTGTCAAAATGCACTTGTTAGAGTGGCTTGATACGGCATTGGCCAAATACGTTGTATATACTTAAAATTACAGTGGGCTTTTGCTTTTGGTAAATACCGTAAGGCCGCTACACAAGGCGCATTTGAATAGTCAAATCTAGATGAAGATTTGAATATCTATATAACAGTTGTAAGTCTTTTAGTGTGGACAGAGACTATGTGGACTATGCCTTAAAACTTTTGGTTAAGAGAAAGGGAATACGGCCTTAAAATTATCCGTCCGTGTCTGTTATCTGTCTGTCGGAAACACTTCTATAAGAAGGCTTACCCGAGAATTATTGCCATAAATATTTGGGAAACAGGTTATTGTCTGAAAATTGTTAATTTGGATAAACTGGTACAGTCTGGGCTGGTCTGGTACACAAGTAAACATGTTTCAATGGGATAGAATTACTGAACTCTATTTTAACAGTATACTAGATTAAGGATTTCATTTCTTCAAATCTGCTTCATCTTGACAAAAGAGTGTTTCTAGAACTATTTTTGTAATACTTACAAGAAATGAGAACTTAATGGACACTGTGTGACACCAGAATGTTGAACTGAAACGGGCACGGGGAAACTTCACTTCACGGGGATAATCTTCAGTATAACGTATTTGTATGATAGAGGTTAGTGGTTTAAAAAATATTTGTATATATTTGTCGATACTTATATTAGATTGCACTAGTCATAATGTTTTCTGCATATAGTAGTAAATATACACTGCTAAGCTACATTTGAACTATATGTTAAAATGCAGTATAGCAGAATGCCCTCAATAACGCAGCCTTGCTGATTCTCATTAATTGCAGTTTATATACACTCCAAAATATTAAAGTAATTATAAAATTTTTTTAACCTGTCTGACAATTTCGACAAGATGGCGTCATTAACACATGTCTGAATATGACTGAATAGGGCATTAGATTTCATTTCATCATTTACAATTTTAATTACATATATTGTTATTATGATATATATAATAATTGGATTTTGAATTAATGTATAATGATTTGAATATTAAAATATTAAATTTATGGCGTATTCATATATTATTGTTTGGTCCATTTTTATATAAATGACTTAAATTAAGAAAATGAAACGCCAGTCTTAAAAAAACTTTATCACTTTATATTGTTATTTTTGTAATTAGATAATTGTATTATAATTATTGTATAACATTCAGCAATGTTTTAACTATTAGTTTGTTTACTTAATATAAAAACTTCACTTTAACCAAAACTTCAAAGAATACTAACAGATTTATGTCTTATAGGTGCGTTCGGCGAGCGTATATTTAACCTGCATTCTTTCTCGTAATTCGCGGTTCCATTATTTTATGCAACTAATCTTTACTATCAATCAGTTTTTTAGTATTTCTAATATAAGCGATTTTCATTTGTATGCGCCAAATTCGCAGTGTTATTAAAATTTGTGTCAACTTTAGTATACACGTAATCCTTTTTACCAATCAGAAACCCAGTGTTCCGAAAATTTCCGCTTTATACTTCCCAAGTTCCTTACTACCAACAGACTCCAAGTGCTTTAAAATTTGTGATTTATGGTTCCGTTGTTATGTACATAATCCTAGAATTTTTAGAAATTTTGTGATTTAATATTCTTGGAGTTGTGTTTGGAGACTGATTTATGATTGGTGTGGTAAACACTACCTTGGAGTTTAATGATTAGAAATAGTAATATACCAAAAAATGAAGTACGAGGGTACGTTTTTTATTTTCGCGGAATGAAAAAGACATGAAATATAATTACAATTTATATTTCAATATATTCACGTGCAACCTGAATACGTTTCTCAGATTTATGTATCAACTTGTGAATACTTTATAAAAATGATTTATCATCTATATACATATAATAAGACAGTAAAAATATTTTGTCTGTACATTTAGTATTTTTGACTGAAATGGATAGAGGGGCACTTAAATAGATTATAAGAAAGCAAAAAAAAATTTTTGGAATTTTTTGTCTGTCTGTCTGTATGTATGTTCACGTTTATCTCCGAAAGTACTGAACCGATTTGCTTGAAACTTTCACTATTTGCTTTGTTTTAACTCAGGATAATATCTAAACTTTGTTTCATCAAAATCGGTTTATTAAAAAAAAAGTTATCGTCATTTTAATGAACTCAAATAAATAAAACTGGAGTGTCATCTGTGAAAATTGAAGACGGTGAAATTTTAATCAAAAGTACTGTGAAAATAGTATTTGTGGAAAAGCTCATTGTTTTGTGCCATACTATACATACATACATACTAATATTATAAATGCGAAAGTAACTCTGTCTGTCTGTCTGTCTGTTCTGCTTTCACACCAAAACTACTGAACCGATTTAAATGAAATTTGGTACACAGATAGTCTGGAGCCTGAGAAAGGACATAGGCTACCTTTTAAAGCAGAAAAGGGTTGTAAAAGGTTGAAAGGAGGGGGTGAAAGGTTGTATGGCAGTATTGTTAAAACATATCCTTCCTGTGGGAAATTCGAATATAACGCGGGCGAAGCCGCGGGCGGAAAGCTAGTTCTCTAATAAATACGCAAAAATCATCTTTAATTTTCCATTGGTAAAAGAATGATTTCCTCGAAACTCTTTTTCAATTTTGAGACGGGAGAGGTGTCGCTGGTTGCCAAATCTGGGCTATAGGTGGATGATATCGAAGCCCATTTTAAGCAAAGCGGACAACGCAATTACTTTTGTGAACAGCGGCATTGTCAATGTCAATGTGCAAGAGATAACTTTTTTGTTTTTCTTTTTTTTTTCTCTTTAATAGCCTCTTCTAAAATTGAAGAGTAATATTCTCCGGTTGTGGAAACATCCTTTTCCCTATATTATATCAACAAAATTCCTTTTGCGTCTTAGATAACTGTCGCCATGAGCTTTCGTACCGATTATAACACCTTGAAATTCTTAGGCAGTGGTGTACTCTATTTATAACACTACATGAAATCTTGCTTATCAAGTTCATTGTAACGAACTCAAGTTTTATCCCCAGTATTAATTTGTTCCAAAAAGATTATGGAGGACATTAAACGGTTGTTTCAGATATTAAAGATATTAATTTCGCACAGAATAAAAGGTAAAATGTTTAAGGTTTATTGAAGTTCTGTGTACAATCTACCAATTAATAATAGTATACAAAGATAGAATTTTAGACTGCATTATGTCAGATACTCCAACGATTTTTGCGACTTGTTTTTTTTTCTTTTGACGTCTACCTTCCAATAATATTTTTACGATGAAAACTGGAATGGTGACCTCAACAGACCGCCTAGGTGAAGCGTCATCTTCCAGTGATTCCCTGTCTTGTTTAAAAAGGTTGTGCTACTTGTAATACCATGGTTTTTAGGGTTCCGTAGCCAAATGGCAAAAAACGGAACCCTTATAGATTCGTCATGTTTGTCTGTCCGTCCTTATGTCACAGCCATTTTTTTCCGAAACTATAAGAGCTATACTGTTGAAAATTCGGTAGGTAGATGTATTCTGTGAACCGCATTAAGATATTAATGCAAAAATAAAAAAATAATAAACATTGGGGGCTCCCCATACTTAGAACTGAAACTCAATTTTTTTTCTTCAAACAAATACGTGTTTGGGTATCTATGGATAAGTCTTCAAAAATGATATCGAAGTTTCTAAAATATTTTTTTTCTAAACCGAATAGTTTGCGCGATAGACACTTCCAAAGTGGAAAAAGATGGTCCCCCCCTCTAACTTCTAAAATAAGAAAATGAAAAAAGGTACTTACTAGATACTTTCCATATTTAAAAATCTCTTCTGAATTGAATTACTTGATAGATAATTGTTCAAGATCAAATAAGTTTCTACGATAATACTTGGTATATATACTAATGATTAGTCACTAAATACTGGAAAACGAGCGTCCCCATTACCATACACATCCCTCCAATATCCTCCATACCGCGAACTTAAAAACACACACTCTTAAATAGCTGTCTGTGCTTTTCCTGCGGATTCGAGGAATATAGTATAAGTATCGTGTTCCTAGAGATGTTTGTTATATTATTTTATACATTTAATATTTATTTTATGTAGCTTCAACAATGACTGTAATATCTAGTTCTATGATTTGTTTAATAATAATAAAACATAAGATTAAGTTAGGAGTACATGTTTGATTCCTAACCAACTTTGCGTTACTGACAAACGAGTTGTTTAAACTTCCAAACAATGTTAAAATTTTTATGTACAAAAATTTCCGGACATTTTATTAGATTTATTATTTTGTTAATATTGTTAAGTTTTACGAGGGTAATGAAGATCTCATTACAATTGTGTATCAAAGAATATAATAATAAAAGTTTGGAGAATATAGTTCGTTGTTATTTATGGAACGAAAATAGGACATACTACTAGAGTACCTACTTTCAGAAAAACTATAATATACCTTTGCTCCATCAACCAAGCAATTGGAACAAATTAAACTTGGCGTATCGTAATTATGAAAACTAGGTTATATTTAAATCTTTAATGCAAAGTACATACGAAACGGGTGACCACTATAAGTTGACACAAGGCTTGCGTCACGTTTAACAGTGGAATTGGCTTTGTATGATGTGGTAGAGTCCTTATGTAGCTGGTGTTGTATATGTTCGAATAGGGCTGCCAGGTCTAGCTTAGCCTTGTGATATGCGTATTCCGTCATCTTAGATTAAAAACCACGTCTACAATTTTTTCGCCGCAGGCATTCGCAAAATATATATAAAAATTCGAAAACAAACTTCGACATATTCAGATATAAAATATGTATTAACATTTTAATAACAGATTTTTAAATTATAGTATATCAACACAATTTTGAGCTAATCTGACATTAATCTATTAAGTATATTAACAGAATAGTAGAACATCAGAGATATAAAGTGTTTTAAGTTATGATTGGCCTAAGCGTAATTAAGGATTTGACGATAATTAATACGTGGCGAGAGGGATGAAAATTAATCTCAATTATAAGAATTTCTGTATGTAGCGAGAGATTTCAAGCCCGCTTAAAACCAAAGACACATTCATCGCAGAAGAGTTTTTCTTCTAGACTACATGGAGAATGTAGAGACCACAAAAAAATTAAACAAATATTGTTTTCTGTTTGAAACTAAATGTTCATATTACCTACTTAATAATATAATAATTTCTGTATGTAGCGAGAGATTTCAAGCCTGCTTAAAACCAAAGACACATTCATCGTGTCTAATCCTCACCTACTTACAATAGTTTTGCTATATTCTATTATCGTTTTTGTTTAAAACCTCTGTACTTATAATTGTGTTTCCTAGAAATCAGGTTGTATTATTTTTACACATTACATAAATACTTTAATAATTGTGACAAAAATCAGCTTTCATTTGAAAAATGGTACAACTACAAAGATTACATAGTTTCAGTTTTTGAGATAAGTAAAATCCTCTTCTATAACTTGATTTAAATTACTGGCATATTATTTACTATAAAGGAACTAATTGAAATTAATTAATTTTAATTACCCAACTGTGGGACAGTAAACATTTGTGTAATTTTTTCAGTTCCGTTATAGCTGTGTGCTTTTGAGCATAGACCGCTAGTGTCTGAATTGTGAATTTGAAATTAAGGACGACTGAAACTCTGAAAAAGGAATACAAAAATATTATCTGTATTACATTCAATGAAGAATGAGTAGTGCTTTGCATTAAATTTAAATCATAAAATGGCTGTGAGGCAATAAAAATCAGTAGATATTTTACTTGACAGTACCGGTTTCAGCCCTTTTAAAAGTGGAGCAAAACTAGTAGCAAAAATTTATGTTCTTGGTGTCCAATTAGAACATTTTCCCAATTATACTTTTAAAATACTTTGTGAAAGTCGACTTAGTTCAATTATAATTTCGATGAGTTGAAGTAATTTTCTTCAATTTTTATTCTTTATATATTGTTTATGAAAGTATAAATATGAGAATTTTATATACAGTAAGCTTAATTGAAATGTCTTATTGTTAAAAGTATAAAACTATACAAAACTTTTTAGAATCAAATAATTACAGGTCATTGATGGAGATCACTGAAATAAGTACCAAATTAAAAACTCGATACTAATCTCCGATTAGTTAAATTAATTTATAGCCTCTTTCATAATATCTAATTATCAGTTATAATTGTTAATAAATATACTTGGTAAGTTAAACTGACATATCAAGTAAATATGGATCAGTAATTTTCTATTATGCCTTCTTCAGTTTTACAAAACTCGAAAGCATTCTAGTGACGAGGATGGATAGACATATTGGAACGATATCTAAGCAGTGGGTGTGTTTCGTCTAACTGATTTGATTAAATAGGTATATTAGGTTATTACCTAATATACCTATTTAATCAAATATCTTATCACGTACGTTACGTTTTGCTTATTGAAATTATAATTTGTTTTAAGTAACTAAATGTAATTGCAATTTTTTGGATATTGTACGTTACTGTATAATATAACCTGAAAACAATTTTTATTGACTTTAAAATAGGTTATTAGTCAGTTTTAAAGTCTTATTATCAATTAGACCACTAAATTAAAAGAGATTTGCTTAAATTTTTCATTTCTTGGTTCGTAAATAATTAAGAGAAAAGTTAGAAAAATATCTAATATCCTATTTAAAGACCTAAATTAAGTTACCATTTTTAATCACTCTTTAATAACATGTAAAGTTAGCAAATTTATTTAATTTTAATAAGGGGTAGTTTTAAACTTACTTGATGCGAATTGACTATAGTGAACTGTACCTACGTCCCAGTGATTCTTAACGATTTGTAATAAATATATAGTGACATAAGATGGAAGTCACAGTAGGTATCTTGTAATTTTACTGACATGACACCTCAAATGTGTGTCTTGACACAATGCAAGCTCTGCTGACTTGTGTCAGGTATAAGTAAGATAAAGATACCAATGCAAACGCACCTAGTCTCCCTCTGGTTAAAAATCTGGTTAAATAGTAATTTCGAATGTATTGTATTTTAAAATCAAACTTAAACTCGAATCGCTGCTTAAATACAGTTAGAAAGGGATGGTGCTATTGAGTCCACACAGCGCCATCCCTTCTAATCGTAACCTTTCTAATTTCTAGTTTGGTTAAAAAAAAGATCTTAAGTGGTGACAACCCTACATTCAAGTATGTTTGGTGTCTCACGGCTGGCGTCGTGTCGCGGCGCCCAGCGTATCAAACATTCAAAGATATCGACGTTCTACGGCTATAATGTCGCTAGAACACCACTTGTTCGCGAGTAACGCAACATTAATTTTATTACAAAGTATAAAGGGGATGAAAAATGAAATGACATTTTGAGTCCTTTTAAAAGATAAAACGGAATTGCTTTATTTTTATTTAGTTAAAGTAAGAATTGTGAGTAGTTGGTCTTGTACGAGTGCCTCTACATCTTTAAATATATATATTTAATTATTTGCTATTTATACATTTGTGTAAATTGAATTAGGGAAGCACATCCGGGTTAAATGGTCCAGAGACTATTACATAATCCACGGTTACATGGTCAACTTAAGAGGCATATTACATCTCGAACGCGATTTTTGCGTTTTTCGAAAGATTTTCATAAAATGCGCGAAGGCACTTTTTTGAGCTCCTGGATTAAACTACTGTTCCACATAAATGAAATTAAAAAATGATAATTTTATTTCTTGTATAGTCATATAGTTCGTAGCGGCCTCGGAATTTTGATATATTATTGATTTAATATAGAAAAAAAATCTTATACTAAACAAAAAAACTACGAAAATCGCTTTGACTGTGAATATCTTCTATATACGATAGTATTTCTTAATAAAATTTATACCAGAATAAATGTCACTTTATGAGGAATAAATATGTTATAAATATGTTATATATATTTTTAACCATGAATTTATTATGTTATTTTAATAAAAACGATAAAACATACTGCAAAATTACTACAAAATGCGATGCACAGGCCGTCCGAATTCCCTAATCCAACGTACCCAAAGCGTCTTGTTGCGCAGGATGGCCAACCTCCCATATTACGTTCGGAATTGCGATATACATCGCGATTTCGAAATCAACACCATACACGAACACTTCCTGGAGTGCTCTAAGCGGTTCTTCACCACCGCTGAAGGGCATCCGAATCCGTTAGTGAGGCAGGCGTGTAGCTACACCCCGCGTACCCCAGTCAATCCGCGTAATACCGAATATCGTCGACCCAGGCACGTCATTTCCGACCCTCCCGACTCATTGACGCTGGCTCTTCAAGCCTTGCGAGAGGCGGCATCTGCGCCGCCATCCCTTAGTTAGTTCATACTTCGCAGCTTGCTGCACATGTACGAGTAGGCCCCATCACTTCAAGGCTGGACCCACTTTGGCGTACCGAGCCTTCTTTCGCGCATATGTCCTCTTCGGAGGGCAGCGCCGACGTGCCCTCTCCTGAGGGTGCGCCAATCATTCCGTTCAAGCCGTAGGGCCACTAGGGCCAAGGCTAGGCTGAGTTTAGTCGGTAGGTCTGCTGGGTCGAGCCGCCTCGATTCACCAGGAGTCCGACAAAAAAAAACCGTCCGAATTCATTACAGCTTGAACGCTCCTCAGAGTCGGACCTATGTCGAATTTTTTCGCGCCATCATCGATCGAATCCACTGATCGTGCCGTTGAGCGTCAGTGTATAGTGCGATTACCAGTTTCGATCACGTAACTAAACTAATTTATTTTGCGACTTTAAACTATTATTTATTTTGAAATTCATATTTTTTCTAAAGTTATTATATTATAGTTATTAAAAATAATATATAGATATTCTATATATTATTTTTATCTAATATTTCTCAAGCTTTTTCACAACAAAACCATTGGATCAATTTGACGGAAATTCGGCAAATAGGAGATTCTGTTTTATGATGATTTATAGTCCTATATAATTGGTAACTTGATTTTTTTAATCTGAGCTATTTTTAATTTAAAACTAAAACCGTCTTTTGCTAAATAACATACTATGTAATTTTCAATAAACATTATTTTTAACAATATCATCTGTCCTATTTATAATATCATCTCATATATATACGATATATATAGCAATAACGAATTATTCCATAAAAATATACATATAAAAATTTTGGGAAAAGTATCAAAATCGCTTAGTCGTAGCGTCAACACAGTATTTTGGACGTGTGACCTTCAAAGAGTTGTCGGGACGCTTCGAAATACCTAATCTCGCAGAATGAAGAATTGTAATAGGCCTTAAGGGTTACACCGTTGATGTGACTCTGTTGTGCCACCATTGAATACTACAAATGCATTTGAATTGTTTGACTACAAGACATGAGGACTCATTATAGTTATTAGCATCCTTCCCCAACACATAAGGTGACGCTGTAGGTAACCAAGACAACAGAGGACAGTACAATATCATTGGTAAACATCCAAAATGATTACTGCCGAAAGACTCAGTAATTCGTTGACAACTTGAGGGAATGTAGAGGGAGGGAATCATAACTGCTGAAAAGCGTTCGAAACTTCATTCCATAATTTCATTGAGAGATTACTGCTGGACTTGGGTTTCCTTCAAGGATCTCTATTACTATCGTTTGTACACTACTAACATCCAGTGCCTTTTAGCAATGTTCGTTACATCGTCGTTCCAGCTTGTTGGAGACATACCAAAATGGTGCCGTTTCAAGCTATGTACGTGCCTCTCGACCTTTACACCATAATGGTTGACAGTCCTATTGGTAATATGTTCTGCTTACTGCGACTTAACATTTTTGATTTATCGGGTTGTGGTAGTCTGCTTATTTTATGCGACTTTATGGAGAAACTTTCCATTGCCAGTTGGGTTTTTCCCTAGTAAAGAGGAGACTCTGAGATTTCAGACGAACGAATCCAGGCGGCTCGACCATATTGACCTACTGACTAAACTCAACCTGAGCCGAGGGTCCTAATAACAATATGGCTTGACGTGAAAAGGTAGACTGCATTCTCAGTAGAAGGCGTGATCAGGAAAGAGAGCATATGCGCTAAAAATGGCGCTGTACACCCAAATGGCTCCTTTATTGAATGGAGTCTACTTGCTGCTAAGCAGAAGGTTGCTAAGAAGGGGGTTATAAAGGATGCGGCGCCTCAATCGTGGCATGTTTTGAAGGTCCTACGTTAATTGGTTAGGGGGATCGCCAAGGACGGGTCGCGGTCTTTACAGGCCAGTGTAAGTGACCAATTAATAACTAAACAATAAACACAAGGATTCATATATTAGGTCGAAAATTTCACAAAAGGCTTGTTAATATGTTTTTTAATTGTCCAAACACTATATACCTTGATACAGTAGGTTTAACTAATATCACGAGGCAGTGCTATATGTGGGTTCATTGCGTATGCGCATTGTTAATGCGTAATTTGAATGGATGCGCCTGAACAGGCCCGAACAAAGGTAATCAACCGGAAGTGATATCCCGAACAAGTTTCGAAGACATCTTTTAATGGGTACGTCATTCTATTTATGTCACGTGTGTAACACATAATAGCTGTTTCACAATGTGATTGTTATGTATGAGTACTGATATAATTTTGTTCACTTAAGATGAAGTGTCTGAAATTTATTGTATCTTACGAATAGATAACATTGACAAATATAGTATTTAAAATATATTTTCTATGCTAATTTTCGCTTAAATTTAGGTGTAGTATTTAACCCTGTGGAGAATTTAACTCTTTCCTTTGGGATTAAAACTATTTATAACGACGAGTTTCTAACAATACTTTAGCTTTAATTTGAAAATAATAGTTATTAATCCTGTTCGAATACAAACAAATGAACAATTTTTAAACTCTTAATTTTGCTCAGTTGCTCCGTCGGTAAACTCCCTACTATTGAAAACCAGCTCATTACACTAACTTGTATTCCACTCATTCACTGTCGCAATTATACGACTCTGGAACATGCTTTCATATGATATACGTAATTCTCCTAACAAATTAAAAGAGGTATATGCTATTCAAGTCTGCGAAATTATTCATTGGCGCATATTTTGACACTAAATTGCTTTTATTAGAAGTGAAATAAAGGGTTTCATATTGTAAATTAATTATAACTAAAATTTTGCACGTGACTGTAGAACTTGTATTTGTATAGAAATTATGGAAACATATATTCTGAAGTAGCGAGTACTTTCAATAGTAGTAACGATATCACCATTTTCCACCTCACTGCAGCGAGGAAAATACAATGTGAATTGAAAAAAAGAATTACCTATATATTTAAAATATTTTCTATATATATGCAGTCGTCGTTTTAGCAAGCGAGAAATATTTTAATAACGAGACTGGCACAGTCATTTATTAAAATAAAAAAGTAATAATGAATTTTCAAAATATTGGTTGTATAAAATTTTATTGAATAGAAGTGTCGCGCTAGATGTATATTAGCGTTGATCAGGTGAAAGTCTGCCTGATGATTATTATATCTTCTTGCAGAGAGAACTTGTCTCGTTATTTTCTCTCTAGAGAGCAGGCAGCAGCACAGGCTCAAGTCTGACTACACATTTTCACCTTGAGATCACCTCTATTCCATACATAATAACATCTGTTGTCGTTATTCAAGTGTTATTCATGATGTGGTACTAACTGCACATACATATAATTATTCAATATTTTTAACCGACTTCAAAAAAGGAGGTTATTAATGCGACCCGTATGTATGTAATATTTCCAGAACTGCCCAGTATTCGTATATGTTAATCTATATCAGCGTCTGAACAAATCTGCCAAATGTCATGTATGTATGTATTTTATTGTGTTTGTGTTCGCATATCTCCGGAACTACAAGTCCGATCTAAGTAATTCTTTTTTTGTTTTACTAGGTATTGTTCAACTTAGGGATACTGCAAGTTACATCGAAATCGGTTGCGTGCTTTTTGAGATTGGCATTTTATATTAAACGACTTAAAAAAAACCGAATCAATTGTACCTTACGTAAGTTTAGAAGGAATAAACACAACTGAAATTTCACTTACAACTACAGAAAAAAATAAAAATATATATCTAACTACAATACCAATATGAGGAACCTTTACAGACTTACCTCCAACTTTAGTAAAAAAAAAAGGAATAGAAATATTAAAAAAAAAAATAAAACCAACTTTAAAATTGTATGCATTTAACTTGCCTACATACACACACCTGGATATCTAATAATATTTAATGTGGGAATCTTTTGTATAGAGGCGTAAACGAACAGTACAACGATCAGGAAGCTGATTCTCATGCAATCGAATTTTTTCCATATTAAAATTCGTATACGAATTCCTCCGCTCTACTGAAAAATTCGAATGTTTCGTTAATCTCTTATTCTGAGCACCCATAGAACAATTACTATTCGAAATAGTACGTCGGGTATAGATTAAATAATAAATTACGTAATTATTAAGCGTTTATAAAAACGCTGTTGCTGCATCATCTACTAATAGATTTTATACGTAAATATTACTTTTAAAAATAAATTATTTTATTAATATGACACTTGAATTTAAAAACTCTTAAGTTTTTTAGTAAACAACTTTCAAACGAGAAATTAAAAAATATTTATTTCCGATATTTTCTACATATATATATATATATATATATATATATATATATATATATATATAATATATATATATTTGATGAAATTTTTTGTGTGTATTCCAGGGGCTTGAGAATGGTTTAGATTCACAATACGGTCATATAGATATTGTTTTTCAGCTAAATTATTTATTTAAAAAACATTTGAGACAACGTGAGACAACGTGACATTTGAGACATTTGACATTTGAGACATTTGACAGGACAACGTCTGTTGGGCCAGCTAGTTATATATATATATATATACATTTTTTTTTATTTTGCCTACCTTTGTTTTTAATAAGTCAATGCGTGATCGCTGTTGAATCACTGGCTGAAACATTTGGATGAGTTCTAATGTAAGGTTCTTGAATGTTTAGTAAACTCTGCATTGCTCAAATCAAATGAACCTACATTTGCTGAAACACTTCGTCGCGGCGGTTCTGCATTCGCTGCCTCTAACTCTTGAACTAAATTACCAATAAAATCTATATAAATAAAAATGAATTGTTGTTCGTTAGTCTCGCTAAAACTCGAGAACGGCTGGGCCGATTGAGCTGATTTTGGTTTTAAAATGTTTGTCGTAGTCCAGGGTAGGTCTAAACGGTGAGCAAATAAGGAAAAATTGCGAGTAAGATAGAGTAAGACGACAATTTCATTTTCCCATATAAAAGTTGATCACTTACTTTCTGTCAAACATTTGACGGTATTTGTACTCTCAGTTCCACTCGAATTGAAGAACGCATTAAAACAAGACTTTTGAATCGACAACATAATATCAACTTTGCTTATAACATCGAGTATTTAAATTTCAAAATATAAAAATAATTAATGTGTTGACATATTTGATGGGTGCCAACCTATTGTCTATGGTAAAATGTCACTTGAAATGTAAACGCCTCTTTGCTGTGGCACCTATACTATAATCTTTAATATTCCTAAAAATCTAAAAGCAACAAATTTCAATAAAATTAAAAAAAGTATTGTGTCGTGTGTTTGTGACTTACTAAATATGCCTCCAATAATAAGGCGGTACGAAGTTCACCGGGTCAGCTATCTTATATATAAAAATGAATAAAAAAGAAAAAAGTGACGTTAGTTCTGTCAAACAAATTTAATGTCATCATATGTCATTTCAAGTAGGAACAAAAAAACTGCCACTTTACAAATCTTTTTGACAGGACGAAGTCTGTCGGGTCCGCTTAGTCTACAATAAATTCGTCCATTTCCTATGTAAAGTCAAATCAATACAAACAAAAAGTTATATCCAATCAAACTTTGATTTAAATTCGTATTCGAATGTCCACTTCTACTGGTCCGTATCACTCGTTTTGTTCGAATGACGTTCATGCGAACTAGTTCGATTGTGAACTTCTGAGAATAGACTAACTGTGTTACATTCGAAAAAAAATTCGAACTTCGAACTTTTTTACGAATGTGAACTTTTTTCTATTGCATGAGAATCGTGCTCCAGGTCAAACGAATGAACGTCGAAAGAAATGCAATGTATAAATAAATGAATTTGTAAATTTTCCATTCCATTCCATTTTCAAAATTTTTGATATATTACATTTTATTTAATTCCAACTACATGCGAAATTCAAATTTCCAATTCGTGATTCAATAATGCATAAAAGTTCAAAAGAAATTGTTTATAATGATTTATTAAAATTTAATACAGAAAAATAAATATTATCTTTCAAACTTTAGGAATTTTTTTCTCGGCAATGGCCAAGTAGTGCGCTCTAGGGTTTGACTATATGAATATACTCATGCTATCTACACGCGAAACCTCCGTTCAAATTGAGGACCCTTGCCGTCTCCTTGTAAGTGAAATATATGTGATAGATTATTATGTATACACATAAATATATAAAGGAGACTAAATTTTTTAAGCTAAAGGACTTTAAACATGTATGTATAACTAAACGGGTGCCACTGAGCAGGAGACCTATTTTTGAATTACGAATGCGACTTCGAAATCACCGATGTGACATCAGTGATATTCAAAAATAAGAATTATTGAAAATCGGTGATTATTAGTCACATTGGTGATTTCGAAGTCGCATTCGTAATTCAAAAATAGGTCTCCTAATATGAGAGTTTAAAAATTGACAATTTGTTTGTATTCGAACAGAATGGCGATGTATGTATGTTCAAAGCAAATAGAACAAAGCTAAGCTGAATCTTCGTTGTCACTCTCAGATAGATAGTATTAACGAAATAAGAAAACTACGTATTCCAATTATTAAGGATGTATGATATGTATGTTCCATATATGGTACTTGGGTAATGTTAGTGCAAAATAGGCACTTTATGAATGATCGGTAGAACCAGACATTTTACGTGCAGTATTATGATACTATTGATTTCAGTCGAAATTGTGCACGTAATGTACCAGTACCAATTCTGGTAACGAAAATAACGAATTTCAACAAACTGTTAATTGTAATTTTTAAAAACATGAAATTTTAGTATGTAATATTTTTTTTGCATTTTTTTTGTTGATTCGTCGGCCTTATTTCTCTGGGGATAGTATAAGGGTCACTCTTATATTATCTCAAGTATCTTTTCTATTATAAACTTTATTTTTAGCTTTTAACCTCTCTTAAATTTAATTAACTTTAATTTAAGCTCGGACTCTACCTTCTTAACGTATTGGTTTCTCTATTATTTATGTACATTACATTACCTTTTGTTGTTTTTATTTCGGTATTCATTTTACTGCTTCGTAACCTTTTGCTATGTGACATCAAATAATAATGCTGTCTGCATTTATTCATTGTATTTTGGTGGTATTTAATTGCATGTAATGTAATTCGATGTAAGTATGTCTTACTTTCAAAAAGAATTCCCTAATTCAATTATGTTACTTTGCACCGTAGCTGGATATAGTACCGTAATAATTATGATTGAGTACCTTATAATATTGCTTTTCAATATCAACATGTAAATAGAAGTTTGATACACCAAAATTATATTGATATTGTCGAAGCATTGTAGTTTTATGTTCAAAAGTACATAATGCGCTGGTTTTATAACAGTAAATGTATTATTTTACTCCATCATGCTCTAATATCCTCAGGCGTTTAGTCGGCGCACAACAATAGTCGCAGTTACGGCCGGCGATTTCTCTACTGCGAACAATGTTTATGTAGAAAAAAGCGTTCGCGCTTGACCGACCGACCGTATCGGACATGGCGTGTGCGCTGTGCTCTATGCGCCATCTTGAATGCTCGGGTTGGGTTGCGCGTGCGACCAGCTGGATCTCGTGATTGATATGAATACGCTGCACTAACCTTTTGCTGTTAGCCGTATAATTGGTTTTTAGAGTGATGATTTGAGTATTATTTGGGTAAGGTCTGAATGATGTTGAATCATGCGTTGTCCTACTTTATTAACAGTGCACATCGGTGCACATCGGTGCAACCGAGTAGAGTCACTAGGTATTTAAGTCATTTGGAATCGTTACACTGCCCCTCCGAACATTATGTGCAACGCATGACGTTCGGAAGGGAATTTCTTCAAGTCAATTAACATCGTGGGCACGGAGTTAACATTCACTGTTTATAGTTTTAGGTCTGTGTTTATGGTATTTTGCGTTAAGGACTGTTTCAACAAATCCACTTCAAAGAATCGAAGCAACTTGCGCTACAGTGTATACGAATGATATAAGGAGCTTACACGCTCTGTTTAATTCTTATATATCACCGTTTGTTCTATGTGTTTGCGTTAATGAAAGGATGCTATTGTTATTTTGGTTGAAGCTTCGAATTAAATTATTTTTTTTTAATTGACGGTAACATACGTACGTACAAATAACTAGTGAGGGATCCAAATAACACCTCATATGAATTGAGCTTGGTGGTAATTGATGTTACAAGTATACTACTACCACTACGTATACAAGTACTTACAAATAAAACATTACGAAATACTCGTATCAACAGGGACTTAGACTGTTTTTGTTAGAAATTGATCAAGATATTTACAAAATTTTTATTATCTACTCGTAAAATGAGATGTGTTCGTAAAATTATAGTTATAGGAATAAGTTAGTTTTAGTGATATTTATATGGGTATGTTATTTGTATACTGGATAGTTCTTAATGTACATGATGCCGCTCCATTTTTTTTATTGAATATCGTAACAGTACGTGTGTAACCTATCGTTACATTTTCGAATCGATGATTCTCTCAGATAGTGGCAATTTATAAAATCGTGAGTGTATATACACTTTGCCTAGTCCCTCGTGACGACACACACACACACACATATATATATATATATATATATATTATATATATATATATATATATATATTAGACACAAATATAGTTACATTTATATAATTGTTTGTACCTTTCTCTGTAAGATAAGCTTAAATAAAGTATTAGATCATAGATACGCTTCTGTTCGTGCTCATGTACCAAGTAAAATATTGCAGTTTAAAGCTAATTTAGCTAATTGAGCTGACCCAGATGAGCCAGCGCCTAGATCTGGCTCTAATTGTTTTCGGTAGCGTTTGCGCGCTGGCAGAGTCGGATTTCTAATTGCACCTCTTAGATGCTGTTTCTACAAGACTTTAGTAACCGAATACTAATGACGTTTGTTTCAAGCCGTGTTAGAATATGTGTGATGTATTGTCTGAAATGGAGTAACAAAAGAAGTATCTGCACCAATTACGTAAAAAACTGTTTTAGTCCCTCTTAGTATTTTTTAAATTTACTATGAAAAATAATAAATACCAAAATGTAGCGCCGCGCCGGGAGGCTGCAGACGATTTCGTCGCAGGCAGGCGCAGTATGCTAGTAGCGCACAGGATTAATCGGCATAAAAGTCCGTAGGAGAGGTTTCAGAAATCCAAATAATAATACACATTAAAGCTTTTGTAGGGGAGGCCTATGTCCAGAAGTAAGCATCTCTCGGTAGACATAAAACCTCCCTATTACAAATTTGTTTCCTATTAAACCCATATCAAATCTTAAATTTGAATCAAAGTTTCGTCCATTTTCTCTACATGTTTTCCGCTTAGGTAAAATCTATGAATTGTTTGTTGTGTCCACAACTTTATCAAATTAAGATAATGTTATGTTTTACGTTAGGAACTGATTTAAATTTGGAACCCGAAATCAATGAAAGAACCTAATTTTTATTGTCTTAGTGTAGTGCAGGGGGCGATCCTATTGCCATTATCCGGGCCCTTAGTCGGCTCTTACAAAACCCACGCGACGAAGGGGAACGGTGACATGTCTCCTTATTTCGTTATGCAATATTAGTAGTAATTATTGCTTAGCTCATTCTCTATCAAAGGATCATAACGTTTTTCAAATATCGCTAACAGCATATTCAGAAATAATATTAACTTCATAAATTATTTTAATTCTATATTTAAAATCTAAGGTTATACGAATATTGCTGAAAAATGTGCGTGTGTGACGCTCATTTAAGTGCGTAAAATTAGGATTGCGTGTTGCGGTAGTTTTAATTTATGGTTGAAATTTGAATCAAAATGAATAATTTTCATAATAAATTATAATAAATAGATTCGTGTATATATTTGTTACATTGGTATGTAGTTGATAACTCTTAAAGTATCCATTCTATGTTATGATTATTACGTCACATTGTCTTTAATATGAGTACCGATATCTTGAACATTGGGTAATATTTATGTTCAATGTACGTAAAGCAGTCTTGAATTATTGGTTATTGTTCTTTGTCAGGGATCAATGGGCCAGAACCTCCTGAGCTTTGGTTCGTTACTGCAATGATTTCCATAGTTTAATGACGCTTTCATGACTGCAGCCTATCATTGTTTCTGGTTTCAGTCTCTTTAAAAGAATTTAAATGTATCGAGGGTTGAGTTTTTATTATTACATCAGAATCAGAACTACACGCTTGTTGGCTCCACGCAGGGACGAGGATTATACAATGTATTTTTTTTATTAATATATAAATTTGTAGAAAATGTTATAAATAAAGCAATCTGAAATTATTTCTACTATTATTATTTTTTTATCACAAACAAGTACGCATAGCTCACAGGCGACAAATAAAGTCCGGATGTCCAGATCCTAAAACGAGATTGCTGTCATCATGTTAACTAAGTTTCAGTTATTGAATGATGTCTCAGTGATCAAATCGGTGAATACAATGAGGTGAGCAATTAAACTATAACTGTTTATCTATATATAAACTCTTTATTGCACACAATAAAAATAAGTAACAATAAAAAAATTAAAATTAATTTATACAAAGGCGGACTTGTCTCTTTGAGAGATTTCTTACAGCCAATCCTAAATAGTTGTTGTGAGATTCAAAAAATTTGCGGAGACACAGGATTAAATAATATTTGTATACAACTATTTTTAAGATATTAAATGTAAGATATGATAAATTGATTGGATACGGATGTATATATTTATGATTATGTATGGATATACATAATCATATATATATTATTATACACATATATACTTACCCATAATAGATATATATAGTACGATCAAGTGCAGAAATTAGTCTAAGACAAGCTACATACTTTTTAGTTTCGCATTTATGTATAGTTGTTATTAGACTTTATTTTTAATTTTCTTTTTGAGGAGATAACCATGTATACATATTAAGACTGAAATTTTACAAACAAATCTCTTATCACCGTATTTACTTTTTTTTATAGATACATTTTCATTCTCATGGTAAGTGGCTACACTCACCTGCAGTACATGTAATTCCTGTGAGATTCGTAGTAAAAGACAATGCCAAGATTTCTATGGCGCCATGCCCCACCAAATTTTTTCCAGTTACAAACATAATTTATATATGAAATGATAGCTAAACATCTGCACTTTTGAAATAATAAAAGATAAATTATATTAAAGCAGAGGATCGGTAGTTATGATGGTATAAACAATATGATTATTTTCACAAATATTAAGTTTATCTTAGACTTTTTTATAAGATGCAATTTTTAGTAGCCATCTACTATATCCTAAAAACAATAATAACAACAACTAATTTTCTAACTATAAAAAAAAAACAATTTTAAATCCAGTTCAAGTAACGCTCATACTTTATTAGAACACACGATTGAGGCTATCTATCAAAGTCATCTTTATTTACGGATTCGTAAATAAAGATGACTTTATAGACCTAATATTACATTTCTATTTACAGTGCACTTCTTGATATATGTAAATACATGTTATTATCTAAGGTAATATTTTTATTTTATTTTGCATCAGAAGTAAAATGCGTTTATTCCTAAAAGCCTTTTATTGAGAACTCATTCTTACTAAAATGAATGATTAAATAACACTATTGAACATAAAAAATTAACAGAACAACAATTAAAGAAAAAAACTATTACCTATACTAAAAAGCATTCGACTTAGGTCCAATAGGTTTATGTTGGCTAAAAGGACTTGTATCCAGTGGCCAATAAAATTCTTTTTAAAAAATAAGCTTTAAATTCTCCGACTAGGAAAAGGCATAGAATTCCATTAACAACTATTAAATGTAGTTTTTTTTCCCCAGCTTTTTAGATTTTTTATATTTGTTGTTAGGATCTATAATTTAATTAAATATTTTTCATAAATGTGTAATTACTGTAACTTAAATTAATCCTTGGGGCAGATCTTGGCATTCTCTTTTTAATTGTTTTTTGGTAAATTAACGTCGCCCCGACGTACTATTTTTATCCTGTCGTCGGTACAGTCACAAATATGCTCATGTGCTCATATACTCAGACCAAAACAAATTTTCACACACAGTATAAATTGCTAATTTGTTGCATTAGACGTAAGACCCAGTATTTTCAGTGCCATATCCGTTTAAACCAAATCCACATAAAAGTGCTCTTTCTCTTTGTGGCAGAAATAGGTAATACGGAAGTATCCAAACCAAGTATAGAAACCCCTTCAGCAAAAAATCGTGATATAAAACTAGCAAACAATAATAAAGTTTCTCATGTGCCAGTTAAACCTTTTAACTTAAAGCTACTGCGTCGTTCAGTAAAACACTTGATTTGCATATTACAACGACTGCTATACGCCATACACTTTCCCCGACCTTATTAACTATGAGAAAAAGAAATACGAATGAAATTAAAAATATAAATGTTAACTTTGTTTATCACGCGACAAAGGGCATTGGTGGAGTAAATTGTAGTACTGGCTAGTACTATGTCTATAGCCCTTATCGCTACACAGCGTAATGTTCGAAGTAAAGTGGACGACACCTAAACCTATACTGTATAACTTATGCTGATTGACGCTCTTGCTTAGCTCGTAACAAGGACGGTTTTTCTATTTCAAAAGTACTAACGTTTGTCATAGAATTAATTGAGTACACGCGATACGAACGTAAGTAATAAATATGTCTACGAGCACAAAGGAAACGACACGGGTGATGACGACACGCCGTGTCACTGTACACTGCGCTCCATTTTATTTTTTGCTTATTTGACTTGAATAGCTCTTCTTTGTATGATGTTATAAAACTAAATCCTCTGTAGTCGAGTGATGGTTAGTATATCAGTTTCAAAGTGTCGCTACCTTTGAGGTCCCGGGTTCGAATCCCGGTGGGCATTTGTACCTTAGTACGAATACGAGCATTTGTACCTTAGTCGTGGTTGTTAAGATATATTTCTATCAAAATTGTTCATATATACATAATATATGTATATCTATCCGTTACCCTAGATCTCATAATACAAGCCTTACAGAGCTTACCTTGGGCTAGGTTAATTGGTGTTAGTGTAAGAAATATATATATATTAAAAAAATATATATGTATATTATTTTGTATAATATTATTATATACATATAAATGTTTTTAATAATTTTGATGTTGCTTTTTTCTGTTTAGTGAAAGGTACAATGTTAGATTCGATTTATATGAGACTTGTTTTGATTATGTTATTCGGAAGCTTTGGTTTTTTAAGAGTAGTACTAATAAGTTCTACCAATCGTTCGTAATTTTTTTTTTATATATTCGGTAGATTTAAGAATGACTCAGCTTTTAGCTTCTTCGATATAGGCTTCAAGAAGCTTAGACCGCCTTGGCCCCACGGACAAATCTTTATTGAATTTAATTTAATTTTAAATGTAATCAGATAGTAATAGTTGGTGGTAGTGTGGCCTCGGCATTGTTGGTAACTCAGCTACATAAAAACTGTGCTATTGAAGCGTCCTCCGTAACTGTAAGTTTGTAACTTACTTTTTGATACAACCACCGTATTACGAGATCGATTTCATTCCTTATATAACAAACCATGCAACTATACTTTAAATATCTATAAATTGACACCGCAATAATCCTCGCGCAGTGCATAAAATAATTGTTATAACAAATAAATAGTGCTTAATACCTAATTTAGTATTAATTTGAATTACCACACTGCCCGTCATACAACAAAAACCATTATTAGATTAGAACTTGGGGGCCTAGGGTCGATCCTGCCACATGGCGGTAGAATCGCGAAAGCGGACTCCGCCATGTGCCCCGTATGGACCTAGAGAACTCAGGGGGGTTTCAGTGGGTATGCCGGTCCTCTCAGACCGGACAACCCCACACACGGTCGCGCCTAGCCAGGGCGGTGTCATGGAGGTGCATTTCCCCTCTTAAAAAAAAGGTCGATCCTGCCATATAGAAATGTGTTTTTCGTTTTTCGAATTTCATATGCACATCTTTTTGGCACATCTACGGTAGTAAGCACAAAATGCATGCACATTTGCAATGAATCTCAATAATATATGTGAACTAATATTTGTGTCGACTAAGGCCAATGTCGCTGACTAAGGTCTAATTGCCCTAATATAAGTTAGGGTAGACTCGTCACCTCGGTGGGAACGGATATGAGCTGTGATGATAATGATGTATCAAAAAAGGGGACTCTGCCGGTCAAATGTTGCACTAAGGTTGAATTTTAATATGATTGAAATTTAATGATGCGTGTAAGAGTATTATATCTACAATTACAGTACGTATATCGAAATTTTGTTTAGGTATACTTTATATCAAAAGTTGCAAAAATATATTTAATAAATTAAATACTTTTCCAAACTTATTGTGTGCATCCACTACTAATAAAAAAGTTCGATGGTCCAATATATTCTTGACACAATTTATCGACAGAATTCCCCATTTCCACGCACCCTTAACGCAACCTGTCAAAGAAAGGCGAAATGCGCATGCGTGTGACTCGTTTGACAGCTTTGGTACGCATACAATCACTAAGCCAATAACCTTCGAAAACATATCAAAATATTGCTCTTTTTAGCTTCAAACATAAGCCTTAAGAATAGTAATCATTTGAAAATCATAACCATCCAAGACAATGTGATGTTGTACTGAAATGACGATGTGATAAAGTGTTTATTTCTTGCCGGCCATTGTAAGCGGCCAAACTGTGAAGACGCCATAGCTAAGAACAAAACAGTGAACTGTGATTTCTTATAAGGTGGACAGCTAAAGCGGTGAAATGTTTGGTGTGATTCCACAACAAAACGCAGAACATTACGATATGAAAGTGCTATGTGCTGTCTAACGAAAACGAAGGGGCTTATAAGTAAACGATGAAATAGTTATTTAGTCAATCTATCAATTAATACATATCATTATTGTGCCTGTAAAAGTAATTTACAATATTTACGTAAGATATTTGCATTCCTTATATTTATAAATGTTTTGAAATTATTATATATTATAGAGCTCTTTACATACACGTGTTTTTGGACTGTCAAGTTGTTTCGTGTTACTACTACTTCGATTTTGGATCCAATTTTGGTAAGTACCATTGTTTTAAACAAATTTATTTTATCATTTTCAGTATTTGTGTTGTTTTCCATATTAAATAACTACCTAATATTATATTTATATGTAGAATCGATTTGTTTACGTTTCTTCACTAGACAGAAACCGCTCTTGAGTAAGGTTAAAGGATTAAGTTAAAACTCACTATCAATACTATGTAAATGAATAATTAAAAGAAAAAAATAGATTCGTGAATATATATAAAATTTGATACAAACATGAAACCAATAAGTATTTAGTAATTTGATGATACTAGTTAA
This sequence comes from Scirpophaga incertulas, assembly GCA_036419045.1. Classification (NCBI taxonomy): domain Eukaryota; kingdom Metazoa; phylum Arthropoda; class Insecta; order Lepidoptera; family Crambidae; genus Scirpophaga; species Scirpophaga incertulas. Next base: position 10,579,817 of record CM071631.1, read on the forward strand.
TGACTTCAGTCTTGTATATTCATATATTATATTTCCATAATTCCACTTTTCGTTTAGTTAATTAAAAAATACGTCACAGACTGATTGTGTTAACAACCCAATTATCGAAGAAAATATTGGAGCAATATCTCGTGATGATTTCGTATGAAACGGCTGTCATTTGATACTTATTTAATTTGATAGTATTTGAATCTTTAATAAACCTTGTTTAAATTCTATAAAAATACTTACTAAGATTAAAAAAAGTTATAATATAAATCAAATTCAGATGTCTATGGACAACTCGTAAATATCTGGATTCAATTGTGGATTTAAATTTAAACCAAATACGGACACTATACGTTCTTAAAATTAAATAATGTGAAGTAATAATAATGTACGTCAAATGCTAATAATAGCAGTTAAAGTTAAAACAAGCAAAATAAAACATTTTTTAGGAAAGTGTTAAGAAAATAATAAAATAGAAATCAAAACTGGTAAGCTAATCTCTTGACCGAAGTTCCCTGGGACAGCTAGTTTGTAATAAGCTCAAATTTTCGGTACCTCTTATGAATGTTATTATTTCATAATTAATGTGCATGTCTCTACAAGTAAATGTAAAATATGCCTCATAAATCTAAGTTCCCTATTCATTATTGCTATTATGAATATAAAAGATCAAGATACACTTATTTTTTTATTTTTTTTTAAATTAATATTTTTATTCATAATATAAAGTTCCAATATGAAGCGATAAAATGCCCTATTTAACAAATGACATATAGTAGAATGAGTTTACCTTGCATATTTACTTAAAATGATTATATACGTGACTATTCCTCCTGGCAATCGGGGAAAGGCATCATCATCACATCATACGTAAGAGGGGATCGATACCCTAACTATGGGCGATTAGCCTTATCAACCACGCTGCCATTTGGTACTACGTACATTTGAATCGCTTCAGATGTACGCATTTCCTCACTGTTACGTACGTGGATAAATGTACATATGAAATTCGGAAGAAAATTGGTACACGGTGATTAGATCGCGGTCTAGATTATATGCATAAACCAGTGACACCAGCGCCACGAGCTATATTATATTTCATCGATTATATGTCAATGCATACCTTCATTTCATTGTAATTATAACGTGATTTTTGTTTCATTATTAGGAAAAAAACATATTTTGCGGTAAAATACTAAAACAGTGATTTTTATTTTAGGGTATAATAGAAAATGTTTCGTTCTCAATTGCGAAAGCTATCTAGAAAATGACAGACAAATAACATGGAAGGTCTAATATTTTTTGTTATCATTAACATTGCATATGAAAATTTTACAATGTAGTACGACTGCACTAGATTGATTGGAGATTTTCAATTGTTGCTTCTTTTAACCGATGATCAAAGTTCTATTTCATAGAATTATTATAATTTTCAGTATTCAATAACACCTTCTATATAATACATAGATTTTCTCAATGGGGAGTGTTTGCGTAGCTTCATTTTTAATATACATACTAATAAGCCGCCCCTTTGTCCACCAACATTGTCGTGTAAAGGTCACTTTGGCCCTAATGTAATTTATTGTATAGTAGGCTCATAAGGGCATAGCTTTACGAGGAAAGCTTTGACCACCCGTTTGCTGCATAAAATAACGGTGGTATTTGCAGAGCAAATGTAAAGCTTGATGTGACGCCAAGTTTACATAATTACACGCTCATGCGATTCCCTGTAGACATATTTAAAAGAACTTTGAATGTCAGTATGGAAAAATAGGTCGTTATAAATACTATACAACCGTTTGTATGTATTTAGAGAGATTTTTATGTCAGATACGAGTAGTATTGTCATGTCCTATGTAAAACTGGCAGTGTTTTAAAATAAATATATGTATAATTTAGCAAGTGCTCAAATATGTTTGCCCCTATATGATTGTCGGTGCCGCCAGTAGAATTGTGTTGCAAAATCGTGCAATCACAGCTATAAAAACTATGATTCAGAGACATTCGGTGAGTTGGCATTAACCCGATCCCGAATAAACGTTCCACAAGGGCGGACGGAGGTATAGCCGGGTGGTCGACTAAATTATTTTAGAGTTACTAAATTATTTAAAAAAATCTTTTATATTTCTCCATATGGTAGTGGTATATCAGAGCATATTCTGATCGTTTGATTTATTGAGGTTAAATGTGGGTGATGCCATATTTAAATTGATGTGTTTTTGTTAATTATGTAAAGTGAAGAACAGTGCTATGTTCTGAAAGGAAATACAAATTTTACAGCCGTTCATTGCACACGGAGAATAGAGGATCTGTTGATCCCTAAGATTACAATTATTTTATAGACATAGAGAAAAATATGTGTGACAATTAGTTCTATCAAATACAAAGTAACGAGTCGCCGTTTCGTGAGAAATCATAATAATAGGATAAAGACAGAAATAGAAGCTATTAGATCGAACTGCACCGAAACTAATCTTGTCCAATCTGTATTAGATGACTTGTTCACTGTTCAACATCAGGATGGTAAACCAATTTTTTACTTGACTAAACCAATGCTTATACCTAGAAATTTTAGTTTTCTCTATTTTGTTTTGTCTATCTTTCTTATTTTAAGGTTACAGTCGTTAAAGACAGAGTTTACAGTACATGTGGCTCTGTGAAATTAACTATAAATCTGCTACCCCAGTGTACGTTGCCAATTTGTGACATAATATGTATATTGTATAGCCATGGTACCCAATAATTTTATTTTCATATCTTTTATATATGTAATGCATTTGCTCTTTATGCCTGAATACCGCAATGCGAACACTGCTAGTATGCGGTAGAATTAGGTAAGACGGAGGAACCCAAGCTTACGATATTGTTATAGAGTTTATCTCCGGTAACAATTAAATAAATCATTTCTTTGCTTTCACTTTACTCGTGTTGTTTTGTCTTGAAATTTTTGTAGTAGTTCTAAATTTCATAAAAATTGTAATTGTTGTTTCTCTAAGTCAATCATCATATTTTTGTGCTGAATAAAAATGTATCGGTAAACAGGTATGTGAACCGGTTATTATACTTGAAAAAAATATATTTGAAAAAAACTGAAACACATGAAAAGATTGCGTATACCACAAAACAAACGCTACCAAAAATCGTTATCGTTAGAAAATTTTAACAAACGCTATATGTAGTTGTAGAGTCACCATGAGTTATTGGAGCTTTGTATGTTTTCTACAATATATAATCTATATAAAATTCTGAAATAATAAACTGGCGGGAAAATAATTTGAAACATGATGTTATTTTTAAGTAAATATGTTTAAATTACAATCCCACAAATTAAGAAGTACGTGCACCTCTGATAGATGTTAATTTTATATTATGCACCAAAAACATATCAACTAACATTTCTATTAACTGAAAGAAGACAAAAAGAAGTCGTTCCTAGTTTTTATATCTATTCCTCAGGGAAAAAATGAAAATAGTGCATCCATTATGATTTAATGTCGTCCTATGTAACCTACTAGTATTATTTAGTATTATGTACCCTAGACATCCGCATGCCCAATTACAAATCAGTAATTGCAGAGATATTTTGTAGTTTATGCGAAAATCCTCACACATTAGAAATCATTGCTCTCCTACACAGGCGTGGTTGGTTTGCGTGTAACAAACCTTTGCTTTTACCTCGGCCACATCGGTTTACGTTACATCAGCCATTTTCAACATCCATTTCAGCACACGCTCCGGCAATTACCTGTATCGACTAAGTTTCCATGAATAGAAAATAAATGAATTGCGTTCATTTGAAACGTTTTTCTAAGCAACCGACGGCAACTACAAAGAACGGTCGCGTTGTTGGAATGGCCTACTTTAGTTTCTATGAAAAGTGTTTATAACTATGATTAATTGGTTATAGCCCATTGAATGATTAATGTCGCTGATATATAAATATTTGGTTATTAACTGAATTAGGTTTAATTTGAATTGTGCTATTCCTGTCATTTGCCTTGAGTTATTGGAGGTCTAACAATTTTTTAAAGAAGTATAAATTAACGGAGATCCGTGAAGTATTTTGTCCAGTGTTCGTCTATTAGCTGAAAAAAAGGATTACTTTAAAGGTGGAAAATAAGCTTTGTTTGAGTATGCATTTAATTCACGTGTTGCTGACCATCTATCTCACGCTGTCAGAACATCTAACACTGATGGAACCCTATCGTAAACGGAACGATCGCCGCAGTAATACAAATAAAATGTATAAGTATTGAAACAAATAAATTTTTGACAACGATAATGAAGATTTTATAAAAAATACTAGCGACCCGCCCCGACTTCGCACGGGTACAATGCAGATACTAAATACACTGCAAAAAACCTGTAAACGTTTTATAATATTAAGATTTATCATAGCAGCGCCATCTATTGATTACTTACTCAACCAGTCGAAAGGTATCGACATCTGTTAGAATCATTTGGAGTTAACAGATAATTGTGACTGTCAAATAATAACAGCAAAATAATTAGCAATAAATTAAAATTGCAACGATAATTTGAGATTTAAACTATCCTATCTCTCAAGTTGGATCGAACTGCACATGGTGTGCGAATTTTATTATAATCGGTTAAGTAGTTTAGGAGTTCATTGAGCACAAACATTGTGACATGAGATTTATATATATTAGATTTGGATTATGACAAATTACTGTGGTATTTTTTATTAGCAAGCACACATGCGTATTTAAAACTATCAATTTTTATAATTGCGGTAAGTATCAAGTGCTAGTCGCACTCGCGCACTGGGTATCCGTAAAACTGCTTGTGGTGAAATAATATCGAAGCTTTTTTTAGATTTTTCCCTTCACTGTAAGTTCTTTCTTCTTGTCAATTTAATTATTTTGGTTTATGTTAATTACCCTTACGAAATGTTAATTTCAAATTGATATATCTATGTGTATAGAATTTCAACTCTACAGAAAAAGCGATCCTGTAAGAGATCCGTTTTTGTTGTTAAGGTACGGAATCAAAGTCGTCAATTTAAGGTTGGTCATTTTAGAGTTGCTAATGAGGCTTATAATTACCACAAAGATAGAACGTGGCACTATTTTTGATAATCCTTTTACTTCAAGGAAAAAACGGCAATGTAGAATAAGTTACTTTTTTTTCATACAAGGGTAAGGCCACATAAGATTGTACATTTCCTACTTCTTTCGTGTCCCACAAAAGTAAATGTTAATAAATTAATACACTGTTTACTAAGTCGGATTATTGTAATAACATTCTGTGAAGAAAAGTTAAATTTTATATTAAACCTATTTAAAATTGACAAATCCTATCAAAAATTAAAAGTTAAGCATGTTTTAAAATGATATATATTTTTTACACATACTAAATTTCGCGTCCAAAATACACCATAAGACTTTTAATTGCAAGATTATATTTTAAACAATATTTTTATCCAAAAAGAGTGACGTTATATTATTTCCTATATTATTTTTTTCGATAATGATCGCTTACATCAAGTGATTACGCAAATGATTACAATTGAAAATGCATTTAATATAAAAATTTGGATACTGTAGTACGGTTAGTTGGTATATAATGGTAGTGCTTGTTTTTATTTTTACTTTCTAGGCAATAGTAAAATTTAATTAGGTATTATGTTATTTATTTAGGTTTATAATACATTATATTCAATTCGTGACCCTCAGTACTGTTTTTATTCTATCATACTAAGAGCACACTACTAGAGGGATGAAATATTTATCCTTTACATAAAACAGGAACTTTTTGTATTCCTGTTTTATGGTAGAATAATAAAAATATTGTTTGTTTAAATCTCACAGCAATGTTGCTTACATTGCTGGTCCGTAACGTAAACGATTCAGGTACAGAGTCTAAAAAAAAACTATTTGAAACTTCATTTTTCCATCTGCGGTGGGTGACGGCTTTTTATTATTAACAATGATAAGGATTCTATTCAGATCTACGTAGCCTCACGTGATTGCTTTACGCGCCTCGACGTGGGAAATAGATAGCTAGTTTCGTTAACACAAGTGCCTGTAAAGCAGTTGCACAAGAACATTCTGGGTGAATTATAAGGTGAATTGAAAACGATACGAGTGTGCTAATACCGGATTGCTGGCACGGTATCCCACCGCCATGCTTCATCGCGCGCCCTAATTGGGCGGCTGGTTGCACGCTGCGCTAGTATTTTAGTGTTCGTCAAATGTTAAAGGTTACATTATTGGTGACTTTATAACATCCTTAAGAAAGTATGATGGGGCCGATTATAGTTTATGAAGAAAATAGGTATGCTGATCACGCTATTTTTCAAGATCACTTGACATTTGAAAATGTGTTGAGTTATTCATAGAATAATTTATTAAAGTCTCTTTTTCTTTCTTTAATATAACTGACTGCGATTATAATCTTATAGTAAAAGAATAGTTTCTTAACGATAGACAAACTTTTCTGTTTTTTGTAATGCCTGAAATTTGTTATCTTGTTCAGAACACGTCGCATAGAGGCTTGACCTAATTAACTGTTTTAAATATTCCTTTTCATATCCTTAGAAATAGGCTTTTTTTACTATATTTAAAGCAAATATTCTTGGACTTTGAAAAGCTTCTTTTGAAAAAACTTTTAACCTAATTCCCTGTTGTGTAAATAAAATAGAGGTTGGTGTCAAATTGTCAGTTCACAGTTTTAATAGGCATCAAAACCTAGCTATTAACAATGAGCCTTATAAGGAGGTTCCAAGGGTTATAGAAAGTGGCAATCCGTGAAGTTTTCCTGCGTAATCAAATCAAAAATGATTAAATCTGCAGACAATGTCAACGATCAAGCTTGAAAAATTGTTAAGTTTTAGTGGAAGGCTGCAAAGGCCCTGAAGTGGCAGGCTTATGCGAGAAAACGCAAAGCTAGACCTCCCACAAGATGGACTGACGATTTGGTGAAGATAGTTGGAAGGACTGATTAGTAGACCATCGCAGGACCGATTGGAGTGGAGATCTTTGTTGGAAGGTCTATGTTGACCAGTGGGCGCCTCTTGACTAAACTTATGATGATGACGATGAAAACTAGAACTGTGGGCAAACAATCCTTGTGCATTTCTATTCTAGTGAAGTTTAACCAGTAAAGCTTGCCCAGCTTGCTGTTTATATCGAGCTGACGCGTCAAGTTTGACATCGCGTGACGTTCACAATTTGCTTTTTTTTAAATTATAACTTGTCTTGTCAGTATCATTTATGTTGATTGTGTACTGTCGTGTTAAGTTAATAGAAAAAGGATTTCTTCCTTTTCTTTCATTCTCTTAGCCAGGCATAACCGAGTCGAACCTAACATAAGATCGTTACAATATGTATTGGACGTATGACCTGGAATGTTACATAATGGTAAGCACACTTGTTTTTTACTACGAAGGTAGAGGGTAACGCCCCCTCAGAAGAAGAAGCTATGCTGGATATATTTCTTCTACGTGTCACGGCGTGTAAGTAGGACTTATGGGTGTGTATTGTTTGTAGCCATTGTTGCGATAAAATGTTTGCGTTCGTTATTGTTGTCGGGTCAAGGATGTTCGTTAGTCGCCGATGCTAATTCGAGACATTACAGACAAGGGTGAGATCAATTGCATGTTTGAAAAGGAGACACAATCGAAATAACTTTGGGATAGAGATGTCTTTGAAATGGAGCGCTATAGAATTGCGATCGAAGTCGTAGAAAGTCGATTCAATTAGCCTAGCCTTAATATAGTAAAAACTTTTCAAGTATTCTTTACATTCAATTTCTAATTAGGTAGGTAAGCTGCGACCACCCCCTTGATTGTTACAACGCCCACAATATACCTTTGGAACTTTTATCGTCCCCCACGAAAAGCTCCATCGTCAACTTGGGGGCGTTACTGCCCCCTTTATAAAACTAACAAACAAATCGCCTGCCCAATGTCAGTTGTTCCTAGTACTTCGCGTAAAGTCCTAATATCGAAGTTCAACGCAAAATTATAACAATCGCACTATTTGAATAATTTTCAATCGTTAAATTGCTTATCTTTTTATGATATTATTGATTACGTTTTATTAATTGAGTTCCATATTTAATTGTATTCAATTTTAATTGTAATTAGTAGTCACTAACAAGAGTAATTGAATTGGAGTACAAAAAAATAGCGCATTAAATAACCATGGAAGTCTTGAGATCACAATGTCCGACGACTTCAGCAGAGTTTTCCGGCAAGTGAGTCTTAAAATGAACATGGACAAGACGAAAATTAGGTCCAGTTTAAAAGTAGCACCGACTCTTGTAAAGGTTGGAGGCTTCTACCCTGGAAGTTGTTGCCAAGTACGTTTACCTGGGATAAATAGACCAACTGGCTAGGTTCGATTTCCAGAAACAGATAAAATCATTGGAAGAATCAGAGTCACCGACACAGTCCGAAAACTTGCGAACTCCAAGTAGTACCTAATAATATTTATTCTTTGTCAATTTTTTGATTTCCTTTTCTCACTGGTTTGTATTCATTTTAGCGACTCTGCGTTTAATTAAGTTAGAAATAAATATATTGTATTTGATTGAGATCATACTGGGACTATCTTTCAACTCTGCTGTAATTCGTGAAAGAAAAATGTGTTTTCTTATTAGAAAATATTAGACCAATGTAATGAGTAATTTACACCAATATATACTGAATAAGTACATTTCGACAGATTGGACCGCTATCATCCAACTTTGATTGTCTATATTAAAATATCAACGCAATGAAGCCCTTAAAACCGAAAGTAAAGACATGACTTAATTAAAAAAAAGTAATTTTAGCAATAAAATAATAATAATAAGTACTATAAAAATAGTACAATATCTTTCGATACTGCACTGGGAGATGGACAGTCCAAAGATACAGGAAAGGTTCTGTATTTTGGTTTCTACAAACATCTCTTTGTGATGCAACGGGACTGGTGACGCCGCGTCGCCAATGGCTTACGCTTACTGGCTTTGCCGAAGATTCGGACGTTATCTGGCGGCGAACACGAGCCCAATAACCTAACAATTTTGACGACCTCCTTAGTCGAGTGGATAGTACACCGGTTTCAAGGTGTCGCCATCTCTGAGGTCCCGGGTTCGAGTCCCGGTGGGGGCAGATGTTTGTGTGATGAATGCGAGCATTTGTACCTTAGTCATGGTTGTTGATATATATTTCAATAAAAATTATTTATATATGTACAATATATGTATGTCTATCCGTTACCCTAGATCCCATAGCACAAGCCTTACAGAGCTTAGTTTGGGCATAGGCTAATTGGTGTAAGTGTAACAAATATTTATTTATTATTATTATTTATTTATTAATAACCGTGCTCTTTGTGTGCACTATCAAACTGATTTGTTGGCAAATGTAATGCAGTTTAGAAAAAAATTAGATGATATTTTGTAATGACATTAATTATAATTCATATTTATGTTACTTCAAATAGTTCATTTGAATTTTTACTCATCGTTGCGTTTGCATTTTTAGGGTTCCGTAGCCAAATGGCAAAAAACGGAACCCTTATAGATTCGTCATGCCTGTCTGTCCGTCTGCCCGTCCGTATGTTATAGCCATTTTCTTCCGAAATTGTAAGAGCTATACTATTGAAATTTGGTAGGTAGATGTTCTGTAAACCGCATAAAGATTATGATGCAAAAATAAAAAAATAATAATAAATATTGGGGGCTCCCCATACTTAGAACTGAATCTCAAAAAAAAATTTTATTCAAACACATACGTATGGGTATCTATGGATAGTTTGCGTGACAGACGCTTCCAAAGTGGAAAAAAGTTGCCCCCCCCCCCCCCTTCTAACTAAGAATAGATAACTAAAATAACAAAATGAAATATCTAAAAAAAAAACATATGATGTACATTACTATAAAAACTAACCAACGAAAATTGTTTTGAACGAGATCTAGTAAGTAATTTTTTTTAATACCTCGTAAATCGTACACCGCTTCCTTTAATTTTATAAATCAATGGTACGGAACCCTTTGTGCGTGAGTCCGACACGCACTTGACCGGTTTTTATATTTTTTTTTTTTTTTTTTTAATTTATTAACCAAAATAAAAACTTATGTCTATGTTTACAATCTGTAACCGAAATCGGAAACCACTCAGGGTTTATCTGGTTTCGGTGAGTCGCAATACAACAAAGAGTTGGTAAATATGCAGTGTATTACAATACATTTTTTTGTTCAAATAATATGTTTTCAGAGTCTTAGCACAAATATTATTTAACCTAGCTAGGTTAATTTATAACAGTTATAAATTTTTGCTATAACTTAATATTTCATAGTGTGTTACTGATATTTCTATGAATTCTTATTAATATAAATCTATATGACATTTCAATTTAAATTTTCTGACGTATTAATTATTCTGTAGTACTAACATTTTCTATAACTATATATTGTAACAGCTGTAAGTTTATATTGTAGTCAAATAAATAAATAAATTGCAAATCATATAAGCCGGTTAGTATATTGTCGTATTTAGGAAAACTTTTTGAATCACTAATACATGATGATTTCTGCTTTCATACGAAGTAATTAATATCTCCCTTACAGCATCATATTATGCGTAATCGCTTCATAATCTCTAACCTTCAGAATATCAAAATTATTGCAGTTAAGGGTTTCATTTTCTTTCCTGTCCAGGTTTCCTCTGAGGTGCCACAAGGCCTCTCACCTTCGCCCGCTACTTTTTATTGCATTTATAAATAATCTCATCTTGAAATTAATCAGTCCCTACTTGGTGTACACCTAAGACATGATATTTAATTAATAACAGCAAAATAATTGAATTTGTCCAAATAAATAAGTGGTTTCTTGTCTGCATCCACTTGGTCACTTTTTGTAAGACGTCAAAAGTATCCAGCTTTCTAAGTCTCATTGTCGGATTTATTTATCTTAATATTTTTTCAGATTTGTATCCTAGATATTTTTTCACCACGAATAAGTCATTAACCTTAAAGTGGTGGATATTGAAGTCGCGATGTATAATTATAATAAACACATCAAATTAGACGTTTTAGGCGGTCGTTCTACCGTACATTAATAAAACGACATTACTAGAAGTTACGACCGCAGTGCCTCAAGACGAAAGTCTTCGATTCGTGCGTGTTGCCAGTGATGACATACGGAACAGAAACCTAGCCACTCACAATGGGCCTTATAAGGCGGCTCAAAGTCACCCAGAGGGCAATGGAGAGGGCTATGCTCGGAGTTTCTCTGCGTGATCGAATCAGAAATGATGAAATCCGCAGAAGAACCAGGGTCACCGACATAGCCCGAAGAATTGCGAACCTTAAGTGGCAATGGGCGGGGCACATTGCTCGCAGGACTGACGGCCGTTGGGGCGGAAAGGTCCTGGAGTGGCAGGCATATGCTGGACACCGCAACGTTGGTAGGCCTCCCACAAGGTGGACCGACGATTTGATGAAGATCGCGGGAAGGCGCTGAACGCTTGCAGCGCAGGACCGATCTGCGTGGAGATCCTTGGGGGAGGCCTATGTCCAACAGTGGGCGTCTATTGGCTGAAATGATGAAGTAAAAATGGATATATGGCTATGAATAATTATGTCTTAGCAGACTACTAAGATATAAGTAATTACTCACAGACGAAGGTTTCTAATCAATAGGTATTTAGGTGTATTATGATTTTTTCTGATGGATTCTATTAAAATTGTTTATTTTTGACGACCTCTGTAGTTGAGCGGTTGGTATACCGGTTTCAAGGTGTCGCCACAACTGAGGTCCCGGGTTCGAGTCCCGGTGGGGGCAGATGTTTGCGTGATGAATGCGAGCATTTGTACCGTAGTCATGGTTGTTATAATATATTTCTACCAAATTTATTTACATATGTATAATATATGTAGTATGTCTATCCGTTACCCTAGATCCTATGACACAAGCCTTACAGAGCTTAGTATGGGCTAGGGTAATTGGTGTATAGGCCGGTCCTCTCAGACCGGAGAGCCCCACCGCCGCACCTAGCCAGCGCGGTGTCAAGGTGCATAATGCATTCCCCCCCCCCCCCAAAATAAGGGTAATTGGTGTAAGTGTAAGAAATATTTATTTATTTAACAGTAAAAATGTAACAAAGTCAAATTACAGGAGTTATTTCTGTCAAAGTCGTCACCTAAATATGGGCATACATAACGACTGCTTATACCAAAAAGTCCGCAGCAGACTTTTATCAAACGGACTGCGGCAGTCCTTACGGAAGAGTTGCCTTAATCTGGCGAAAGTCTTTTCTCCTACGCTGGCTACAGTAGAGTGTAATAGTAGGCGTATGACAGCTGTGAAAATTCATCTTGCAAATATTAGCTAAGCAACCTCGGTAAGATTACACATATCTAAGTGAAATCAATGCTGCTATTGAAAGTAATAACGTGTAGACTGTACTAATGCTTGGGGATTTCAACGCAAACCCGGATTAGCTGTTTACTAATGATCTGTTGGAGGTATGTTTTGAGCACACATGGTGTTGTCACAGTCAGCTAGTCTTGAAATATATAACTCGATATTTATGTGAGTGAAATTTTTCTACATTATGAATATTTTAATATAATAATACGATGAGCGTATATTTGTCAAAGCTGAGGCAAGTAGATTTTTTAATCGACTTTTATGACTATTATTAATGTGCGCCAACTGTGAGCATAATGTTATGAGACAACGAAAAAAAAAACAAACAAATTTCGCAGAATATAAACATAATAATAATAGCATAAACCAAAGTGCTTAGTTGATGCTCACCGGGAAGATCTTTGTTGGTTTCATTACTTGACGCTACATGAAAATTTAAGAGATTAATTTGAGATATTGATCAAATAAAAATATTTTCAACACAATGCGCAACAAATAAAAATGAATATTATTAGTACAAATCATTTCGGTACAGATTGAGAATAGAATAGAACAGAATAGAGCTGCATAATATTATCTAAAATACATTTCTTACATATTATTAAATTATAAAACATCCAAGAAATTTACCTGACTATACAAAAAAAAAGAAACTAAAACAAAACAAAAAAAAAATTATGTCAAAAAGGTACAATCAAAGATCTGAGTAAAGAAAATAAAAAGTTTCGTGATGATTTATCTCGGATTTTCTTGGTATTGCTTACAAATATTTCGTTACAGGTTTGATATTAAAGGTCATGGCGATTCTTTATAAAATAAAAATATTATTTTCTGCTTTGTAACATATTGTTTTGGATGTTTACAGTATTTTCTTTTGAATCCTGTGTACAATTGTTTTTATAAACGGTTATAAATGGTTAACATTAAATAAAATATAACTGAGATATTTATGAGATTCCTTGTCTTGCTTTTTTAATTATTATTATTAAATGATATTGATTATAATTCATAATTATGAATTATATACTGGGACTAATGTGCTATTATATGTAAAAGGATTTCTTCGTTATTTCCAATATATTTTAACTATAACTGGTCCAATATATTTATGACTCTATTAGTTAAGAGATTTAAGTCAAATATAGCTAGTACAAACAAACTTGAATGAACTATAATGTGAATACTGAATTTCAACGTGTATATCTGAGGAGTAAACGCAAATTGAATGATCCTGCACAGCTGACACAATAGACCAATGAGCACGTCAAACGCGATTTCATTTCCTGCGCGCGCGCCGATCCGTGTGCCAATTTCCGCCGACAAAACTGATTCGGTACTATCATACTAAAAGTTAAATCAAGTATATAATGTATACTTTGATTTTTCTTGTAAAGTATATATTTGGTAAAATATTGAAACAATCATATATCCATAAATAATGTAATACAAATTCAAGCTTCGTTGGTAACATGAAAGTCTGTTCGAGAAAAAGTAAAACAGGTAAACAAAACCTTGTGAAATTTTTCAGTATTTTATATATTTGCCATGTATTTTTATAGTCATCAAACATTTAGTGAAATCATCTATGATTTATAATGACGTAATAATTATAATAATACCTATCCATGTTGCAAAGTATAATATAGTGTACTGTTTCGACTTCACTACACGAAATTTGAAATGTATTTAGGTTTTGTAAATTGCCGAACGATTTCTCTATGTTTTAATGTTCGTAATGTAAAATTGCTAAACATTGAACAAAGAACTATGTATACAGCACACGGAGCAGTGATAATTGGATATTTTGTCAAAATTGCAATGTTCGCATTGCTGTGTTTCGGTGTGAAGGGTGAGACAGCCAGTGAAACGACTGAGTGCTCTTTCGTCTTATGTCACGTTGATAATGTACACTGTGGATTTTGTAGAGGTTTCAGATTTATTGAAAATCTCAATCGCAAGAATCACATATAGGCGTGTAACCATATACCAACAGTTAAGCAGTCTCCTTGTTTCGTACTTCTCACCAAAAAATGGAACTAGAATTACTTTGTTGTCCTTCTATTAAGAACCGTTTTCTCAGGAAAGCGTGCAAGTTCAGGTTTGTAACTGGACTACCTGTCAGTTTGAATCAAAATGTGATAGCAACAAAGTTATATAATCAGCCTATCGGTTTTTATGAATGTAGGTCAGTGACCAAAGTAATCGGCCACGAAACGTTACAAGTCCACAATTGGATCAATTAAAATTTTGGTGGTCCATTTTAGGGGCGTAGGTAACGTAATGCGAGCAACACAGCGCTTTCTAAATTATAAACATATTTAAAGCTTTTGGAGGTAATCTGCTATATTTTTATTATATTTACTGACTAAATTAGCAAACATATAAAAAATATTTAAATAATTTGATTCTTTGTTTTTATATGGCCTCCAAAACAGACCTTTTCAGAAAAAAAATGTAGGTATGTGATAAAATATTGAACGTGAATTGAATCAATTATTTAACTGTTGCAAAATTCAACTAACTTTTGCATCCTCATGGCTTAGAATAATTATTCTCTTTGATTTCTCTCAATTTTTTGTAAAGAGGAAAAGATCTTCTATGTTGCTGCCTGGACCAGTACCTACGTCATAAAGGCCTTATTACCATAACGTAGTCAGGGGTAGCCTTGAGATATGAGTTGTTACTTAACATTAAACATCAAAACAATACAGACAGGTGTCGCCAAGAAATAATAAGAATAAGTCCCACTGTAATAATCAATATCTGTTACTCATACGTACTAGATTTGTGGAACCTGAAAGGTATTCAGGTCTCTTTTCAAATATTGAACTTGTGGGGTACACAAGTATGTTTTGAGTCGCACCGTTGCAGCTAAAAACAAATACATAAAACATAGGCAATATCGTAGTGTGCGGTGGTTGGCGCCGCCGCGGCGTGTTGTGGGTCCCGGTCGCCATGGCAACACCCCCTCCGCCCTACGCTTTCAGCTGACCCGCCGACCTCTAGTGATGAGTCGTAATACTGTCAGTGTTATAGTGATGGGGTGAAGCTGGTATTTCAGCTGGGTTGCGTACTTTTTCTGTCTATAAATTCTGAGAAATTAGATGAAAAACATTGCATTAATTTAATGATATGTGAAACGTTAGTTCAAATATTATTGAATTTTGTAGGGCCATCTATATAGTTTGTCTGTTAAAATGTTAAAGTTTCATGACACCTGTCAAATACACTTAGATTGTGAAGACTTAGTGGTTGAGATTACCGGTGTTGATCGGAAGATTTGATTTCTCACTGAAGCATAGGTATGCCCTGTCATCATAATAGCGTTGCTAATAGTAAATGTTTGATTCCAATAATAAGAGGTGATACAACTAGTTTCTCAGTTATTGAGAAGTCCAGTTGAAATTTGTTTGAACCTACGGCTTCATCTTCACTTACCATTAGGTGAGATGAAGCATTAGCTTCCTTTTGTATGTAACAAAATTATATATATATACTTTTATGTGCATTAATTATAGTAATACCTTTCCATTGCGTATAGTTTTTCTGGTGACTCTAATGAAAAATTAAACATCTACTTCGAAATTGCGTGCTTTATTGAATTACGTAGGTACATATATGTGTTTTTTATTCAATATGTTTTTTTTTTCGAATTGGATATGTATATTTATCTGACGTTGAAGCTTACGAAGAAATTCATAGTCGTATGTGACAACTATGAATTTCTTCGTAAGCTTCACGGATTTTCTCTAGCGGTAGGAACTCAACTGACATTCACTAACCGCCCAAATATTGGGTAGGCTCATGGCTACTGGCGGGGACGGATCTGAGCGATCATCATTACTACTCAGATCCGTCCCTAGCCTATTCTTTTCAAAACGTCGCCAACCCTTAATTTGTCCCACTGTATATATACATATATATATATAGGCACTTTGTGGAGATTTAAATGTAGTAAATTTCCCTAGATGCCTGTAACGAAATCCATAGAAAGACAGTGAGCGGTCACACATGAGAAAACTTAATCCGTCAAAGTCACAGAAAAAAATCTCAAAATCAAATCAAATTGTAATTATTTGTGTGTAAAATAAGGGGTGCCACATATATTGTCACTGCACTAGTTTTCAACGTCTGCGTCTTCTAAGTTATGTATACTTAAGCTTATGTCACCTGCGAAGTTTCTTGATTACTGAAATATGTTTTTTGACATTGACTCGATATAATGTTCAATAGAGTGACTATGAATTCAATACGTATTACTATGTGAGTCGATAAGAATATTTGATTATTAATATTTTACCCAAACACTTTCAATCAAATTTAAACACTTACGTAGAGTAATAAACTATGAATTTGTATAAAATAATAATGAACATAGAAATTCAAACAAGTATGAGCCACCCAGTGATGTGTCTTGCTCACATAGTTGGCGTAACGAAATAAATTGTATCGATTGTAAGAAAAATGACGCAACGACGACTGTATAGTTAATTTTGAAAACTATGTGATTTCCAAGTAAGTTTTTGTATAGTATAGTATAGTGTTTGTTATTGTTGCCATTTCTGAGGTTTCGGGGTTAAGTCCAGGCGGAGGCAGATTTTATATATATATTATATATATATATATATAATATATATATATATATATATATATATATATATATATATATAGAGCTTATTTAGGGCTGGGCTAATTGACGTGAGAGTAAAAAATATTATTGTTATTTTTGTATTGTTATTGATATTTATCTAGTTCATATGTGATTAGTAATTAATATACATAAAACAAAGTTGTATTATTTAGAATTTAGAAACATATTAGAAAAAGGAAAGAAAAGATATCACTAAAAATTATTAATGGAATTAGAGTTTGTATAACAAAACAAAGGATGTCATTTTAGGATCACTTTAATTACTGATATTCCGATGAAGATATTTTTCAAATGTCACCGTATATATATTAGGAATATATATATTCCTAATATATGTATGAAGTTTTGTCTGTAATTCTCACTCTTTGGAAGTAACTCTCTTTTCGTGAAAGGAACAATAATTCTTCTATTGTAAGTATTTAAGTTTAAGAAAGAATGATTACTCTATTGAAACCAATTGGTTATCTAAATTGTATGAAAAACTGTTCAGTAGTTTATGAATAATACAAACAGGCAGAAAGAGGCACATAGTTTTATAATATTGATAGTGTGATTTGAATTGAACACTTTATTGAGCTGTCTTTTGAACATTTTCACATTGAGCTTTTGGTAAATGAACTCAAAATAAAGAGCTGAAATGTATGTCTATCATATAGAATTACTTTATATTTTCCTACAGCAAATGAGTGACTCGCGTGTTAAAGATCAAAGGGAAAATTATGAGGCGAGTTGCTCGTTTTAATGCAAATATCTCAATTCGCGTGTACTGCGTATGTGCCGAGTAAAACGACGTTAGTAAATGTATACTGATGTACTTGTAATAAGGCTGAAACTTCCTTGTGAATATTCACTGGACAGTATTTCAACGAGAGCACTTTAAATTTTTAATAAAACGGGTACACGTGAATTCAGCTACGGGTGACAAACGTAGTACAAACAAAATATTCAGAAGGCACAACACCTAATGTCAAATTTCTTTAAAAATTTAGACGTATATATAGTTCAACAATAACTCAGTTATTAAAAAATCATTACTAATTAAATCTTACAAATAGTTATTTATTTACTTAACTTATTTTTGTTATGTTAGGATCTGCCAACAATATCTGAAAGTAAATCTGAAAAATAAATAAGAAATAGCATCTTAAGGATTTTTTATTTAACACGGCGATACTATAAACGACTAAGATTGTATGACTGTACCCATACGTCAATAAACAAACAGTAAGAAAGCACTGAGCATTATTCACTTCACCCTCTTCTATGTATATCAATCAACATAATCTCCTTATATCTCCGCGCGCAATAAAAATAAAACAGATGAGCTTAATTAAAAGCAGACAATGTTTCTCTTCACAATGGCTACTCCGCGATCGTACCTCCTCAAATAAAAGGCGGCCATTCCAAAGGATTTTTCATATACAAAAGGATAATTTCGCTCTAGTTCTCGTTGCGTGCTGGCCATTGTTCCCGACTGTTTTTAGGACCAATTTGTAAACGCTACATTTTCCTGTGATCGAGTTTTTTTTTGTTTGAACGGCGATCGATAATGGGCGGTTGTTGTCGAAAAATAAGACCTTATACTCTATTCTTACAGCAAGGATTATTTGATATTGGACATATATTGTTGTATCTTTCGTCTGGCGTCGATTACCGTCTGTGCTCGATTTTTATTGATTTTAGGTTTATTTATTGTGCAAATAAAAATAAATTATTAATTTTCGTAATATTGTTTTGATTTTATTGGAAACGAAAAGAAAGTCATTTGAATTTGCTTGTCTATTGAAAGCGTTTGACTGTGTGATGTTTGCATAAGATTATCAAAATAGGTATTGGCTTTGTTTCCTTATATATAAAATCTATTTGTTTATTCGCTACTTCGTAATTTTAACAGAGAGACATCCTTTGCTGGTATAGGCTTCCCTTAAGGATCTTCACGCCGTTTGGCCCAGCGCAGCTACCATTCAGCGGCTTTCCGCTATGTGTAGTAAATCGTGAGTGATCTATCAATACTACGTTACCCAGCTTGTAGAATATAACTGGAGAACATTTACTAGAAAACTTTCTATCCCAATGGCCGTTAATCCTGTAAACAACGTGCCCCGTCTATTATTATCTAATGTAAAAAAGACTAATAGATTTTTAATTATTAAGGTACGATGATATAGACCTTTTCGTTACGGTCCACTTGTTAAACCTGGTACCCGTATGTTTCGGCGCGATTTTAAAGACGTTTCACGTTAAAAATGTTAGCAATTCTTTCGAATATGGCGGTAAACCATGGTACTTTGCGGATTTCATCACTTTTAATTTGATCACGAATAGACTCTTCGAGTATTTGCAATACACTTTGGGCAACTTTGAGATGTCATGTAAGTTTAATTCACAGTATGCCGCTTAACTTTTCGAACGTTGAGCATCCAAGTTATTTATTATTCCGTTCATTGTTCTCTGTCTAGAATTCGGATTTACCTAGTTGAACTATTTGTATTAGACAAAAATAACCTCTACCAAGAGTGGATGCTACATACGACACGATTTTTAGCCTATACATATAGTTCATCGTAAGACGGTCTTGTTAGGTACGTTCTTCAACTAGGTTCTGTCTCCGTTTTCAAAGAACAATGCTACCAAGGCCATTTATCAGGTTTTAAATATGACGAAATTAAAAGTAAAAGGAAAGTTACAATTAAAAAAAATACAGAATATTGAATATGTACATATTTTTAACCAAAAAGCCTGTAAAAGGCCAGTCCACCAAAACCGCGCGATAAGTGCTACGAGCTCGATTCTCGAGCCTTTCCGTGGCCGGGGGACGTCGTCGGTGGTGGAGAT
Source organism: Scirpophaga incertulas (assembly GCA_036419045.1). NCBI lineage: Eukaryota > Metazoa > Arthropoda > Insecta > Lepidoptera > Crambidae > Scirpophaga > Scirpophaga incertulas. The sequence continues at coordinate 10,599,675 of CM071631.1, forward strand.
CGGGGGAAGTATTGTAGCCTCCCCCGAGGAGGGCTCCCCTATATCGGCGGGGGAGCGGAGGCTGGGGGTTCCTGGATGTAGCTTGGTGTTCCCGGGGGCTCCCTACATGCCTGAGGAAGGCCATCCCTGAAGTTTTTAGTGGGTAGGCCTCCCCCTTCTGGGGAGGAGGGCCCCACATAACCGCTGGTTCGCCATAGCCGGGGTATGCAACTTAATGCATTTTCCTCAAGGGAACAAAAAAAAAAGGTATCTAACATAAATTGATAACATGGTTTGACTTGATACCTAACAGGATTTGAGAAAAATTAATGGTATTAAATTTTAATAGTATATTTTTAAAAGTTAACTAAAAAGTTAGTAGATATAGTTATAGTTGAATCATAGATTGACGAATTAATATTCAGATATGTTAGTAGGTATTTTTAATTAGTCCAGCCCACAATAAATTATAATCTATGTAAGTTCACATATTTTCTAATGTGAATGTAGTACTGGTCATTAGTGCATTCATTGTTCAAATACTCGTATGCTCGCTATGTGGCGCTGTGGTGTTGCGGCTTCAAAAAGCTCCCAGGCCTACTAAGTTCCTGTGGTGGATATATGCGATCACTAATGCGGCAAATCACACTCATAATTTAATTTTCACACTGGCTCATGCAGTACCGAAGTATCGAATAGAGTAACAAGGAGTTGATTGCGTTATATTCGTGAAACGACAAAATGTCAAATGCCTGTGACCCCGAGTTGTGTAGAACTTGGATATGTTGTAGGTATGGAGGGATCTTTGTCCCGTCCTTGGCTACAGAGATTCCACTTCACACAGAACATTGAAATCCCTCAAACCGTGAAAAGGTTCAAATCACAACGAGTGCTTCTTTTTGTAAACAAATATCTTTGGAACTCAAACATCCTCTTTGGTTTAATGAAACCAAAGAGGATGTTTTATAGGCTTAATGAAGTCTATAATTTTCATATATACTGATAGATAATGTACTTATATTAATCTAATAAAATATCAGATGAGAGTATTATTAAGCAGCAGAAATTTTGAGTAAAAATTAATACAATTAAATTATTAAGAACATACAACGGCTCATTACAAACCTTTATTTGTGTTTATGCAGTTTAGATACTCGTATAATCATAGATTAATTCGATGTCAAATCTGTCGATTTTATGAATCATCACAATTCAACTTTGAAAATCTTTTGTTTTGCTGTAAGTAGAACTGACAAAATTTCCCATAATAGGATATCATATTCTAATTGACGATCCTATTAATATTATAAATGCGACGTCATTATATTTGAGGATACTGACTATAGCGCCATTACTGTTGTTTAACTCGCGGTAATAGCTTCGGTAATTTTATACTATCATCATGCACGCCCTTAATTGTGAAATGAAATTGTTGAGCTTATTGTAAAATAATTGTGTATTAAACATCACCTATTGTCCTCAGTCCTGCAGTGCGGGTGTTCTTTGACGTTTATCATAATATGCTGGATTCGCAACCGCTTAATAGGCTTTTTGGAACGTTACCAGATTGTGAAAAACTTGTGTGCTTATTCTAGATAAGTTCGGCAAGGCACGAAATTGTTCGCGGGAGAATTTTGCATTTTTAAAATGAACTTTTATTGCGCATGTTTCGTGGGTAATTGGATTCGGTGTAGTCAATTTGGAGACTCACGCAGCTATTCCATTCTAATTGAATTCATTAAAATTTTGTTTCATTCATATGTGTTGAGCGATTATTAGTAATAGGAGTTTTATTATACCTATAACTGTAAAAATTGTTTGCGTAAATATTACAGCATGAAACTAGTTTAAGCGTAGCCAGGCGGTGTTAAATAATATTATTTTTCAACAAGAAAGAAGCTAACATTTATAAAATTCTTTGCTAAGAAACGCGCAAGTTTATTCTCTTTGGGTGGCTCTGCCTTGTTGTTGCGAGCAGGAGCATTTTTTCCCTAACTTAATAAATGCAAGAAGAATTTAATATAAGCATTTTGTTATGTTTTGGATTGTTTACTTTATTCATAATACAGTTAGGGCAAATATTTGTTTGATTAAGCTGTTGATAGGAACGTGATTCAAATTGATATTTTATTATACCCTAATTCTTTAGAAATTAATTACTGTTATTTAATGCAAGATCTATATATTGATTCTGGTTTCTCTGCTCCTGGTTAATCTATCTAAATAATCTTCTTATATATAAAATTTTAATTTTAATCATGATTTTCTTGAGTCTTTAAATTATCTCTGTAGTACTCCTATTCCTGTATACCCATGATTTTACATTGCCATTAATGGGGAAATGCTTACATTTATTTGCTAGTATAATCAAATAAGATGTATACTGAGAGATCATCTTTGAATTTTCTCTAATTATATTACAAATAGGATTATATTAATATAGATAAGAAAATCCACAGCGTTGTCCCTAGCAAACGATACAAAGATGAACACTACCAGTAAAGAGTCGCGTTATCTAATAATAGTGTCGAAACGAAAAACAAAAAAAAGACCACACTCGAAACAATCCATCGTTTTTTTAAACTATTTTAATATCAAGATGTCAACAGATTTAGACAAACTAAATATAACAAACTATCAAACTATCATTCAAGCGAAATGCATTGACATCGCTAGAGTAGAACAAATGAGTGCAACCAAAGGGGTCAGTTATCGTGAAATAAAGTGGACCTTAACAGTAGCATCTGCCCTTAAATGGGATGGGGCCCGGGATTTTTCCGACAGTATTTGAGCGCGCATATCGAGATATTTTAAAAAATTACATAAAAATAAAATAAAAAAGTTTCCGGCATGATGGAGGAATTTTAGCCCTCATCACACACTTCAAATAGGTATGCCAGATCCTTCCGGCAGAAAAAAGTGGTTTGCGTGATTTTTTTCTAAAAGCCAATAAAATTTACTATCGAATACATTCAAAAAAATTAATATCCGCGATGACGGTAAAACATTTTTAATTTTTTTTAACATTGTTTCGGCAATAGGAATCCACGCATACCGAGCTTAATTTATTCCTATACTTATGTACTATTTATTTTTATAAATATTTTTTGATTCCGCTATGATGGGACTTTCAGTGTTACCGGCTACCCCCCGTTATTATATTGGAATGATATAATATTTTTAAATCTATAGCAAACATAAAACTTTACATTGGATACAATCAAACAGCAACATCCTATGTGTTGAGGAAGCATATTAATTGCCAATTGAATATATAGAAAAGAAAGCTCATAAGGAATTCATAAAAAATTAATGTAATATTTAAGCCAACTTCCCTTTGCCATTTAGTTAAAGATTATATAATACATAAGTTTCTTCCAAAGCTACTTAAAAATCCTGTGTTTAACCTCTCGCCCACGGACTTTTGTATATAAAAGCTTTTAGCTTAACACGGGAGATCAAAGACATTGCTAATATTTATAGCACCCTTATTTACAGTTTATTTCTACAAAGAAGAAATATCGAGTTTTATTATAAAAATGATTGATTTCTTAAATAACAATAGTAAATCAATATAATTCGAGTAAAAAGTATTTTGTATTATAAGAGTAAGAAGCCTCGTTCGGCACTCTTCAATAAAATGTTAGATGGATACTAAGAATAAAATATTAATTGACTTTACTTTATGATTAGGAAAGGTAAAAAGAAAGAAAGATAAAACTGGAATGAGTGTAGAATGAAATAAATATACTCTTATAAGTGGATAGGTCTCCTATAAGGTAGAGGCCTCCTATAAGTAGGATTTCCTTAACTTCAAGTTGATAGCCATATTGCTGCAGCTACAAGTATCAAACCGGCTGTCATTGGATTTTGATTCAGTAATTTGTGCAAATCATAAAATTGCTTAACCAAGATTAGTGTATATTCGAGCAATATTCCGAGCGCTTCGTCCATGTCAGTGTCGTCCATAATCGTTCCGCTGAGTGTGTTATTCGCAATGTGGCAAAGTAATAAGAGAAATCTGGTTCGGTGGTAGTAAGCCATTTGTACTTTGACAGAATGGAAGATTTGCCGACATATCTCGGGCTTGTATGCCAAAGTGTACAGTAGTCTCCGCGGTTGTCACTTCCGCGCCACGAACAGGAATTCACTTTCTCGTAGACTTCAAAACAAGTTGATTATTGGGTTTGTAACTGCTTGCAAAAGGATTAAAAAAAATTGTTGACATTATGGAGTATGTTTGCTTAAAAAGTAAATAAAAGAAAAAAGAAGAAAAGTTTATAAAGAGACAATATGATTGAATACCTTAAGTTAGACCAGCTATAGCAAGAATTGAGTGCGCAATAAGTCTTGAAGTTTAGCGTCGCGCCTGCGATAGTTTTTCGTAAGATAAGACTCTCGTGCTGAGATATTAAATATGGTATAGTTGTGTAGCTTGTCCCGAAACATCTTTTTTTTTCTAAATAGTATTTTAAAGCTCGTGTTTTATTCAGAAATGATTGTGTTTAAGTAGTAAGTTGCGTAATCACGCACAATTTTTTATTTTCCACAATATGTTAATACTGTATTTAATCTACGAAAATTAGCGGGAAACAGAAGCAAGAGCCAGCTATTAACAACTTTGAAATAGTAGTTCATCTGTCACTCGATAAATCCACATTGACCAACAAGTTCAAGGGTAGTGGCTATAGACTTCGCCGTGTGCTTATATAATACAAATAGTTACATAAATAACTACATTCGTAAAATTTGGGGAGAGGATATCCACATAAGTTTCACCAAATGATATGGTATCTATTTCTTTATACCTTGTCTGATACAGTCATTCTGTTTATTCGCATCAAGTCCAAATTGAGCGACGTCGCGATTACATCGTGGTATGGATAGATTTGAATGCTCAATGGCAGCGCCAAATAAAAGTTGCTATTATTTAATAATGTAGCTCAGTTATTAGTAAATTCATAAAACATATATATTAAAAAAAATACAATTTAATTGTTTTGCAGAATCTATGGACAGGTGTGTATATAATTGCGCTAAATTCATTTAAGACATAACGACAAGAAAACGAGAGGTAACACGTTTATCTGTATTTGTAAATAGATTGATAATAACGGCATTTTAAACAATATAAAATGTGTCTTGTAATAAAAACTGGTAACGCATGATGGCGCAGTATTTTGTCGGCAATCAGTCACCCGGTTGAGGTAAATCTAAAAAAATCTTTAGATCTCTAGTGCACGAACGAAATCAGTGCCTGCCCTAAGTATATTTCACCCTTATGACGACACATTACATACTTACATTAGCAGCGGGTAACGACACGGGCACGGCTCATAATTTCCATTAGGATTCGTTAAAATAGAAACGGCCTAAATTTCGACAGCCTCATTTGACTTTGAACTTTAAAGTGGACGGGGGTAGGGTAATGTTATGAGATGTATGATGGGTGGTCATTTGTGCTTTAAGTACGCCAGGATTACGCCTCACCCCGTGTAACACATATCGTATTAGCGAAGGACGCTATCTTATTGCAATTAGCTTCAGCATTTTACGAGTGCCGAGTGGAATATTTTCGTCGTGTCAGGCCAATTGGCAGCCCTTTTAAGGGGGTATGTATCTCGGTAATGTAGAAGCCCTGGAGTTTAAGGCGTGTATAAAAAGCATGATTAGAGAAGTAATTCTGGATACGTCACCAATATCTATGATAGACGAAATGTTGCTGAAATTGTAATGAAATGTATGAAATTATTTAGTAAAATCACGAATGAAAGTAATTTTATTCATATAAAAAAAAAGGGTTTAAATCCATAAGCAACAATCAGTTGTACTCTGTAACTCATTGGGAAAACGTACAGTAAAAATGTATCATGATGCACGAGGAACCTTAAACCTTATGAATAATGTAAGCAAGGTGTCAACCGATTATTCATATTATATATTACACATAATAAACGTATAACAGACATATTCCTATGAAATTGCTATTTATTTATTTCCGATAATTAAGCTTAATTTTTTTTTAATATAAGACTTAATGGTTGTTCTGTTATATTGAGTGACTTTAAGACCATTTCGCTTCTTAAGCGTTCATTACGCTAGCGCTAGCTGACTTGTTTAAAATGGAAAAAACATATCACCTAAAATAGGACCAAAAATATTCCATATATAATGTGAAAAATGCATATTAAAATGGTGATAAATAGTTAAAAATTTTCATGCAAACCACATGAATGGTTCACAAAATTCCTGCGGAGGTACCTTAAACACAAAAGAACTAACAAGATTGCCAACAAAAGTTATTATATTCTTTTTATTTCAATTTCAAAACACATCAAGCTTACTTTATATGGCTTTCGTTAAAATGCCAATACTTTACATTGTATTTGCAATACGCAAAACTTGGTAACATTGTAAATGTTGAGTCAAACCCAAGCAATGTATTATTAAACTAGCTTTTGCCCGCGACTTCGTCCGCGTGGAATAGTGACTTCCGGCAGATTTTTGGTTTTTCCCACATAGTTCCCGTTCTTGCGGGATTTTCGGAATGGTCGAGTTTCCGCAGAATTTTTAGTATTATTATGTTGATACAACTTAAACAAATTATTTCGACCAAATTTGGTACCATAAAAACGGTCATTGTGACTAAACCTTAAAAGATAGACATATGCCGTCGCGGACTTTTTTTAGATCATGTATAGAGGAATAATTCTTTCATACATATTTTTTGTGTATCTTGAACCGTTTTCGCAGCGCACGCAAAGAAAGCCTTCAAAAATGAATAATTTTCCCCGTTTTTTACACATTTACCGCTCTGTCTTTGCTCCTATTGGTCATAGCGTAATGTTATTTAGCCTATAGCCTTCCTCGATAAATGGACTATCCAACAAAAAAAGAATTATTCAAATCGCACCAGTAGTTTCGGAGATTAGCGCGTTCAAACAAACAAACAAACTCTTCAGCTTTATTATATTAGTATACATTATTATATAGCACTACTAGTGGACCCGACAGATTTCGTCCTGTCAGAAAGATTTGTAAAGTGGCAATTTTTTCTTCCTACTTGAAATGACATATGATGACATTTTTGTTTGACAGAACTAACGTTACTTTTTTGTCTTCGATTGTTTTGCCAAAGGTTCAAATTGTTTGTATGTGGGAGTATAGAAAGATGTTGATTTTTCACTTTTTCAAGATTTATTTTAAATTTTCTCGTACGTAACGTACAAACCTTCTCTGGACTTCCACGAATAATTCAAGACCAAAATTAGCCAAATCGGTAAAGGTATTGTTGAGTTATAACATTACAACGAAAAGTGGCATTGATTTTTATATATATAGATTATACATTATACATATGTATATATTATTTTATATTGTTGTGTGTTGATCTCATTATTATTTAATATTATATATTTATTATTATTGTTAGATCCAATATCACAAAATTCTATTGCGTGTATAATTGAATGTAATTAATTTCACTTTCCAAATAGAAAAATACAAACTAAACGTATTAATTGTATTATTAAGATTTTCACGATTGATCGATGATCATTCTCATTGTAAATATCACGCAAACAGAATTATTTAATAGCTATTACAAAATAGATTGGAAACAATGCTGCCAGTGTATTTACTTTGTTTTATAAAACGTGATTTAATAGATTTCACTAAGCTCACAATAATTTGTTCGAAACCACGTTAAAGTAAACAGGGATTTGACAAGAAAATTAGAACCTGCCCCAACGGTGTGTACTCTCTGAATTGGGCTTATGCCTGGATATCCCGCTCGCACGGAGGAGCGAGTGCGATAATTATTTATTAAAATTAGATAGCTGCGCTGGAGGTAAACTAGGGCGGCTATTCTAAACTCAAGGTCATTATTTCCAATGCGCAGCTCGTTCAATATTAAACAAAAACTTTATTCAACATAGCCCTCGCTTGACTCATTCAAACCTACGATCAATACACATTTTTTGCAGCTAGGTAATTAGTGTTCTCCATTGTATTGTGTTTTTTGTTAATACTCGTACATGTACAGGCGTTAGTCAACAATAGGCTAGATGACTACAACTGAATATGGACGTTTTTTTATTATACAATTACATGAAAATGTATGTCGAAATAGGCATTTTGATTCACATAAAATAAAATTTGAATAAAACAAACACATTTCAAGCTTTCTTACATTAAATGTATTTTGCACACGTTAATGTTACGACTTTATCAAATTATAACATCTCAAAACTGCTCGCAGAAAACAAGCGTTTGTATTTTTAAAGTATTTTTTCGTAGTAATATATAAAATAAGTTTATTGTGTATACATAAATAAATAACTGAAGTCAGTCAAAGGGAAATGGAGGGGGCTACTTGGAGTTTCTCTGCGTGATCATATCATAAGTGATGATATCGCAATAGTACTATATTCATTTTCAGCCCGAAGAATTGCGAATTTTAAGTGAGAGTGGGCAGGGCACTGTGTGTGGCTGATGGCCGCTGGGGTGGAAATTTTGTTGGAAAGGCGGTTCTCAAGTGTATATGTCGTAAGGTATATGTCGGACAACGCAGTGTTGGTCCTCCCACTAGATGGGCAAATGATTTGGTGAAGACCCTGCATTAGCAGCGTAGGACCAACCAGTGTGTACATGCTTGGAGGAGGCCTATGTTCAGCTGAAATGATGATGATAAATAAATAAATATTCATTATTTGTATCTCTTAGCGATAGTATCGAACCACTATATTTATTCGGTTATTATTCTCCACTGATATTTATTCGGTTGAAGAATGTTCTCTGAATTCGTCAAATCTGTCCTATAGCGATAACTTGAGTTAAACTTACATTTAATTATTACACCCAAGAGCATGCCTCCCAGTGCCAACACAGAAATTTTTAAGTTGGAAGTCTTAATAACGACTACGAAGTAACTATTAGATAATTAGTTTGGGAATAAGTGTTGAATGTGAGTTAGTTTTTGATTTAATTGAGCCGATTTCGAAGTCATTCGAAGAAGTGTCATTGATCCGCAGTCTGATGTTTACATAAATATTCTAAACTTTATTAGGAAAATGATATTTATTATTTAATACAAAAAAAAAAATACAAAGTTTATATGCGTCTCAAAAAGTAAACTCACATTAAGAAAGAATTACTATAAATATAAGTAGTTTTCTAGGAGGTAGACTCTGTACCAGGGTCACGGTCGTCTGCATGGGTACCTCCGTCTTACCTATTTCCGCCGCCAAACAGCAGGGTTCGCTTTGCTGTGTTCCGGCGTGAAGGGTAAGATAGGCAGTGAAATTACTGGGTACTGTGACTTTACATCTTATGTCACAAGTTGGCAACGTACACTGTGGTTCTTATGAGGTTTGCAGATTTGCTGCGAATCTCGTGGGAACCACATGTACTATAGGCGACTGTTACCACTTACCATCAGGTGGGCAGCCTGCTTGTTTGTCAACTTTAGCAATAAAAAAAAAAAAAAGTTAATATTTGATAAAAATCTCCAGATTATAGATGGAATGTGTACACAAGATGGACAGGGTGAACCCTCGTGCTTATCTACCTCCTTAGATAGAATATTACCACGTACTATATAATGAGCACGACTACGACTATTCTGCCAAGAGTGTATCGACACAAGAAATCCCAAGATGGCGGCTTAGGCTGCCCATAATTGGGAAGGAATTTTGCAATTAAATTGCAAAATTCCTTCCCAATTAGCAGACAACACATGATAATATAATAAAAACGTGAAAAAAAAAATGTTATGGAATATTGTAGTAATGTTTAGTAATTATGTCAACTAAGTTTATTCCCACAGCGATGTACGTCGAACTACGTATTCGAATCTGAGATGACGGAATAACAAAATAGCCACACATCTCCGTAGCACGTAGAGCGCCCGAAATTCAGCTGGCAGTTCTTAGCTCGGCTGAGCTAAGTTCGCGGAAAGTTATAGCATGGGAATCATCTGCTAAATTGCACAGAAAATACACTTATGGCAACGTGTGAACATTTGTACCAGTTCAAGGTCATTTTAATATTTAGGACAAGGGTGGTGTCTTAAATTTTAAGAAGTTTTTTTGCGACTTATAACCTGATTATGTTATTAGTCAAACTTAACACAATTATTATAAGTATTTGTGTTAAAAGTATCACCAGAAAAGTAGTATGTTAAACTATTAATAATCTCGTTTAGGCTGTCACTATATTCGCCCATACCGCATTGTTAAATTATTACATACTATTATAATATTGCTTAGGGTTGGAATTGCTATTATTTCAAATATATTAATTCGTATCTATATGACAGTTAAAAGTAAAACTTCATTGTTTAGTGTGCCAATTTGTCTTTCCTTAAAGTCCTCTCAGGTTTAAACTTCAACAAACATAGGAAAAAGATTTTGAAAAGTACATAGATTTAACTAGAATAGATTGTATTTAATTTATAGCTTATTTACTAGAAATTTCTATTAAAAACTATTTTTTTTTGTATCGATTGAGGTAATTAACAATTCTCAAAATAACAAATTTTCCCTATCACCGTGCCAGTTTCAATATGCCTACTTATTTATTACCATTAAAGATAATGGCGGATGTGACATCAAGAGATATATTCATTAATTTTATTTCTTTCATAATTTTTGAATATTAGTGGTGGCAAAGTGGCTCACGTGATGGTAAGCTGTCCATTAAGATTCCAAATCTCCATTCCACTACGCATTCGGAGGACGACTAAGATCCATTATTATGTCGTTGAAGTCCCACTGTTTCGTACGAAGCTTCCACAGTTATTGTACGAACTGCGCAGAAATGGAATGCTTTACCAACCTCTATGTTCTCACCATACTACACCCGGGTCTTTTGAAGCCGAAATTGAATAAGCTTCTATTGAATGGACACGCTTGATCTTAGACCGCATCTGCATTCCGAGTCAGGCGAGATGAGTCAAGTATTTAATTAATCGTGATAAAAAATATTTGCTAGCCGTTTTTTAATATTCTAAATGCTCCATGCGTGCTTAATCTAAGTTATCTAATATTTAAATCGCAACGTAGTTTACTTACATGTGAATAAGGAATGCCTTAGATTTAATCTTTTAGCGAACATAACATATGAGGCGAATGAAAAGTAAAAGCTCAAAATGGGAGGATGAAAAACGGGCAAAGAACTTGCGCGATAAGCGTTTTAATCTCTTTAAGTGTAGCTCGAGTTGTATCTAGATGGACTCCTGGCATACATATATCACAATTTCTATGTGGATGTGAGGCGGGAGTATATTGTAATGAATAGCTTGATTTTGTTCTATCTTTTTGGCTTAGTATCTGTAGTTGATGTTTTTATTTGAAATAAGGTTTAAAATTGGACGAAATGGTAATACAAATAATAACCTATAACGGAAAGCTCTGTTTCATTATTTCATATATATTCATAGAAGCCTATAACGGCTGTACTATGAGTAACTTAGAAATTACCTAAGTGGGATCCCCGCCAACTGCGAGTCGGATTCGTGCACCGAGGGTTCCGCAAATAAGTTTATTTGCAGAACTATGTTTTGGCTTTTTTCTTTTACTTGTATAGAATACTGTTTCAAGTCAAATTTATGATTCTAGGTCAACTGAAAGTAACTTAAAGGTTTTAATTTCTTTACAAGGGCCAAAGCGTGCAGCATAATTTTTTTTTTATGATACAATAACAATTTTACGATTTTCGGATGTTTTTTACTTGTGCAATATAATATTGGTACATACCACATTTCATCAATTTAGACGATGGCTAGTTGATGAACTAGCCTGTAGATTTTTAATTTTTTCAGAGTCAAAACATTTTTTTGAGATGCTACTGCTAATTTGCATCAAATTTGCAAATAGGGTGTTTTTAGAATTAAATACATATAATAAAAAAAGATTTAAATAGTAGCATAAGCGGATCATAAAATGACAGATTGCATCGATTAAGAAGTTTGATTTTATCAATGCTATAAAGAAGTGCAGGCCTGCGTATTTATAATTAATTTCAAATTTATACGTCTCTAGTTCCGTAGAAAAAGGGTCTTGACAGACGGATAGTAAAGACGGGATAATAAAAGAATAGCAGAGTGATCCTCTAAGGATTCCTTTTTTATACAGTATTGTGAGACAGTATTGTTTGCAGATGATACTTCTTTACTATTCAAAGTTGATAGACAAAAGGAATGTTATGACGATGTAAATAGTGCTCTCTCGAGAGTTCTGTATTGGTTCACAACTAATAAATTGTCTTTAAATTCTAAGAAAACAAAATGTATTAAATTCTCTTTGCCCAATGTAAGGCAGGTTGATACTAGTTTAAATATGAATGGTGATGTCATTGACTTGGTAAATAATACTAAATTCTTAGGCATTACGTTAGATTCACGACTACAGTGGGATCCACATATTGAAACTTTGGCAATCAAACTTAGTTCAGCGGCGTACGCAGTAAAAAAGATTAGACTTTTAACTAATGTTGAAACGGCAAGAATTGTTTATTTCAGCTACTTTCATAGTGTTATGTCCTATGGACTGCTGCTTTAGGGATCAGCGGCTAACATTGAAAGTATTTTCCTTTTACAAAAAAGAGCGATTCGTGCTATTTACTGTTTACGGGCTAGAGAATCCCTAAAAGAATTGTTCAAAGAAATTAATATTTTAACTTTAGCTAGTCAATATATATATGATAATTTAGTTTTTGTATATAGAAACTATAATAAATTCAATAAAAACAGTGATCTACATAATGTGAATACTAGAAACAAAAATAAACTTGCCGTTCCAATGTTCAGACTCCATAAAATTAGCTGTTCGTTCTTGGGGAAATGTATATCTATGTTTAACAAGCTTCCGCAAAGTGTCATTGATTTGCCTTTATATAAATTTATTTAAATTTAAAATCCATATCAAAAATACACTCATGAGTAAAGGTTATTATAAAGTAAGTGACTATCTAAATGATCACAGTATTTGGGAATAGGGACACTATTCATAGAGCCATGTTTGGTAACAACATTATTTATAATATTGTATTACTTTATATGTGTATGTAAACATACATACGACTGTAATCGTATTAGGTATGATTGTATCTTATACTATATTGTATTTTTATATTATATTATTATAATTATTAACATTGAAAAGAGGAGATAAAAAATAGACCTTCAGAGTTTCTTGCCTGTTCTTCTCGAGAAGGCTCTCCCAATTTCCGAACAGGTGTCGAGTCAATATATTTTTTCTTTTTTTTTTCCTTATTCGTACGTACGGACAAGGTTTTTGTTTTTTTTTTTATTACTTAAGCTTTTTTTTGTTTTGTTTGTTGACGTCAATAAGTGCCTGTAAAGGTCTATGTTGAATACCTAAATATTATTTTGATTTTGATTTTGATTTTGATACGGAGTACGGAACCTCCAAACAAAATTGTCACTTCCTTATTAAGGCTGTTTTTTTTTCAAATTCATATTTTGAGTACAGTATAAAGCAAACAGCAAACTCTTAAGTAAGCAAAATGAAAAGAAGACTTATGCGCACCCATTTAAGAAGTGGATGCAATTTCAGTAAAAGGTTTCTCCCGTTTTACGTAAACATTCAGATTTTGTCAATGTTGCTTCCAAATTTTGCGAGTTCATATTAGTCTACTGGTAATTTTGTATATCGAAAATATATTTAGTGTATTCCTAATTATCAAGGTGTTTAAAATATTATATAAATTTTATTGTAAATTATACAACTGACAATATGCTCCCGTACCACGACCGCATATACTATGGTAGAGTGACATATTTATTTAACACTGTAGACTGTCATTTATTATGCGTATGCGTTTATATTTAGTATATGTGTCATTTATTATGTAACATTTTAACAACAAAAACATGTACCAAATCATTTTTAATGGGGTTATTAAATTTCTTCTTTTTATAATATTTAGCCTTGCAAATGATGCTTCCATTATAGTATGCTAATGCATACCCTGATTATAAATATATATCGTAAAATGTGTTGGTAAGCATAAATAAACAACGCCTGGACCAGTTTGGCCAATTCTTTCGTAAAAATGTACGTAGAAGTGCAAAATTTGAATAATTATCGGAAAAACCCTAAAAACAGCCCTTTTTCCCCATACAAACGTTTTCAAACTGAAACGTACAGTCAATTTGAGCTTTATTGTAATTGTATAAAGTTCATATTGCAAGCACTCACTGTTGTCTGAGCAATGTAGGTGTGTTCTTAATATCAAAGAGTCAATTTGCTCTTTATTAACGCTATATAAAGTTGAAATTCCATCTTATCTATCAAAACAGTGTGCGTGTGTGCGTTGGAGTACAGAATACATCGTTGGAGGATTTAATAGTCCAGTCAATTTAGGAAAAAAAAGGGGTCAGTTTGAGATAATAAGCTAGAAACTCGTATACAGCTTTACTTTGGCGTTCTAAAAATTGTCTCATAAGTTATTCGAGGTTAAAGGTCACGAAAATCGGTTTTTTGCAATTATCTCCGTTTCTATGGTTCTAATCATTTCAACACCTGTTACTGGACTGGACTATTAATGTCTCGTTCCAAAATTGAATAGTCACAAAATGTAATAGTTCATTTGCACCTTTTTTGCAATTAATTTTTTTTATTCACAACGCCCTACCACCAGGGTGACGGTTCTGTACAGGAGAATTTTTTGCTCTGACTATAAAATAAGTAGGAGCAAAAAACTGCCCTACTTTACAAATCTTTTTGATAGGACGAAGTCTGTCGGGTCCTCTAATTATTTTATTAATATAATTTTTTTTAGATAATTTTAAAAAATGCTTTCCGTTATCCTTTTAATAATTCCAAAAAGTCCTCCTCAGCACTTTGAGATATTTTATTCATTCTTTTTTGTTATATATTCTTTTATGAAATTCACTACCTCAAAAAGTTTGAAAACAAACTGCGTAAGCTTTTCTGTAAGGAATGTTTCGGGAAATTAAACTTAGGCTATTTAGGGAGTAAGCTGTACTTCGTCATGATTTTGTGCTAAATAGATTTATACAATTATATATTATTCTATTATATATTTATATTTAAAGATTATAAATGTATTATAATATTTGTACATAATGTAAAAATAAATATTTTTTAATTAATATTCATGAGATAAGTTTCATAATTTTCTGCAAAATACGTCTGTAATGGTCCCTTTTATTGTTACATTCTGTGTTCATTAACTATGAAATTGCATTAAATAGAGTTCTATGCTGTATTGAGATCTGTTCTGTAACAAGTTTTGATTTTTTTTAATTTTATTGAATTATTCATAATCATTTCAGCGCATCTGATTCTTTGTCCGTGATTTTTGCAATAGAAGAGCGACAGCTAAGGCATCACCCGTGCTACCCTATTTAACATCGACCTCCATGTCGACTTAATATATTTCACCGTATACATGTGTGTGTGCGTCATATATATATATATATATATACATATATATACATATATATGTATATATACATATATTATATATATATATCTTAATATATATATTTCTTGTGTGCGTGTGTATGTGACTGAACTCCTCCTAAACGACTGGACCAATTTTGATGAAATTTTTTGTGTGTATTCCAGGGGGCTTGAGAATGGTTTAGATTCACAATACGGTCATATAGATATTGTTTTTCAGCTAAATTATTTATTTAAAAACATTTGAGACAACGTGAGACAACGTGACATTTGAGACATTTGACATTTGAGACATTTGACAGGACAACGTCTGTTGGGCCAGCTAGTCTTAATATATATATTTCTTGTGTGCGTGTGTATGTGACTGAACTCCTCCTAAACGACTGGACCAATTTTGATGAAATTTTTTGTGTGTATTCCAGGGGGCTTGAGAATGGTTTAGATTCACAATACGGTCATATAGATATTGTTTTTCAGCTAAATTATTTATTTAAAAACATTTGAGACAACGTGAGACAACGTGACATTTGAGACATTTGACATTTGAGACATTTGACAGGACAACGTCTGTTGGGCCAGCTAGTATATACATATATTGTCAACATGTCAATGTTCACCGAAAGGGAATACGGAGTTAATTACGTAATAAATACCATAAGAAAAGGATTACGTCTAATAATTAGTTAATTTTATTGATATTTGATTGGCATAAGTTTGTGTGTATAGTGCACTGGCTCATGACGATATCAAAAATTCAATTATAAAATTGCCCATTCACATACTTCGCGCCAAAATGTACAAGTTGGCCGCGTAACCAGGGTGCATTACATTAATTTCTAGCTGAAAGCTGGGGCATTAATTTGCGTCTAGTTCCACAGGGAAGCCACAAAATACTAGCTCCGTTGCTATTCATAATAAAACCGGTGTAAACCGCTAAGTGCTGGAACATCTGGGCGCTCGGAAATACTATTATGATGACAAAGGCCAGTGAAACATTACTTTGTGAAGTCAGTTTTTGGATAATTAAGTTTTTTATTATTTCATACAATATTTTGTTATGACTAAGCATAATATTAAGAACAATGTTTATGATTTCATAGGGTTTTTTATTCGGATATGCATCAACATTGATGCATATTTTACATAATTGTGAAAGTATTTTTATTATCGGTCGAGAATGATATTTATGTTAAATCCTTACTAATATGGAAGTAAAATGTGGAAGTAGCTCTGTCTGTATGTCGCGCCTTCATGATAAAATTACTGAATCGATTTAAATGACATTTTGTATACAAATAGTTTTAGAGCTCGTGAAAGGACATTTTTTCAGTGCGAAAAAGGATGGTAGAAATAAGGAATGAATGAAAACCGTTTCATAAAAAATATGTTTTCGTAATAAATATCTAACATGGAAAGGCTTTGTATAGAAAGTACGTCATTTTTAAAGTTTGCAACTTTCATCCGGGATTTGAATAGATATAAATAAATACGATATTCAAAGCTTGTAAGAATTTTAACCTTAAGAGGGAGAAAATAGGGGATGAAAGATTTTTTGATATTAGATAATAACCATCAACCGAGGTCGTGGTCCGTGTCACTGTATGTAGCGCATCGCTATGTAGTCTGGAGAACTGATTGGGCCGTTCTTATTTGAACTTTGACACAGTGAATGAATGAATTAAATAATAATAACAATAGAAAAAAACGTGTGAAGTGACTAACGAAATAGATTGTTAAAATATAATTAAAAACTTAAACGAAAGATCGTTATCTCTGTGGTCGCGGTGGACATTTATCGGGCATATATATAATAGCTACCGCCCGCGGCTTCGCCCGCGTGATATTAGTTTTTGTCAATCCTGGTCCCTTATGTCTAAGGTACCAAGATTCATGGTCTTATCTTCAATTCAAGCCCTATTTCACCCCCACACTGGTAAAAATTTCAAAATGCTAGAACAAACGATTCTTTGTTTCTTATGACAATATTTGACGAACTTGCATACTAACATTAAACCCTTATTTTACCCCCTAGCTGGTTGAAATTTCAATCAAATCAAAAATGTTTAATGATTTCTCATCAAGTGCTTAAATATAAAGTTTAATGGTTTTAATATGAAGAAATCCCATACAAACTTTCAACCTCTATTTCAACCCCTTCATCACTTTTTTTCAAAACAAAAAGTAGCCTATGTTCTGTCTTAGGGTTTAAAGATTGTCTGTACCAAATTTCATCAAAATCGGTTGCGAGGTTTAAGCGGGAAAGCGTAACAGACAGACAGACAAAGTTACTTGTGCATTTGTAATAATAGTTGGGATAAAAATTGACATTTTTAAATATCATCTACATTCATTTTTTAAACTAAGTTGTTGTTGACCAAAACCTTTATTGCTTTTATAAATAAATTAACATTTTCAGCATTTATTAAAAGCTAAAAATCAGAACATTGCGTTCGTAGATAGATAAGCAGAGCAATGAAACTGCAAATGGGAACCGAGCGAGTTTTCACGCGCCAAATTAGCTTAAAAGCGCTATTGAGTAAAAATAACCTGCTTATAACTTAAAAGCAGCACGTTTTGTGGCCATAACCGCTCTCGTTCTGTAAATATTTGTGTTGGTTAAATTTAAATATAAAAATGTTGAGTTGCCAAAGGGAGTCGCAACTTTGTAGTGAGAGTTTTAGAAATACTAAGTTACTATTTATTTATAGGTGAATAGGCCAACATTTTCCTCAGCGAGCCTATTCATTGGTTTGGGGTCGCCAAACTTAATTTGTACCTACTTATGAGGGGCTTTTGCTCCATTCCAGGGCACCAAATCGAAGGCTCTAAGGTCCAAGTGATTCTATTGTTCCCATTATGTTTACATTTCTAGAGTAATGTGCTTTTAGACTATTTCATTGATTAATTTGTTCATACCTATTGTTAGGACATATACTGTTTCTGTTTAAGTTTACCTGAACTGACTTTTATTATCTGAAATATCTTTTAAATGTAAACATTAATATTTACTTTCTTCTTTATTAATATATTTGCGCTAGAAGCACTAGGTCGACCGGTGTTGAAATCGAGACGATATTTTCATATGTCGAAATTCAGAAAAGTCGGTGGCGCTGTGGTTTCGACAATGGTAGAACTTGTCATATGGCAATGTGTTTTTCAAATGAATTTCATATGTACATTTATTTAACGCTCTTACGGTGAAGGACAAAATAATGATGCAACCTTCACACACCTGCGATGTAGAACAATCCTCACTGGGCCAGCGTGGTTGGATAATCTAATGGTCTGCACATAGCTCGTGCCTTCGGTGGGGGTGAATATGAGCTGTGAAGATGGTGTCCATGTTATATTACATATACTAATACTTTATATGTTTTGTATTCCAGAGCAATTTATTTCTTATACATTAAGAGAAATGAGCGCTGTCAAAGTGATCATTATTTTTTCTCGGCATGTGAATCTAAGTAAATAAATCAAGACTGGAAATTAATTGGTTTTGTAATTATAAAAGCATAAGCAGACGTTCATTTATTTGGCTTCATATGTGCCTAATTACTTGGCCACGTCTGTATATGTGTGGGTGTTCAATATTTTATGATTATGATTTATTCTTTACATGTAAAGCGCTATTCATCGCTTTGTTTCTGGAACTTTTACTTAACCTAAGGGTTGTTTGAAGAAATTGCTACCAATGCAAGAAAGCCCCTTATTGTCACCGTTTTTACTTAGGTATTATGTCCTGTTAATATATATTTACTAGGTTTCTGGCTGTAAACTTTACCCGAGTTATATCGAATTTTTCACAGGAAATAAATATTTTACGGTTCCTATTCGGGCTTAAATAAATACCCAGTTAAATATTTTCTAAAACGATATAACTAATATAGTATTTTATCTATACTAGGTAATATTATAAAGAGGTAAGATTTGTTTGTTTGTTTGTGTTCTTCGATATCTTAAGGGTACCAAAGAACTCCGCCTTCACTTTAGACCGGCAAGTCAGTTTCATCCAGAATGTTATGTCGATTCTGACTATGGTAACAATCTTGTGGACCGTCGTTCATACACTGGTTTCATCTTTCTAATGAATGGTGCCCCTATATCATGGGAAGCTTGCAAGCAGCCTACGGTCGCGCTTTCTACTACAGATGCCGAATACATGGCTCTGGCAGAAGCTTGCAAAGAAGCCATCTACCTTGAATCAATCATAAACCAAGTATTTACAACCACGTGTCCCATTATCATACATACCGACAATCAGAGTTCACTGAAATTAGCACACAACAACACATACCATGAGCGAATTAAGCATATTGATATCAAACACCACTTCATTCGCGACGCACTCACACTGCACAATCTTAAAGTCACCTACATACCCACTCAAGAAATGATTGAAATGAAGCTTAAGCACAAGAAATGTGCACACTCTTTAGCTTAGCGATAAGATAGTGAATTTTTTTTTATTATTTGTTTGTTTTTTTTTTGGTATATAAGTCTGTGTAAAGTTTCAGAAGTGTTATACGGAGGGCTAGGGCTAGAGGGATATTTAAAATGTATTTTAAATATATTCAAGGTGCTTTTTAATAATATGTGTAGGTATTTTTGTACAACGTGCTTTGTTATATATGTGTATGTCATAAATGTGTGCTGCCCATTATGTACAGGATATTCATAATGGGCAGCACACAGGTTTGCCGGTTTTCTGTGAGGCCGTGGTATCACTCCGGTCGAGCCGGCCCAATTCGTGCCGAAGCATGGCTCTCCCACGGTAAAACCTAGTTAGAAAATAATTTGGAATCTGATTATTTTATTTTTATATTCCCAATAAATACATAATTACGTAATAAACGACAAGCGAACAAAATAGTAGGCATTGCTTTTTATACTCTATATTATAACTACTGTATGTATACGCTGCCTGAAAATTGCATTTCTGAAAATATTCAAAATTGTATTTTTTTAAATTTACTATAAAATTGTATATCTTCTGTTTATATGTTATAAGAGTACTACATAAAGTACATACAAGAGTACTACATAGTTTAGTAAGAGTACAACATAAAGTTTATGAGTATAAGATATTATTCTCTTGATGCAAGGTAATTTACGATTTTCGTAAAGTTAAATTTAATATTCTAAGAAAATACAGAAATAATACAAGAATTAAAATATAAGAAGAGAACAGACAGGTTAAGTTAATTTATTTATGTAAGTGTCTTGTATCAAAAGTAAACAATCTCTATGAAAAAGGAATATTATAATACATTTATTTTGACACGATAAAAATATACGATATGAATTAATAAAATGTTACGTAAATGAGAAGAGACTTCAAAAACATTAAAAAATAACATTTATCTATAGTCTGCCTATATTTTGGTGAAATGAACCACATTTTTATTTTAAATACAATGGACTGTATTAATAAATATTTTTGAAGTCTTGTTCAGTTAATCCATGTTAATGTTTCGTTTCGTCTTTCAATAAGTATCATAAATTAGATAGAGAAAAAAACGCGGATAAATTAAATCAGGCTTAATTTTATTAATACAGGCCAATGTGATTAACTCTAGGGGATTAAGTTTGTTAAAACATTTAATAAGACACATTTGTAAGCCCGGCTCGTTGCTATACATAAGCAACCTAGTTTATTTAGATTATTATACCATGTAGCGTAGAATGAATATAATTTAAAAAATATCATCATCAAATTAATTCCAAAAGGACCAATGAGGGTACAAGTGTTTTATATTTTTTTTAATTTTAAGAGACTCTTCATTTAATTTCACCAATAATTACCACACCATACCAATATTTTAATTTAACAATTTTTTACTGGTGGGCCGTCAGGTGTGACAACGTAAGATTATAGAAATCATTACTCAAGATATTATTTCAATTTTCACTCAATTCAGTATTTATACACATATTTTGCATTAATTATTATTAATGCAAAATATGCAGTCTGTGGAGACGTGGTGTAATCAACTAGAATTATTATTCTAGTTGTTTACACCACGGCTCCACAGACTTTCCGAAGAAAATGTATGCTTGAAAATATTATATAGGATTATTAAATGGTAATCGCATAACAAGTAAACAATTTTGACTCATCTTAGGACAGACATTGATTGAATTTGAAACAAAACACAGAGCTTTGTTTCAAATTCAATCAATTACAAGTGTATAAAATGACAATAAGTCTACTGACATGAACATCTTTAATATAAACCGCTTTTCTTTAAAATTATCAACAAATAAATTCTTATATAGAATTATGAAATTTAAACTTAAGAGGACACATTCGTTGTAAGTAGTTGTTTCATTTAAAACGAATGAACAAGCGAGCACATGTTACTCTGACACATGTAACACAAACTTACTTTTACCATTCGATTAGTTTTATCGAGGAAGATAGTATAATACAAGAAAAAACCTTGTGGGCCTATTGACGCTACAGTTCATTATATATTCCTGCCATTTAAAAAAACGGTATTCGTTAGTCCTGTGGATAATGTGCCCAGCTTGCTGCCACTTAAGATTTACAATTCTATGGGTTGTGGCAGTGGTTCTGGTTGTACGTGCAGATTTCACTGACAACCCTTTCTAGTATGTAGAGAAACATCGAGCTTAAGACCCTTTATTTATTAAGTGGCCAGTTTTCGGTTATATATCATTAATTGGTCTTGTAGCACTGCAGTAGATTGGTCGAGAATATGGCTCATAACTTCCCGAACACTGTCTAGCGACTTAGATCACTCAGTCGACTTCCTATAAACTATATACTTAGCTGAACTATTTGTCCTAAGTAAACATACTTGTCAACAAGTGTAGAGTTTCCAACCTTAACAAAAGTGCTACATGGTAATTCAATATAATTATCTTATCGTCCATGTTCATTTTACCACTCATTTCTTGAGAAATTCTACTCAGGTTGTGCCTAAGCCTGCCATGGTTTCGGCCATCGATACCATCAGCAAAGCAAAGGAATTTTTTTGCTTTTGCTATTGTTCCAGAGCAACATTTTCTTGAGTTCTTAACAATCTATTTATTCTTATCTTGCTACATAATTTTACCACATTGTCATGAAATTAAATTACATCTTACTGGAACTCTTATCGAGGAAGTTATTTACCTATTCTCATTAATCCAGTACATTAGTAGTCTGTTCCAAATCATTTTACTTTTCGTTTCACTTTAACCAAATAAGCAGCGCTAAAGTAACCGGGCACGTCATTCTGTAAGAGTATAATTTATTACGTTTTGCAAGAGTTAGGAAATATGCCGACGCTGGGTAGTGTGCTTCATGAAGATCTGGTCCATCCTTCCCTGTTTGCTGTAAAGGGTTAATTAAATATATGTTAAGAATAATTGTTTTAAAAAAATAATTCTTCGTGTCTTTGTACAAATTGATATACGAAAACCTATTCAGATAAGTACTGCCTTAACGTCTCGCTAAAGTACCTACTTACTTGAAGTTACAGTGCGCGCCATAAACTAGGGTCGAAAGTTGTCCACCGATCGATACGGAGGTTTACTTATGGACGAGCGGCCGGACATATCGCGTGCCACCTTTAATACAAAAAAATCGATTTTTCCACAAAGCCGCGTCACCGCAATCAATATACCTTTCCGCCCGTGCCTAATTACGCCCGCCTACATCACTCAAACATCCGTAAAAAGCTCCGTAATCACTCCCGCGGCGAAGCCTCGATGATACCCATCCTGAAAAATAGCGCACACTGAATCATTCAAAGCGCACAGGAAAACGCTTCATTGTAAACGTTTTATTTAATTTTCCCTCCATTTACTTTTTTATAATTTCTGCCCGGCATAAAAAACGATCCGCCGCCGCAGGAAGCGTACACACACGCACGCTGAGCTGTGTCGGGACGCACACAGGGATAAGAACACCTGTCTCGGGAATGAAAGGTGTGCTAGAGCGTGCGAATGCGAGATAGTTATATATGTGTTGTTAAAGAGTAAGGGAGAAAGAGATGTGCGCGCGCATTGTGTCGGCACGCCCGCCGCGCGTCCCGCTCGCTCGCGATTCCGGCCCGAGCGTTCAGTCTATCGCGCGCAGAGGCAGCGCTCGTATGTGCCGCTCTTTGTTCTGACGCGACCGACGCAGTGTCCGTAACCGGTGTTCGGAAAATTGTGCATGTGCGTTTTCCGACTTAAGCAGTGTGTGTGTTTGTGAGATGTGCTATTGTTTTCTAGGTAACTGGGAACATTGTTTACTTAAAAAGGCAGCCGGATACTTCGTGCAAAACTTTGTTCTGTTTCCCGCTTAAATTTATTTCACTTTTGATGTTTCTCACGAAGTTTATGTTAAGAAGGTTATTACTATAGCTATTACATTGTTAGGTGTAGTGGGAATTGGTTTAACGACTGGTCATTGTAGTTTTATCGAAGTTTCATTAAAGCGCAAACTCTTTTAATAGTGCGATATGGTTTATGATCCGTTAATTGTTTTGCCGCTATAGATAAGCTTAACAAACTCTGTAGCGGCTGGTATTATCATTATTTTGTCAAAAAAAAAGTTAAAGAAGCCTAAATTACCATAGCAGTTTTGCCTAAAATTATTATTTAATATGGAGAAGCGCCATAGAAAACTTATTGATAACTTTAGCGAAGTTAGGGATTGTATAACATATGTTAAAACATTTAGTTAATTACATAAAACTAAGGTAAATTAAGTGAGTGATTTATTAAAATACCTACTTCAACGTAACAATAAACGAATTATAAAAACGCTGTTTTTAATTAAGCTTATTTCGTACAAGGTAAGTGATCAAAAATGAGTGATGTCAGGTATTTCAGTCTTTTTCTATAACAATACTTGCAATATCTATACAAATAAATAAAATTGGAGTATTTGTTTGTAATATTAAAATAACCGCTTACTACTACATGCATATAAATACGGTACACATACCAAAATACATATTAAAAAAAAAATTGATTGTTCCGGCTAATCTCTGGAACGGCTGGACCGATTTGGATGGGACTTTCACTGGCAGATAGCTTATGTAATAAGGAGTAACTTAGGCTACTATTATTTTAGAAAAAAAATGACCAAATCAAAAAAAAACTATTTTTTTTATTACATTCGATGAATTCACGGGCACAGCTAGTATATAATATGAAGTTAGAAGGAAAGATGGATTTTCTATTCAGTGACTCATCCTAATTATACCTTACTCTCAATGACATCTGGAAACTGCTTATAATATTAACATGCCCAACATTCGCTACCTAGTTATAAAGGGTTCACCCTTACTAATTAAAGCAAACAAACCCAATACTAGTCGGAATCCCAAAACGTAATTTTCTAACAGCCGACAATTTGGTTTTTGGTATGATGGTAAATGTATAAGATTGGCTACCATTGCTTGTAGTGTCATGCTTGGGTACTCCTCACCATTAGGTAGGTATTATATCTACACGCACGACACGATCAATGATTCCATCGGAATCGTTGCCTTGCCAAAGGTTTCGGAGCACATCCTATTTTTAGAGAGATAGATCCTCCCTCTTATTCACGGCAAATTTTTTGTCTATGTCTGTACAAAAGTCTATTGCCAATTGATCTTCATTAGTAAGTAAATGAAAATCTAGTCTTCATAATAATTTAATACAAAATTATTAATATTACTAAAAAGGCCAACGCTGAAATATTAGGGTTGACTTCTTATGGAACCTAAAATACCTATGTGAAGTTTTTCAGAAGTGTCAATTACTTATGATAATACTTGATCAATAAAATCATTTCGGATCTAGTCCAAGAAATTTTTATTACTGTGGTGACCTTTCAATGGGACTGTCCTTCTAATTGATCTCAATTAATAGTGACCTCAAGTATGCCGGCATGGCCATCTGATGTATTCGAAAGAATCAAAAGGTTAATCAAATGAAATAATAAGGGAGACGATTACCGCCTAGAAATGGACGTAAGAGAGTGCATTACTATGGGCACCGTCATGGAACGTTGTGGGGCATTGGCCTCGTGCCGCATACACGCCAATATTGTTTGGCTAGTCCAATAGAGCTGGTATTTTTTTCTTGAATTGGTTTAAATTCCCAAAATAATATTTTTTTTATCAAATTATTAAATACTAGCTTTTGCCCGCGACTTCGTCCGCGTGGAATAGTGACTTCCGGCAGATTTTTGGTTTTTCCCACATAGTTCCCGTTCTTGCGGGATTTTCGGAATGGTCGAGTTTCCGCAGAATTTTTAGTATTATTATGTTGATACAACTTAAACAAATTATTTCGACCAAATTTGGTACCATAAAAACGGTCATTGTGACTAAACCTTAAAAGATAGACATATGCCGTCGCGGACTTTTTTTTAGATCATGTATAGAGGAATAATTCTTTCATACATATTTTTTGTGTATCTTGAACCGTTTTCGCAGCGCACGCAAAGAAAGCCTTCAAAAATGAATAATTTCCCCTTTTTTACACATTTACCGCTCTGTCTTTGCTCCTATTGGTCATAGCGTAATGTTATTTAGCCTATAGCCTTCCTCGATAAATGGACTATCCAACAAAAAAAGAATTATTCAAATCGCACCAGTAGTTTCGGAGATTAGCGCGTTCAAACAAACAAACAAACAAACTCTTCAGCTTTATTATATTAGTATAGATAATTTTACGACAACTTGTCTGTATACTAAAAATGAATACCAATAGTCGACACACAACAAACATAAGAACAATATTATTGATGTACTTTTAAAAAGACATGCGAAAGGGTATGAAATTTTTAAAACTTTTCCATTGAAATAATAATTCTTGTTGTATTGAGATCGTAAGTTTACAAAAGAATTTCTCTAAGGGCTGTAATTGCATTCCAAAATATTGCGCTCAGCTTGATGCTAAGGCAATTACGAGGCTGCTTTCACTGATGTATCTAGTGTTATTAAGAAATACGTTACCTTGTAAATGTATCATCTTTTTTAATTCTGTCTTATATTCTAACATGAGATTTTAAAATCGGCCTAGTTTTTTGTTTAGTACGACTGTCATTAATGTTTTTTGTTGTTGTCAGTTGGTTCTTGTGCGAGTGCTTCGCCGTAATTACTGAGGCGAGTCCGCTTCAAATAGTCTCTAGTATCAAGGCCTGTTATTGTACTGGTTTCTTTGCGTCACAAAATGACAAGACCACGGCCTGTGAGATCTATAAATTGTGTGTAGTTAAATTAATTGTGGTATGTTCAGTTCATTGTGTTGTGAACGCATGATAAGTATTTTTAATATTAATTTCAAATTAATCCGTTAAGATAATTACCATAGGACTGTAGACAAGTTTACCACATTCCTATCAATTTCGAAGCAATCAAAGATTGACTATTTACTGGCTGCAATTGTTAAGGAAACTAATCATGAATAGACATTAAGGTAATTTTGTGAATGAAATATCGTTGAGGAACTCTATTGACGACGCTACATTTTCGTAAGCAAGCCATATGTAATTATAGAATCTATATCTCCCTAAGTAATTAATCGATTATTCCACTGATATTCCCTATTCCCTTCGAGAGGACATAATAGAGTGATAATGACACAGATTACGGAAGTATGACGTTGCAAACGATCCGCACTTAAGACTTAGCTGGAATGTGTTGATTTCCTTAATATGCGTTCAAAATTTTAAAAGCATTCAGCAGAAAATTCTTCAGCGTTGAAAAAACATGCAGAATAAAACCGCCCGATATATAATTCAAATAAAATTTATTGCAACTGTTACAAAGACTGCAAACTTTAAATCAACGTCACTGCGAGGACAATTTAGCTTCGATGTTCGATGAACGTATGGTCAAGAGGACTAATCCAAAGTTTTATCTATGGTATAAGCTTTTTGTGTCACATGGGTATAAAAAGAATGCAATGGGAATTTCGCCGACGAGCAATTTGTTTTGTGTTGCGGGAAACGATCGGATAGCATTGATTTGCAATAAAAATATTGCCTTGTCACGCTTTCCATGGTTCTTTCGCAACAGCAACGGGCGTGGAGCAACCGCGCGGAATAAGTATTAAAAATTTTGTTTTATTCCAGCGGTAAAAAACCAAATTATTTGAATGCATATTGATTCTAAATTTGAAAATATCATGTTGAGTTTCAAGAACTCAGTTCATGGACAAATTTATTGACATTTTGAGTTTTTACAGAATATAGTCACGAATTCAATAAGAAAACATTCCAAAATTTGTGTAGTTTCATTTCACATGACAGAAAAAATGGAGCAGTAGTCGCTATAAAATTGTTTTACGACTAATGTAAATATTTGTCGCAGTAAAATCTATTTACGTGATTAATTTAATTAAATGTGACGTGTTTCCAGAGTCAAATATCAGAGTACGTGACTGCGTGTGTTCGCTTCTAAGCAAAACAAAAAGCTTTTAATACTTACTGTCATGTATGCTTGAATGAAATTAGCGCAGTTAGTATGTTATTCTGTAACATTTTTATACATATTTATTTATCAGGAATTTTACAAATTATTTAACAATAAATTCAAATGTCAGAGTTCCGTTTGCTAAGTTGAACTATTGTAATACTTAGACATTGAATGAATTAATACTTTATTGCATAAATAACAATTTAATTGATATTACAGAATAAAACACAAAAGGCGGCTTATTGCTAAAATAGCGATTTCTGCCAGAAAATTTTGCCAAATATACTGGCAGATCATATTCTAAGAGAAAAAGAAAAAAATCTACCATTAAACATTTATGATCTCTAATAAATAAATCATAGTATACAAAAATATAAGTAGGTATCTAACTTAATATTATACTCTGGCCTAAAGTAGTTGATTTTTTTATTTTATTTTTAAATCATGTTTTTGATGCAATGGGTGCGCGCCTTATATACTCAGGTAAAGAGTTCCACAGCTTTATAGCTATCTTAGTAATCATTCTGCAACAACACGAGTGTAGAGGATAGGTTCCGTGATAGGTTCATAGAGGATAATAGGTTCCGGCTTACTGCTTATATGTTGATGCTTAGAGATAACCTGTGTTCAAGCAGTTTTTTACGGCAGACTGGTTTATTTGGATTATATAAGATTGTGTAAAGCAATAACAGGATATGACAATCTCTTCGATAGAAATTGGTTACCATTGAAGTTGAGAACAGTATTTAGAGACATATTAGAATTTTCGCAAACCTAAAATGAACCTAGTAGCCACATTTCCAAGCCTTTGTAATTCAGTAGTAAATATCACACGAAAATCAGCGTGTTTGTGTGTTTGCTACACTGATTAGTATTAAGAATATGAAGGAGTATGGATAGTCATTAGATAGCGAGATTTAAGTTTCACCACCAACACCAAACCTTCCTTCGCAGGTCTGAAGTGCGTCTATCCTACGAAAGATCACAGTCAATATTTTTTTTGCCCAAGCTTTTTACTGCATCTGTACTTTTAATGCATGCTAGTATGGTATGTGTGGTATGGTATGGTATCTGGTATGGTAAGAAACCTAGGTTGAGTTTTAATAGGAATAACTTAAAGATCATGACGTTTACTCCAGTCTAGAATGCGCATGAGGTTCAAGTTTTTTCGCGATATAGCTGTAGAAAGATAGTCTATTAGAGCTTGTGTATAAATTTGGAAATCTTCTGCATGCAAATGATGGGAAGAAGAGAGTGAAAGCGTAATCGAATTGATAAAAATTGAAAATAAGAGTGCGGTCAACATGCCACCCTTTTTTTTTTTTGAGGGGAAATGCGACCTTGTGCACCATGACACCGCGCTGGCAAGACGCCCCCGTGTGTGGGGCTCTTCGGTCAAGATGACCGGTCTACCCACTAAAACCCCCCCGAGTTCTCTGGGCCCATACGGGGCACATGGCGGGGTGCGTTCTCACCGCCATGTGTCCCGGGGCCGGCTCAACCAAGAGTTGGTCAAGCCACCGCCAAACCAACATGCCACCCTGACGAACGCCTTTATATGTGATATTCTGTTGCACAGCCTAATGTTGAATTTCATTAACTTAAAATAACAATGTCTATTACGGATCTGGCAGAAAACTGTTTGTATGGTACGATATCATGTTAAGAAGGCTGCTGGTGCTGTAGTCAGTATAGCCGTTGTTGATGTCATTGTCACACGAAATTTGATGCGAAAAACAGGTGGTCAGTGGGTGTTCTGATAAGAAAATAAGCGCAATTTAGATCATTACATCAGGGCTGCCAGTATTCTAGTTGAAGAAACTGTTGCTTCAGTTACGAAACGTCAGAAAAAACGACCGAAATCAATATCATCAGTTTAATAGGGGGTAATCGACAGACCATGTATTATTTTCCTTTTGACATGTTAATATATGTCACTAAATAATTAAATAAATTTAAATTATACTTACTAATGAAACTAATGTCTAGTTATGTAATATTAAATAGATCAATCAGATAGAGTGTGCTTGCGCGTCTGTGTAGCCTTGTATTATAAGTTGATGCGCCCACTCGACACTATTAGGAGCCACAAATGGACGCTGCGGCAAATGAGAGTCTACCTTGACTAAAGTCGTTCTGGGCTTATTATTTAACATTTTGACAATTGTTGACATTGTGAGAACTTAGGATGTTTGGATAACCACCGGCCTGCGCGGCGGTGGTTGTTACGGTGCCTCCGGATTCTGGGACCACGTACGCCGCCGTTATGGGAACCGCCAAAGCCAAAATTAGCTTGGCGGCCCTAGGGATCACTGGCGGCGTACGGACCAGGAGGGCGGCGACCGGGGCCCTCTTATTAGAGGTGCCGGGCCCGGAGAGCTCCGCCAAGGCTGACACGCCCTGGCGGAACAAATGAGGGGTGGCTCTGGAGGGCACGGGCGCGAAAATCACGCGCCCGTGCAAGATGGCTGATGTGCGGGTGATGGACCTCGACGAGTCCATCGCCCAAGCGGATGTGGCGGCAGTCATATCCGCTGCCGGCGAGTGCTCCCGGCCGACGTTAAGGTCGGGGAAATACGCGCCGGGCACGCGCGCATTGGGGACCGCCTGGGTCAGGTGTCCGCTCACGGCCGTCAGGAAACTGACGTCGGGGCGGCTCCTGATCGGATGGTCCTCCGTCAGAGTACAGGCGCTCGAAGCACGACCTCAGCAGTGCTTCGGGTGCCTCGAGAGGGGGCACGTTAGGGTAAATTGCCCTAACCGCCAGGTGGACCGGAGCACTCTGTGCTACCGGTGTGGAGAGTCGGGGCATATTGCCCGTCTCTGCACCGCGAGTGCTCCCTCCTGCCCGGTCTGCAAGGACCTGGGCAGACCGGCAGGCCACCGGGTGGGCAGCAGGAGGTGCTGCCCACCCAAAAGGAAGGGGGGGGTCGCCAACCTCCCGCCCCGGCCCCGGGGGCGAGCGTAGCGATGGACGTCCAATCTTAACATGGACGTCCAAAGCACAGGGTGCAGGGTGCTCCAGGGCAACCTCAATCACTGCCGCGCGGCGCAGGATCTTTTGATCCAAACGCTCGCGGAGGGTGAGGTTGCCCTGGCGGTCGTCAGCAGAGCCCTACTCTGTCCCGAACCACCCAAGATGGTTTGGGGACGACCAGGGCTTGGTCGCCATTTATTGGGCGACCGACCGACCGCACTGCACCCTGCTCTCTACGGGGCCGGGTTACGTGGCCGTGGAATGGGGGTCCATGGCCACGATAGGCTGTTACATCTCCCCAAACTGCGGCCTCGCCGCATTCGAGGCATTTCTGGACGGGGTAGCGAACTGCGTTCGCTGTTGCGCTCCCCGTCCAGTCTTCGTCCTGGGTGATTTCAACGCCCACTCGCAAGAGTGGGGCGACACCCGGGACGACGTAAGAGGGGAGACACTCTTGGAGTGGGCGGCGGGACTGGACCTCCGGCTGTTAAACCAGGGGTCGGTCAGCACCTGCGTGCGGTGGCAGGGGGAGTCGATCGTCGACCTGTCATGGGCGACTCCCTCTGCACTGGTGTCAGGTTGGAGGGTGGCGGCGGAGGTGGTTACACTCTCCGACCACCGGCACATCGTGTTCGACGTGTCGGTGGCTCACCGCCGCCCTTCCCGCACACTCCAGGAGGAGCCGTCCGCGACGTTGGTCCATCAAGCGGCTGGACCGGGATGCGGCTCTAGCCGCTGCCCACGTCGCGGACTGGGCGGAGGAGGCACGGATTTCGCCCGACCTCGATGTGCATGCGCGCGGGCCGCCTGGCTCCGGGACACGATGACGTCGATCTGCGACGTCTCCATGCCCCGAGTCAGGCCGCCCGCGCGGCGCTCTGCGTACTGGTGGAACGAGGAGATAGCGCGGCTACGGGTCGTTGTAGTAGCCGCGCGCCGCCAGTACCTCAGAGCCCGTCGAAGACGGCAAGCCTCAGTCGACGAAGTCCTGAGCGCCAGAAGCGCGTACGGAGCCGCGACCAAGGCGCTTGGCGTCGCCATCGCCGACGCCAAGGCGCGGTCCTGGCGCGAGCTGCTGGGGGGACTGGAGAGGGACCCATGGGGCGCCCGTACCGAATGGTACTGGGCAAGCTCCGACCGTGGGTCCCTCCGCTGACGGAGACCCCTGGACCTCTCGTCGTGGGAAGAGCGGTGGATACGCTCTTCCCGAGGGTCCAGGACAGTCCCCGCCGCCCCGTCGCCCGGCCCTTGGTTGGACGACCTCCGGGTGACGGAGACCGAGCTCGCCGGGGCCGTTTCGCGGCTCTCTGCGCGCAACACTGCCCCGGACCGGACGGGGTCCCGGAAAGGTGCTAGCGCTGGCGCTCAGGGCGTTGGGGAGCACGGTGAGGCAGCTCTTCACGAGCTGTCTCCGTGAGGGCGTGTTCCCCGTCGACTGGAAGTCGGCCAGGCTGGTGCTCCTCAGGAAGGAGGGAAGGACCGGCGACGTTCCGTCTTCGTTCCGTCCGATCTGCTTGCTGAACGAGGCGGGGAAACTCTTCGAGAGGGTTATCTCCGCTCGTATCAGCGAGCACCTGTCGCGCGCGGGTCCCGACCTATCGGACTGCCAATTTGGATTCCGGCGGGGACGATCAACGCTGGACGCCGTCCAGCGTGTTCGTTCCCTGTCGGAGTCCGCAGTCCGATCAGGGGGGGTGGCGTTGGCGGTGTCGTTAGACATCGTCAACGCCTTCGGCACCCTCCCCTGGCAGGCCATTAGGGAGGCGCTCGTATACCACGAGGTGCCTCCCTACCTGCGGGCCGTGGTCGGGGACTATCTGCGCGACAGGACGATCGGCGTGATGGGACGGGACGGGATGGAAGCGTCGAGGAGGGTCGAATGCGGCGTTCCGCAGGGGTCGGTGTTGGGACCCCTGCTATGGAACCTCGCATACGACGCGGTCCTTCGCACCAGCCTTCCTGCGGCGTGAGTGTCGTCTGCTACGCTGACGACACTCTCGTCGTTACGACTGGGGCCGACTTCGGGCCGGTGCTTACGCTTGCCGAGCTTGGGGTGGCATGTGTCGTGCGGGCGATCCGCCGGCTGGGTCTAGAAATAGCGCCTCACAAAACCGAGGCGCTATGGTTCCACGGCCTTCCGAGGCGCCGGGAACCACCCAGCTGCCGGATCCGGGTGGGTGACGCGGTGGTCCCGGTGGGGCCGTACATCAAGTACCTGGGCCTCACCCTGGACCGCCGCTGGAGCTTCGAGGAGCATTTCGTGCGGTTGGTCCCCCGAGCCAAAAGGGTGGCGGGCGCATTGCATCGCCTGCTGCCCAATCTCGGTGGACCGAGGGATGGAGTTCGCCGCCTGTACGAGGGCGTCGTGCGATCCGTGGCCATGTATGGGGCTCCCGTGTGGTCGCAAGACTGCGCGAGGTCCCCCCGCTGCAGAGCTCTGCTACGGAGCCTGCAGCGGATAATGGCCATACGGATCGTGCGAGGCTACCGTACAATCTCGTACGAGGCGGCGACGGTTCTGGGACGCTCCCCCCCATTCGACATCCTGGCCGACATGTACGCGGCGACGTATGCGTCGCGGCGTGTCGGCCGGGAGGGCGATGGGGGGAGCGCCCTGGAACCCGCGCACGAAGTGCCTAAGCGGGAGTGGCACCGACGGATTGTGGCGGCCTGGCGTGCGCAGCTCGAATTACGGATCTGCGCGCGCCAGCGGGCCGTCGGTGCCGTACTCCCGCACCTCGAAGCTTGGCTCCACGGGAAGGAGGAGGTCACCTACCGATTGACTCAGATACTCACCGGGCACGGCTGCTTCGGTGAGTATCTGTGTCGAATAGGACGGGAGGGATCGACACATTGTCACCACTGCGCATCCGACCTCGACTCGGCCCAGCATACGCTGGCGGAGTGCCCCGCGTGGGCCTCCGAACGCCGAGTCTTGGTCGCAGAGATCGGGCGAGATCTGTCTCCGCCAGCATTGATTGCGGCAATGCTGGCGGACGAGGGAGGTTGGAGGGCTGTGGCCTCCTTCTGTGAGGCAGTGATGCTCCAAGGAGGCGCCGAGCGGGGTCGGGAGATGGCCGATCCCGCTCGAAGAAGGCGGCGCCGGGCTCGGTAGCACAGCTGCGGCGCCGCCGCGGGTCGCCGGCGGGCGCGAGTAAGTCGCGACTGCTACGGCGACCCGGGATGGACCACGCCCCTTCCGTGGCCGGGGGGCGTCGTCGGTGGAGGAGACCGGGGGAGGTAGTAAGCCTCCCCCGAGGAGGGCTCCCCTGTGTCGACGGGGAGCGGAGGCTGGGGGTTCCCGAAGAAGCTTTCTGTTCCCGGGGGCTCCCTACAAGCCTGAGGAAGGCCATCCCTGAGGTTTTTAGTGGGTAGGCCTCCCCCTTCTGGGGAGGAGAGCCCCACATAACCCCGGCTCGCCACAGCCGGGGTATGCAATTTAATGCATTTTCCTCAGGGAAACAAAAAAAAAAAAAAAAAAAAAAAAAAAAAAAAGGATGTTTGGATGAAAATTATAACTGCCACTGTGTTTTGAGATAACAATTGTTCTTGTCCATGTAGCATTCATTGTGTTTTTCAGGGAAGTCAATTCATTCTAGAACTAGAAATCAATGAAGTAGTGTATATATAGGTAAACTTTATTTTCACAGTGAACAACCAGCCCTAACCGCACCGGACTGATTCAACACTTCGTTGCGGCAATTAGATCCAATTTGTGAGGCACATACTGAGAGCATGAGCCTGCTGTGTCTAACACACGCTTGTGGCGGAATTAGCTGAAACTGGGTTTTTATCGTTTTGTTTGTTGGTGAAATTTGTTGTAATTATAATAGACAAATGTAGTAAAATAATTACGTAAGTCGATTTTTTTTATTAAGGAAATATGCCTCGTTTCAAAACTTTGCTATTTCAATTGAACCAATAACATAAAATGTCGTATGTAATTAAACTTACAATGTTTAATATTCTTCTTCTACTAAATATTTCCTGATGAACATCTGCGTTAACAACCAGAATATTACCGATGGATGGCGGCTTCTTCCAAGTAGAGCAACTTAGACCATTCCTTTATTTTGCACATCTAGTCACTGGCATAATGTTTAACGTAGTGCATTGTGGGTATCATATTTGACTGGTCGGGCCGTTGACCATAGACAAATATTAACAATCTAAAATACTTTGGTACATAATTTCAACTTTATTATTTAGTCGCTTACCCGAATATGTGCGTAAGAACATGCTGTTAATACAGGTTAATACAGGTACACAGTATAAAGTACAGAGACAGAAAGTGAAAGAGAAAGCGTTTCTTAATAGATTAAAATATATCCAAGGCTATCAATAAATAATCCAGTCGGCCTACGTGAGTAAGTATACAAGTCAAAATTTCATTAAGCGAATGGCCCCGTTTGGTCGAACCGACGTAGTTAATTGAATGGGTTTGTTTTGTTAGCCGCATTCGTACAATAGTCAACTGCCACTACGTAGCTTTTTTAACACGCGAAAGTAATTAATATTTCCCACCTAAATCCTTTTGAATGTGACAATTTAATGTAAAAATAAAAATATTATGTTTCAATCATTTTTAGAATTGAGACGCTTTATAATTTCTGTTAAAAAAATTGTGGATTAGTTGTTATTTTTTTTCATTGGCGCATTACATACATAGAACAATGTGTCTATTTTGTAGTAAAACCTATTGAACAAATATACTTGAAACGATAACGTAGAGAAAGGCTTTTCCTTTAGATTTGTCCAATAGTCTAAATGTGTAGAGTAACAATTATGAAAATTGGATGGATGTCGATAGTTTGACGGAGTTCCAAGGACTATTTCAAACGTTAGTGCCTATTCAATTGAATGTAATCTTACGCCAGAAGGCATGTTTAGAATTCGAGAAATTTCGAACAATGCAAAGCTTGTACTATGGGAATTTCTCGCTAAACTATTTCTTTGTGCTCAACCTCGTAGTTCTGAAATTGAGATTTTGACCGGTTACTGAAACCCTGAAGGGTTTTGATGATAATGTCGGCACTTAAATTATATACTATAATATCATTTAAAATGAATACAATCCAATATGATTAGATTACAAGAACGGGGTTCATACGGGAATTATTATTATTTTTTTTATACTAGAACGGT
This sequence comes from Scirpophaga incertulas, assembly GCA_036419045.1. NCBI lineage: Eukaryota > Metazoa > Arthropoda > Insecta > Lepidoptera > Crambidae > Scirpophaga > Scirpophaga incertulas. The sequence continues at coordinate 10,635,638 of CM071631.1, forward strand.
AGCAAAAAAGCTTACGGCCTGCCTGATGGTAAGCAGTCACCGCCTATGGACGCTTGCAACACTAGGGGCATCACAAACGCTTTGCCGACCTTTTTAAAAACCTATTTACTCCCTTTTTGAAGAATCCCATACTGTAATCCCTCGGGAAAACCTCAGCAGGGAGCTCGTTCCACAATCGGAGCGTGCGCGGAAGGAAATTTCGTTGAATCGCACTGTGTGTGACCATTTAGGCTCCAGCATGTGAGGATGAACACCCTGCCGATGGCGAGCGGTGCGATGGTAGAATGTGGCCGTGGGCATCATGTCGAACAATTCTTTGGAACACAACCCGTTGTATAAGCGATAGAACACACACAAAGAGGCACAGTCTCTTCTCAGACTTAAGGGCTCAATACCGCATGTGAGTATGGGATCGTCAACGATACGCTCAGCGCGTCTTTGGACCGAATCAAAAGGATCAAGTTGGTATCGAGGTGCTCCCGCCCACAGGTGACAGCAGTACTCCATATGGGGCCTGACTTGCGGTTTGTATAATAGCAGTCGTTGCCTCGGAAGGAGCCCGCTTAGCTCTGTTAAGCACACCTAGTTTTTTAGAAGCCAACTTGACCTTGTCATCTAAGTGACTTCGGAATTGGACGTCACTGGAGATGTTGACACCGAGGATCCCAATACTCTTCGGGATGTTCAAGGTTGTGTTCTGGAATTGTGGGGCTACAGTGAATGGGGCTTTTTTAGCGGTGAACGCACAAACTTGTGTCTTAGAGGGGTTAAATCGGACTAAATTGTCCCGCCCCCAATCGGAGACTCTGGTTAGTGTACGATTTCAGACACAAGTTGTTCACGACTTTCCTCCACAATGGAACGAGGGGTATTTGCACGGCCCGTGTAAACAGCATCTCCAGTGCTGTCGTCCGCATAGCAATGGATGCCGCCAAGCGACAGCATATCATTGATATGCAGCAGAAACAGTGTTGGAGATAGCACAGAGCCTTGTGGGACGCCAGCATTTATTATCCGAGTTTCAGAGCAGCTGCCGTCAACTACGGCTCTAATGCTCCTCCCGGATAAAAAGCTAGCAATCTATTTGCATAGCCCCTCGGAGAGTCCGTAAGATGGCAACTTCGATAGAAGACCCCGGTGCCAGACCCGATCGAACGCTTTCGCTATAGCCAGGCTAATTGCCAATGCCTCACCTCGAGTCTCAATGGCAGATGCCCAACGGTGTGTGAGATACACTAGAAGATCACCAGTCGAGCGACCGTGGCGAAAGCCGTATTGGCGGTCGCTGATCATATCGTGTTCTTCTAGGTATTTAAGGAGCTTAGTGTTGATCACACGCTCCATCACCTTTGAGAGAAGGGAGGTTATAGCAATAGGCCTGTAATTCGATGGGTCTGATCTATCGCCCTTTTTGGGCACCGGGTGTACATTTGCCGTCTTCCATGAAGACGGAATTATAGAAGCGAACGTCATTTTTGTGATATGGAATCAATTATTTCGTACTTTTATTAAAATTCTATACATGACTCTAAGCGCAATAAAAAAATTATAGAATATTCAAAAATATCAAACACAAAAATATAATTTACTATTAAAAAAAAAATCCTAAGTTCTAAATTTCTATATAATTGTGAAATATTTCCTTGTAACTGTGTTGCGAAAGATAGAGAATAAATATTGATATTAAAGTTATTTTTTACAAAACAAAATATGTCATATTTTAGTTTGTAAAGGGAAGAATTTCTTATTATTGGTACTATGTTCGCTCACGTCAAACTAATCTAATAAACAATAGTTAGCTTCACGATATGGTTTAGTGCGTTAATCACGTTATTCGTGAAATTTCAATGGCTTCCGTGGTTCGGCGTACTCGAATAGCATTTGTGAATGTATTATTAGATCTTGAGCAGAATTCGTGTTGACAGAATAGAATTCCATTGCTTAATTACCTTAATATTAACATTAAGAATAATTGGGTGTTGTTATGTATAAGCTTATTTGTTGCTTGGTTTCTTTTTTCAATATTTCTTCTATAAAATACTTGAATTTGTTGTTTACCGGAGGGAGACTCTATATCAGACTCGTATTAGAGTACCTCCGTTTTACTTTGTTCTACTGCATAACAGCAGTGTTCAAATTGTTTGTTTCGGTTAGGGTGAGACATAGCAGTTAGTTCAACAAACTTCTACTTATCGGCGACTTAACAATAGAAGCCATAGAGCGGTATAAAGGCTCCAAAGTGTTCGCTTGGCATATATCGCATGGAAAGAGCCTGCCGATGAAGCTGAAGACAAACGACGGCAGTGTTGTAACATTCCGCCTTGAGATAAGATCGAACGCTCTTATGGAATATTGCGATCACCTGTTATTCTATTCAGACCACAGAACCCAGATTAACCTGATAACCCTCGGAACAATGTCTTGAACGTTAGCTTGTATACCTTTAGCATAGCTCTCAAACTGTGTAAAAACAAATATGAGTAAAAGCAGTGCAATTTTGTCTGCGATTTTTCCAAAGCGATGCGATATCCAATCCTTTGAAAAAAAACAGCGTATTCAAAATGCTGTAAAGGTATCTGTGATTCCACTTGTATTACGAGTGTCTATCATTAACTGAAGACTTCAGTACCAGACTCGAAGATCTCGAAGAATATAGCTGCAAGTGGACCTGAAAATGAACATGAACAAGACGAAAATTATGTCGAATTCTCATGCTTGCCTGATTTTATTATCTTTACCTGAGACAACTAGTCCAACTAAGTTAATTGTACTTTTAGAAAGAGGTCAATCGACGGATCCATCTCGTTTGGCCTGCGTTCTGTAAGTTTCGCGGCATTTACATGGCTTAAGTGCCTAACATCGAAAGTCTTGTCCAGTGATAACATACGGCACCGGAACCTGACCAATAGACCTTATAAGAAGGGTGAAAGTCGGCAATGAAAAAGGCTAAGAGTATTTCTGCGTGATCTATTCGGAGATTTTTTTAATCTGCAGAAGAACTAGGATCACTGACATAGCGCGAAGAATTGTGAATGTTAAGTGTCAGTGGGTAGAGCGCATTGTTCGCTGGACTGACGGCTCTTGGAACGGAATGGTTTGTTCGAAGAAACGTAAGTTGGTAGATCTCCCACAAGGTTGACAGACGACAGCGATTTGGTGAAGATTGCGGAGAGGGCTGTGGAAGCTCTTCATGCAGAGCTTATGGGAACTTATATAATGAATAATGGTAATTTGTCTCGTTTGAAACAGTATTTATTATTAGATTGATAATATCATTAGAAAGTGCTAACTTACACTTTATTGTAGCAGATTTCTGTATTCATATGCTATATTAGAATCTACTTAATGACTTGTTATACATATCTCTACTTCTATAGCGTTTCTTTAGATATTTCATACATACATATATGTCACGCCTTGTTCCCAATGGGGTAGGCAGAGACCACCTCTCTCCACTTGCTACGATCCTGGCACACTTCTCTTGCTTCCTCCACTTATAATAATACTTCGCAATACAAGGGAAATTTTATATAAACATTATTTTAATGCTGTGTACGTAATTGTAATTTTCATGTAACATCTAGGGTTGACTGGAAGAAATCTCTCCGACAGATAAGTCCGCCTTTGAACTAAGTAACTTTTATCTATACCTATGAGTATTTTTATTTTATCAATAAAGAGTTTATATATACATTTTAATTATTACGCTAATCATAGCATAACTATGTAAAAGTATATAATGAAAGTGGTCGATTAAATAAAATGATTTAAACCACATACATTATGAGAAAATTACTTGTCAAATTGAGAACTGTTTTGAAATATGGTAAAAAATGCATTGACCCAAATGTGAGTCAGTGTGTTGACAATTTGACAGTCATTATGTTTTTCTGTTTGACAAATTACAAAATCGCCAGCAGTCACAATTGAGGCTCAAAAATTACGACAGTGAGCTATTGTCGTAATGACGCTGGTGATCGTATTATTGTTTGGAGATTAATGTAGAACCGGGCCTGTATAGGAAAATATATTTTTAATACAACAAAATACTTATTGTGAACATTATATAAAACATATTGTGAATATTATACATTTCTTTTCAAATCATAATCATAATTAATAATGTGCAGTTTAAAAGTTATAAATATTTTGTAAAGATATAATATGGATTTTATGTATAATTTTTATTATATATGAAATCTTAACTGATTATGACCTCTCGTTCAGAGTTCTGGAGTTTTCCAGTATATCTGATTTAAATCATTCTCGGTTCGAGTCTTATCTTCGAGGTGGTAGACAGTGCGTTTGGTCAGGCGAAGCTTCCTCTTGATAGTGTTAGCTGTATGACGATGTAGCGCATGGTGGTGTATTCCCCATTTTACTTTTCGCACTATTCATCATCCAGATAAGAGTCGTGGTCGGTAGCTCTAAAATCTTGGCTGCATTTCAAGCATGTCCACAAATTGATAGGTATGTCGAAACCCTCAGATTGGCTGTAAGAAATTTCTGGATGGAAGAAAAAGGAATAAGTTAACCTCTTTACTTGTGTTATTTCTAGTTTCTTTTTATGTGCAGTAGTGTATATATTATTTTTGCATATATTAGGTATTAAAGAAATAATTCCTGTTAAAGTTATTTACTTATTTATACTTTATGTACATATATTAGTGTACAATGGCGGACTTAATGTTATGTTATGCATTTTCTACCAGTTAAGGTTCAGGCGATGCAGAGATACAAATAGGTAGATGTACAAGTCATTAAAAACAGATGTTGCTAAACACAGAATATACCAATATATAGAATTTACAAAAAATCCCAATACATTAATAAAACATATATAATACACTACTACATAACAGCCTCATATCAGATTTTATTGCCTAAGACTTCCCGCGAATAAAAGGTTGCGCAATTTATATTTAAGTTACAATGTAAGAAGTTACAAAAAAATATTCTGCCGATCATAAGATTCGGTATATCAGCATTAATTTTAAATATGGAATTATCGGGTATTTGAAGAAATTGCTCCATTATTATAAGTTAATAGACGCCAGTATATAAAGCTAGGTAGTATTCCTCCCAGTGATACTCGTAAATTACATTTTGGTGAAGGTGGTGCTTCATTTAGTTAAAGTAACGAGATGTTGTGCCACAATATAATGTTAACAATTTTTTTTATAGCGTACTTAGTCATGGCTTGTAGCAAAAAGCGTTAGCCTTGGAAACACTTAATGTTCTAGCACGTGATCGTTATACATTGTGCCTCCTGGAGTCCGGTTCACTTAGATTTAATGTGACGCAATATCAGTTTTATATTGATGTTTAAAGCAGAGGTCCCGATTCCGTACACAGGTAACATCACAAAAGGAGTAATTATTTTGGTACCACTTCAAAGTCATTAGTCCCAAATTACATATTTTACTATCGCTTACTTTTTTACGAGTTTGGTACATGTCTTTTTTAAAAAGTGAAAACATTTTGTTCCGTCTCACATTTATTTTTCGTTACAAAAGAAAAGATAATATTAAAATTCAATATATACAATATTTGTTATTTTGTTTTGCTTATTATTATGTTGTTTATTATATGTATAATAAAGATTTAATTTGATCTATCATATAGTAAAGTTATACTTATTATATGATAGTTATAAATATGTATAAGTAGCAATATCGAAAATAATCTACAGTGCTTGCAGTAAAGATCAATAATCAAAAAATCAGTAATCAATTTGATTAACAGAGACAAAATATTTGTATAAAAATTTTATGAATATAAGCACTTCAAAGATTTAAATCAGTTTACTTGTAAAGTTCACAAAAATAACTTCACTGGCATTACCAGTGGCACTGGCCTGATATCATCGGTCTAGTCTTTAATTTAGATGATTCTAGTTGTTTATTGCGATGAGTAACAAACTAAACGACAGAACACCACCCACATGACCGCAGCGGCAGCTAAATGGGAACACTGAGTTAACTTCTTAACTGAAAGCTGAATTATGTGTATTGGTATTGGCAGCAGAAGCTTGACATTGTTGAGCAAAAATAGCTTTTATATCGTTATCATAATGACGTTTAGACGTGACTTGACGAGTGACATATTTTTTGTCGTCACATTCGGGCCTGTCGAATAATTTATTTTCTGTCTTATCTAATTTCACTGTCGAGTTGTTATTTACTTTTATTCAGAGTTTGTCTAGCCAATGTGTACTATATGTATAGGGTAACAAAACACAGAATCGTTTATCTTCCAAAGAACAGTAGTAGGCTCAATGGTGACGATATGAAGGTCACCAATTATACTAATTAAATATGCTATTTCTATCTTTATATATAACCATATATACTAATAGGTTGCCCACTACTTGAAATGGATAGACAAATTGAATTCTCGGCAACTAAGACTATTATTTTATGGAACACTAAACTAAAATATACATTTTGAACTTGGTTGTGCAGACGTTTCAGATACCCTATTTATTTGAAGTAAAATAAATATTAAGTAAAAAAATGTATTTTTATGACGAGTAAATTTCGAAATAAAATATCACAGCACGAGGTCAAATTCGTTGATTTTTCCTTGTTACGATAAATTGCCCCAAAAATATCAAAATTCCATCTCAACAATAACGCCGTACTCTTAATTATTTATTTTTCATTGTGTCCTTATCGGATTTTTCAGAGAAAGCTCGTAACAATGGAATTAATAATGTAACATTTATATTGATTTTCTCGTATTAGCCGGCTGCCTTATAATATTGTTTCAAATTAAGATATTTATATATTCTTTCCTATCCTAAATTAGGTTTAATAATATTTGTTTCTCTTTCTTTACAGGAGTGGTTTACAAGAGGATCAACTTGTACAATTGAAATAGGTGCTTTGGCGCTGACCCAACAAACGCCTACTTCATCAAGTTTATAATTCAAAGTCAATTAATATAACAACGTGCGTAGAAGTGCGCCGTTGTTGATCTCGCAAGGGAGTGCGCTACGTAGCGCGGTTCCACGCCTGTCGCTGCATAGTCGGTGCTCGCCGGAGTCGCGCGACTCGGCCAGCACGCCCCGCCACAGCCGTGGATAACCTCGGCCAGAGTCCCCTCCCGGTGAAGAGGCTGCACGAAGCGCTTCAGAGTGCACAAGTGAAGCGACAGCGGCTCTCCCCCCCATACCCTGCTCCCCCCGCACCCCTTCACCCGATCCATCAGCTCGCGGTGCACCAGCATATCAAAGTGCAGCAGAGTATCGTACAGCAGAGTATAGTGCAGCAGCATCAGCTGAATCTGGCTCACCAGTCGCTACAGAATCTACAGCAGCAAAGCTTACAACAGGCGCAGCAAACGCTTCAAGCGCAGCAGACGCTGCAAGCTCAACAGACGTTGCAAGCACAGCAGAGTCTTCAGGCACAAAGCTTGCAAGCGCAGAGCCTGCAAGGTCAGGGTCTGCAGGCAACTAGTCCCGTGGCGACAGGAGTGAGCGTGCAGCAGACGGCAGGAGTAACACAGGGCGCGCTGGTGCCGCCGCAGCAGTCCTCGCCGCGGGCCACTTCACCTCAACACAAGAACATGGAGCTCGCTCTCTGCCAGAGCATGGATTCGGTCAACACCGCCACTACTGAGGAAGAGGTAAGCTATATATTATCTTAAAATGACATTCATTTAATCAATATTTGTTTAGTCAATAGGGAAGATGCAATATTTTTTTTGTGCTCATTTTAAAGAACTACACGTAGAATAGACCACAAGTATATTAAAAAATAAAAAGAACTGTATATTACTGAAAAAAATGCGGTTTAAAATTGTCAATTTAAACTTTCGCGCGAAAGCGGACCTATAGTTCGTATGACGTCACTCCTGTCTGTTACTGTCACTGACTCACTGATTGTATTGCGCGTGTCATTGTTGGCTTTAGTTGATTTTGCATTTATCTCGACTTACAAGGTATTATTTTGTAAAAATTTACAATGGACTATCCATCAACATCAGGTGATCATAACTATGCCATTGATACTCCGAAAAAAGCCGTGTGGACGTATGTTTTGTGCCAATGTGTCTATCTACTTCAAATATGTTTCCTAATAAATTGTTTTTGACTGGGCCTTCTGACCCAAAACTGAAAACTGTGGTTTCAAGCGCCGAAGAGGAATGACATTTATTTCCCAAAGACGTAAGTTGGCGGATATATTTATTGTAAACTTAGTTAATCTGCTTGTACACAAAAGAAACTGTTACCTACTTTTCAATGTCTTTTTGTTTAGTCCCTTTGATATCTACACTTGAAAACTCTGCACTTTCGATAAAAATGTCACCACCATGTCAACATAAACTTTTGGCAGAGTCCTAAAATCTGCTTTGGCAAACCCAACTTCCATTATTTTTCAAAAAATCCAATTAATTTTGGTTTAATTGTTCACTTTTACTACAACTTATAACCTCAAATAAGTTGTCATAACAGGAGTGACGTCACTGAATGCTGATTGGTGTTTTAAATCCGTTCCGTTTCATGTTACTTTTGATTCGTAATTATTGTTAAAAAACAATATTATTTTAAATATAAACCTTGAAGTGGCCCTACTTTTATATTTTTTTAGCATTTTAATAACAAAATTTTCATAAATATTATAATTGCATGTTCCCCATTGTCACTTTCAACAAATGACGATTAGCTTACAAATTTTATAGACAGAACTCATCGCTATAAGTGTACATTTATTGTTAGATGAATTATCATCAAATATATTAATTTCATCTAATATTGTTATTTAACAATTTTTATTTAATGTTAAGAAAACAGAAGTTGAGCAGTAATAGAAGTAATATTTAACGTGGTGTGGGCGTTTGAAGTTGAGGCAAAAAGTTTAGTATCATATTTATCAATACAATATAAAATCCTCGCAACAATATCATATCAGCAAAGTAACGATAAAATGTATTTCAATTCAATTTTTCGTAAAAAGCAGAAGTAACTCTACTCTGTATATTAGTATTTATAATGTAGAAAGTGAAAACATAAGAAACACTACAATAATAACGATCACAAAACATCGTCGGCCTTACAGAAAAAGCGATAAAATCCTTAAAGCAAACTGTGGAGGCGACGAGAAGTGGGCAACGGTTGTGTTAGTCGAGACAAATAGAGTAGATGTCGCTTCAGCGCTCTCAGCCGTTCCTCCTACCTCCTAACGGACAGCTTTATAAATAGGTTGTTTCCCCCGCACATTGTACCACCTTACGGCTGTTTGCAGAATTATCTATCAGGCTTATATCCTGTAACTTAGTTTATTCGTCTTTTAGTATTGTTCAGTGTTCTATGGGACACAATGTGTTTGTTTTCCCATAAAACACAATTCAATTTTTCACCGTCAATCACAATCTCTTTTCAATGGATTTGAAGGTTTCTAGAGAACAATACGAACCGTTTAGCCAAGTCTAGATTAGACGTTCTAATGAAACAATTGAGCTTAGAAACGATTATTTTTTACGATTTATTGTTGGGTGATAAGGTACAATTTATTACAATGATAAAACAACTCTAATTGTCTATCTTGTTTATACAACAATCTAAGTGTTTAGTGAAAAATATACAATTTGACCTTTACTTACGCATAAGGTAGGCGTAGTCAAATACTTAGAGACTTTTTTATCTGCGAAATACTCGTACAGTTTTATTTTTACTTGCCTATCAAATAATAAATAATTATAATGAAACATACGAGTATACTACAATTTTATATTAAATTATTTTTGATTGATAGTTTGAGTGTATATATGGTGTATCCTTGAGACTAAAGAGTCTTTTAACATATGGAGTATAATTAAAGAAATTGGAGTTTCAATTCGTAAACATTCCGAATTTTATGAATTGATATAATACTACATAGTAATATATATATATATATATATATATATATTTGTAGTTTGATTAGTAATTAGTAAATACAAATTCCACACTTTCTTCAATTCAATTGACGTCGTTACCTCGTGCGTAGGGGAGTAATGGCTGCAGTTGTCTCTGTGTTATCCAGAATATTCCAGTCATAGAAGATTCTTCTGCCGTATGTTTTCAAAAAGATTGTGAATCTTCTCTGTAATATGCACTATATATTTCATAATCTTGATAATACAAGTATCGTCTTCCGTTTTATCTATATAATAGTTTCGTCTCTTAATAATTTTCTGATTATAGATCACAAAAATATATGTTTGTTTTTCTTGTTTTTTCTACTTTTTATATCTTACAAAAAATATTTTTTACCAATTAATACATGATACCGCAGTATAATGTTTTAATTTGTAAAATTAATTGAGATAACTGTTTTCAATAGCCAGCCAGATTTGTGTTTCGTTTATGGGTTAAATAAAAAATGTTAAAAAAATTCTAAAAGTTACCCATATAAGAATATATTTGTTATCTAGTTTGCTGACTTTGACCTTGAGCCAGTTCTTATGTCGCTTGCAATTGCTACAGTTTTTATATTGCAAATGCAGTATGACGCGCTACTGGAGGTTTTTATAATACAAAATATCATAAAAATATATTCTTTATCGGTGTTCTCTTCATATTGATTTTTATATGTTATTAGTATTTGTTGATTACTTTAATCTTGATTAAACTATTGCACTCTATAAACGACTTAAGGGTTCTGTTAAAGCTTTCATGTTGCTATAAATAAGCTTACCCATGTGTATGTACATATTTATGACATAGATGTAGCCTTTAAATGAATTATTAATTCGAATACAAAATTTACATTATTGAAACTTTTAAGCATTATCGACAAACGGCATTATTTACACACTCGTAATAGCATAAAACACACGGCGACTACCGTTTTTACTAATATTGTAGCGTACACATTTACAGGAAGTGTTTTAAAGATAACCGGTGTGCTAAAATATTTCCATGCATAGAATCATGTTGACGCGATAAAAATGGCGACGCGCGCCGACGCGGAGCTTATTGTATTTTTTTTTTGTAGCAGATGACCTAACGTAATAATTCTGGAACTAATTTAAAACAATTTATTAGCTTGTTTGATGAAATGTAATGTAGGACACGAATTACAATATACATAAAGCATCCGTGAAGGTTCTCTTTCAAATGCGATTGTTTTACGTTTTTACATTGTTATTGTAGCGAAGATATATAGTGTGGTAAGTGATTTGAATGTTATTTTGATTTGTATGATAATGAATGGAAAGTTGGTGAAATTAATTCGTCTAAGGTTAGCTTCCAATTGACGAGTCCGTAATATTACAATTAATATTATAGGGAGAGAAAAAACAGTCCCTTTATTGTTATTCTACTTTATTGTTACTCTTTCAAGTTCATGGTCTTCCGCAGTAGACTTGTGAATCATTGGCACAACTGTTACGAGTAAAATGGATTATTTAACAATTACGTTAAATAATCTAATTTGAAAAGACATAATTATATTAATTGAAGATCATTAATATTCTTATAATACATCCTGAAGTAAATTCTAAATGAAAATGTATATGTATATAGGCTTACATAAATAATAAGTATTCGTAAACTGGGATGGAAGTTTCTGTGTCTGTCTGTCTGTCTGACATATTGTTGCTATAAGTCTAAACATTAATATTGGAACTCCTTGTTATAAGTAACAAAATAAACATATTGTTGTATTTTTAATACATCGAATAATAAGAAAATGTAAATGAATAATATTGTAATTAGCAATTTACTAAAAGAATGATATTCCACCAAAACATTTTCATTTACAATGTTATTAAGGGGATACCATAAACAGCTTGTACTGTCAAAAGTAGTCGGATCTAATGAAGAGTCAAGCTTCTAGATCTATTCTCTAGATTTTAGGGCACATGTTTTACCCCTTCTTCCCAAAAAATACTTGATGGCTAGGACTTTATTCAATTTGAAAACAACTACAAACATATTGATAAATTTACGTTCACTGAAAAAATATGTTAATAGTTAATACCTAGATATGTTTTTATTGTTGGTGTCGGTTATATTCAGTATCGCCGATGTTGAATTACTATTTTCGTACCTGGAAGTAGATATCAAATGGTATCAACATGCTCAGAGTTGTGTATATATGTATTGTAAGGAATTTTAGAATTTCAATTTTTAGAGGCAAAGAGCTTACTATGTCATAGGTCATAATTTTCAAATTCCACTTTTAACGTCGATGAAACTCAAAGTAACAGTTTCACCCCGTGAGGGTCGCCCCCAAAGTAGGAACCCGGCTACATATACACGCCCTTTTTGGCATTCGAGCCGGATGGTCCCGTCTTAACATTTAACATGAAACTGTATTTGAACATCAGAAGTACAAGTATGTTTTTATGTCTTCAAATTAATTTTACTGTAACGAATTTTTAAATATCTGCCACATCGATCCATCAGATTGACACAATATAAGGCGATAATAAAATTATCATTTTCCGCTATAGTTCGTGATATCGAAGCTCTTTATTACTGGAATTGAAATAAGAGCGCAGCTGAAGAAACCATTAAGGTTTGAACAGAGGATATGTGCGAAAATAACCAATAAAATTGCATTTCAACCGTGTCTCGTCGAGTTAAGGCTCAAAATGGAGCTGCAGATGTTGTCTTTGCTGTGGTATCTAGGACTGTCATACAGCCACCCGTCTCGCCAAGTGGGGGATGCCTGGCGCCGGCTAGTCTGGCGCCTACAAACTATGGTGGCTATTTTAGTTCGACAATAGTCCAACATAATAATATGTAATTACGTGTTAAGTTTACCCGAAATCTTGATTTATTCAACGGGAATATAAATGCGTACTATAAATTAGTTGTGAAATGAGACCTGTGAATTATTCAAATTTTTAATATTTTAAAGATTTTGAAAATTATCATTGGGAAAATGATATATTCATTTTATAATATTTTTTAAAGATGTAAATCAACAATTCTATAAATGAATAAGATAATACTACTTTAACTTCCTGAGTCGGATATCAGATTTTGAAGTTAATTACAACTCGAGCTCTGATTGAGCATGTGACAGATGTCAATTCCGATGCAAAAATATTTATTTAATACACCTCAATCATGGTTGAGTAGTTGAGTAGAATATTTTGTCTCCTTTTGCAATAAAAGAAATGCATATATCTAGTAGAATGAATAATTAAAGATAATAATTTCTTTACGCATATATATGGAGATTTTGATTGAAATGTTGTCTCAATTTTTGAAAGTTTGCAAATTATATTTATTCAATTGCTGTAATATATTTTCTTGGCTTGGTTTTCATTTAAAATAAGTGACTATTCCACGTAATGGAGACATGGACGCTTTGTTTGACCAAACCCTTGAATGTTTCGTTCCACTCCTTTGTCTAAAGTAGTCAGGCTGCATAGCTACGTACTATGAACTCGAGTAGATGGGTAAAAGTTTTGATACTGATCGGCCAACGGATCAGGCGACAAGTTGGCGGAATCGGGTAACGGCCCGCATAGACAACACTGCTACGGCTTCCTGAAGCCCGTAACAACTTTGTTTGTAAGTACTTTCGCGTTTTGGTCATGCAACTTTTCGATGTAACTTTTTATCACACAATATTTGTGAGAATGTTGGTACATTGATCCAACTATGGCTATACGTAGCATTATACTAAATGGAAATAAGTAACAATTGATATTGAACTGGCGAAAAGGATCAAAGCATAACATATCCTATGATTGTATATGATCAATCAGTGACCAACTAAGTACTTATATTGTTATGTATTACTACAAGATTGTATCATTTACTCGTAATAAGCAAAAATATATAGGTTTAAAAATATAAGATCTTTCGTTTAAACTTCTCAAAGAACGAAACGATTCTTATTCTCAAAAATACGTTAAGTATCCTTCCACAATAACACTTAGATCCCAATAACGTTTCCGAGAGGAAAGTTATTACCTCGCTCCGGCTCAATCGTTGAGACATTCTCGTTGGAGCGATTTTAAGAGAAGAGTTTCCGCAAAGTGGAATATTGACACCTCGCTCGTTTCAACAGTTTGTCCACCTAATTTGTACGGTGGCGCTCAACTGTAAAAACAAATAGCTGCTCCCGCATTTCCCCTTACAGGGCGGGAGAGACGGACGCATCCCCGAGAGGCGGCTGGGAACGAGAAATAGTTTCCAAGCTATGTCAGAGAACGATCGTTGTTTACGCTCACTCTTTTGTCCAGTTCAGTTGTCTCTTGTTTGCAGAGTGCGCGAAGAGGCTCCTTTGTCCATTATTGTGTAATAATTAATCGGGTTTTATCTAATGCTCTCCGACTTGGATTACTCAAACAAAACTTTTAATTGAAATCCCCTGGACGATTTAGGCTTTTTGACGGCAGCGCGGTTGTGGTTTCGGGATTTTTGCGAAGCGCAAAGTTTTCTTTATCCATTAAAAGTATGCTTCCAATCTGATTTGGGATGTGAGTTTTGACGATGTTTCTGGAAAGGAATTGTAATTAGTGCTAAAGTTTTGTTCATGTCAGTTTATGATGAAGCTGGCGGAACTTGAGATATTGAGAGGTTGTGTGCGTTAGTGTGAACATTCAAACACGTGCACTCGTGTCCACCCTACCCGGTGGTTGTTTTCCAATGCGCTGAGCTTGCCGCTCCACTGATTTAACATTGCGGATTATCGGCAATCACCCGCTGAGCAAAGAGTACAAAAAGATTCCGTTTGATGTTTTTATTACGGAACGAAAACTCAGACCCCGAATAGTTAATTACTCGTTTGGTGTTGTTTTTCTTTATTTATGTTCGTTGCTATATTTTATATTTTTGTGATTAAAGAATAACAACTCAAGAACACTGTTTACATATGACTTTTCAGATTATTATAATAATTTCACAGTAACATTGTTATTGTAGTACTTGAGTTAAAGTTTGTAACTTCATATCCAAATCATTTTTTATCCAAATGCATTCAATAAAGTGTTTACTTAATTGGTACCTATCCATCTTTTATTCTTTCCATCGTGTCTGTAATATTATGTAGGCTGTCTTTTCCTGCTTACGCGGTCTAGTGCTTATTGTCCGCTTGCAACGGGAGTGAAGTAATTAAGAGTAGTTCTAGCACTATGTATTTATTGCGCATTGTACAGGACACTTGGCGGCCGGCCAAGTGTTCAATGTACTTAGTTTTATGAATCCCAGTGATACATTACTACAAAGGAATGTATGAACTAGATGAATGTTTGTATCGTTATTTTGTTAACCTTTAAAAAAGGTAGCTAACCTTTTTGCTCCATATTTATCTCATTGTATTTACAGATTCTTGTGTGTACTATGACTAATTTAGTATAATATAATTATAAGATATAATTGCAGGATTATTTTTGAAATCAGTTCAATTCCAATACAATCTAAGTCTGATACCGTCTTTGAACTGTCAAACAAAGTGTCTAATGCCTAAACCAAGTGAATTTTATTTAATTCCGATTCCACTTTCAATGTGACGCGACTGTCAGGGTAGAAACATGTCCAACTTCCTTTTACTATGTACCACTATTTGATGCTAATAAACGGTGAACTTGGTAAACCGAGGTGCTAAGCTAGTTCCTAGAAATATGTGTAAAACTGATTATATATTATTATTATATATAAACTTATTATATATTTATTGTACTTTACTTACTGACCATTGAACCGTATAACAAGACTGCGAAGGCCCATTTAGCTGGTTAAAGGCACACTCATTTCCTTACAACCTAGTGACTATTTTATTTGATCTTGTGGACAAATTCGTTGTGATGCTTGTCTATTAGTAAATAATCAGGAGTCATCGCCTATACTGCTCGAGGACCTATCAGAGACTCGACTTCGACGAACTAAGTCACGGTGACTCCGATAAAGCCATCAGAGGCTGTTCAGACGTAAGCCCATAAAAGCGCTATGTGAAAATGTGTAGATTTGAATAATTATTTTGATTATCTGATTTTTTAATAAGAATTAAACATTATTAGTAATTTGTTGTTTAACTGTCTACTATAAATCTTTTGTTACTTTGTCATTGACTGAGAATTAATAGTAAAGATCATTATTTATTTGGGAACAAAATTTTATAAATAAGTATTGTGAAATTCTTCATAATACTAAACATTTGTGTGCTTGTATACCACTATTCGATTCGACCAGGTAAGTAGACGCACTCAAAGTTATTTAAAAAAATGAGTGTGTGAGAATTTTAATACACGAAATCATATTTGCAAATTTGAACCGAAATATTGATTTACATTCCCACGATGACATAGAAGCTCATACCATATCGAGTGCATGAAACAACGAAACGTAACATGATCGTTTAATTGTCAGAATGCAAACGTCGAACATGCTATCACTGAAATTTTTGAGCAACACCGAGTACTCGGAACAGTTGAACAATGTCAGCGGGCGCCGAGTGAACCGTGGAGGTATAATCTCGAATGCAAGACGAAAATCCGCGCCCGCATTGTGATTGCGAGCGGAAAATCGAACTCGAATGTCGCGAGACGGAAGGTTCTTTGTGCAGAATCAAAGTCTCTCAATTGCTGATAACTTTCTTTTGATTCTGTAAGCTCAAAGTTCATCCAGCGAAACGACTATTTTGCCATTGCTACCGAAATGAACGCTAGTTCAGTTACAAGGATAAGTTAATTAAGAACGGAATTCATAAGTTGGTAATATTTGAGTTTGGGAAACGTTGGTCGTGTTCTCTTTATTGGGATCTGGGAACTATATGAAAGAATTAAAAAAAAATTTAATATATTGAGAATACTGTCTCTATTTCTATGACATTGACACAAGACGGAGATGTGATTGAATATTTGCTACAAATATAATTTATTAACATAAGAGTGTGTAAGATTTATTGGTTTACTGGATTTTTTACTGCCCTTCTAGAATGGATCTCATCCATATTCATTAATCTCTGCTTGGAGCACATCGCATCCAATTTTCTCTTCACTGCAATGTAATGCGTCATTGCCCTCTCGAGAGCAATCGGTTTAGTGAAATTGATAAAATGTTATACTTTTTTGATATTTTCAGAGATAATTGATTTTCCATTAATTGAAGAATATGTTAGTTGATATTTATTCAATTATTTAGTTGTTTAATTGGAATTTGATTGTGCGGTGTTTTATTGGGCTGTTGGTGATAACATACTATTGCCTTGTTAAGCTCAACACTCATAGAACAATCAATAATAAAGAAATAAAATCAATCAACTAATATGCTTCTTTTAGCTTAAAAGTACATAAGTTTTTCAAACATTTACTATTTATATTCCGTCTCGTCTAAATGGTTTCTTTTCATTCTTTCTACAGTTATCTAAATTTAAAAATGCTTAGATAATGCCATACCGAGTGGAAATTTGAATATCTCCAAAAGTGACCACAGTGCAGATTTTTCTGACACGTTGAACAGTTCTCAATCTTCGTAAAGTACAAATTAAGTTCTTGCTGTGATGTGGTCACGTACAGGGCCGTTTTGTTTGGAATACGAAGAAGCTCATCGGTCTGCTCGTTAAGCGACGGAGCGTGCTTTTATTACAGCGAGGCGTGCCGCGATCGAGCGACGCTTGAATATTAAAAGCGACGCCAGTGGGTCATGCATATTGTCCTGTACCAATAACCACGATATCTCGCACCTAAACGCTCCCCCTGCGCAACTCCTGCATACTATTACTAGTTAGCCGTGAATAAGTTGTAGCAAAATAACTTGACACTAACAGCGTGGTGGAGCTATTCTTCTTTCAATTCTAAAGCACTACTGCTTTGTAATATCAGTTAAGGACGAAAATGCATTTAATATTAGTTGGTTTTGGGTGAGGTGGAGGTTGTTAGTACAGACGACATGTTTGCCAACCTGTTTTTTTTTTGTTGGTGTCATCTGAGCAGATCTGCGACATTAATTGCTGGATCAGGCCTTAGGTTACCTATGCATGTACGTAAATGTTTAAATTAATATTAGGCATTTGTTACACCTTCACCGTCGGTTAAACAGATATCTGGAAATTAATACATTGTAAAAAAATCTTTTAATTAAATAAAAGAAGGTAGTACCCCGCAGTATCAGGTCAATTGTACCTATATCATAATATAAAAGCCAAAGTGACCAAGCCATTCGCGCATCAATTATGCAAACCGTCGGTGATAAAGGGGCTCCGATTTCACATTACCCGGGCAACGTATAGGCTGACTCACTATATATGTATGGGCTGGCCCCTAAGCCAACCTGTGCGTTGTTGGATTTCGTGAATTATCAAGCAGCGTGGAGGCTGCGCATGTTTAAGTGACACGAAATGTTACAAATTGTATGTTTTGACCAATTTGCAGATTTTTTAAATAATATCTTTTTTTTGTGTTCCCCTGAGGAAAATGCATTAAGTTGCATACCCCGGCTGTGGCGAGCCGACGGGTATGTGGGGCTCTCCTCCCCAGAAGGGGGAGGCCTACCCACTAAAAACCTCAGGGATGGCCTTCCTCAGGCATGCCTATAAAGATACCTCCCCAATCTCCGCCACCGACGACGCCCCTCGGCCCCGGAAGGGGCGTGGTCCCTCCCGGGTCGCCGTATCTGTGACTGTGTTGCTAACGGAGAAAAAAATCTAACAATAATGTAATTAATTAAACAATATTAGTTTGTTATTTAGTTGGTTAACGCTTTGGTTGGTGGTAGGGTTTCTGTGTCCGACTGAATAGCAATCTTACATAAATCTTTTTGAACCGTCACAATGTTATTAATAACGATGTGTTTCAACAATATGAGATTAGATGGTCAATCTGTAAAAGTTTAGTTGCTGGGAAGTTCAGGTGCAACTCGCTTATACCTTCGTTCATATCACATTTACACGTCGGCAAAAATTTGTGGTAAAAAATAAATAAGTCAAGATTTTTTTCTGAAAATATGCCGAATGTTTACATGTAAATAAATGTAACGAGGGAATAAAATAAACATTTGATGATTTTTAAAAAATTAATGTATTAATTTATTTGAACCAACGATTATAATTGTGACTTTAATAGTTCGATAGAATATAGATTTCAAAGGAAATTAACGCTTTAAAAGCTGTTACGGCCACATCATAACTTCTTTCGTAATGAATTGTAAGAATTAATATGCGCGTAGTGTCGCATTCGATCAGCGAGCATTGATTGAAATGAGGTCATACTTCCTAATGCGAGTACAGTATTGTTATGATGATCTGATAACCATACTCATCAAGACACAGCTGTTGCAAGATTGCACGATTTGCGACTAAACAAATAGTAGGTATTCACCATGTAACGTCTTTCTTGAAATTCTTTACTTTATCGTCCATTTTGCTGACTTGCATTTTGGGGCAGCAAGGAGGTCAAATAATGAGTACTTGAGACAATAGCCTTTGTCAAGCGACAGGTAGGTACGCGTTTTTGTCGAGCTGTATTGCTGAAGTATGGTTTGCAACATATTTTATTGTGATATAAAAAAGAAAATGTAAATGACAATTTTGGATGTGTGTTACGATGATTTTCCGCTAATTTAGTGCACGCCACGAGACGAATCGTTAACCATGATTATTATATTAAAATTACGACATTGCAACATTATCGCTTTAAGCACTTTTTTCACCTACACACTGTCTACATCACAGAACACACTAGAAAGTGTTCTGTGATGTAGATAGGCGGTATATATAGACCACAGATCTTGTGTTCTGTTCTGAAAGTTCTGTGGTCTGTCGCGCTGTTAACGATACTTTGATGTTGAACTTTCTTTTTTGTTCCCCCTGAGGAAAATGCATTAAATTGCATACCCCGGCTGTATTGAGCCGGCGGTTATGTGGAGCTCTCCTTCCCAGAAGGGGGAGGCCTACCCACTAAAAACCTCAGGGATGGCCTTCTAAAGGCATGTAGGGAGCCCCCGGGAACGCCAAGCGACTTCCGGGAACCCCCAGCCTCCGCTCCCCTGCCGATACAGGGGAGCCCTTCTCGGGGGAGGCTACAATCCCTCCCCCGAACTCCGCCACCAACGACGCCCCCGACCACGGCCAGCGTGTGCTGGGCCGAGTCGAGGTCGGATGCGCGTGTCGATCCCTCCCGTCCTATTCGACACAGATACTCACCGAAGCAGCCGTACCCGGTGAGTATCGGAGTCAATCGGTAGGTAACCTCCTCCTTCCCGTGGAACCAAGCTTCGAGGTGCGGGAGTTCGGCAACAACGGCCTGCTGGCGCGCGCAGATCCGTAATTCGAGCTGCGCACGCTAGGCCGCACTTTATGTTGAACTGAATTTTAATAACATTTATTATCTATATAAAGGATAAGTGTTTATGAATAGCTTTTTTAAATTGTTAATCTTGCTGCTAATGTTGTATTTTTTTGTAAATTTCTCATTTTAATAAACGTTATGTACAGATTTGAATGTACATATGGATAAAAATGAAGATAAGTATGATATATAAAAATAAAAAGTAATAAAGATAACAATAAAATAAAAAAATCAATTTTTTTTTACAAAGAGATCGTTTTGATGCGTTGTCGTCTTCTAAAAACATACAATTGTTGTTTATATTGATTCCATATTCTATTATTATTTTGTGATTGATAGACAAGTATATTTATTTATTTAGATATGCTAACCTGTTGACCAAAACCAAAACCATTAACCATTAACAATTTATTTAAGAGGCTTCTAAATCTCAAGTTCGTTTAAATCTCTTAGAATGTTCGTGACCGTTTCATTTTAGGTTATCCAAGAACATCTAAGTATGAATGTTTATTCAAATCTGATAATAATTGCAAGTAACTAAATGATACTAAATTCACCATTCAATTCTCAATTGAATAGTTATCGAAGGCAGGTTCGGATATGAATCTCAGAGTTGGCAAACGTAATACGAATCAATTATCTAACTACTTTAGGTTCTAAACTGAACTGCGATTAATGGTGATGGTAAGGTCCCGGGTATATTCAGCGGACGTAGCCGATCCAGTTAAGGGTGAAGTAACAACAAATTGACGATGGTGATACAAATTATTACTTAAAATTGAATAGATGACTTCGTTTTAGATCATCATGCTTTCGAGATATTATCTGGTGGTAATGACAGCGATGAGGTTGCATGTATTGCGTCGGCTGCGCTACAGTTAATAGTGAAGTCATTCCTGTGCAAGTCGACGTCATTACGACCAGTCACTTTCACATTTGAAACGCTATGTTTACTTCTAAGCACTCACGGTAGGCAATATTTTATGTAGATCAAATGTTTACGCTGGCTCTGTTTCGCCTATATTTGCAGTAACTTTCGATATGCATTCAATATCTAGAATCTTATAATTAGACATTTAGCTCATATCAGTAAAGTCCATTTTAAGTATTCAACAAAATTTCTATGTCCTTCGTTGGAATCCTACTTCTATATCAAAATGCATTGAACTTATAGCGACACGGCAATTAAATAGGGAAACAATAATTTACGTGTATAAAACCTGGAATGTAGAGAGATGAGACTGTTTCTAAGCCACCAATAGAAAAACTAGTAGTATTAGTATAGATTCTCGTTAAGTAATGGGCATAACACTGGACTATAATAACAATGACGTACTATGATTTGTGGGCCGCGAGGGCGCACTGCGGAATCCGCGACGCGGCCCTAAGCTCACGTACTCGATACACGAGTACGTACGAATTCCTGAAATTTCTGTGTATCAATACCGTCGTGAGAATAGTACCATTTTATCGATGGCAAACGGCGAGGTTAGTGGTGTTTGAGTAAAACTTGATGTATCTGCCTATTAATGCAAGTAATAATTATAGTCTGATTATTAATTCACTGGAGTAAACTGACAGTTGCTAATGTCACATTGTAAAATTATGTTGCCATATTTATCGTACTAGTGAGGTGACCTGCAAATATAATTGGATAAATTGAATAAATCGATAAGGACTTCACCCTTCGTTGTTATTCAGATAACTCACACAAAGTCAGTAACAACGTTTATTGAAAAAAAGTACTCAATTAATTATAATATAGGTACATGAATTCTATCAGATACAAAAAATGAAATTCACTCACTTGCTAGCGTTCCCGAACTATGCGTTCAGTTAATCAGTAAATCAATTTTTTGAGCTGTAATTATTCGAACATTTGGAAGTACTTTAATTATTGCAATCTATTTAAAAGAAAAATACAGATTTAACCACTGTGTAATAGTAGTTATTGTATTTCATTTTAGACAAAACCTAATTCTGTAAATTATTTATCGTTGTAATGGATATAACCACGACAATTTTACGTCAAGTTTTTTTTTTATTTATTGCTGGTTATTACTGGTTACTGGTACAAGATGGAGAAACTGTGTGGATCATGTAATAAACTTAGAAAATAAAATGTTTAATCTCGACCATATGATGGACAATATTACGTTTTATAATAAGTGTCACTGACAGCGACGACGATAGTGATAAAATTATGTCTGACGATGACGAATAAAAATCTATCCATTGAATATTTTTGTTTCATTTCATATATATAATTCGAGTAATTACGCCATTTCAAAGTTATCACCTATTTGCCCTAAAGGTACCATGCTAATATTATTACATCGATTAAACAAAATTGGATTAAGATTTCTTAATAAAGTAAATAAAATGAGTAATGTGATTTGAGGACGGAATGAAATTGAATGAATGAGTTTGATTTCAATATTCTAGTCACAACACTATTTTCTGTTCATCATAAAGTGGTAACACCGTAAACGTCAGTTTACTCCAGTGAATTAATGATTAGACTTTAGTAGCAGTTTATTAATTACTGACACTACTAGTAACATATAGTTAAATACATATATTTCACTATGTATTTTTTTTATACGACTATATGACCATTCTTATTTTTCTGCTTAATGAGCTTGATACAATCTACGAATCTTTCCACACCTTTGTCTAATCATCACCAAGCAATCCATTGACTTAAAAAGTTTGAGGTTTTTTTATTATAAATATAAAATAATTTGAGTGCAAGCTAATCCAACGTGGCCTTTGATCCATTTATTTAGTTAGTGCTCACTAAACCCTTAAGCGTCAGGCATTTTGTTTCTGTCAAATAATATTTCGGGAACCGTGTGTAGACCACGCTCGGTAAGCTACAAAAGGTAGGTACTATGATTTATGAGTCATTCGTTGGTGCTTAGGGCTGTCAACTGAAGCTTGGCGTGAATAAAAAGAGTTCGTAATTGATTGCTTTTTTTAAATATCTGACCAGGGTATATATAACGAATATTTTAATTAATCGAGTGTTGTGATTTGAATAATTTTCTAAAACATTTAATAATAAAAAATGTTGAAATATTATTTACCTTAATCTTAAATTAGACATGATACATATATTGAAGTAACATACATTTTACGTATCTAAAGCTAGTTAGAAAATTGTAATTTTCAACTTAGAATGTACGTATTTGAGTATATGAAATACGTACATGATTAATTCTAATTTTATTAAAACATTGTATGTACATTTATTCTAGTTACATTGTGTATTTTATGTATAATTGCTTACGATATTTTTTGTATGTAGTGGCAACCATAGTCACCAAAACTACGTGTATACAGCGGTAGAGCGAGTATTAACATTCGTAACGCGTGTCTGCAAGTGCGTTTAGGTGCCTCACTCCGAGAGGAAGTTGCCCACAGTCATTATTGCAATGTAATCGTGCTGCTATACTATTAAATTTACGGCGAAGGTTTGATTACTCGTGAACGGTAATAGTATCACTACAGCTCTAACATGCTCCACATCGAACTGTTTGATGCTATTTGTGATTGTGAGAAGGTAATTTAAATTGTTGTTGCTACTGGTCCCAAGTATTGCTGTCTTCAAAAATATACGGGTATATAAAAGTATTGGTTACTCTAACTTTTAATATTATTTGGAACAGTCACAATAATATTAAAAGTTCAAGAATGTCTGTCTGTTTCTGTTTAAGCTTATAGAACTGATGAAGAAATTTATTTTTTTGAAAAAAATTAAATACGACTTATTGTTCAAATAGGAGATGTAAGTTTGAATTGGTATCCTAAGAGTTATTTTTATGAATAAAAATGTGTATCCGGAGAATTAGAATTAGTTAGAGAATTCGTTATTTGGTCCTTGAATTAGTTTATTGATGAAGAATTAAATAGGCATTCTTAAATACTGTTGTAAGTAAGATTATACTGGTAGTGTGAACAGTCTACAGCCACGTGGCACACTACAAAGAAAACATCGGTGATGATTTAAACTAGATCGCGAGCCACTGTGCCGCATGCCAATTGTGACAATTCAAATAAATAGTGTGCATTTCCGAAGTTTCGATTAGTTTGTATGTCGGCCGAGGCCGCGTTGGCTGCCGACCAACGTGTTGTCAGTGCCTGCCGACTGACCATTTGCTTTTATTTTATGTCCCTATCAGGACCTTTACTGAACAAATTACTGTCGGTCGTTCGCAAAATGCTACCGAGGTACTTATGATGTAACAAAATATTTTTTTATATAATCGGGTCAAGCTAACAGAGTTAGTTGTTTCACGCAAAAATCTTTCTTTCAGATGTACTCAAATAATGTAGACAATTTAGTAAAAGTTATGTTAGTACTCTGATAGAAACGACTGTAAAACTGTAATCATAGCCGTAATGGATGTTGGCACTTCAAATTATCTTGTCAAACTTTATTAGAATCTATTGCGAGAAATCCTTGAGTAGCCTACATGTTCGGAATTGTTTTGTGATAGTTTTTCGGGGTTCCGTTCCTTCAAAAGGAAAACTTTGTTGTTTCGCTGTCTGTCTGTCGAGACCCATTTTCTTGGGAGCATGTGGAGATATTAAGTTGAATTTAATATCCAATACTTATGTTATAAATTTATAATCAAAATCAAAATCAGAGGAATCAAAATGTATAAGGTCGTCTTTTAGAATAATGTTTGACAAGAAGTCTTACAATTCAAATATGGGAAAAATATCAAAAACGGTTAATAAGTTTTTCCATAATAAATATGTTTTTATTATTACATAAAAATGTGTACAGAACCTACGGTGCATGAGTCCGATTCGCACTTGAGCCACATATTTTAGGACTGCATGCCTACGTCTAAGTTGCCTTCTATGGTGGGTCCGTACGTATAAAAATGTCACTATTAACATTTACTAAATACAGTTTATTTTGGCCGAATTAAATAAGTGGGCAGACTATGAAACAAGAAAATTTGGTGTGGATATGCTTATATTCGTTTCTGAAGAAATTAGATTTCTTTCAACAGTCAAAACTTAAATTTTCTCAAAATACTTGCGTTGCCGGATTAATAGTATGTGTCACATCATACTTGTAGCCTCCTTATTACACTGAGAAATAATGCTAAGTTTTACGAATCAACTCTGTTGTGCAACCTTTCAAGGCTTGATTAATCATATGTGTACGTATTTAATCTGGTCATAAATACTGTTTCAACAACAATTACAAATAATCAAAATATTTAATTTCAATTTAGTATCTATAATTTTTTATGTTCATGTTTTTTCATTTGCGCCATTTGGTTGTCAAATATTTTTGCGATATTTAAATAGAGCGGGGCAATAAACAAAACCAAATTTCTGTGTATGCAATACACAAAATTAATTATGGGTCCAATACAGTTTTTGAAATTCTCCACCCGCTGTGTTAGTGAAATGTTTGTGGGCATGTGTGCATTGAAACCTTTAAGTATACTTGTGGCGAAAAGGTCTGACCGTCCATATAATATTCATACTAAAATGTGATTAAAGCAGTAATAAAAAGAATTCGAAGAAATCCTGTCAGAAAGCAAAAGATTTTATCTCGCGACATGTAGATAGCATCTAGAATCATGTCTCTAATTTGAAAAGATGACTTACGAATTGTAGCCTTTAAGAGGCGCAATGGTCATTACTTAACTGGTAATAAAAAAAAAGAATAGGGTCGTTAAATTTAAATTACTAAAGCGATATGCAGAAAAAGAAATATTGGTTATGGCTGTGAAATTATGTCACAAGTTGGTAACCTGCGGTTCTTGCGTGGGTAGCAGATTTGTCGCTCACCGAAATCAGGCGCAATAAAGGCAACCTTAACCACTTATTATTAGTCTCGTAGCATTCAATGAATTCACCGTGCGTGCGTCGGGTTTACAGTATTGCAGAGAAACTAGGAGTAAGCTTGCATTTGGTACTTGTAAACTAGTCACTTCGCTCCCTTCTCCACACATACTCTGCACGCTACGTACCTTGTAACAACTACTCTCTTAACTACTCTTACTCTTTTAACAATGTGTAGAGGTATACTCCTTGCACCTGCCCCTAATGCGTACAAATCAACAATATATTCACTACTAGTTACGTGGTTTATAAAATCATTGTATTTATTGACTTTTAACGTGTGGTTTTTGGGAATAATCATATAAATTTGTTTCTATGTGAAAATAATATTATGATATAATTTTAATATAGTATAGAAAACGCTATGTAATTTTCGTAAGCTGAAAACATTTTACAATATCGTTGTATTCAAATAACGGCTCAGCTTTTATCCTAAGCATAAATAAAGTATATTTCGGATCACATGAATATTCCGATTACAGCTGTCACTCAAATTGGAAATCTCACTCAACTTTGGAAACAATTTTCTTTGAATTGTATCGTATATTCGGGAGCTGATGTTTATTGATTTGTTAAGGGCACCGATGTTGAGTTTTGTGCTTGCTTTCTCGTTCGGAATCAAAGAATATTCAAGAATACCTGTTAAAAATCCACAAAACTATTTTCTGTTTTCATGTGTCTTCTGGCCTTGGGTCTCCTGAAGATTCATTATTTCTGACTGGATCACGCAGGGAAACTCCGAGCTTAGCCATCTCCATTGCTCTCGTGTGTCTTTGAGCCTTCTTATAACATAACTCGAAGAATTGCAAACTTTATGTGGCAATGGGCAGGGCACATTGCTATTAGAGTGACACGTTCTAGTGGTGCCCATCAACGCGTACTGGTTAATGCTGGTGGGACTACACGGCTTATGATTTCAAAACAAGATCGGGCCAGCGCGGTTGGCTACGGCTTAATGGCTCTAACTTAATTAGTGTGAACCCCTTGGTGGGGACATATAAGCAAAAGCAGCGATGAAGTTATAATTATTAGTAGCTTATTGTTGTCCCCACAGAGAGGCACGAGCCTTCCCTTATTAAATTTATTATAATTTAGTCTTAGTCAATCACGCTAGCCCAATGCGGGGTTTTAAGTACTAATACACCTTTATCAAGGACATTACAGTATGTTGAACATTATGAACCAATAGACCAGTGGTTTCTTCTGACATTTCCAATGTATCCCCTCCCCGCAATCACTAATTGAGATAGTTGATATTAGCTCCTAAATCTAACAATACAGTAATGTAATATACAATATTTAGCAGTCTTCAATAACAGTTATCAACATTATTATTGGTGGCAAAGTAACATGATCCTTTTAATATTTTTATCGTATTGTTTATTTTAAATTACCTTTATCTCTCTCTATTGGATTCGACTCCACAATATAATTTCGCTGAAATTGAACGGGGCAAAATAATAAAGTAAATCTGAATACGCAGGTCGTGATACGTATGCGGGCGGCCTTATTATGTAAATGTAATCCCTCATGTATTTTGTTGATAAAATTGTAGACGTGTTACCGTCTATGCCCGCAACGCAGGGCGGTTTCCAACTGTCGACGTAGAAAAAACGTTTCTGTGAAGAACAGAAATAATGCTATGTTTTACGAACTACTATAACTTTATCGAACGTATTTGTGTTATTAATGCAATATTTGATGTTGAAAATACTTAATTAAAAAAAATAGTTACTCCCGTGGGCTTAACATTTTTTTTTATTTCATTGAATCATGTGGAATCGTGCCATATTTATACATTGCCAATATTTTTAATTGAAGCTAACTTCAGTATTTTCAACCGTGGGGCAAAAACAGATACAGTGTCAGTTCCTCTCACTACTTAGTCATATCGATATGATTCTACAATTGTTTCGTATCCATTTCAGTACAGAAACATGAGGCATATCGAGATATTTTATTAATCTGTAGACTTATTTAGATTGTATAACCCTTCGCGCCTACTTCAACTGCATGCAAGCTAACAATGTAGTCATTACTAAAATAATATTTACAGGTCTTATTACATGTTCTATGGGATCTTATTTTCCCAAGATACATTCAGTTCGACCAATAGTATACCGTAGAGCCGTAAAAAAAGAAGTATGGAGATACTTCTTTTCAGATTGCTAAGTCATTTGGTGTTTTGTAGTGTTTTGCAAACGTGTCCATTTGAAAAGTCTAGCTTGTAGCTGATTCTAGAATTGAGGATGGATTTTTTAGGGAATTTACGAGACTTTGAGATTTTTTATTTTTTCTATGATTTTTGAGATGTAGCGACTGCAAGGCTAACCTTCACGTATGACTTAACACCCTACCGTGAAGGAGCGAGTCCCTATCACTCTACAATCCATTAATACATGCCTGGCCATTCTAGATGTTTCTAGATGTTTCACTACATGGGTAAAACGTCTCTTAGAGGTGGCCTTCTTTCAATGCACCAAGTTAGGTAGAATTAAGTAAAGTAGACGACTTGACATATAGTAGGCAACGGCATTTTAAAGCCAATGGTATATAGAATCCGTCCAAAGTGCTCAATCGATAGATCGATCTGTTCCATTACGTGCCTATCAAAAACCTCTGATGAAAGTGCCCTGGCTCAAGGTCATGTGTGATTTTTCGTTTGGGCGAGATGTGACAATGTCGTCGCCTGACTTTTCAGGAATATGTGATCTGGTAAACCTTGAATGCTCATAGAACTCAGATAGTTTAGTTTCATCTCAAAATTATTAAAATTTCGAAATAAAGTCATTGAAGATGAATATGCTAGCCTCAACCACGAATTCAAAACCCTTATGATATTCGCATCAACCATATGAAGATAGGTTGTACGAAAATCATAGATCATGAAAGGTAGTTCGAACGAAATATTACATAATTTTTTATATTTTTTACAGAATTATTATTTACAGGATCATATTAGAATCAAAGAATGGCGACGTGATAACGTCATTTATAATCTTTATATTTCGGAAACAGTGAAAATATGTTGCTCACTTATAAAAAAACATCTCCTTCCTAGACATAGATATAACACTTAATAGGTTTCGCCCTCATTCCGCTAGACCAAGTACAAAATTGATTAATGCTTGGCATTTCTTGTCATTATTGCCAGGTCGGCGGTAAATGAAATAGACTGCGAATTTATTATTTATTTTAAACTTATATACTTACCGTTTACCACTACATAACTTACAAATGTGTTAATTTAGATGTTATTAATTGTAGTTATGTTGAATGCTACTGGATTGGTGACATACAACAGTCTTAAACAAAATTACATATATATATGTACTAGCGTAATTGTTGTTAATGTGTTGTTTGTGTTCTTTGCAATTGCAAGGTGTTATGGCCCAGACAACCACAAATCAGTAAAAAACTTTTTTGATGATTTAGCCTGAAATATTTGGTATTGCACATAAAAAGCATCTGTACATTTTGGACAAAATATGTGTCCGTGCTATGCTTGCTATGCCTTACAGATTGAAAATACCAGATTACCCACTTGCCTTCTTATTACGTGATTTAGGTTGCCGATTCCAATCTTTTATTTCGTTTTATTGCCACATATATATAATAATAGTTTACATTTAATAATACACATTTCTAGCATGTTCAAAAAAAATGAGCAATGATATGCAATTCTGCGTTCTCTGTAATTTATCTTTCAATCATTCGAATATTCAGCATGATGTCTCAAATACGGAATATCGGGCAATTGAAATCGAATATTAACGTGTAATTGGTTATTTGCCTCATTTCGTATTCATACGCGCTGGGGCCAGCACGGGCGCGGCGTAGCATGAGCGGGCCCGTGATCCGTGCATTAGGGTCAATAAATGTAAAGGGGGTATTAATAGCGCAATAATTAATACCACGTTCGATGCGTAAATGTTTGAATGACGTTCTTGTGTTGTGCACATGTCGTTTAGATCCTATTATATTTTGTTATTGCGTTTATAGTTTAATAATTTTCATAGGCACGTGTTGTTTTAAAAAATACCTTACATCTACTTTACAATTATGCTAAGTCCATTCACTATTATTTAGTCAGTATATTTTATGTTGAAAAATAACAACTGCAATGATGATATCAACCTAAGACCTCAATTTTTAATATACTATATTATAATATTTATCTGTCTGGTTAATAAGGTAAACGCTGGTAATGTCGTCAGTGTACCAGTACCCGTCAGTTTGTAGAAAAAGCATAATATTTTTATTCTGCTAATATTAAATTTTAATCTTTTTGTGGCAACATTTTCGCAATAGTTTGCTGTATAATTTAAATGGCAGCACTAAGGTAAGTTAGAAATAGCGTCAGTGTAACAGGAAAAAGAAAAGGAGTCCTCGCATATTTTTGTATATTTTATAAGTGCAGCGACTGAATTCACGACACACCACCCCACGTTGGATTACACTTTTACCAGTATCTGTCAGTAGTTTGGTAAGTACGATTATTATCCGAAATAGCTAAGTGTTGAATCTAACAGGTTTTAACCTCAAAGTTGATATTATTAATCGATTTTAATAATTTTTTGTGCGTGACAGTAATTGGTTCATATAAATCCCGCCGTGACCCAGTGGCCGTCAATAATCGTACTATTTTGACGACAATTGGGACTAGCATGTTACGCTGCACCAATAAACGTCATCATTGCTTTTAAAACATGATATGACTTGAAATATTAGGTTTGGCTGTAACTGCATGGATCAGTTTAAAATTAACAGTAATTTTAAATTACTGGTTATGTCATTAAAGTGCTTCAAATATTATAAGTTTGCTTTTTCAATGTTTTTGTGTTGTGTGTCGAGTACTGGGGTGTCGAGTATTGGGACATGGGAGTAATACAAGAAGATTTCGCTAGATATTGTAAAGCTCTTTTAAAAATAGTCATTATTAAATAGTTCTTAACATTTTGTTTGCAAT
This sequence comes from Scirpophaga incertulas, assembly GCA_036419045.1. NCBI lineage: Eukaryota > Metazoa > Arthropoda > Insecta > Lepidoptera > Crambidae > Scirpophaga > Scirpophaga incertulas. The sequence goes on from CM071631.1 coordinate 10,666,716, forward strand.
GTTTAAAACTTATTCTTAATTATGGTAAAACTTTTCGGTAACATAAATTTACATTAGATATCAGTTGCATTTGAAATAAAGCAAGTATTGCCTTAATGATGGGATACGGATTAATTAATAATACTACATACTACTCTTTGTTACGGAAGGGCGGAAGGTCCATCATAATTTGTCGAGTAGTGTATTTTTTCTCTTCTCGTTTTTAACTTTGATATAATAGTGAAAACACATAAAGGACATTATTCTTTAAGAGCGGAAAATTAATGTGCCAGCCAATGAAATCATGACATGTCACTACTGAACAGAAATGCAATTCCAATATTATAATTAATACTTTATTAACTATCTATAATTTTCATACTTCAGATATCAGATGAGAAGATTGTTCTATATAATTCTATACCACAACAGTAAAAATAACAGCCAAGTGCGAGTCAGACTAGCGTTGCTTTTTATACAGTTACAGTGTAAACTATAGTTTTTTCTCTAATTATTAGTAATGAACTTGTAAAGGAAGTTGCGTTCAGACTATCTAATGACAGTTCCGTAAGAATAAAGGGAGAAAAAAATAGCCCTTGATGGCTTTGTTGCTGGTTCTTTCCAGCCCAAGGCTAACGAAAGCCGTATTGCCGGTCGCTAATTAGCTGGTGCTCTTCTAGGTACCGTAGAAGGCAGGTGTTAATGACCTTCTCCATAATTTTGGAGAGTAAGGACTTTATCGCGATTGGCCTGTAATTTGACGGGTCGGATCCGGTCACCTTTTTTGGGGATTGGGTGGACGTGGGCGATCTTCCACGAAGATGGAACCCTTTTCTGCTGATAAGAAAGACGGTAAAGTCGCGTTAATACGGGGGTCAATTCAGGGGCACACGTCTTTAGCACCACTGCAGGATGCCATCTGGCCCACTTGACTTATGTACGTTCAGGAGCTTGAGTTCCCGCCTGACTGCGCGCGCTGTGTAATGCGGATTTCCGGTAATGAACTTTCACACCGAGGGATGGTAGGTGGTGTGGCTCCTTCATCGTCCATAGTCGAGTTAGAGGCAAAGAGTTCGACCAAGAGGTTGGCCTTCTCTCTTGCGCTGTGGGCAAGACTATTATCGGCTGCTCGCAGTGGTGGGAGACTGGACTGGCAGAAGTTCTGTTGCGCAGCTTTGGCGAGCAACCAGGAAAGCACGGCCCCCACTGGGATAGCTTCCTAACCGCTCGCCAATCCTGGCCACGTGTTCCGCCTTGGCTTCAGCAATAGCTTTCCTGTTGGATCTGGATGCGGCATTGTACTTTCGCTTTTTCTCCGGCAAGTCCGGATCCCGACTTTTTCTGGCGTTGTCCCAGGCGTTGAAAGCAGATTGCTTGCGGTATGCAGTCCTCCTGCAGGCATTATTATACCAGGGACGACTGCAGCCCCCAACAAGTGGCGCTGGGAATGAATTCTTTCATTCCCATCAACACTGTCTCCGTGACGCAATCTGCGCAAATGTCGGGATCTGCGGATGAAAAGCAAAGCTGCTTCCAGGGATAGGATCCGAAGAATTCCCGGAGTCCATCCCAGTCTGCTGACTTATACCGCCAGACTGTACGACTGTTAGTCGTAGATACGCGATGGGTTGCGCAAGTCTGGCGGAGCTACGAACAAGGCAGTGATCGGATGATCCGAGAGGAGCCTCGACCACAACCTTGTATCCGCTAGGTCGTGTAGTCAGCAGTAGATCCAGCAGGGAAGCTTGATGGCTCTCTATGTCTGGAATACGGGTGGGCTGTACAACCAGTTGAGAGAGACCATAGGCCGAAACCATGTTGAAGACAGTTCTACCGGGAGGTCAGTGGTTCTGGACTTCAACCACTCTTTATGATGAGCATTAAAGTCACCAAGAACCACCACCTCCGCAGATGGATACTGCTCCAAGGCTCGGTCAATCCCCTCTTGGACGTGCTCAATAAGCTGAACTGACCCTATTTCACTGGCATGGGATCTGTAAAGGCACGCGTAGATTCGGGTAAGACCCCCATGGTCCACGCGTAGCCACAGTAACGACAGATCCCGATGCTCGAGGCCCCGAAGGCGGCGACAGCAAATATCGCCCCGGACGTATACGCACACTCCGGCTTTACGTAGGAAAGTGTGTTCCAGTTCGTAGCCCGGGTATTTTAAGTACGAAACATCGTCCGGCGCACATATTTGGGTCTCCGTTAAGAAGAGCAAGGCAGGCCGAGCCGTCTCGAAATGGTGGTGGACGGCATCGAGATTACTGTGTAGGCCCTGATGTTGCAGAAATCCATTTTAATTGTGGATTGGGTGGCCGCCGTAAAAACTTGCTTCTTCTTATTGGCCTTCATATTTATAAGTTTTTGGGAAAGGGTCAAATGTGGGGAGGGTCCGGGCGGTAGACAAAGAAAGGGCAGATTACAGTACACAGTGAGAGAGTGGGTTGTGTGAGGAGCTGACACGCGACACGGAAGGGCCCCCGGTGCCCCCCGAATGCAGTCGACGGGACCCACTCCGGTCTCCTACTCCGGCACGACGACCGCATGACGGGATTTTCGCCGGTTGTGTGGGACAGCCTCCCAGGTAGGATATTCCTGGGTTCGGGTCCCCTACTGACCGGCAGGTGGCCGACGGTAACCATTTCCACCAGGTCTTCCTGTACCGCGTGTCAACCCGTCACGCCCAACAAACTCACTGAGACCAAACACTCCGCCGGCCTCGAATACCGCCGCGATTCCTCACCACAAGAGGCATAGGAGGGGCGCATGAAGGAGCGGCTGTTTCTACCTTTCAATCGAAACGCGTGATTGCTTCACGACCGAAATGGGCAGAATGGTGGTACCAACCCGCACAGACCCGGAAATTATAAGGCTATCCTTATTAGAACCGAGCCTTACCACAACTGTAATAGGAGGGGAGGAGGAAGGAGAGGACATCGATGCCACGGAGGTTAGGGGCAAATGGCATCGAAGGCTCGAGAAGTCGGGGTCACGTACCCGAGCTGTCTATAGAGCAACCGGACAGGTTACAATTAGACAACCTCTCTGACTATTGTATATACTTGAATATGGCCTATGTTCAGCAATAAACATGTATTGGCTTAAATGATGACAAATGAAGATGAAATAATGATTAGGCTTAAATGATAACAAATGAAGATGAAAATATTACTATTGAAAATTATGGTAGATGAAGTTAACTTAGATCTTTATTCTCAGTGACATAGAGTTCAAATTTATCACAGAAAATTGACGAGCTCTCGGACATTTTGACGATAATTGGGACAAATCTGACGGATACTGGTACAAATGGCTCAATTTCAATATAAATATTTATAATAATTTCTTCTTGCCTCACCTACTTAATCGCATATATTAACAAGAAAGAATATTAAATTCTGTACATATTAGTGTAATAGTAACATCCATAATTATAATACTGTCTATGTGACATGATTGCAAACACAGCTTAGTTCAGAAACTGACGAGTATTGGGGGTTTTACCTTATATTAAGTCTGGTTGTATTCTATCCTCATTTAATTAATGTAATTTTTTTTCGTTACAGGTAAGAGTTTGAACAAGAATCATTCACAAGAGGTGGTAAGAAATATGCAAAAATTGCTTTCTCAACCAAAGTAATATTTTAATTGTAAAAAATAATTCTGTTTGTTACATTTTTACGTCTAGTATAGAAAACTATACTTTGACACCCTGGAGTGGACAGATGATCTATTTATCACAGGAAAATATCTCTTTCTTGCATGCAAATCTGGGTCACGCTGCCGGCAGAACGTTAGATTCACATATGTTTTCAAAATAGTGTAATAATATTATTTAATTGACTACACGGTTGGTCACCGCAGTCGAATTCAACTTCTGCGCAATGGATCGTGTGTACAATTGATTCCCTTACGGAACAAAATTTATAAGATTTGTAGAAATTTGTTTCGCTATGGCCGTATGTAAAGATGCGATTGAGAAAACTTAATGCCATCAGGTCACAAGTACAGTATCGCTGGAGGATGAAAAGGCGATATTCAAATGTGGCCAATGCTGTAGGTACTTTCTTTTGGTATGCGGGTAAGTTATGTAAAACTATGAACACTTTTTGTAGAATTAATATGATGTAATGTAATTAAGTTAAAAAAGCGTAACATACATACACATAGTATAAGTGTATTATTTCTTAAAATGTTTACTAGCACTGGTTTGTTTTGTTCTAAAGTCTCGAATAATAATCATTTATGGCGGTTTCAAAATGACCCAAATCAGTAACATTTATCGCATCTAGTTATATTTCGTTATGGTCATTAACTATTGTGCCTTTTTAATGTGCTTGGTACTAATACAGTCGATATTTTGAACGTTTAGTATGGTCACGATCTGGCTGTTATTCGATTATTATTATACATCTCACCATTATATACATATTATAAATGATTGGCATTTTTTCTTATATACATAAAACAAAATCATGTTAGTTACGTCAGTTATAACTGAAACACTGTTTATTCAATTTCAATGGTTACCTATTTGTTAGATTTGTCCCGTGAAGCATATTAAAAAAGCGAGGAAAAAATATCAAGGAACCTATTCATTAATTTATCATACAGTTTGGAAGCCGACTATCTTTTGTTGACAGCTAATGTCTTGAACTGTCATTTACTTCTACGAGCAAGGCACTCGCCTTTTAAGTTGTATCATTTGCCAACCTCTCGCAATTATATAAAAACATATTGCTTTTTCATCTTTTTGAATTTAGAATTCGAAAACAAAAGAATGTTTTTAGATCGGCCAAATAGTTTTATTGTATCGTCTATTCAAAGGTCAGTCGGTGGTCGAAATGGAAATGTCTGAGGAAAATTTTCGTGTGATAATTTTCTACAACTTTTAAAGAGGAATATCGCGACGCCAGTGCTTTAAGGAGATCACTTCTGTATTTAGTGATGCAGAACCATGTCTTAGGACTATAGAACGCTGGTGTTTGCAATTTCAACGTGGGTTGTGTAGCTTCAGTGACAAGTCATGTGAAGGTCGTCCAAAAACCGCCATGACGCAAGAGAATATCAGAAGTCGTGCGGCAGTTAATCCTCGAAGATTCTCATGTGACATACCGTGAAATATAGGCAGCCGTGGGCATTTCAGGGACCACTGTCCAAAAAATCCTACACTAGAACTTGGTGTAAGAAAGTTGATCTTCCGTTGGTTACCACATTTGCTTAGCGACGACCAAAATGCAGCCAGTGTTAGTTGGTGTCGCAAAGCTCTGCAGCGATTCAATTTAGGAGAGTCAAAGCATGGTTAGTGGTAACGACTCTTGGATATATGCTTAAAATCTGGATCTCATCCTGTAAGACCCACACAGTTCTGCGTCATTCATTCATCAAATATTATTTTGACACATCCATGCTTAAGTTCTAACAACACAGCGCCTAAAAAGTTCACCATTTTGAGATACGCGATATTGGAACATAAGCGACGTCATACTAAACTTGTAAATTGCAAAAACTCATTAACTACAAAAATCGTTAAGTTGGGTGCGATATACGTAAAGCAAAAACTCCTAACTTTTCTGCACTTGTAACATATCATCCACTTTGATTTCTTCTGGTATAATTATTTGCGCCTTTTAACTATTAAAAAGTTACTGGATAGTATCACTTTGTGTCGCTATATTTGTGTTGGTACACACGGCAGTCAATTGGTTAATATTTGTGTATGCTTAACTTCCACTATACTCCACGAGTTTAACAATGTTCATAAAGTGTAATATTAAATGTGTTATGACCTCACTTAACACCCCTCTCTCAAGTATCACAAAACTTGCATACAAATATCATTATTTCATATTCTAATGTCGACCATGATCGGTAAGATACTATTGTGTCTCCGTTTCTTTAGTATGCTTTATTCTTTAGTTTGAAGATCTGTAAATATTTCTTTATTCCAAAATGTCGGAGCATTGTTCATTGAAACTGCACTTCCCATTATATAAAGCTTTTCGGTCGAGATTTTCTCAAGGAAAATGCTTTTGTTCCGGTGATTTTACTACGATTATCTTATATCCTATCCCAGAGTTAACTTATGCGTCTCGTGCCAAATTACATCAGTGTCAGTTCAGCTGTTTTTAATATAGGATATTCCCAAAGGAAAAAGATACTTTCCCGTGGTAAGTATTAACCTTAAAGATAGTTTGAGAACCGGAGAAGAAATGTCCTTTTTCAAACTATCCAACCAATAGCCGAATTTTATTATTATCGGTTCAGCCGGTTTTCAGCGAAAAGGAAACAGACAATTATACATGTTTAAGTAGGCATAAAAAGAGTATAAGAAATGACTCACAATCACAATAATCGAGAGTTCTTCGAACTTCTCTTTGCTCTTTTGATTTGCACGTGGATGTGTGAGAATCATTGCTCAAAGGAACGCAAGCTAGAGGTTGATGTTCATTGCGCCACTCGGGAGTTCACTTTGTCGGACAAATAGTATAATTACTAGTGGGCCATCGGTCCGGGGTCGTAGACTCTGGGCGAGTCGTTTTTGTGGGCGCACCTAACGCCCGCTCTCGTGAGCATTCCGCTCTTTGTTTGTGCATCTACGGCAACTAGTTTCAAATTCGGATCCCACAGCACAGGCCTTTTAGCCGATTACACATGAACTCCGGGCCTAACTTGTTCTTCGAGCTCGGAATTCAATCTGACTGTAGGATGATGCGTCGCTTAGAAGTTATGCTTTCTATACAGTGGTATGTGCTGGTTTTAAGTGAGTTAGTTCTATTGCCTGAAGTTGCAATAGAACCGAGTATGTTGAATTATTCACAGCTATCTGTGCATACGTTTGTGGTTAATAGATGATAATGCTAATGAACAATGGACATATAAAATCCACATATAAAAAAGTTTGGTCACTTGTTAAAACAGCCATAATTTTTTTTTATATTTATGTATTTTTTTTTTTCATTTTATGCCTTTAAGTATTTTATATTACGACTCGTAAAGATAAAGACTACAAACCATTGCCATTTTTTAATTATACGACAGTAATAAACTGATTGAAATTTCCCACGTGATCTCCAATTTGTTTAATGTGTATTTGTTTGGAATGTACTTTTAATGTTATATATTTCTTTAGAAAACAAATAGATTTGCAGTTTGTTATTCTTACATCATGTTTTATATACAATGAAATAAAGAATTTCTTTAATTTAACATACTATAGTTATAAAATGGTTTGTGGTCGAATAATGACAAGTTTTATGCGATAATAAAATCGCGGACAGCATTAACGCCGCGAGCAGTTAGAGAAGTGAAAGAAAGTTAGTCGGAAAAGATTGGAATTAAATGTGTAAGAAAAATTTTAGTACGCTGTACCTTCCAATCTTGCGATTAGCGAAAGCAAATACATATTTAAATAGCATAATTACTAGATAGTCTCGTAAACATGGAATTGTTTTGTAAAGTCGATGTCAGGAAACATGAAACAAAAGAAATATAGGCATTTTGATATACGTCTCCAACGATGGGCTTGATCCAACCTTAAATACGTTTGGGAGATTATGCTCAATTCGACTGCTGGACCAGTGCGGAATGGTCGACTTCACAAATAAACCTTTGAATTTCTTCACAGATGTATGCAATTGCCTCGGGATGTTTTCCTTCACCGTACGAGCATCAGATAAACGTACATATGATATTCAAAAAAATACTTTGATACATGACAGGATTGACTGCACCTCGCGAACCTTCCAATTCGATAACCAGTGTCAAGTATAAAAAAATATACAGTATATTTCATTTTATTAACTAGTTCATGACTGTCGCTGCGGTCGTTATCTATGACTACATGTAACTGAAAGCCTTGAAATTTATTGCGTAATAATCGGGTTCAAAGTTACCAGGATATTATTTGGCTTCGTTGTTGCTATGAATAGGTCGATTTGTTTTCGTAAGCTCTTGAAGTGGCAGTTGGCAGGCTCTTGTTTACTAAACGTTTTAGAAGGCTTTAAATCTTATCGAACAATGGGAAAATACTCAAATATTTGGCTTTATATTTTATATTAGCTCGAGAGTTGCAGTTTTTACATCTAACTTTCGCCCATTCTTCTTATAAGCTAAAAATACGTCCTGAATGGACTGAAGTCATATTTGATTAAGGTTAATTTTGATTTTGATTTAAATATGATTCTAATATTCGTTTTATTTTACTCACGTCGCGTCAACGTTTAATGAGGGTGCTTATCACAAAATATTAACGAATAGTAATACCACCTTATCACTCCATGCAGCCACGTCCACTTAATTAAATAAAAACATCGGCAATGTTTGCATGCGTTATTAAAGCCGGGGGCCGTTTGGCGTATTCAAAAATCATTATTAGTGGCATGATAATGTAAAGGTGCGGCCGCACCGGGCGCAAACAGACGGGGCGAAGCCAGGGCGCGCCTACACGCGATCACCCCATTAGTTTCGTCAACAATATTTCACCGGGTCTCATACAATATGTAGGTGCCGTGACCACATCCATGACACGGTCGAGTTGAAAAAATAAAATATGTACCGGCCAAATTCAGGGCGAACATTCAGTAGGACTAACGTCACGACGCGACGAGGCGCAGGAAATTGCTGTTTATCTTTCTAACGGGTATCGGGGGATGATATATTATTGTATGTTGGAAAAATAATATTTTTGGTCGGTCAATCTTAGTCTTATCCGGTGACGTGGTGGTAGCGTAGATAAGTTGATTTTTTGTGAATAGTAATTGTAAACGCATAGTATTTTCATAAATTTGATTCGAAATTCAAATATTAGTTCTTAATCAGAAGTTAGTCTAGTTGTAAATTAAGGAGTTTGAAAGGGAAGTGATATATAAATAAATTGCACGTGAAATTTATTTTGATTGTTTGATTAACATTGAGCAATATAGTCTGTCGCATAATATAGCTCTCAATTAAAAAATATAGGATTTCATTTTATAGGAATAAGTTAGATAATATTAAAAAATAGAAATAGCATGGATTTCTATTTTTCTACACTAACCTAACCAGCGCGTACTGGACCAAAGTGATGGGAGACTGCTCGAATTTCCTCAATATAATTATCGAATTCGACCGATAAGTGTGAAGGAAGCCCACTGCCCAGATTTTTCAGCAGCCTAACGTCACTGAAGCAGCTTCAAATATAAAACTCCCTGTGCCAACTCAGCCGTTTCAATTGAATTTTTAACAGTGCTAATAAAATCAAATGAACAATCGATCATTACGCCGCGGCCCGGCAAAACGGTTCGGCCTCAAAAGCTGAAATTAATAAACAATATTCGTCTCAGAAGTGTGATTAATTTTCATAAAAGATTAATTAATGGCATTGAAAGTTCGGTGGCACCCGGCCCGACGGCGGTGGCGGTAGATTATTGCGATAACACTGGTAGACGTTTTCTTTACGAGAGGATATAATTTTATGCTGAGCCGTTAATTAGTGGGAGTGGTTAACTTAACATTATTTGATCGGATTTATTATTGCTCAGATCCGGATAGATGGGCCATCAAGAGGTATCTTCGAATTTGCGTTTCGCTGCTTCCTAATTGTAAGTAGGTGGAATTATCGCTATAGCTATTGCCGAGATTTATTAATAATTCTATAAGCCTAGCAGGGTTATTATGTTTTTTTTTTATATTTTACTCAATCAATATTAGACATATAAATCGTTTCGTATGATATCTGCTGACTAGTAGTAATATTAAAGAATGTCAGTAATCTCGCACAAGAGTTAAAATTGCCAGACCTCGTAGCAAAAACAAGGAAACATGATATGACATAGCATCTTTTGGGCGGAATAACAGCCATCTTGAAACTTAACCTTCTTTTTTTAACAATTAAAATGATAAATTACTATATTATATAGTGATTCGGTGGTCAATCTACGGGCGCTGGACTTAGACATTAGTCTAAGTCCAGCGCTAAGTAGAAGTTATGTTCTCGTACTGGGACATATTTGACAAGACCGGCAACCTAATTATCCAATATGTTTGTAGAATGATCGTAGATAATAATACAACATGTTTTCAAAGATTTGCTTCGTTTTCGATTTTCGTAATTTTTGTCATGATATTACTGAAGTCGGATATTTCTTGGTTACGACAAAACTGATTATAGTAACATACTAGCGACCCGCCCCCGCTTCTCACGGGAGCAATGAAAAAATGGTTATGGTGGGTTATCCCTAAGATATAGACATATACCATCACGGACTTTTTTGTTGAACTTTTTAAGGTGGACAATACTGTAGTACATTATTTTGGTCGATCACGTAGGGTTCGCCTGCGTTTTTGCAATATAAGCGCAAAAAACGTGCTTATTTATGACATCACATTAGAAACATTAAAATTTAGCTTGTTTCTCTACTATATTATGCATATAAACCTTCCTTAAGACCGTATCAAAATCCGTTGCGTGGTTTTAAAGATCTAAGCATACATAGGGACAGTCAGAAGGCGGATAGCTACTTTGTTTTCGTAATGTAGTGATAATATTTAACTCTTCCATTGTATATGCATAAATGATATTTATAAACACTAAATATACGAATTGGTTCTTCCTAATTATATAGTTTAAGTATTTTGTTTATTATTGATGAAGGATAAAATTTGAGTGATTTTTGTGCGATGTGAAAGATATTATATTGACAAAAATCAAGAAGGCAGTGCTGAGATGGTTTAGACACCTAGAAAGGACGGATGAAAGATGAGTGATGAAAACTATTTCTAAGACAAATATATATAGACCAGTTGGTAGGGGATTGTTTGCAACAAAAGCATTACTTTTTGTGTTATTTGTATTTTTTATTTTATTTTTTCTAAAGAAACATTGATTTTTAAAATGACCAATTTTGTTGCAGTAAAAACCTTTGCTCTGTTGTCAAATTATTGTAGTTTGGTTTTGTTACATTTTTGTTATACTTTTTTGTAAAATTTTCTTTTTGTTACGAAAGCTGCTGATGATGATGATTATTCTTCAGAGATCTCCTTCAGCCTCTCCTCCTCAATCAATAATCTAGTAATGAGATTGTCAAGATTTTGTTTTTCATCAGGTGCTGACTCCCAAGCTGACACAAAATGTTTATATTTTTCTGGCAGCGACATGAGTATTTTAGTAATAATAAGTTTCTCACCCCTTAGATGAGTATACTTAGACTAAATAGATAATTGATATCTTAAGAGTTGGTCAGGTCAAGAGGACCCGTAATCGATGAGAGTGCATGAAAGTATTAATGAAAATCAAGGAAGCTTGAAAAGTGTGTTTGGATCGTTGCAAGTGGAAAACTGTGATCTCTACTTACTCCCACAGGAAAAAGTATATGTACGTGTGTGTGCTTTATATCATTCTGCACAGTCATATTTTAGTAACGGTATAGCCAGTTTCATTTTTAGTAATAATTTAATTAGTCATGAAACACTATAGACACATTGACTATTGGATTGCTACAAAATTTAAATTAGTTTCACAAACTATTTTCTTTCAACCTTGTTTGTTCTTATTGGTTTATAACAAATTAGTTCTGAACTTAATATTTGTTAACTATTTGATATGTTTTTAGTAGTGATAAATAATTTATGTAGTCAGTTCAAATTGCAAAGATAGACCCTCAAATTCTAACATATAAAAATTAAACATTTTGTCGTATTGATTTTGTGTGGTCATTATAAAGAATCTGTCTTGTATTAGGTGCGTTTTAGTACGATTATGTGAAAATTAATATCATTGCCAGAAATCAGTAATCCATTCCGTATAGTTTCGTCATTTTCTCTATTTCGCCGACGCACTTAGTAGTTATTATGCACTGACGAAACCGACGTATTGTTTTCCGACAGGAATGGCAAACAAAAGCGAAAACGGCGTATTGATCCGGTGATAGCTTATCGCCTACATTTATCTAAGCTATCGCGTATAACGCCAAACCGCATTGTACATTTTCACATTGATTATTGTTCTATTTTAACGAAAGCTTTCACAACTATATGGAAATGATAATGTTACTTCTATCAGCACAAAGCGTTTTACGAAATCTTTTTTGGCGCACACGGCAATAGGATGAACTTTTATCCAATGTATTACTTATATAATTTTGCTTTTGTTTTATACAAAGTACGATGGTAAATATCTACTTAATGAGTTAAGTTTTTTGTCAATAATTTAACTGGATTATGACCAGACATTACATTATATTCTACATACTTGAAATCGTCCCTTCGTTCGTTCCCTAAAAGTTATACAGAGGTGACTAAACACCCACACTTCACTAAAATAATTATGTTCCTAGTGTATAGGGCTAGGGCTAACAGAGATAATTGTAGTAATTCGTTTCAGTCGACTCATATGACATCCATGGGTTAGAATGCTTGCTGGCAAATAATTTATGTCTTTGATGCTGACAAAGATTTTTTTCCTAGTTTATGCTATACATTTTATACGACTACAATTCTATCCGTCGTCACATCGCGGACAGACAAGGCAATATAAATGTATACTAACGATATCTATCTAACCCTAAAAAGTTGATAGTATCTGAAAAAAGTATATCATGTCCACATGCGATGCGAGATGCAAATATGTAATCACGGGCGTGTAAGGGAGAGAGTAGGCTTCTGTTCCACACCTGCCACTCCTCACCTGGTGCGGGGTCACCCATATTTGATTAGGTTTTTTCGGGGTTGCTAGTCCTAACTATAAATGCTAGTAGCAAATTCAGCTGCTTTTTTTTTATCATGATACGCTATGAGGTTTTTGGTTTGTAAGTTTGGGATGGTCACTACTACATTTACTTCAGAATGTAAAGTCCAGTACTTAGGCAAAAGGTACATGTGCAAACGTTTATCATAAATTTCTCTTCAGCCTACTTAGGAGTTGGAAGGATAAATTCTTTTTGGGATGGAACATTTTCAGAACAAGTCGTTTTAGTAATGGGTTCTTTTCGGACACAAGAATGCATTTTCGAAATAGTACACTATCGTACGATTTTTTTTCCCTTCATCTCTATAGTACGACATCTCAATATTATATTCTTTGCAACATGCTTCTTCATGCAACTATGCGCTCTTTCATAGGTAATATCAAAAATATGTTTTTCAAATCTATTTCCGCTTACCTTTATATACAATAAGTTTTAACATTTATTTATATACCTGATTAAACACAATCAATGAAGCGTCAGGTAAGAAGGGCATTGCCTTCGCCATCATGTAATGGTTCTAGTTTCAAACAGGCAGAGTTCACAACTTTCTATATTCTCATACAACATCGTGGAATGTTCGCACGTCGACATTATTCGTTACCAAATAAAAATAAAATAGGAAAAATCCATTAAAAACATATAAAGTTATTCAATTCCTAACCGATTCGATTATGTTTAATGATTTGACTGTACACTAATATAGATGAATAATAATGATATGATGATATATGATGATATGATGAATAATAACTAGAGATCGGATGCATATTTACCTAAGTTAGTTTAAGACAAAGTATGGAAACGGCTTTTTATTGTTTTGTTAATTAATAATTTTTTTATTCAATTATTTAATTGATTATTATTTTAGTCAAACTAGCTCACTACTTTCGTATAACACTCTTCGTGTAATAAATCGTACATTCATAAATCGCACGGGGAACTGAAACTAAACTTCATGTAAATACGTATGCATAGTTGTATAAATGTACCCGGAGTCTCGGTCTTTTGAAAATAATTTGCAGTACCGTATTTTCCCGGGATTTTTATTTAACAAAATGTATTTTAAAAAGCTGCTTCCATAATTTGTGAGCCAAAAATTAACTTTAGGTAAATATGCATCCGATTATCCGATCTCTAATAATAACAGATAGCCTTGGTCAGATAAAATGCAATTCGACTATAAATAATTCCTCAGCACAATTGTAAATTGTAAAGTATGCTGAGACGTTCACCTTTTAAGGTCGCACGTAATGATTATAATCTTTGCTGATTAATTGTTGCATTATAATAAAATAATTGTGTTAAAAGATGAAATGTATATTTTTCTGATAAAATTTTTAAGTATTGACTTTTTAGCAATTTGCTGTTATGTATATTAAAATTAAAATACAAGAGAAATTAATGTACGCCAACACACGAATAGAACCTTCGAATTAAGCTTACATTTTGTAGAATTTTTTGAATTTCCATTTGTTTAGTAAGATTAACGATAATATTTCTCATTTTCAGGCATCATTCATTTTCTTGTCATCAAATATAATTTACAGCTTTTTACTTTTCATATCGTACCGTCTAATTAGATTTACTTTTTGCTCATGTTAATGTCGCAGATTTACAACACACGTAACTATTTACGACAATTACAATTAGATCGTATCTGTGTTGTGTTACTATGTTTTTCATAATAATTCATTATCATGGTTTTCATAATATTGGATGCAGACTATATATTTACGGGGAATATCGGATCTATTTCAGTCGTCGGTCGGCGGTGCGCCACAAGAGCCTGACCTGCAAGTTTGAGTTGACCACCCGAGCAACTTTATAATTGCAAGCGTTTAAGAAATTATCTACTTATTCACCCTGTAGTAGGAACTACTACAAGTATTGTTCTAGATTATCTCATTGCTTTATTCATAAATCTGTGTGTTAAGAAAGTTCATTAATAAATTGCTCTATATTTTTTTATAGATAAGATATTTACGCCTGCATAAATAATAATGTATTATACATATTTACAGTTTTTAACTGATAACTCTAAGAAAATAACAAAAAAACAAACAAACCTTACGTCTCAATATTAGTCAGTTGTTTTACTTTATATACAGCATATTCAACAGAACTAAGTTTGTTTGCTAAGAATTCAATAATATTGCAATTAAGTGTTATCAGAAAATTTTATTTGTATTAAGTGATAGGTTATTAATTGTGAAACAGTACAATACTTTAAGACAGTGTACTATTTATTCACAACGTCAAAATATAGATTTCTTCTTTATCGCCCCAACGGCTGTCAGTCTTGCAAGCAATGTGTTCTGCCACAGCCGCTTAAGATTCGCAGTTGTGAGCAATATTCGCAACCTCGTTCTTTAGCGGATTTCATAATTTCAGATTCAATCACATAAAGAAACCTGGAGAATTGCAAGCTATCTTCATTACTGTTTGAGCGACTTTGAGCCTCTTTATAAAGCCCAGTATAACACGAACAGGTTTCGATGCCATACATATGTCATTACTGGGAACATCATTAGCCGGATTATCGGTAGGAGATTTATTTAAACGAAATAAACAAGTCACTTTGTAAGTTAGTGGATAAAATAGTACTAATGATCTAGAAGTATGTGATTGTTGGTTGGCAAAGTAGAATCTAAGCGCACTCAGCAATAGGTACGGCGATCTATGGGCACTAAACTTCGTTTGCATTGCCCTTTATCAGTAAGTAGGTACAGTTTCTTGTCTCACATAAAGAGCATCTGTGGGTAATAGCAAATGGTCCATACGAAAAATGAATGTCGTTAGGCGGACGGGGGCTGCTCGAGAGGCTGAATAGGAAGAGGCTTATAAAAAAGCAAATGAGATGCGGTAGACCAGCGATTATATAGCCAAGCAAATTCGGTTGAACGAAACAAAAGCAGATTGAATGCTTTATATATGTAGGTTAGATAAATTAGTGCTGTTCTATACTATCCATCATTGTATCTTATTTCATATATAGTCAAAGGTAATTTAAAACTAATCTTTTTCAAACTTGGCCAATACATGAATTGGAAGAAGGCTATCGTAAACACAACTAGATTTTCGCATATGTGAAGGACAAACTTAATTGATATCGACTGACATTATACATATTTGATTATAATTATATACTTCAGAGTTTCTTGCCTGTTCTTCTCGAGAAGGCTCTCCCAATTGCCGAACAGGTGTCGAGTCAATATATTTTTTCTTTTTTTTTTCCTTATTCGTACGTACGGACAAGGTTTTTGTTTTTTTTTTTTCTTATTATTTAAGCTTTTTTTTTTGTTTTGTTTGTTGACGTCAATAAGTGCCTGTAAAGGTCTATGTTGAATAAATATTATTTTGATTTGATTTTGATTTTGATTTCATATTTGATGTTGCTTTTATATTACCAATACAGATCTATAAAGCATTGCTTGGGAGGATCTCGAATTTTCCTGCGGGGAAAATATATTTTCGCATGGTAAAAATTTTCTTATATCCTTAGCCTATTCAAAGAAAATCTTTCATCCTCTATTTTAACCCCATTTTGTCGTATTTATTTATATAAATTGCCTAAAAAATAATGTTTCAAACTTAAAAATACGTAGACGTAGTTTCTATACAAAAATCACATCCCCTATTTCAACCCTTTTTTTCGCAACAAAATGTAGGTTGACTATGTTCTCAGGCTATCAATGTACAAATTTCAATTAAATCAGTTCAGTAGTTTTGGCGTGAAAGCACTATCGTACTTAGGCAGAGTTACTTTCACATTTATAACATTAGGAAGTATTATTATACCTAACCCAATTATTGTGATGCCTAACAAAGCTTTTATTACTATATGAAACTATAAACATAAATCGAGATAAGGAAACGCTTATACTTTTACGTTACCAGTTACGTCTATTTCTAAAGGATTGTTCGGATAAGCTCGTTCATATATAGCGTCTTTAATATAAACGTGACCTGATCAGATCCCATCTACACGCACCTGCACATGTGTGTATAAACACCGTAATCCGTAAAACGATACGGCCTGCTATGAAGCTCCTCGATTTCGGTTCTGAACCCTTACCCTTTCAGGGATCGATCAGAAACTTCCCTCGGGGGACCGAACTTTCTTAAATCTTGTACGTTAAAATATGCGGGCGTCTAACACGTACGCACTTATAATTGTGTACAGGTAATTTAATTCAATCTGATATTGAGGCACTGTTATGTTACACGTTAAATGAATTGTGTGATCATATTGTGCATGTTTTGCACTTGACATGACTTGTCTTCATTAATAGGTGTGATACGCTAGAATTGGTACGAAGTTTGATATATACCATTAATACATCTATACTAATCTATACTAATATTATAAAGAAGTAAAGTTTGTGTGTTTGTATATTTATATATTTGTTAAATTGTAAGGGGTAATCTCAGGATCTACTGAACCGATTTTAAAAATTCTTTCAGCAATAGAAGGCCACGTTATTGCTGAGTGTCATAGGTTATATAAAAAACCGAAAAATAAAAAGGTTTTTACGTGGTAGTCCGTTTTGCAAAGTGAATCGGAGAAAAAAACAGGCAGCGACGGCGCGCGATGGCTTCGGGTTTAATTCGGATCGCGTTCGTTCTCGCTTCGGGGATTATTAATATTATGCCCAACGAAAGTGGGCACGGGTCAGCTAGTTTTGTAATAAAATAAATTGATTTGAATGTAAATATGGTGTGAATGCATTCGTAATTGGTCAGTATTTATTTTCATTCATAATCGTAAAATTAGGTCGTATAATATTCGTATATCCACTCTGTGATGTGTATTTACTTACAGATATATATTTTTTACTTTAGAGCAATACTGAAAAGTATTTTTAAAAAGAGATGGTGATGTGATTATTGTGTATTCAATTATTCTCTAACCATTTTGTTATTCTTTGATACTTACAAAGATTTCACTGGAAAGATATTTAGGTTTTCATGTTACGTACCAAAAGAGAACCCTTGTAGGATTATTTTGTATCCATCTGTCTTTCTCAGGAACTAAAAATTTTTTCTCAGGTACATATGTCTACAGGTATCAAGTTAAAATTAATTTGAAACACCCAGGTCTGCAAGCCCTTGCGCTAGTGAAAATCACATCACACATATACATCTAAACCATATTACCACACACATAGATTTATGACAATGTACCGTTACATAATGAGTTCGGTTTAATATCATTTATTTCCATTAAGACACACAGTGTCGCTTACATGAAAACATAAAACTAGCAAGTAAAAAATATTCAATTATACCACTCACTGTTCCAATGTCAGTACAACTTTTACCACTTTTATCCAGATTCTACCCACTCTACCCGCAACCAAATCACACGCACGGCACGGCACTATACTAAAAACTCGTCCCGCAATGATTGCGAAAATCTATGTTGGTGTGTGGCTTAAGTTACGAGATGTTAACTAATTTTTACTTTGCAATTTAAAATTGGTTAATGAGAAACACTAAGAAAAGAATGATTCATCTGTAACTACATAGTCAAATAATTTTTTCTTAAACATATTCACTGAACTTGCCTCCTTTATGCTATCTGGTATAGAGTTATATAGCCGTGCTCCTGCAAATGATAATGCCTTGCGGCCATAGTTGGTTCTGACTTTAGGAAGGTTAAGTTGACAAGGACGTCGCGATGAGTATTTTTGTATTTTAGTTACAAACGAGATTTTAGAATTTGTAATTTTATGTATTATCTTATATACTAGGACACAAGTACTATATGTATAAAGTTGGTGTAAATTTAAAAGCTTTGTATCCCTAAATATAGTTTTTGTGGGAGTCAGAAAATCGTAATGATAAAGTATTTTTATAATTTTATTCTGTAGTGTTTGTATATATTTGAGATTAGTTTTAGCTGCGGTCCCCCATATTTCTATAAGGTATAGTAAGTGAGGCTTAACCAATGCATTATAAATGAGAGGTCGTACCTTTTTGGGTATGCAAGAAGACATATTGCTAAGGACACCTACAAGTGAAGACAATTTTTTTTGCAAATTTTGTAAGTGTGGATTCCAGGTTAAATTTTTGTCTAGTAATAATCCTAAATATTTTTCTTCACTGCTTTGCCGAAGTGTCTCGCCATCTAAAGTTAACGTTCTTTGGCTGAAAGATTTTTTATTTTTCGCCTTAAATATTACGTACGATGTTTTAGATGCGTTCACTGTCAGGAGATTGTACAAGAACCAATCGGTTAGTATGTCTAGGTCCCCTTGTGCTTTTGTAAGAATTTCGTCTAAATTCTGTCCAAAATAAAACAAGCATGTATCGTCTGCGTAAAGTGTTAAGTGTCCTTGTACTCCTGCTTGGTAGATATTATTCACATAAATGAGAAAGAGTAGTGGGCCTAAAATTGAGCCCTGTGGTACGCCATATGTCAAAGCTGTAAGGCTGCTTTGATAGGTTCCTATCCTAAGTACTTGCTGCCTGTTTGACAAATAAGATGCGAGCAAACCAAGAGCCGCACCCGCTATGCCTATGCCTTCCAATTTCTTCAGCAGCAAGGAGTGGCTCACGGTGTCAAAGGCCTTTCTCAGGTCGATAAACACACCGAGCGCCATTCGCTTTTGGTCAATATTTGTATTAATCTTAGTTATTACATCTAAAGCTGCGTCAAGGGTATTCGTGCCAGCGCGGAAACCATACTGGTGTTCGTACAGGAAGTTGTTATTTGTAAGGTAATTATTTAGTCTGATATAAATAAGTTTTTCAAAGATTTTGGAAAGCACTGGCAACACTGAGATCGGACGATAGTTACCCGGATCAGACTTGGCACCTGATTTAAATATTGGCGTAACTTTCGCTACCTTAAGGCTATCGGGAAATAGTCCGTTGGATAGTAATTTATTAAAACAGTTAGTCAGATTGTGTATGATGAGATTTTTTATGCATTTTAGGGTCTTAGTACTAATTGTATCGATACCCAAACTTGTGTTTGAGTCAAGACCATCGATAATTTGTGCTACTTCACTTGCATCACATGCACTAAATTCCAACAGGCAAGCTTGGTTTAATTTCAATTTTGGCAACGTGGGGATTTCACTGTCATGGTATTCAGGGGGAATTTTATTCGCTAGCTCAGAACCTATGTTCGCGAAATATTGATTAAAAATATTGCAAATTTCTAATGGATCTTTGGTAATTACACCGGAGGCATTTTGTAAATTTGGAAGAGCACGGCTATTTTTTAGCAAATTGTTAGAGAGAGTATTTATAAGTTTCCACATTTTTTTAGGCTTATGAGTACACTTCGAAAATTGGTCGTAAAAGTATTAGAAGTCGTTAAAGTATAAGAGTTACAATTTATTTTATTTGGTAAAGGTGTAAATGTAGTTATAGCCTATTATAAACTATCGCACCCATGAATCAACGCATAACATTAACTTAATGACAGTTATTTTGTAATGCAAATATGCTAGTCTAGTATTTTTATTAATTTATTCTAATGGCAACCATTAACAGTTGTTCTTATAATATAAAACTCATTGTCTTCATCCACTGGATTTTATCGTTCTCCAAAGAACAGATTGGTTGGATCACCATCAAATCCCCTAAGTGAGCAGTTCTGGATGCGAGGTATTCTGTAACGAGGGCACCACAGTCGCAAGTCGGTGAAAAAATCCATGTTCGGCCACTGATGTATATTGAAGACGCTTTAAAACATTGAAGACCCTCGATTATACTTCCTCGATATTTGGACAAAAAAATATTTAGTTACATGTTGCATGTAAGTGTTATCGGCGTGACAGATAAGACAATGTTGCGTTGGCTTTGAATTATGGCCACACACGTGTTTAGGGAGGCTTAATGATCCACATGATTAACATGAACAAACATATACTCACGCATACGGAATAGGCATTATTTGCGGAGTCCCGACGGAGTTTCGGTGACCGGAAGTGCTTACGGCCGGGAGTGCGGGATTTGACCGGAACATGCGCAGGCCCCAACTGATGTGTTAAGCCGCGACTATGGGCTTAATTCACTTTATTAATTAATGGCCACGAACATCCGACCCACCGTTTATTGTAACAACTTCTATATTATGGCGCAGCGCTTGACACATTGTATTCCGAAAACAAGGTAAAACCGGAAAGGTTTTTTAGGTATTAGGTATTAACGAATAAAAACCTCGAGGTATTCTAAAATATGCATAACATGCCATGGCGCTCATGTTTAAATTTTAATACATGTGTTACGAAGTTTTATAAGGCACGCGTGAATGCAATTTGTGGTGCGAGCGGAATGTTCAGTTTTCGGGTTAAATAAACAGTTGTTCAACATTTGGAATTCTGCACGTTGCATGTTTTGCAAAACATTGTGGGATGCCGCTTTAAATATGAAGAGTTTGTGAGTGTGGCCGCGTCGACTGTAAGACCATTTTGTTTCAGATAGACTATTTGCCATAAATGGTTCTAATGAGCATTTGCACATGTACCGTGGTGGCAGGGCGGATGCCTTACCTTCCAAAAGGTGTGTTAATTTTCTAGTATCTCTACATTAATTCTACCAATTTCTGATTTGAGATTTTAAAGTTCTACTCAAGTCAAAATATTTATATTTCACACATTAAAGTTAAGCACAAAGACCAGCGTTTGAGCCCTGGATATTACAAATTCTGCAATGAGAAATCAGCGGTTAGCTTTTGCTTGTTGATTAGTTCCTAGCCATACGATCATTCTCAACTCGACTGCTTTGTAACTTTTTGCGAGAGAACATTATAAGCCGGATCACTACTATCCATTATCCATCCTAGTTCCTCCGACAAGCTTTGCAGCTCTCACAAACTGTTATGGCTATCGTGAAGTGCACTCGGTATACTTAGATAGTTTACCTGCAATGTTGTCAATTTACTGCATTGCAGTAGAAAAAGCGGGCCTTCTTCTCTGCTTTGTGGTATGTTCTGCATACAGAACTGTCAGTGATACATAATGTGACAAGATGCGTGTTAAAACTAATGTGAACTAGTTATCATCTGTGATAAAACGTCAATGAGGTCGGTTCTGCTGTATAGAGGATGAATAGACGACACATGACTCAGAGAAGAACGAGTCTTCTCAGTCTACATGCTTCCAGGTCTTTCAGTATTTACCATGTATATTAATTACTACGATGAGATGAATTAGGTGTCAATCGAGGTGTCCGGATTTCTACTCACGTTATTGGCAGTAGGGTTTTTGAGCCCTTCAGGTTAACTACCACTATTGTTAATAGCGTTGTTGTGTTCTGAAGATTAGAGGTGAAACAGACAATCAATTAGAGTCAGAGTTAAACAGAAGTTCACTTCCATTTTTTACTTATCTTCATTTGCAATCTGGTATAACAAAAATATTGTACACGATTATGGTGGAATTGATTTTACTATGATTATATGTGTATCTTTGAAGTGTCATGATAATGCCAAAAGGCCTGTCCCTATTTATTATAAGTAAACTGGGACTCGTAATATTAGCTTAGCGTAAATGGTTATTGTAAGTCTATCTAACCCTTCCTTGAGATTTAATTACTTATGCTTAATTACTTTATAAATAAATTTTTTGCTAGTCGCTTGCTTGAATTAATAACATTTAAATAAAATAGTAAAGTAGGTAAATTATTATTGTTATATATTGATGAACACGCAGACTAATGGTAAGTGGTTACCTTCGCCTATATGTACCACATTTTCTGTGAAATCTGCAACCACTACAAAAATCACAGTGTATGTTGAAAATATAAAATTGTATGAAAAGTACTCGGTAATGTATCTTACCCTTCACGCCAAAGCACTACAATGCGAACATTTTGCTATTTTCAATAGAAATAGGCATACTATTTGAAGTACTATAGTACCTTAATTTGATTATAAGAGTCTAGGTGGCTTACGGCAAGGACAACGCGGTACAATGTTATTTCGCCAGTTCAGTATATCAATTAGAGTTAGCGTTCAGTGTGTGTCGCAGCTGCCGGTGTAAATACTAAAATTGTGCCCGACATTTAACTGTTACGAGTTTTATTTCATAGATCAGCTGTTGGCAATATGGCCGGCATCGGGGTCGTTGGCATTTAGGGAGGCATATGCAGAGTCACCTGTCGCACCCCTGCGATACTCCCGCGTAGAAAATATTAAATGTTACTTGTTGGGTGAGTTATGTCCGTTGCCTACGGCATTACGCGGATTCTTATTTTTGGGATAACCTTTTCTGAATTTGATATTTATACGTATCTAATGTCTAATTGTGGTTCAAACATGGTTTACTCGTACAAAAATTTAATAAACATTGACATGAACGTACAACTTTTATCACTGCATTGCTAAATTTGTATTCGGGAAAATATTTTATACAAAAAAATTATAAACGTTGTATCCAATTGCTGTTTAAAACAAATATCTTAACTGTCAATAATTATTTGGTAAACTCTAGCATATTCTCTTTATAATAAAGTGATATAGGTATATGAGTATCACGTTGCTGTACTCATAAGCAAGAAATAAACACATTATCAAAATAATTAACATTGTTATTATTAGAGATCGGATAATCGGATGCATATTTACCTAAAGTTAATTTTTGCCCTACAAATTATGGAAGCGGCTTTTTAAAATACATAAAAATCCCGGGAAAATACGGGATTTTTATTTATGGAAATAAAATAAAAAGACAGTTCCATACTTTGTCAAAAACTAAATTAGGTAATAAATAAACATCCGGCTATCCAATTCCGCAATCTCGGGATTTTTATTTAACAAAATAATAAAAAGCCGTTTCCATACTTTGTCTTAAACTAACTTTAGGTAAATATGCATCCAATTATCTGATCTCTAGTTATTATCAATTAACAAACAAATCAGTCATGTGCCGTTATTGCATCAAAACCTGACCCATTGAGTTGACCGCCAATTAGACGAAATAGAGATAATATTTAAATCCATAAATTTATTAGGAGCTGCTAAGTTTCTTTTCTTTTAGGTGTAATGATTAGTGATAATTATGTCGATTAGTTAGGAACTATTAAAAATAAAATTGTAAAGGTGTTTTATGATCGAGTCTGAAATTTTCCTATTTTATGACCATGAAAATTGTTGATTACTAAAAGCTCTAAGGAAAAATAAAAACTTCGTTATGTTAACAATTTTACAGATTAGGTTGCTGTGAATATTTAGTTACCAATTTTGTTTGATCCCCAAAATTATTAAACTTTGCCCTTTATTATGCGCTACATTTAAAAAATATTTAGTATTATAATATTAATTTCAGTATAGATATAGTAAGATAGCTTTTTCTTAGTTTATTAATAAAGGATAGAAGATTAGAACGAGGATAATTAATAAAGGATATGGTCCAAGTCAAACGGAGAGATTTCGGTCATCATGTTGAAATCTAAAAAATATTGACGCTACCATGCCTGTATAATTCAGACAGTTGTAGATTTGTACGGTAAAACATAAATATTTTTTATTTCGGAACACACACATATGTATAACCTAACCTTTATCCAAGAAGTATGAAGATACTAACAGAATGCAACACCGAATCGATGAAAACAACATACTAGATATAGCACCAATATTATATGATAAATTGCCTTATATATCTACCCAAGTATAAAGAAAACACTGCAACCATTGTAATATAACGAAGAAATAAATTTATTTAAATTGTGAAGAACTAGGTTACCTATATCATCATATAGTTGTTAATCTGTTCAGTCTAGTTTCCTAATTACTCTGTAATGTAGACATCGACAGATTTAGAACTCATTTCTATCAAAAACACCGCAGAAAGTCTACAGTCGAGTCCCATGAAGATACTCGAGGTCTCACAACATATTGTGAAGTCTCGTAAGTGTCGACAGTGACAAAGAGAGATAAATCGCATTTATGACATCCATCTTCGGAAATCAATTTAAATAATTATAAAAGAGACCAGAAGGCTCCAGCTTTGTGTTGCATAACCTTGAGGTCAGTATCGCGGTAGTCCTATTCTGTGCGTCGCGTAGGTCCGTAGAGATTTATGGGTGGGAGAAGCGGTTATCGTACACCCATAATCGTAGCACAATACAAGTTGTGAACACGTAATTGTTGTTACCTCATACATTAATTTACTATCGGCGGGAACAGTTAATTATATACGTCCAACACCTGCCGCGGGCAGTTCAGGCGGTTCATTGTTGATGTGCTTTATTTAGGTTCAAGTAATGCACGAATGATTAACCATAAAATAGGTACCTTCAATTTCGTCGCTTAATTTGAATATTTTAATGACATTTTCATCCGCAATGTTTATGTTTGTATTAAATAAAGTACTTTGCTGCAGTTTAATATATGTATTTGTGCTGTGAATGCCGTTATGTCTATGCAAGCATGCAATGGTTTTCGAATGAGATTATTTTATCGTACGTCAATACATTTTTAATTGCTTTAATTAAATTACATTATTGTTTGTTTATGATGTTAAGTAATGTTTAAAAAGTATCATGAGCTTTATGTGTGTATGACTTAAAGGTGTTTATGCGTTAAATGTTTCCAGTAAATGTCTAGGACACTCAAGTTCCTTCTCAATCTGCTTCGTCAGTTCTCTCTACCTACATCATATACCTCAATATAGTTGATTGGCTATTAAGATTTGTTAACTGAATATATTATGTTTGTAATTTATATATATATATATTATTGAAGTCAAAAATTGAGCTGATGATGATATGATGTTAGTTATAATTAATTATTCATTTTTGATTTTATATAATGACTATGTAGCCGTCAAACGGACAACACACCTAATAATATAGTCCAAACGGATGCTATTTGTTTGTAAAATAAACAACACGTTGCGTAGAATATTATATGGGCCAATGTTCAAGCTCAATGTAGATATATATACCCAGTTGTTGGAAATACTTTCGATAATTCTAATGGCAAACAATGTAACTCACAATTCTAATAGCAATCTAAATATTTAGGATTAGTTGTTAAGAAAATTTGCTAATTATCTGCATTTAAAAATATACAGCAGAAGTTGCAATTTGATAAAGCTTCAAGATGACCGATTACCTCTTATCGCAAGTCTCCATGATAAGCGTTCGACAATAGAAAATACTCCATTTTTTCCAAGCCATTCAACCTTAGAGAAGCAGCTGTCTGATATTCATGATTTATCGACTTAAAAATTATGAGGCATTTTCTTCAGCGCCATTGATTTTGATTGAAAGCATCGGGCTTATATCACGATGATAAATCTTGAATTTTCTCCGTATTAACTTGCCTTTTTGAGATTGAATAGCTCATTATTACTTATCTCATGAAGATCATATTATTTAAATTCAATTGACGCTTGTTGTTGAATAAAGATAACTCGTTTAAATACATTACTCGAATAGGATTGGCACTGTCTATAAGAATCAAAGAAGACATGTGACTATTCCACGAATTTGAAATCAGTAATATTTTTGCATAACTAATGAACAGCATCGCAGGCTAACAAGATCTGAAGATGTTTTCTGCTTGCATTAAATAAATAATTACATTTAACGGAAAAGATAAACGAGAAAAAGAAGATATAAATAAAGTTATTAAATATATTCCAAGTCATAAAAATACATTGTATTTAAATTTATATCTTCATATTTCTATACTTAATAATGATGTGTGACTATTTAATATTTAATTCAACTATTTTAGTTTTGTTTAGTTTGCAGATTTTCATAGTCCGTGACAGATAAGCAACATTTCCGTACCCATATCGAAAAATAACAACTAAGTAAAATTAATAAGAACATGTAGTGGGTATTTATTTAAAAGTACTGTTTTACGTAATTTTTCTTCCATTTTCTTCCTTTATCATATTGAATAAAAAACTGTCTCAATTCACCAACTTTAATTTGTGCTACATATGAAAAATACTTGTTTACTTCGTATTTCTTCCAAATTACACATCGGATTATTTCCACCGACAGCTTTAGCCACCACGGTTTCAGACATTCGTACCATATGCCCGCTTGTTTGCGCGTTGCAGTATGTTTGTTTTACTAAAAATTTATGGCGTTTCGCGGAGATCCCGCTAGCGTGCCTTTGCCTTTGAACTTTCATATTTGCTCTATGTTCGCGAGTTTGTATACTTTGTAGGGCACATATGCTTGCGTAAATGTAATGAGAACCCCAAGACGGTTTTAATTACTATCATATTTTTGTCTGTGTTAATAACACGATTCGTTATTAAGTTGAAATGATCATTAAATATTTGATTGCTTCTGTATAATATACTAACTGAAGCTGGGCTCCTGCTAGATTCGCTTCGATTTAGATTTTACTGTCACTTTGAGTTTGTGAGATTTAGTGTGATCATGACACTCCTGTGGAAATTTTGTAAATTTTTCATGGATGTATATTGATTCTACGTATCGTTTATACACGTTAATATTTTTGTCGCAAAACAGTACCGGCTGTAATTGCTTTTTCATTTTGAAGGCAGCGAAATTACTGGGTTTCGTGACTTTACGTAGTTGGCAACGTACACCATGGTCCTTGTAGGCGTTACAGATTTGCTCCTAATTACACTGGAACCACACGTATTATGCCTATAGTAATCACTTCCCATAAGGTAGGTTGTCTGTCAGTCAATATCAATCTATAAAATTTTTCTGCGCTTCAATTGTTTTAATATCTTTTATCTTAATTTACTAAAGGTTGTCTTTGAAAATGATACCTACACGTTTCCATCACCACTGATAAGTTCTGGCCAGATAATAAAACAATCAATATTCATAACACATCTACGCATACGGCGTAACCACAACGCTAGGGATGGATAAAACGATACGGCCGAGTCAAATTACTCGTCACACTCTCACTGTGATAATAAAAAGAAACACACATAATTCCGTTTTACGCACTACTCGCACATCGATGACGTGCCTCAATTTGTTTGACTTGCTTCGAACATCGAATGTGATCGTTAAATCCGAGCAAATTGTTGATTGCAATGGGTTTATTGGTGTATGAATGAAACTAATTAGTGATTACTGTATTGACACCATGCTGTTCATCTACGCTGCCATTCGCGCCATTACACGCAATTGATAGATCCAGCTGGCTTTTAACATTTTTTATGTTCACACCGAGTTACATGAAAACGGTATGTATGATATGAAACTTGGAACCTGGAATTCTAATTTTGCGATTCTTCTAGCTACTAGGCTACAAAGACGTCTCAATGACTTCTTTAACTTTTTCAATTCAACTCATTCTCAATTTCATTCAAGTGTTTTGAAACAAATAACACTTTTTGTACATTTCACATGTGTTAATCTGAATAAGTGACTTATTTAGCAATTACATTACATTCAATCCACTTTGCAGTGATTGCAACATCAACATAATATCTAAATGCTGTCGATATTATTACTCGCGGAAAATTTCGAGCAATCAATTTGCCCGACGCTTCGCAAATGTACGGACAGAATTCGCGTTTGCCATAAAACACAGTAACAGGCGATTTAGAAAAAGTTTAACCCCGTACTTGAACGTTTTATCGTCATCGAGTTAGCTAACGCAATTTGCAATTTCGCGTCGTTCGCCGCCACATCCTCTGTCGATAAACCGCCGTCACAGTACGCTTGGCTGGTTGTTTCCTCAGATTCAACACAAAGTGTCCTATCTCTGTAACGGAAAGTAGATTTTTCAACGGATCCCAATGGCGCAACGCTCGAACCAATGTCGGACTGGTTGTCACAACATCTTTTTGTAATCAGTCTGTCACTTCCACCTGCTATTTTCATTTTAGTAACGCTTAGGTAAGCAGTTGGCTTTATTCGATTATTTTACAATAAACGAATCACGTCATCAGATGGCATTTATTGAATCAAATCTGAAACGGCAATACTTTCTTAAGAACAAACCTCGCTTTTATGTGTCATGGCTCTTATTCCTTGAATTATACGAAGCAACAAATCCTTCTTCTTTCACAGCATGAAATCGCGCAAAACGAGTTCGGTAATGGAACGTCATAACAAATTCATCATAAAGTAATGAATACGTAACACCCCTTGCCTCGTTCTCATCAATTGTTTCGCGTGGCTGTTTGTGTTTGTTGTCGGTTGCTTGTTTTCATAACACGAGTCTGTCTTTGATGGTTGCGAGTGTTTGCACAGCGGTCGGATTCCATCGGGGAATCGCTTTGAGAAGTATTTCGGGAAAGAAAGGATAAAATAACATATAGTAGTAATATGCCACAATTTTAATTATATTACATTTTTTCTATCCCCATGACAAACCTAAATTATACCAATAACATACCACTATTTTTTTTTTTTACATTTTGGCGAACGAAGTCCATTTATGTCAGTCAAGCACTACCACTGATGGGTTTCCACTTGAGTAAGTAGAGTCATCAGACGCAGGCTGTCCGAGTGGAACGAGGTTAACGCAACCTGAGCATTTTATTACATGCGCAGACGCTTAATTCGTGTAGTAGAGGTAGTAGAGGAAGGGATGCATGCTACACTGTAAATTTTAATCCTGATGAGAGTCCCAATAACGTTGATGTAACCTTTTGTGAGCTGTGCGCGAATGATACAAATACCCCAAATAAAGCTTTTTTTGTCTATCTTGCTATATTCATGCTAAAAATTATTACTAATATGTATTCATAGATACTACGCTAATTTAATATACAAAGATATTATATACATTTTAATATGAAAAAAATTAAAAATGCTGTATATTTCAAATTTTTCAAGAACCGCTTGACCTTTAATATTACTCATTTGTTTCTAAATGTACTTAGTGATATTTTATATCACTACAACTTATGATATAAAATATGCTTCCTAATAATATATAAACAGCAACTGTTTTTGTACAATTTCCAAAGTATATTAACGGAATAAAACCCCACGCCCTGAAAAAATACGAGAATCAATGCTGATCTCGAACCGTATGTTTACATTCCCAGGGTAATAATTTAATAAATTTATATAAAATATAGAAACAAGTGGCCATGTTATTTACGTATTTAAAAACTTCATTATATACTAGATACTTTACCTAGTAATTTATCTTGTTACCATATAGATAATCGATTATATGTCTCTTGTAACGATATAAGAGCAAAGCTAATAATTCTAACGTTTCATCGAATGCACTGAAAATATGTGTTTATAATTTTGAGAAATAAAAATGAGACATCATTTGCAGATTATATTTTAGAGTTAATTAGACTGCGTTTGTGTTGATATTAAATGTTTTAGACAATTTATTCTGAAGTGCGCCCCGTTGGTTATGAAATGATCGATGCCGTTTGACGGTTGTTTTATTCTGTTCATTAGCTATATTGTATTCTATTTATTATTTGTGTATTCGATACTGGAGATAACCTTTCTTCATATTCTTTAATCATTAGTTAATAGGACACTCATTAATGTATTTACTTGCATTAACATTAATTAACATGCCCAAAAAACAACTATCCTAACGGCGAGTTATGCCGCGCTCTTATTACTGTCGTCCGCAAACTATCTGCTTACCAAATTGTTAATCCCAGGGTGGGCACATTATCCGCATGGCCGACTGTTGGCTCATGTCCACGACATGCGTCTTGCATCTCATGCTCCTCGCATTGTTAACCCATTGTTATTTATAGCGTTCGTTTAATAATTAACGGCATTAACGTTTGCGATATCGTGTTGCTGCTAATTATAAGGCACTGTTAGGCAGTTCGAAACGAACGGTATTGGAAGAGTTTGAGCGTAAAGTAGATCTTAATTAAAGTTAATTTCAGCGATTATATTTACATTTAATTGTTGCAAATCACAATCTTTTTTGGAAGACGCAAACGCATCCCATTCACATGTAACACACGTGATGTTTTTAGTCTTAACGTAAGTAATATTAATTATGGTGTTTATTAATGTGTGTATTTACTGACAATTGATACTAAAATACGCAACCAACATTTTTTTTATCGACGTATACGCAAGTTCTATTTAAATAAGTATTATATTTCAGTGTGTAATAATTCTATTATAGTTCAACTATGTCTAGTTAAAAACACCTTGTATAATATTACACTGGCCCGGATTTAGTAGTTTCTAATACCTTACAACCTTCATAGACTGTATCAGGCTCTGTAATCGTGACGAGAAAAAAGGCAATTCGTCTTGGATGTCGGAGGACCGCATGCTATTGGCTCGTGGACGGTCGTTGACTTATCGGCACGAGATGGCTTTGGTCACCGTGACAGCAGCGCGTCATTGCGTCCACTCCACAGGTAATATTGTTCTCAAGTCTCGGAAATTGGACATGAAGTTCACAAACTTTTAAAGCATGCATCCAGTATGTTTCATGTCTAATGTTGATATTGACGCGTTTTTTATCAATTTTACTATGTATCCTAAACATTAGTAAATTATTTTGAATAATAACATTTAGCTATTGGAATAGTCCTCTATTCCAATACTATATTGTAACACATTTGGGATTTATCAGAATAAAAGCACCATAATCGGATTTATCATATTAAGAGTACCGTTAGCGCGAGTAACAAGCAGACTGCCCAGATGATGGTAAAAGGTTATAGCCTATATAATACATGTGGTTCATGTGAGCAATACTGGCAGCAAATTAGCAACCTATCAATAAACTACCCAGTAATTTCACTGCCTCCAATACCAGAACGGCAAAGCGGACACTGCTATTTTACGTTAGTAATACGTAAGACCTGGGATATCCGAGCAGACAACCCTCGAATAGTCTCCCAGTATTTTTTACACTAAACCAGACGACAAGATTTATTTATCCGTGGTAAAAGTTATCTTACGTTCTTCCCCGAATCTCTAATCATTCCGATACCAAATTATATCAAAATCAAGCTGGTTGTTTTTAATCAAATTTTCCTGCGGGAGATCTTTCTACGTCTGGAATGTCGCCATGTCCTTCTCCAGGTCTTAAATGGTTCAGTAGTTGCTGAGTCTATACACACAAAAACTTTCATCACTTATTTCAACATCTTAGAGCCCTTTTTACACTTATGTACTTTTTCATACACTAGACTATCTGTGCACCAAAGTTATTTTAAATCAGTTAGTCGTTTTGGCATGAAAGCATGACAGACAGACAGGCACGGTTACTTGCATATGAGAATAATAGCGAACATTTAATATTTTTTGAATGTTGAAGAAGTAGTTCAAAGAAAGTCGTCAAGTTGCGCGGAACATGATGCGTCAAAAGAACAACAGATGACTGAATTTTGAAGTGTGTGCTTTTGTGGCACCAGCGCGGCGAAACTTTGAGTACTTGCCTACCGCAGTGTTAAAGTAGCACAATTCCTCCCCAAATGAGGAGAGACTCGTAGTTAGCGGCGAAACGTGCGTGGGTTGGTGATGAGACAATGTTTGTTGCGTCCATTTTGTGAAAGCGAGTAAAGGTAATTAGTGTATGCCTAATTTATTAGTGGTAAGCCTAGGAATGTCAATGTGTCATGTAATACATAAGAATTGGAGTATTATTGGAGCGCTCATAAATATTTGGAAAGGATTAATCGATAAATGTTTGCGCGTGAAAATCCATGAGATGTGTCACTGATCCAAGTGCACTTTTCCAGTATTTCCCTCCTCTACACTGAGAAATCCATCAAAGGATTAAGGGAGCTGTCGCAGGATTGGTTGGTTTTTCCTGGATGTAGAATAAATTATTCGCCACTTAAGCGACAGCTCACCGATTTCGGATGTTTAACGATCCTTATACGGTGTCGAGACGAGAGCGCGTTAGAATTTATTTCGCACGTGTCGTATTCAAGGTGACTTGGGAATATATACATTGTGTTTGTACTATTTGTAGCCAACAATGATCCTACTATACAATGAGGTTATTCCGGATAAGTGAGATAAACAAGCTGTGTACAATATTTGTTATTTTTTTATCTTTTCTCTACCGTTATATATGTATGTAAGGTTTATATGTATGTATTACGTATGCATATAAAGCCTTCTTCTTCAATCACTCTATTTATTTCAGAAAACTGCATGAAAATCCGTTGAGTAATTTAAAAGATCTAACCGAACAGACAACGGAAGTCATTTTATACTATGTAAAGAAATCTTTCAAAGGGCCCGAGATCCGGCTCGAATCAAAAAGCAATCAACACACTTTCTATTATATTGTTTATATATATGTCAATCAACCATATGCTTTTTGTAATGTTAAAAAAAGAGAATAGTAAAACTTCACCATTTCAAACTCTAATTAAATGATAATTTAATTATTACCGATATAACTACCGCATTCCATACCAAAGGTGTGATTATAATTGTTGCTAGTATTAAAATAGAATAATACAACAATGGTAATAAACCTCAAGCGTGGACGGCATCAAAGCAATATAACACCACCAGCAATTCCTCGATAATTTGCTAGTTCATTACGATAATTAAATATTTGAAGGAGGATAAAAATATTTAGTAAATACATACTGTCGTTTTCTTCATACTCTTACAAAAATGTATTTTTCCAATCTAGGTCTACAATGTTGTTCTAAGTCTACAATTTTTGTAGATATTGTTTTTAATAATGTATGTATTTTAATATTCACTCTTGTCGGTTTGGTCCTGGCATTTCAAAAATCATCGGATTGGAAAACATTGTTTTTATTTAGACATTATTTACATGCTACTGTAAACTTTATATTATATTTAGTGGTAGAAAAAAAACGTCATTGTCAGAGTCGTAAAAAAGTGATTATTACTGGATAAAAACGGAGCCACCAATCAATTTTACTGCTAAATGCAAGTCAGCAAGATATTCCGGCGTCAAAGGCTCTGCAGGGCGAAATGCGTAGCCAGCACATCTCTACGTTTCAATCAGAGCAGATTGTGAGCCATAGTAGTCTGTTCGGACGTAGACTTACAGCGATTTAATGTAGCTAGGTACTGATAAGTGTATGACCTTAGGTTTCTCGAAGATTATTCAGTTTTCAGATAAATTTATTTAGCGTAAAAAAATGTATGTCCTATCATTTTTTCCCCAGCAAGTATCATCAGCATTAAATAATTACCAAGATGTTATATATATATATATATATATATATTATATATATATATATAATATATATATATATATATAATATAGGACTTGTAAAATTTTCTTTAATAGGTAATAACATATTTATGTATTTTCCTAATTTCGGATTCAAAATCTAGCTAGCGTTGCAAAGCTTTAGGCGAAACTCTAATGGTATTTAGTAAATAAATAAATTCTAATAACCATGTCTCAAGAAGCTGCCGTTCCAAAAGTTCTATCTCAACGTACGATGCACGCTCTGCTGAAGATTATAGAATGCATGACGCGGCAGTATTGGATAAACGTCATTTTGTGCCGATAGAATTGGATACTACTTAGAATCCACTAGAGTTTGAAATTAAAAAGATTGATTCTACGTAGGTAAGTTACTTTCAAGGTTCTACTTCAAGAAAAGTTGAAATAAAGAATAGCGATAAACAGGTAGCCAATATCAAAATTGAAATCAAAATCAAATTTACTCGTATATTTATTCAATATTGACCTTTACTTATTATCTGTACTTATTATTGTCAAACAAATGTATAATAAAAAGGAAACAGAGGGCTTAAGAGGATAACAACATACATAACCAGTCCTCATACATAGTCCATACGTACAAAGGATAATAAATAATTCTAAATGACAAGCAAGAAACTGTGAATGACTGGTTTTTTAACTAGATGATGATAGAAAACATCATCATTTATATACATCATACAGTCTAAATTAACATTAACATAACAAAAGATGTACAGTATTTTAATAATAAGCACTTACCTAAATAATTACATGGCATATGTCCCAATTAATTTAAATTAATTATTATAGTTGATTGATGTAACATAACAGAAAATCTTTGGTTGTTTTGTGGTAAAAGTGGCGGTCTAAGGCTTTCTGAAATTCCTGGCGGGATCCAAGCCAACCTCACCAGCTCGCGGTGCACCCTGCCAATTAACAAATGGTGCTGTGGTGATCCTCACCATTCCGCAATGGGAGTTGGAAGAATAAAGAACTATAAAACAAAGACCATTAAGTACTCGTATAATCACCACCTGACCATAAGTTTTGAGCATTGTTCATAGACAATATGTTGTAAAATCCTTTGTTAAATAAATGAATGTTCGAGAACTTAACAAATATAAAATTCACAAGATCCGTCAATAGGTTTCATGTTCATATTGTAAGCTTTTATTTTTAATTAATTATTTTGCTTCAGTAATTGTCAAAGCAACTAATCAAATTAATGCGACACTGCAGCCCGTTCGTATGTCTGTGATTTTGTATTCCACTGGCGTGACGTCTCGCGACTGTATACAGCCTTACAATATTCAGTCGCCTAGTCACGAGAGGGGTGGTGATTGATGTCACATTGACATTTCACAGTGCAAGCACGACGGCTCCACAATCATCTGCTGATTACAGCCCGCCTGCTCAGATTCTGTTTCGATCAAAGTGATTCCGATCACAAAGGGTTAGAAAACGAACGCGTCACCGCTTGGGGTTGGTTGGCGGGTATTAATTGCGAATCAGGTTGTTAGCTCACTCAATTGATGTTCCTGTTTGATTATAATCGAAATCTAATAGGGTTTTCCTTTCTGATATCGTTGTAGGAGCACAATGCGTTTATTGGTTCAGATTGCTTAGTAGACCGTGGATAAATTGACGGTTAATGTTTCTAATGCTGACGAACTTTGCATGCAAGTGCAATTATGTCCTTATTTCTTCTAACAAGTATGGATAAATATTTGAACATTTTTGAATTTCGAACCACAAATAGTTTCGCAATCCGTTTAAACTTTGTTGATGTCTAAAGGATAGAAATAAAATGATATTTTATAAATAATTTTATTCTGAGAGAAATTATAACTGTAAAAGATGGAATATTTCTTGGAATTCGCTTTGTCTCTATATTTAATCGGCATGTTAACCTTTTGTTTCGCAAGAACTTTCATGTTTTATGAAATGAGTGACATCCTTTGCGGAGTATATTCACAGATGAACGAACAATGATCCTGTTTAATGCACTGAACTGAATATTTTGTTACGCATTATTTAGTTTTGAGATCAGTTTCGGACCGTTCGGGATATTATTTTTTTCTGTTGAAATTATGTATTCATCCGTAAGTTAATAAGTTTCGACTAAAATTACGTATCTTTTTGTATACATACTATATATAATTTATGTAAGTTTACCGTTTTACAGTTTCAGTGTAAAAGCTGTGTGTAATGATATATTAGTCCTTCATTTACTTAGTTTTACTATATTCACAGGAAAAAAGCGAGGGAAGACATTCATATTCTTAATTCCTCACTGCACAGATAATTTACATATTATGTTCATAATTGTTTTTTTTTATTTAACTGATGGTGACAGTGCGGTTTTTACACGGCAGATGAACTGGAACACGCACACCACAGGTTTTTCAGTGAATTTCTGTGGTATGTATGTTCTAGTTCAAAGGGTAAATTACTGGGTACGATCTTACAATACTAAGTTGACATCAGAATGGTTCTTGTGGAGGTTGCAGATTTGCTACGAATCTTACAGGCACCACATCTATTATAAGCGACAATTACAACTTACTATCTGATGGATAATGTACATGTTTGTCATGCAATATAAAATATATATATTGCAATATAAAAAGATAATCAATATTATCCCACCTTAACATATATAATTTTTTAACTCAATTTACGTAAGATTTAACGATATATTGAATCTGTGTGTTTAGAGTATAGGCTCAATATCACATTTTCAGATAAAGGGTGTGTTGCATTCGTCTTCTGTCCAGCGAATGTTTAACACTTTGAAATTGTCTATAACTAAATTTGTGTTTATTAGTAGTTCTAGAGTGTGCCCCTTCAGCGACTAGTATCTAGTATTGAGCGCATAACATGGTTAGGAAACTACGTGTACCACGCGCTGAAAACTTACCATAAAGTGCGTATGAAAGTACCTTTTCAAAGACATTATAAAATTGTATTACAAACATGGACAGTGAAATTGTGAGGTTGACAATGGTTGTATGAATTTTCTGTCGTAGTATTACTTACTTCAATACAAAATATTTTGGCGAAGAATCTTCATGGAAACCGTCGCGGCCGGTCCGCGGGATATTACGTCGGAGTCACTGTTAAGCTCCACCTACCGACAAGTAAAGTGTATATACATAAATAAATTATTAATTGTTGTCATGTTTATAAATTACTACAACCAGGCGACATAATAATTGCGTGCTGCAAATTCCGTAGCCGAATAAGATTTCGGATTAGTGCCAATTAATATTTTAAGCAAGTTTCGGCCTGATCACGATCGGAAATCTCATCTTGGTCGGTTCGTAGCGGAATCTAATTAAAATCTACCACGCAAGAGCGCCTAACATGCTGCGAAGATGCTACGCTGAATTTAAGATTAGAACAACGCTTTCCCGGCTCTTAAGTTTCTCTCTTGGGGAACTGTCGTGACTTTTCTAAATGAAAAAAATGTTTGATTACCAGTCGATTTCAGTATTTTTATACCATTTTCAGCTAAATTTGTTACAATTCTCTTTTAAGCAAACGAGATTTTGTGACAAATATTACTTTGTTTTCACATTATACGCCCGTTTATTTTCACATAAGATTATGAAATAAGTTACCAAGTTATGGTGTTTCTGAGCGCTTCAGACTTCAAACGAGACTGCTCCAATTTCAGTAATAGCATAACAGAAAATATGATAACTAGTTGTAGCACTTATTATATGGGTGATATTTTAAAAGCTATTCGTTAGTTATTTCATTCCCTGTTAAGCTATTGGTGAAATTGTATTTTATAACCCTTTTTGATACTACTTATATCACATATCCTGTTAACGTAAAATAATCAAGGACGACGGCATAGCAGAAATTTCTCCATGAAACGTCATTTTAATTACATTCCTAGTTTGACAGTTTATTAACATAGCGTTACTCTGTTCTAGTTGAGATTAAAGTACTTGTGGCACACATAATCTACAAAACAGATTAAAGGGGCGTCTCACAAGACATGTGTCTCGGTCCGACATTCTTAGAAGACACCTGTCGAGTCATTTATATTCTATGGAAAATTTCCATTAATATAGAGATTCTGGAAAGCCTATGAAAGCCACCCTTGGATGGATATATTAATTTTTAATGTTAAATTCCGAACCGACTTATTAATCATCCTTGTTAATCAGTGTTTCTTTATATAACTTACTAGCGGCCCGTCCCGGCTTCGCACGGGTAGACTTTAGACTTATCTTATACTATATTGTATTTTTATATTATATGAATTAAACCCGAAGCCATCGCGCGCCGTCCGCTGATGATGATGATGATGATGATGATGATGATGATGACACTCCGCAATAATGTGGCTTTCTATTGGTGAAAGAATTTTTAAAATTGATGATGATGATGATGATGATGATTTAAACTATCCTATCTCTCAAGTTGGATCGAACTGCACATGGTGTGCGAATTTTATTATAATCGGTTAAGTAGTTTAGGAGTTCATTGAGCACAAACATTGTGACATGAGATTTATATATATTAAGATTTCTGTTGTCTGTAATAGTTTTGTGTTTCTTATTTGTAAAAAGATTCTTCTTTATATTTAAGAAGTTGAATATATATTAGAGAAAATAACAAGATATATAAAAATTTGAACATTAATGTGTAATAATAAATATCCGACTTGTAATATTAATGAGTTCATACATTAAAAGGAAAATGCCCTTTGAATAAACAGGAGATACGTTGGATAGTGACATTAGTAACGTATGTGTGGTAACTAAAGGGCAAGATTGCGTGTACCTCTTGCACGCCATTTTGTTCGGTAATCCAATAGTGAAACAAAGATAAAAGCGGGAAAAGATAAAAGGGGTGGTTTAATGGAATTAAACAGCAGGGTGGCGGGGGAGTGAGCGGTCGGCCGTAAGCCGGACTCGGTAAATGTCTTTGTTGATCTCTCAGCAATCCCCTTGCATTATATTTTGACTACCACTTTGGTTGTTTTCATGGCCTCGTATGTATTATTAATCGTCGCTACGTTACATTAGTGTATGTTTATTCCTGCAGTGTCGTTGTCCTATGAAGATAAATAAAATAATAAAAAAGTTTTTTTTGAGATTTTGTTCATTTCAGTATGTAATTCTGTGCTTTTATAACGCATTTTATACGCTTATTTCATTTCTTTATTTCGGAGTTTCTAGTTTGATTTTTGTTGATATACGTATAAAGATACTAATAATGATAAGCATGATATCGTGGTGATGGAGAGCTCGTCGACATCACCATCCCTCATGACGAAAATCTTCTGAAAGCCTATAAGCACAAAGCCTGTAAGTACAGTAAGTACTATGACTTGGCACATAAGTCCTGGTGTGTCGATTGTGTATCGTGTGAGATGTTAATTCGATGATCGACGATCGATGATTAGTTTTTGTGCGAATGGTTTCATAGCGAAGAGTTTTTATCAACATCTTAAGTCTCTCGTTTGACGGATGGATCAAGGGCCGCATACAAAGCGGGGATTCTCAACAAGATACACATATACATATATATTGCGTATATATATAACTTAAATCTAAGAATATTGTATTAATATAATTATTATATTATTATATATATAACGACAGGTAGCTGCAGGTATTCCCCGTTACCATTGATATGGTTTAGAATTTTTTTATTATTTATTACATTTTTACTTGTTTATTGTAACAAATATAATTTATAGAAAAAATTCCATAAATAGGATATTAAATTATATTTTAAGAAATTATTTTTCTTATCTATATAGCTTGTAGTGAATAAATGTATTGTGAGTGAATAATGAATATTAGCCTGAATACCTGAGTGGTTCGCAATTGTCAACATCAACTCAAATTGAAGTTTTTAATGATATAGTCTCTCGGTATCCTAGTAATATTATCGAATGAACTTTCAGATGAGCTAGAAGGCTTATTTATGTGATGTGGTTGAAGGGTTAACGATGTTGTGGCCGCGATTAGTAGGCCGATTAGCGCGCGGCCAAGACGCGCTCGTGCTGTCGAAGTCTGATCGTTCGTGTAGGGCTGATACTTGTCGAAATTTTTTAAATTATTTCATTGATAAATATTGATAGTTTATAGGACAACATAATTTTGTAACGAGAGCTGATATTTTTTAAGAATGTAAGATCTCCATTGCTACTCTTATGGAACATATTGGTTGTACCGATTTGATATACGATAGTTGAATGTACTATTTTATGAGAGTAAAAATGTGTATATTGATATATTTCGTTATTTTTTGCATTAGTACTTTAGTTAAAGAAAAATAGGTGAATATAAGAATATAGAATTTATTTACGAAACTCCGGATGTACCATAAATTCATGTGTCTTTGATTAAGTTTCCTTTTCGCTAGTGCCTTAGTGTTACATTTATCAGCTTATATAGCAACTGGTTCTACAATGTGATACGGAGTTTCATTGCTTATTGTAAAGTTGCAAAACATAATTATCTACTTTTAATATTATTTAAATTCATAATTACACATATAACGTAAAAAGGCTAGCTTATCTCTTCTAGCAAACTTCAAATGCTTTATAAAAAGATATATATATATATGTTAATATATATATATATATATGTGTATATATATATATATGTGTATATATATATATATGTATATATATATATATATATATATATATGTGTATATATATATATATATGTGTATATATATATATATATATATATATATATATATATATATATATATATATATATATATATATATATATATATATATATATATATATATATATATATATATATATATATATATATATATATAGATTAACATTAGACATAAAATTAAATTTTTAATTAAAAGTACACATATTTAGAAGAACATGTATACACACTATTTACAACATAATAACACATGTAAAATGGAAATAAAAGCTTTGTATGTATATACTTACTATGCTTAGCATAGCTGGTATATACTCGTACTTACAGTTGTAATCCACTGGCAATTAATAACAAACCTTAATTGTTTTTGGTAATATCCAATAATCGTTGCGATTTAGCAGCCATTTCAATTAAATAACTAGTGAAGCAACTTCGATGTAACAGTAGCAGTCGAAGGCGTAATTATTGTTCGGATAGTTCATTAGTCGTGGAGCAGTTGCGTCGGGCTGTAACGCGTCATTTACGCAAATTGCCGGGAAACTATAGCGATTAGCGATAATTGTTTGGTTTGCCAAATTGTTAGATCCATAGACCTTTTGAGAGCGTCATAAGATTGTGATAAATTACAGAGTCAATATTGTCCCCACTTGAAGTAAACGTTATCGCCCAGTTGGCGTGTTAAAATGTATTTATATCCATGTACTGAGATATAAATCCTTAATATCAATTATCGTA
The DNA here is from genome assembly GCA_036419045.1 of Scirpophaga incertulas. NCBI lineage: Eukaryota > Metazoa > Arthropoda > Insecta > Lepidoptera > Crambidae > Scirpophaga > Scirpophaga incertulas. The sequence goes on from CM071631.1 coordinate 10,707,917, forward strand.
AATGTTTGTTAATCACACAATGTCACTGTTAGCTATATAACACATCGCTAATGTTGTTGCTTTTGTCTAATATCACTTTCATTGTCATAATTGCAACAAATTTGTAAATTGGAAATTTATCATTCATACAGTTATTACCATTGAATAAGCTTAAACAATGACAGTTTAAGTGAGTATCTCATCCGCTATACATGTTGATAAATTAATATGTGCTCGATAAATGTTTTCGATGACCACACGGGTAATTATTACGACTGACCACTGACAATCCGATAAGCACAGCAATTCAATACTGAACTTTCGAGTCTGAAATGATTATGCAATACAGTAAAAGCCATGTTTCAGTATAACTCAATAGGCAGGTTGGATTTTAGTTTTAGCGGAGTACTAACCTCTGTATTAGTGTAATTATTTTTTATTCAAAACCAAAACACTCCTTACATATAAAAACCTTTACAGCCGCTTTGACCTAAAATAAATCTTAACTTGTTTATGCGAAAGTATTTCCGACTGTCTGTTGTGCTTGCACGCAAAAATCACCGAATCGATTCAAAAGAAATTTGGCACAAAAATAGTTAGGAGTCTCAGAAAAGACATGTTTTTAATGCGATAAAAGGACTTTAAGGGGTTGAAACAAGATATGAATGTTTGTATTGGAAGTACGTCATTTACAAAGCTAGAAGAGTGAAACTTATTTTTTTAGGCTTTAGATAAGTTAATATTTATCGCGAGAAAATATATTTTTCGTTTTGGAAAATCCGACAATGCAGGCGAACTAAAAGCTAGTTTAAATATAAGATAATACAAGACCTTGTATGTTCATAAGACAAGAAAAAAATTGTTTTTACCAGAAATGTCAAAAAGTTAAAAATAAATTATGTTGTATAAGACATGAATCTCTAATTCCATGATTTAGAGAATTGGTTACTTTACTTCCTTCACTCATTCATAAGTGTATGTATTTACATTCATACAAAGGTAATGATACTGTTGAAGCTTATTAAAGTACATTTGTTAAGAACGAAATATTAGTTTTATGATGTTTGTAATGGCAGATATTTTTGTTTGTTTAAAATATTATCTAAATTACTGTTTATTGGGGTCTGGTTTTTTTTATTATTACTAAATACATGGTCATAACTATAATGGCTTCAACTTTCACAATATTGTCAGTATTACCAAGAAAGAATCAAAAACAAATATGTATTTTCATCAGCATTATACTCGTATAGTAGTGATAATATTTCTAATACGGCTAATCGTATTAACGTATTGTGAGCATAAATATATCCAGTTTCATCTATTATCTGCATTAACAATGGTGTTGAGTAGTATTAATTAATGAGAGAACACTTACGACCTCATTGGGGGACGTCTTAGTAATATAAGGAAAAGAGAGTAGTCAATGGTTATGATAATAAAATACGAACCCATAAACGTCACGACTACATGTGGTTCGTTTGGATGGATAATTATGAGCAATGCTGCGAATGTAACTAGAAATCTATTAGTAGAAATCATAACTAAAATTTGTGACAACAAAAACTCTATACATACATTTTACAAACAACTGTTCTTGGTTCAAAAATCAACGAGATAATACTGAAAAATGAAAGTGTAGGTTGTTATTTATAATGAAATATGATATATAAAATGAATGCATAAAATGCAATGGATATACAGTAGATCTTATTGTTTAATTTCATTAATTACGTGTTTGAAAGGACAACCATTACTTTCAAATTCAATATGCATGTCACTTAAGTTACGATTTTAGTATTGCATTTTGTATTGCACGTCCGTAGAATTATGCGAAATACTGTGCCTTGTAAATTCTTCATTAATATTGAATTGGTTTGACTTGATTGACTTATAACAATTTAACATCAATTTAACTTTCAATTGTTACATTTTGCCTTAAATTATCTGAACCACGTTTGTCTTTCATTTTTTATTTTATCGCCATTAACCTCATGGTTATTTATTTCCACTAAAATCGATTATATAATTTCTAAGATCAATATTTTTACATACCTTTTATTTTGAGACTTGTCCATATTGTCAGATATGTTGATTTTTAGCAAAAAGTGAGCTGTGAACTGCGGAAGCTGTTATAATTGATATATTATATTGATATTCTACTATTCTTTATAGAAAGGAATCTAACAAATAGGTGATCTTTAAAACATGTTCCGAGTCATAAGTGATATATAACTAACACGACCTTGATTTATATATATGAGATTTCAATAAATACTACTAATTGACACATGTTACTGATATTGCTTTTACTGTGTGCGTTCTTCGCAATCGATAAACCCGATATTTTTTGTGCATCCAAAAAAGTGGCACGTGGCAACCCTACACGGGATGCACCTGCCCCGATCGCTCAGCGATGCGCCAACATCTGTCCGGGGCCAGCTCGTGATCTTTTTTCATTGTTTTTCGATCTTAATTGCACGGCAACAAACTGGACGACGTGTTGCATAGCTTTTTTTACTGTAGTGACTACTTAGTTCGATTTGTTTTCTTATCGGAAGTAGATCAGTAGCTCAAGTATTTGGTAATTAAGTTGGAAACGTTTATTTTTTTTATAATTCGCATATATATAACATTTTCTGTTGTGACTAGAAAAAAATTATAATTTATCGTATTTTTTTTTTCAGGTAAGACTTCTAGGTTTTCGTGATACAAACCAGTAATCGACACTAGGTACGTAACTGCCACAATTAAAACTTAGTAATTATCACAACATAGTATTTATTATCACAAATAGTTATTGTGCTATAGAGACTATGTCTTATTAATAAGACATTTAATAATGGAATATATTAAACCTTGGCTGCAGCCGAACTTGACTAAGATTTATCCTAGAATATAAAAGATAATTGCATGTTTTGTTATTTCTTAATATATACCTCGGGATAGTAGGTATATATTATCTTCTATCGTAAAACTTCTTTGAGATGAATAAGAATCGAGGTTTATTCAAATAAGTAGATAACGTAATATAATACTAAAGACCCAAATGAACTATGAAATTAGGTGCTATAATAATGAACTAAAGGCGAGTAGAAAGACGGGTCTGGGTACATTATGTCATAGTGATAGTGATTTTTCTCGTTTACAATCGTAGTTACTATTATAGCTTGTAATTCAGTTTTTTTTTATGAAGAACATTCATTTATTTGTTTAATTCGAAGAAAAGTTTACAAACATGTTAATATTTGAAATGATAACATTTTATTGAAACGACAAGTCAAAACGCATTGGGGCGTTCGTAATACAGTTTTATTTAAGCAAACGTCACGAATCCGCGATATTACTTTTTTTACTGACGAGGCAAATTTAATATTCGGTCCATCTCCTAGATATGACGCTCCGGGAAAACAAAGGGAGAATTTCAGATGAAAATGTTAATTTTTTTCCCTCACTTCCTGTGTATCAATCATTGTCTTTCTTGTCTTCATCTGCGCGATGTGCGCCTCGGCTATTGTAATTTTCACCTGATTTGAATGAACTGAATTTAATAAAAGTACGAAGTTATTTAATTTGGCACTAACTTCAATTGCAAATAGCACTGGTAATTAATTCATATTCACAATATTTATTTCAGTGATTTACTGTATTGCCTTCTATGTAATAAAAATAGATGTTAAAACCTAAGGATCCAGTATAAGTATGTACATAGTCTATTTACTATCACAATTACTTTAAATAATTGTGTAATGGACAGTTCATATCAGTCAATATCACAAGTATAACGATTAGCCATGAAATATTGCAGAGGTAGAGTATTCCTGCGATTATTACTTTTGAAGAATATAGATAGATACGGTCACTCCATTGTGACGTCACAATTTAGTGAAGTCAATTTAGTTAACTTTATTATTTAAATATATATTTATTTTCGTTTTATTAAAATTGTGTTAAAATAACTCACTCAATTTAAAATGTTTAAAAATAAACCATAATTTTTATTTGATATACAGCTATGAGATCAAAATTTACACTGATTGCAAAGCTGAACATAGGATCAACTGAACCATCTGAGGCTTCAGCATAGGTCCGTCGAAAAAAAAGAGATCAAAATTACTTAAATTGGACAATTATACAATAAATACATCCTTCTTATTCAGTTGTAGGATATTACCCAATTATGTTCACTACTAGATCATGATTAGTTTTCAAAATCAGATTAATACATAATTAAATTGAGGAAATATTAAATAATATTCAGGTCTGATGAATAGTAAGAGTGTTGTGACAGTTACGTAAACTTGTCCTATAAAAGACATTGCGACGATGGTGATCGATGAAACGAGAATATTAAAAATATTATACAGGTAGTTAAATGTTAATGTTTGTACAAAACTTTTTGGATTGGATTAGGATACTTGATTGAAAGCTTTCCTTCCAAAAGTTATATAAGCTTTGGTATTTACATTACCCAGATTGCTCTTACATAGTAAATATCGTAACATAAGTTTTGACAATACAAGGAGTTAAGCAAAAAGAAGTAACGCTCTGATGACTTTACTAGGCCCTGGGCACACCCGCGGTGGTGTCGGAATGATAGAAATCAACTGAGTTCGAATACCTGCAAATCTAAATACTTCCCATGTAAATATAATAAATATTGTTTTTTGAAATTACTAGTTGTGATAAATAAAACCATGATAAATACCTATAGATGACGACCTCCATAGTCGAGTGGATAGTACACCGGTTTTAAGGTGTCGCCATCTCTGAGGTCCCGGGTTCGAACCCGGTGGGGGCAGATGTTTGTGTGATGAATGCCAGCATTTGTACCTTAGTCATGGTTGTTGATATATATTTCAATAAAAAAATATTTATATATGTGTAATATATGTATGTCTATCCGTTACCCTAGGTCCCATAGCACAAGCCTTACAGAGCTTACCTTGGCCTAGGCTAATTGGTGTAAGTGTAACAAATATAAAAAAAAAATATATTATTATATATTGATTGTTTGAATATATTGATTGTTTCGTGGCACGAAGTACGATTATTTTACGTGTGTTGTGGGGTATTTGTATTATTGATGAAAAATAAAATCCTTTGCATGTATACCTCTACAAATTCTACTGAACCAGCGGCAGTCTAGCCTTTATTATATCGACTCTTGACAAGTTTATATCAGATTCAGATCTGTCTACCACGTTTTGTTAGCTACCAATTTAGCGTATTTTAACTGTTATTATTACAGCTAATATCCGTCCTCACAATACTTACTTATGAATTTACTGGATTTAATAGATTAATTATATATTTATATATCTTAAATAAATAACCTTAAAAATATACAATATTCATATTTATACAAAAAAAGAAAATATTTTAACTGAAATATATCAATTGGCAATTTCACTAAACTAACCTTAAAATCCTCACTCTGGATTACCTTCTATTTCCGATATTACACCTCCCTTCTCTATTCGCTTTCAACTTTGAGATCCTAAGAGTAATTTATTTCCCCTAATTGCGTAATTCGAGTTAATCCTGGCGTGGAATTTAATTTAGGGCGTTGGTGATTTTTTTTTTCTGTAACAGGTAGACACTTGTTACTTGAATTATATCGCTCATCAATAATTAAATGAGGCTATAACGTTACTTCGGCCTTAAATTTTTAATTAAAAAGAAAAGTCCCGGGTTATAAATTTAAATTCGATCCAGAAATAGGCGATATCGGAAATTAAATAAAGAACAAAGTGCCGTTCGGAAATTAGCTCGAAGAGTTGTGAATTCGAGGAGAAGGCGGGATCAAGACCGGAATTGCGTCAGCCGGTGAGTTTCTCCGAAGTTTGTGTAAACTGATCGCTCTGCCTGGCCGCGTTTAGGTAACGCCGGCTGGAACAGGTAAACTGTTTGTTGCACTTACAATGAGTTGCATTAAAATCGATGTTGCGTTTTTAGGATAACGTTTATTGAGATATAGTTACAAAATTATTTAAATCTATATAAAAAAAGATTTCTCTTTTTGTTATTTCAACGTGTGTAAGTTCATTAAATATGAATTGTACACGCACTTGTAGTGGCCAATGCGGATTGGTTAATTTCACATACACCTTTCAATTTCTTCGCACGTTGCTTCACTATGTTTTCTTTCATCGTATTCGATAAACACATTGGTACATGTCAGGATCAAACCCAGAACTCCACCATGTTACGATTCAAGACCAGTACCGAGACAATAGTGCTATCGATGCTCGTGTCTCTATCTCACTTTTCTTCTTTCTCATCATGTCATCGTTTATGCGAGATGATTAAAATAATTTATATCATTAAACATAATAATAAAGCATCCACGCGACAAATCTTCCATCCTCACCATCTCAATACTTCCACCAATAGTCCACCATTGTGCGTTTCTCTAGAAATTTTCTGCCTCGCACAGCTAAACTGTGGAATGAATTGTCGCCTGCAGTGTTTCCGAACCGTTACGATATCCAAACTTTCAAGAAAAGAGCGTACTCCCATTTAAAAGGCCGGCAACACGCTTGTGACTCCTCTGGTGTTGCGGGCGTTCATGGGCGGCGGTAATTGCTTACCATCAGGTGATCCGTCTGCTCGTTTGCCCCCTATCACATAAAAAAAAAGCATTGATATTAATATCATTGAAGATCTTGTAGATAATATCGACGATGACAAAAATACATAATGCCTCACGAAAGTGGCACGTGCGACGTACCACAATTTCGGGGCGCGGTGTCGATACGCTACGCGATATATCGGCAAGTTTGGAACATGCAATAGGGATTACCCTCCTTATGTCTTGACGCCGGACATCTGCCGCGAGCCAGATGTTTTTATACGTTTCCAGTGATAGCCCAGCTTAAGATTGCAAATTGACAGATCCCGTTTGATATTTCTATCGGCGAGTGGTTTTCGTCTCTCAGCTCACGATATATCGCGATGATATTTCGTCTGGAACGCAGCACTGGAGAATGTCCGATTGTGCGAAGTATTTGTTATTTATAGATGACGTCGAAATTGAAAATAATTTATGTAAAAGAAACAAAGCACAAAGTATCTATGCGTAGCATTTTTACATAAACACGCTATTTTTGTAAGTTGAATCGGTGAGATTCCGTGTGATTTGAAATAGACTTACGCACATTAAGAATTTTAATTGTAGCGGCGATCGTGATGATAATTTTGAATTTTAATTTAAAAAGTCTAGATCTCGCTTGTGAACATTGGTTTAATATTAAGGTCGGGAATAATTTAATGGCGTATAAATTCAAACATTGGAGACGTTAGCGGGTATTGGCGACATTTTACGACATTTGTGTAATTCAGTCCTGTGATATACTATTTGGTCGGAATTTGATGAAACTAGAGCGACGAAATGTGATTGAAATGGTATTTAATAGCTTATTGAGTAAATAAATAACAATACCAAAGACCTTTCAAAGTTTCATATTCACTATATCGCGATATAATTTAAATCAACTTGAGCTGCGTCCAATCATTATAATAACATTGCAATAATTAGATTTAAATAAAGTATTAATTTACAGTCTATATATCTGCATACTGTTAAATCGTCATATTTCATAAAACTATTTGGGATAAGTTTAAAACATAACACATAAATAATAAGACATAATAACTGCATATATACAATAATAAGATATAAAAAAATTATGGCATTGAAGTACCTTTAAATTCTGTAGAATCTTCAAGAAATTCGCTGCAGTTTAAATTCTGCATGCGACATTAGTTGCTGTGGCTGGCGGCGCGGGCGGTGGTGGGCCGATGTGAAAATAGGCCGCATTTGGCACACAATTTACGTGCAGTACGGGAGTACTCTTTAATCAAGATTCGACATTAAAGTCAAGTATCTACGGTTGATCTTAATTTTTATTTTTATTTTTGCTATAAGCTTATTAGTATGTTAATACTGTTTATCTACTTTGGTTTGATTTGATCCTCGATATGCCCAGTGGGAAATTAATCTTTATTCCTTTCTTGTGTATGACTCTCACCTACTGAAAAAAAATATTAATAAAATATTAAGTGTGTATCGTTAATTGAAGTTATACTTTTAATATTCGTTCAATACATTGTAAGAGTTGGATAGTCTTGCAATTAATTAATAGGTCAATTCGGAATCAACTAAAATAATAAATAAAATATTATCAATAATAGATTTAACCTATTATTGATTCTAAAAATATCCTAATCAGTCGATAGACATATTGAATTAGATGCAATTCCAAATAACTAAGTATTTGGAATATTATCATGATAGGGAATAGTATCAAAATATATTGTTCTATAAGTGAAATTATTTCTCTATTACGAGACGAGACATAATTAAAGGTCACGACATTATCGGATACTTTATTTAACGTCGTCAAATCACAATTCTTAGTGGACCGATAAGTTAATTTAACACTTTGACTGGCCTAAAAGATAATTTGTCTCGGGAACAAACGATCATATTAGCATTTTTAAAAAGTCAGCTAGTGTGCAAGAGAGCTCAATTTTGGACTGATGCCAACATTAGATGTGTTCAGGTGTGGAAAATAATTATAATTTATATGCCGATAAAAGATATCAACATTTTCCGAATATCTGTGTCATAAAAAAGGTTTTTAGAGTTGAACTTGAAATGGCTAGTTATTTTAGAAATAAAACTATTCGTCATTATTGCTAGCCATTAATACGAATAAGCGCATTTCTATGTGCATTTATAAAAATCTGCTAATGAGAGTTTTGAGGCGTTAACTGAAATAGTAGTTATCTGAAAAATAAATTGATCTTTTAAAGATTTACTTGTTTTTATTTACACTAGTCTAAGAGTACTTATTTAATATTTATCTAAATACCAAAAACAAACAGGTGGGAAACTCATATTGTTAGGCCGAACTAGTTTGGATTAAGTACGTTGATCTGCAGCAGAGTGAGCGCAGGATGCTCAGCGTCCGCACTCTGCGTGGAAACTAGTTTGACTACCCGTTTGTAATTTTATATTGATAATTTATTATTTTTTGTTTTCTTTCTTCTTCCTACTAAATATTATATTATTTACTACTAGCGACCCGCTTGCGACTTCACCGCGGTAAAAATGATCTTTTTTAAAGTAGGTATTCTTCACAGTGTCTCCAACCGGATTGTTGTAGTATAAAGATTTATATCAAATTTCATTAACATCCAAATAGCTGTTTTCATCAGATTTTCCCACTTACACACTTACACTAAAATTTATTTTATAAGTAGTAAAAATATCCCTCTTTCTCTGGATCTCAATTATCCATATATCAACTTTAACCAAAATCGGTTTAGTAGTTTGTGAGTATTCAAACATACATTCATGTGTAATTAACGTAACGTACGACATACGTATTTTTTTAAAAATTGACTATTTTTGTTGACGAGTTTGCTAACACATTTTATCGAAAATATCCATTATTTTATCGTTAGTTCGAAAAGAATTTAGGTACGTTCTATGTACATTACAGATAAAATAATATTTTTATTATTTGACCTTTTATTATATTCTTTTATGATCTTGTATTGACACTAGCCAATACAAAAATTTTAAAAATATATATCGATATATTTTGGTGTTTTGTATAATATTTTATCTAATATTAATAACATTAATAACCACAACATGTACACTAACATTATGTTCAAAGGTGGAGTTATTGCTCGAGATTTTTCTATTGGTCAATCTTCCGCTGATGCAGTAAATATAACATTAATATCATCATTACAGTTCATATCGGTCTCCAGTGAGGGGCACAAACCACATGCTGCATCAACTACTCTATTGAAAAATCCTTGTGCGGATTGGTCGACTTCATATGCAACTTTGGTTTTTTTTTTGCAAAGAGCAAATTCATTTGAAATTGGTACATTCAAGTGTCAGATAAATGTACATATGAAATCCCAAAAACAAAAATTAATTTTCTTTTGCATTGTCAGGAAGACTTTTAAATGGTAGTATTTAAGAATCACAAGAAATGGACTAATACATATTGATATTTACAAGCTAATAATACAAGTAATTACAAAGTTTCGTAGTGATAGTATTTATTTGAAATTTAACTTATCGAAGAATTTTTAAGTACCACAAGCAAACGGTCCAGAGAATGATGTATTGTAATAGATAAGAAGGACAAGACGAATATGATGGAATTACTAGGATGTTGATTTGTATCACTAATATAGATTTTAGAGTCTTTACGTACATGCAAGAATCTATTATTAGCTTCACAACTCACATAATTGACAATATCATAAAATATCATATTCACCAATTATATTTATCAACTATTATATTTTATTTTAGTGATGATATGAAAGCGCTCAGTTCCCAGGGACATTTTAAATTGTGCGCTTAAAATAACATGTGTTGTTTTGAAAAAGGATTAGTTATAATGTGTCATCGCATATCCCATTATTTGAAAATAGCGGTCTAGTGTTTTTTATTGCCACGCACTCGGAAATTGTAGTAGGTGTAACAAATGAAAGAACACGAAATGTATTCAAATAGTGATGAAATTTTAATTCTAATAAATTTACTCGATTAGCACGCATAGTATGTTTGTGTAAACTTATAGGACAAACATATGGTTGTTTAATGGAATCGTTTATTAAAGTCAAAAATTGAGACAAATTCGACTTGCAAATATCACGTGTGCAGTTCTAAATTTACTGTCAGCGGTTTTGTGTTAAGCGGTTAGTCCATAATTGTTCATGTGCGCATTTGAAAGCGGTCTCGCGTAAACAATGAAATCATTGATTACTGCTAACATTTCAAACAGAAAATAGGTAGTGCACTGTCTCGAGAACTGTCAATTATGGGGGATCCGTTGGCTGTAAATAGTGCACACGAGCGCTATTTGTTATTAACCGACTTCAAAAAAGAAAGAGGTTGTCAATTTGCCTGTATGATTTTTGTATTTAAATTATCAATTGTTTTTAATAATATTTTTAGTACGGTGACTAAAAATGACTTAAAGAAAAACTGATATCGAATCTTTTTGGGGTCGGAGTCAGACTGTCTGTTACTACTGCAGCCATCCACAAAGGCAGGATTAACTTGTCCTTTTTTCTTCCACTGATACTAAATATAACTTTATAAAAATTAAATAGATATTTAAGGATCAATAATTTTGTTTGTGTGCAATAAAGTATTTTATTTGTTCATCTATTTTTCCTGATTGTACTCTTAAGAATTTATCTTTGAAGTATTGACCATTTTCTTTTCCATTAATAATGATGATGATGATATTTAAAATAATTATTAACTATTTAGTACTACTCAAAAAGTGTTTCTCTTTAAAGGTTATATTGTATCTTTAAAAAGAATCGAGCATTGAGCATAAATGTTGTCTATAACATATCACAAATAACAAAGATTAATGCATTAAGAATATTATAATGAAATGCGTTACTGTACTGTATATATCTTTTGCACGTTAGTAAATAAGTAAACATCAAAATATATAAGAGCAAATGATAGCATAGGTAGAAACGCGTAGCATGTAGATGATCTATAAAGTCCGCATTAAACTTACCTCGGATTTAATTCAAGAACAAAACTTGGTGACTGTTAAAACCAGTCGAGTGAATCCGCGTGACAGCGGCCATAAAAAGTTATGATAAAACTTAAACAAGATGAAATTTTCCGCGTAATACCCTATGGTCGGCTGTTTCGGCCCCGGTGCTAGATTTTTTGATAGCTTTAATCGTTCCATGAATCCTTACTTTAAAATTTCTTGCCGTCTCAAGTTTTTGTCCGAAAACATTAAGTGCCTCTCGTAAAAGTAACATGAAGAAGAAATTAGTTCCGAATGGTGTAAAACTCTTTTATGAAAGTTTTCTACCAGGATATGGTAGTTAATAATAGCTATAATGAATTTGATCATTAAATTATAAGACAATTTTTTAATATCTCTGTCGAGTTAGCGGTACCTAGCAGTTGAAATGATAAAAAAAAATCGTTGCAAAGTGAAATTAACGCGAAACTTGTTCGACCACTTAGGTAAGTGGAAATAAGGAGGGAGTTTTTTTATAACTTATGAAAGAAATATTTATATAATCGATTGCCTGTAAATCTAGGTATATTGCGTAAATCTTACATTTTCGTATGTTACTTAATACCAAAATGAAGGAAGTTTGAAAGCTAGTCTCCTAATTCAAACTTTATCTCACTACAATAAACCGTAAATAGGTAAAATCTTGACTCTAGTGTCCCATAAAACCCTGTTTATCCAAACAGTCGTGAACTGAGTCTAGCACTCTAGCTAGACGTAACTATAAATCTTTGTAGTGCAGACTTTCGCGATTGCGAGTGCGATTCTCTCCTATGTATGAAACCAAGAGTCTTTCACTCGCGCGTTGGCTTTCCTCGGTCTGTTTGTAAACAGGCTGCAGTGTTAGTGCCGGTATGTCGATGTTTCTCAACGCAAACAATGTTAATACTATTTCTACTTTTTGCACCGCCCGACTCACATCATTCTATTGTACGTTTGTTTGTCATCAAATTGCATTAGCTTAGTATATTGCGTTTTATTGTTTATTAAAACTAAATAATAGTTTCTACTTGGATTATTCACATTCAATAGTAATAGTTTTATTAATTGTTACTCTAACTTAAAACCTTATACAGCGGAACAATAACCGAAAAAAATATTATTTTGCTATTGTAAAAAAAGCATGTTGTATTTTTTTCATACTATTAACCATTAATTAAATCCATAAATGGATCCAATAAATCCAATAAATGGATCCAATAAATGGATGTCATTCAGTTACCAAAATAAACAAATGTATCAATTTATTCTGAAAACATCTAAACACGCTGAAACAAGTCTCTTTCATTAAACCTGACAATGATTTATATCTTAAATTTATTCATTTATTCCGAAGTGCACTGATAAAACTATTGCGGTGGTTCGGGAACAAAACCAGTTTGACTAGCAAAATGAAAGTTGTCAATATCATCAACACAGTGATGTCAGTCACTCTTGTCTCTGGGCAACCGTAACGCTTCCCACGGCCTACAGACTATTCTGTACGCTCATAATTAAAATTGCGTAGACGAGCTTTGTAATAAATACATTGCTGCGCGTAATGCCCGCTTCAGAATGGCGCACGCTATCGCAGCGTTGTAGATACGAGTACCTCATATAGGACACCTTACTTATGTTCTGAGAGAGTAGGTCGTCTTATAACGAGCTGTGCTGTTGAGTGCAAGGGCGAAGAGAGGGGAGGCTTTTTGAAGTATGTAGGTACAACTATTTGCCCTGCTCCCGTTGTCAGCCTAATTACCTGCGTTGTGCTTCCATGTTGATTGTGTGCACATGACTGCGCGTGTTTTGTCACATCGTTGGAATTACGCACAGATTTTTCATCCAGATAGGGAGTGTTGATGAGAGGGGTAAACACGAATGATCAGATAAATTTTTGCGTCGTCGTGATTCACATTGTCGTCAGTGGACTTTAGCATTGTTATTAAAACGGTATATTCATTGTAACATATTAAATAGAAATAGGACACAATAATTAGGATTAATTATTTTAAGAACTTTTAAGGAGGATTTAAATGAAGATTGGTTATATATAATAATTAAAATTAAACAAAATTTTAATTTGGAATCTGTCATTCTTTATGAATTTCAATCGGTTGTCAAATAGTTTTTGTTATATTAAAATAGAGTGGGGTGTTAAATAGGACCGAATCGCTGTAATTGCATTACATGCAAAGTAGGTATGTTGGAGTCAAATATATTTTGAAACTTTTCATTCGCTATTACGGTTAAACGAATGTGACAATAAAAACTGGTCGTTAACGCAGTGTTCGTACGAAAAAGACCATCAAATCAGTAATAGAAAGAATTCAAAGATATCCTGTCAGAGCAAAAGATTTTATTTCGTGGTATAATGATAGCACCTATAATTATACCGCGTCTTTAGAAAGATGACTTAGAACTTGCAGCTTTTAAGAGATAACTAATAATTAAAAAAATAATAGGACTTAGAGAAAATAATAGAAATTAGGATTAGGAAATAATAGGATACTTAGGCGGTACGCAAAGCGCGGTGACAAAAATATTTTGCTTACTGGTGATTTTTTTTTCTGTCGCACAATAATTTTACAAACAGAACGACTGTTCTTTTGCTCAAAGATCCAAAGAAATGTCAAGCAGCAGAGTATAGTTTTGAAGATGTGACTGAACTTAATTTTTGTGAAGAATATATCAAAACATCGGCAAAAGTTTATCAAGACACCATTCTTGAGAAGGTGGTTAAGCCCCTTAACTACACCATGTCCCAAGAATGGTCCTTTCAGTAAGAGTCAGCACCGCGAACTTCCGAACAGCTATCACAGCTGAAGACTGGACGTCATCTGGTCGCGATCTTTATTGGTCAGATTGTGATTTATGGACACTTTTAGAGGATATTACTTCGTCTAAACGTCGTAATAATTGGGCAAAAATGTTTACAAGAAAACAATATTTATTGCAAGACTATGTTAATTTATTAGTAATGTTGATTTATTACGCTTTTAATAGTAAAAAACAGGAAATCTACTCGCAAAGAAAAAAAATTATATATATATTCAGTATTACCAAAAATGTACCACATAACTCACTGCAGGTAGTGCACACATTGCACTGGCATGTTATACATTAAACTTAGGGAGATTAATTACTTATGTAGGTATGAGTGTGACATTGAATAGTGCTCTAGAAAATGTGCTCTGTCAAAGGTTAAATTAATTAATTAAGGAAAAAATTAATTAATATTCTTTTCAATAATATTTTTTACGACATGAACAGCAGATGTATTGCTACTAAGAGAATGGTGCAGAAACTATAACTGACGGATAATTATTTAATGTGCATTAAACGAGTGAAACTGATAATAAATAAATAAATATAATAATAAATATTGTTACACTTACACCAATTAGCCTAGCCCAAACTAAGCTCTGTAAGCTTGTGCAATGGGATCTAGGGTAACGGATAGACATACATATATTATACATATATAAATAATTTTTTTGAAATATATATCAACAACCATGACTAAGGTACAAATGCTCGCATTCATCACACAAACATCTGCCCCCACCGGGATTCGAACCCAGGACCTCAGAGATGGCGACACCTTGAAACCGGTGTATTATCCACTCGACTATGGAGGTCGTCAATAATAACATTACATATAGTAGAAGTAACCAGATTTTTGAAATAACTGCTGCTATTTATGATATGTTACATATTATGTACGTAACTATACGTAAATACTAACTAGCTCATCTCACGACACTGATAAATTAACCCCTTCAATAGTTGTTATGAAACAGACATAACATTTTAAGCACTTTTGAAAGGGTGTAATAAAGATTCTAAAATTGTACGAAGGGGAAAGTTTCAAACGCAAACAAAGTTGCAGACGAAAATAAATGAAATTAAAATCAATATAATAATAAAAAGTTGCATAATGCGTGTAACATAATGAATATTGTATTTTTAGGAAACTTTGTATTTTGATAGTTCAGTTACCTGAAAATTTATGAATTACGTAGAAAACACATAGATATAATGACCGCTGTCTCTAAAAGACAGTGGCTTAAAAAATTTCAACTCTTGTCAAATATTTTGTCTACTATATAAGTGCTCCACATTCATTTAATTCATTGAAGTTTCCACTAACCGCGGTAAAAGTTGTACCATTGTGCTAAAAATAATTAATTCTCGTGGCACGCAAATAAAAGTATGAACCAGTATTGTTTCCGGACCAAGGGGGCAGGGCGCAATCTTTGTGAAGATTTTAACTGGAAAGCGGCTAGAGTGAGCGTTGCGAAATAAGTAAAACAAGTGGGCTCTATGTTCGTCTCGGTATGTTGACTGTTCTTATCTGTGGACCTATTCTCTGTGACATCAGTTAATGTAGGCTGTATGATTCGTTATACAATAGTGCGACACTAGGTACATACGTTTTTACGTAATGTACGAAGAACTATGTGTTTGAATGTGGCAATTGTGGCCATTACGAGTGTAGAGAATAATCCCCCTAAAGCAGAGTTGCGGTGCAACGACCGTAGCTGCTGCAGGGAACACAGCTGAGTCAGAGTAGCACACGTAACACACAGTAACTTAAGTCTGTAATATTTGACTAAAGATTTAAGGACTAGTATTATTTTGAACTTTGTGTGCCCACACCTGTGGAACAGAGCAAAGAAGTGATCTAAAAAATAATCGAGCAATTTCCTCTTAATGTTAATCTTAAAACATTTATACTTATTTATTTTTTGATCACGCCTATTATACTTGAAGAGTCACACAGGAGGTATAAATGCGATACAATTCCTTATTCGACTGTTACTTATTCTAAATTAATATTTATCTTAACTATCAGCATTGCAAAATGTATCTAAACTTGTTTCATGAAAAACACTGATTACTGATTATTTCATTTCCTGCATTCATAAATTATGTTGCTATGAATTTCTGGAATAGAACAACTAAAATAGAAGATAATTTTATGTAAAATTTTAATTTTTTTATGAAAACGTTGAATTTAAAAATCGTTTTAAATACATCAGAATTAAAAAAAAATGATATCAAAATAAGTTAATTTCATAAAACAATTAGAAATTATTGGATTCTTGGTTTGAATTTTTATAAGATTTTTAGTAACTGCTGCTTATTAAAGTTATTGATGCTTATTTATTAATAATAAATCATTAGCATTTATCAATCATTAGCCATGTACAGTTGTGGTTTTTCGTTTGATTAACTATACTTATCCCCATTTTTGTCTCGTTCATTTATGACCACCTGGATGTAAAGTCGGCAACGCAACCTTACGAATGACATATAACATCTGTCTTAAGGTGAATATATACATAAATATTGTTCAACTTACCAGGTGGTTCTTTTGTTTTTGGCGGGCAATTAAAATTCGAGCAATTAAAAGAAAACACGTGCCCCTTTCTTTTCATAGATGTCATAAAAACCGACTAAGGATTTTATTACAATCATATCTTATTTCACTTCAACTGTTTGTTACAACTTCACCTAACCTATTGAAGAGAACAAGCGTTATTGTATGTAAGTTGTGCATAGAATTGCAAACAATAAATCTATTTTCTTTGAGTTTGAGGCGAAAGTTTGACTCAAACGAAAGAATTTGAATTAAGTATTTCAACATTATTGTGTAAGTAAACATTCATTTTGTGAGATTATTAACGCTTCTCGAGGAGCATAGCTTATCATTATCGCAGATAACGAGCAAGAAATTAATGTTCAAATAAATACAGCACTATGTGCTGGAAAATTAAACTGCACTAGCTCGCTAATTAGAGCTGTTATTAAACGTTAAATGAAATTAATGTTACTGGACTTTCTAGTTTCGTAATTTTGGCTATTATGAATACAATCATTAGCCAGTTAACTATTATAATTGCTTATTACGAACTTGAGCTTTTATAGCAGCCTAGTCTTTTGTTTTGGTAAACGATAGAAATAAATGACTATAACTGTGTATTATTTTTCTTGGCATTGTGTATGTTTGAAACAAAACAGTATTTTTTTACTATCAATTGGTTTTGCCTTATATTTTCTCTTTTGTCTCATTCAAGTGAATGTGTGTCTGTGCGTTTGAAAAAGCAATGGGTATCTTATCTATTAATTAATGCCAATAACTCGTTCAAATCGCTTCGCGATTCAAACTAAACATTGTGTAACCTATTAGTGTTAAAAATGTGATAAGTCTCTGGCGCGCATACAAAAGGTAAATGTAACAATACCAACAAAGATTTTAGAAAGTGCTCCAATGATTGATGTGCTTGTCTTTTTCGTTGCGCGACGTTCAAACTAGTTTCGCTGTTCGTTTTGCCCGCTCTGGGCCGTGGGACGTGACGATTATCGACGGCATCTCTAGGGAGCCTATCTTTGAATCACTCGACTGAAACTCGTCATATAAGCGAAAAGCTCATCTTCATTGTCTTCATCCAGTCTTGTTATTAGGTGATTATTTATTACATTGACATTTTGTACAGAGATTTTATAAATAATTTTAATCATGGAAGCGCTCTTTGTGGAATGTATGAATACATGTAATGAAATCATTTAAATGATTTTACAAATTTAAACAAAGAAAGTAAAATTTTTTAACGAAAAGTTGTCGTTTTCTTTTGGATTTGTTCTTAATTTAATTATAGACAATTTGTATTTTTATAGTAAAGAAACCTTACACGACTTTGCCAATATGTTTATAAATTTTATTTATAAAATAACTGCCATAAGTTTATATTATAAAAATATATTTTGAAATAAACATCAATTAAATAGGTGTATGGGACATGTTTTCAATCAGAGTTCATTGCCAGAGTTGGTCCTAAATTAATAAAAAGAAAACTATATTAAATAATCGCATTACATAGAGAACATAGATAAACCTTAAAACAACTATAAGAACTAAATACCCTCTAGATACTATATGGCGTATTTACGTTGTATAATACTTTAGTGTGTTGCCAGGGTATGAACTTAGGTGGGCACGGAGAGCATACAAAAAACTTTTAAGGCTCTCCGTTTCACCACCGCGAAACAGTGTCTTCCTCTTCTTCATTTATAACTTTTATATGACACAACGTTTATATGGATATAATATTACGGAACATTTGTGTCTACACAACAACCAGGAAATTAGAAAATCTGTGAAAATCGCTCGAGCTATAAAAACTACTACTAAATATTTTTCATAGTCATAGGAAATCAATAAAAACGAGTGCTCTACACGAAACGATTAGATCAAAAATAGGTCCCAGCTTGACTTATATACAGGTGAAAATTAGAGCTTATTCCAATGTTAATAAGATCGACATTAAAATTTAAAATTAATCGAAGCTGTCTGGAATAGCAGTAATTCTGAAATTTGTTCTGACTTACTCTTGAGTTGTTTAGAGTCATTACCCTATCAAGTCGGAACTACCCGTGTCAACAAAGTTATATAAAAGCTACAGTGTTATTGATAAATAAATTTTGTAAATATTTTTTAAATTCTATATAACTATAATTTCCTTGTCCATATAATTGTTTTTCTAAGTCGTAAGTAATTGTATGAGGAATTAAAAAATTACAGTATTGACCAAACAGGTATAACGGAATGGTACCAAAAAACTGGCTATAACTCGCAGCGCAGAGATATTTCAAAGGAAACTTGTAGTATCAAACGTCATAACAGATATTTCGTAGCTGTAGAAGCGAATAATGTAGTTATAATGATCAACTATTATGTGTATTTCTACTATACATTACCTCTGTTTTACCTATTTAAAACTATTATTTTATACTATAATATATTAACATATTTATAATCAATGCATATTAAAAAATGGCCTAAAGGCATTAAATAGTACCTTGAGAGTTATTACTCTGAAGGTACTCTTTCATTTTTGCAGTTTTAATTTTTTATGTTTATTAAGCATAAAAAAATAAAACTGCAAAAATAAAATTATTTCGTTTCGCATAAAAACAAATGTTACCGGAGGCATTAAGAAAACTCTCATCTTTTATTACGGAACTGTTTAAAAATATATAAATGTTCTAAAGAGAGCCCATAATTTGTAATTCGTTTTATGGAAAATTGTTTTTAATCAACAGCAGCGTGGTCATGTGGAACGACCATTCGTTTTGCAACACTTTCACCAAAAATTCGTCATGCTTCAAATCATTTTAGTGTACATGTACGCTGAAATTTGAGACCAAACGAAATTGCTCCGCGTCTAGAGCGATATGTGAGGAACTGTATCAGGGAACAATTTCTGGGACAACACGAGACTGAGGGGAAGTTTCCAAGGTTTTGTTAATGTCAAATACTATTTTCACTTATATAAGCATACATATATATAAATGCTATGTGAACGTTTGGAGTAGTATATATAGTCAGGAAGAATATTTAAGGAAGCTTAAATTTTTATTTTTACATCTGTTTCTACTACCTCTGCATTACCTGAACATAGACTGGTTGATAATGTTCCAGACATTGAGACAGTAGTTGACTTTAGACTTTAATTAATGAGTGTTCCTTTGTTCTGTGCTATTTTTAGTGCGAAGTCATTTAACCTAATAAATTAAATCAATTTGACAATATATCTGACAGTAAAATGTAATTTCATGGAAAACTGCCATATCAGCTACGAGAGGAAATAATATTTTCATTTCAAGAAACATAAATAATAACAACGCTTCTCTCATGTTTTATTTTAAATAGTTGATGTACAGAATGATTTAATACGTTATCTTGTCAGTGCCTAACTTGTTAATAAAATTAAGTTTTTTTTTATTGCTAAAGTTGACAAACAAGCAGGCTGCCCACCTGATGGTAAGTGGTAACAGTCGCCTATAGTACATGTGGTTCCCACGAGATTCGCAGCAAATCTGCAAACCTCATAAGAACCACAGTGTACGTTGCCAACTTGTGACATAAGATGTAAAGTCACAGTACCCAGTAATTTCACTGCCTATCTTACCCTTCACGCCGGAACACAGCAAAGCGAACCCTGCTGTTTGGCGGCGGAAATAGGTAAGACGGAGGTACCCATGCAGACGACCCTGGTACAGAGTCTACCTCCTAGATTCCTAATTATGTAACAATTATGTACATTTAAAAATTTATGACTGACTCAATGTTTAGGTGTGTAATAATAATCATATATGTTATAATTGTTATTATAACATATATATGTTATAATGTAATTATATTATTATTAGGTAGTTATATATGTTTTGCGATTATTAATTTCACTTTTACTTCATATTCATATTATGTAAAGACCATCTATAAAGAAAGACTCCTTGTCTTTGAATTGTTGTACGTCAGCGATCTCTTCTTTAGTTGTTCGCAATACGCCTTGTCTTACAGCAGTAGCTAGTAAGTTCTCTTGCAATTACCGAGGTAACTCATATCTGGTCACGAAAATCTTATAACGGTATGTAATATGTATATTTAGCAACAGTTACCATACGAGTGCCCTGTGTGCACGTATGCCTACAAATCGAGCGCGGACGTTAATCTACTTAAGCCACGTATTTTTGTTTTGTCTCTATATACGTATCTGTTTTAATCCCACGTTCAACAAATTAAATAGTGGTGACTTGGTGTAATTTTAAATTTAACAGAAAAGCCTTGATCTATGCAAGGGGATTTCACACCAGGATAGCCTACTTAAATACCTCTGTTTTACCTTTTTCTGCAGCAATGCTTGTATTACAATGTTTCCAGTTCAAAGTAAAAGATATAACAATGCAATGACTGGGCACCGTGATTTACATCGTAAGCCACAACTTGCAGATTTTTGTCGAATCTCAGTAGAATTACATGTACTAAAGGCGTGTAGATATGTACATAAAACTAAATCATCTTATTTATATAACTCGATCAAATCAAGTTATTAGTAGATATATAAGCATTAGAAAGAGCTAGGAAAGAAAACTGCTTACTTTCATAAGTTTTAGATTTCCGCCATCTTCAGCTAGTGACAGCTCACATCTATTCATTGTGTGTTAGACGTTATGAATAGTTCACTGGAGTCGGCTAGTATCTGTATAAAATGTTAAACAAATAATATAAATAAACACATTGGCACATGGCAGGATCACTCCTCCAAAATTACTTCGAAATATTCGAAAACCAGCGCCGAGACCACAATGCCGCCGATTTTGTCTCTCTTTTATATATACATTTGTTAAATTGTGCTTTTATGTAATCAGCTTGGGATAAAATAACCTATAACCAGCTGAGAGGCTATAAACATCATTTAATGTCATTCAATATTGCTCATAAGTCGTTGGGAGTTCGCTTCCATGGATTGTGGGAGATCGATGGCTGTTATCTCTACCAAAGCAGTGCAGTCAGGATTACTTGGCTGCGCGGCGTTCGCTGGATGAACTTTGTGTCACTGACTGCAGTGTTCAATCACTGTCATCTCACTAATACCGGAATACCGGAGCTTAAACTGTGCTTTACGTATTGTTTGCGTGATGTGTAAGTGTGGAATTAGTGCGGAGAACTAGTGAATTCATTACTAACAGTAATGAATTCACTAGTTCTCCGCATATATGTTTAATAAAAATTAACTCTACTGCTTTTCACAACAAAGTTTCATAAAGCGTTACTGATTTAACTTTTCAAAGTTACATATGTTACAAATACTCTATTAAAAATGCTATGATATGAATGATTACTTTAATGATAACAATTTTTGAACAAACTTTATCTAACATTGTAATGGAAGATGCAAACCTTTTGTTATGAAGCCATCTTCCAATTGTCGGTTTTACTAATTCGATTTAGAATGAAACAACCTCACAGCGAAGATATACTCGTATATTATGTTACTAGACTATCAACAAGAATATCAACTAGCAATAATTATTAATGACGATGTTCCTTGGTCAACAAGATAACCCGATTTACCCAACAGTAATTATTTTTCTTTGGGGTTACGCACAGTGCGCCAGTGCGACAATTCGCAGAGCATAGTTTAAGTAAGAAAATTCACTAGAATCGGAGGGAACCATTTTATAAAAAATGTCGAAATAGCATAAACAATCTCTTTTTCAAATTTTT
Organism: Scirpophaga incertulas; assembly: GCA_036419045.1. Taxonomy (NCBI): domain Eukaryota; kingdom Metazoa; phylum Arthropoda; class Insecta; order Lepidoptera; family Crambidae; genus Scirpophaga; species Scirpophaga incertulas. Next base: position 10,730,546 of record CM071631.1, read on the forward strand.
TCGTTATTTCTAGTCTTTACTCTTCCATTAAAAAAAATCAAAATGTATACGAACGAATCAAGGCTTGTACATACATACTAACACAACCTACGTTAAAACTAAGTATAATTATATAGTTTAATATATAAAATAAATATATCTATAGTCAAGTAAAATATATCTATAGTCTTATAAAATAATATAGTCCTATAAAAAGCAGTATTACAAAAAAAAGATTTCACTTTTTACTATAGTTTGTTCACCTGTTTATTTTTTGTTAGTAAATTACACAACACAGAAACATACGTAATATACGAATATACTAGTTTAATAACTGACAGCTGTGCTCTCACAAAATAACGACAATTAACATCCCGTGAATAGTTCACATTAACGTAGATATACAATTGCGCTAATTTGCCGTTGATCCTTGAAAGGGTGACTGCTCAGATTCGGAACATTTTTGGGTCTGAAGTATTTAGAGTCTGCGGCGTTGTCTCTGCGTTGGCGCTGTGAGCTCCTAACGACGTGACTAGCCGTTTCATTGTTCCATCATTGATAATGACAGACGACTTTTCCCGCGGTATCTTTTATTCGATGTTGACAGTGACGCGAAAATGTAATCAGCGGTGTATGGCCGTGCCATTACCAAAATAAACAATGAGCAGCTTATTGAGATAACAAGGGGCGCGAGAATTAATTTATCCTGGAATCTATGACGCCGCTTGCGTTTTATTGGTGTCTAATGAAAACGGCAGTTGATTGAGCGTGAGGCTAACGGAAATAATTATTGATCAGTGAGACGCGGGCATAATTAAAACGATTTTATTCCGCTTTGCCAGTGTCATGGCTGTCAATAATCTGGTCCACTGTTAATGCGTGAAGCGTCAGCTTATAATTTTTATATTTTGAATATAAAATTGTTCAGTTTTTCCTATACTTTTTTATTCCTCATTAATTTATTTTTGATTTGCCGTTTTAATGAATATTTATTAAATGAGTCCGAAGTTTCCTAACCCTGTGTCTACCATGAGCTCCTTACAACAATATTTACGTAACTTACTAAAACTAGAACAGAGTATACAACCGATTTTTTAAATTAATGAAAGTACCTACAGCTATTTTAATTGATCATCAAGTCTTGTGGAGTAATAATGTTAATTGCCCATGCGTACGCACAGTATAGACCTGCGAAGAAACGGTCCGTAGCGCGGGCGTTATTCTGTTCACGCATCGGGGAACAGCCAACAACGCCGGTGATACCTTACCACGTCAGACATTATATGTTAATTAGTAGTCTCTATTTTCTTCGTAATAGTAACGCTTTTCGTAGTGCATATGTAAAGTTTGCTGTGTTACTGCACATGCCAGGAAGTCTGCAAGCATGCCTTGTGTGCTTTACCAAAATTCGTTATAAATGGTATTGTTGCTCTGTGATTTTTAAATTTGATAAGCTAACTGACAGTACACAACACAGGTGGGAATTATTCAGTGACAGTTGGTCACTAATCGCAACTATGAGTTTAGTTCATGTATTTAAAAGTCGATGTATACTATATCTTACTTATAGCTTTTCGCCTGCGGCTTCACCCGTGTTTTATCAGTTTCCCATAGGAACGAGACACTTTCCTGCGGAAAAAATCCAATATTTTCAATAATTATAAGATTATAAAAAATCCTTGTGTTTTTGTGAGAATGAGTAACAAACAACCATTCACGCAGCCTCACAAAGTTAACCTCATAAAGGTAGTCAAATAGCAACTACTATATGGCACTGTTACTAGTAGGTAATTTTTGCAGTGACCTCTTATAAAACTTCTAGTAATTTTTGTTCAATTCCCATTAAATAATAACAGAATAAGTTATCCGATAATTTTACAATAATATATTAAAAGATAATTTCTGGCTGTTTATTTCATAATTTTTTAGTTTAACAATAATTTATTGACATAAACAGGATAATGCGAAATAGTCGAAAATGAGGTATAAGTTTCCGAAGGAGGCTATAGAGCCTATATGTCCTACTTATTTTTCTTGTAAATCAATACTAAGAGATGTGATCACTAGTAAATTACGGGGTACCATGATTTTACATTTTAGGGGGTGGGCAATGTACACTGCGGTTTTTATGGAGGTTGCAAAATGACTACGAACCAGAACCACATATACTCCTTGGGGAGACATTTGACAAGCAGGCTATTGGTTACAACGTCTGTAACCACTTACTATCAGGTGGTAAGACTGTTTGTCAATATCTCGCTACAAAAAAAAACATTAAAGGATACCTTTGCATCTAAAACCAGTTGCCTTAATTTTTCAGCACTAATTACAATTTCATTAATCAAAAGTGTCCTGAAAGCAGGTGAAATGTCGCGGAGGGGAATAGAGAGATTAGTCTAAGAAGTAACGGAGCTTCGCAGTGACAAAAACAGCTCCAATTAACTTTTTCTCTTCGAGCTAAGACACAAGTATTTCCAATCGCTCCGAGCATTCCAACCGAGAGAACGTCTTTAGTCGTACGATTTGCTCTCGATAGGATAGAGATCGATTCGCTTCGCTCGTTTTATTCTGATTTAAATTGTATCGATGCTAGCGGCGATTACGGCTTCCGGCTCTGAAGCTGGCGAGGTTGTGAAAAATTTCAAATTATTCGAGCAAAGAATCGATTTTGAAATCCGTAACTACTTTGTATTTATTGATTTGATGTAATTGAATATTTCATTCGCGTATGTGAAATGGTAAATATTTTAAAATTATTTAGACCTCGATAATAAAACAAAAATAATTATTTCGAAACGCGGTCTCGTTTTGTAGAATCAGTCATCACTTTACATAAATAAAAAGCATTAGTTTTCAATGATTCTTACGTCAAGTAATATCTATTACAATTAAGCATATTTTCTTTTGCACGAATATGCAAATGCTTCAACCAGAGTAAGGTAAACGATGAGCGGCATTTTTCGTTTTTCAGTAAACATTCTTTTGACTAACCTTGATTGCAAGCTTAATCAATGTTTGTGCAATTGCGCGACATAAAAAAGCTTTTCATTTCATATATATTTGTCTTTCGTTCTGATATCGATAAATGAATGGCTCCATTTTTGTTGCGTTTGATGGCTTGTCATTCCATCTCGTGTCAATTGACGGGTCAGAACACGCAATTCGTTTTTGCAAGCGACAAACGAATTTACAACCATGTTTTTGCATTTAAATTTTTGTTGGTGTTCCGAATAGTACTGCCATGTTGTGTGCGAGGATTTTCTGAAGTGCTATATTGTAATACCTATATTGATTCCTAAATGCAACACTCGTTTTAAAACAGTATAATTACTATCCCTACTGCTAAGTTCTGGGAAAATATCACTATCCTTTAGAAGAGACAACTCAGACTTCCTGAAACTGCTAAAAAAAATAAACAACCAGTCTCTCAACACGACAGTTGACTAGAAACTTGTCTGTTAGTAATTAATAAACACTCACGGATAGATAAAATGTTGCATATGTACTTCTTACAGTTTCTTAATGATCAATAATACAATTGCTTTGAAAATTAATAAAGTTATATTGGTATAGGGTGTTAAGATACTTGAATTATAAGTATCAAACGTTCGCATAAAATTTAATATAAATTAGATAACTTTTTTTCGGGTTGGGCTGGGTTTGATCCCATTTATTTAATATCAATTAATTATTTTTAGTTTTTAGAATTTTATAATTACATTTATCTAATGCTCTTATAGTTGTATTTAAATATAAAGTCGATAATTCACACTGGGCCAATGTGATTGACCAAGTGTTAATCATCCTAATTTAGGTTAGGATCGTGCCTCTCGATAAGATTGTATTTGAGCTATGATAATAATAGAAATAAGTAATTATTATGTATTTTATAGAAATTTACTAATATAATATAAAAAATAATTAATTTTTTTTTCTGTAATATATACTCTTTTATCTAAATGCTACAATTATGTTTTATATGTCAGTTTCGGAAGAAGTTAGAGCAATTAATAAAATCTTAACAATTCAATTACATTAAACGTACTTCCGTGCGTCATTTTATCGCCGAAACCGCGAACAATGTAGTTTACAGTACCCAACTCAGATGTTTAAAAAGAATCAACAGTTAACAACATCGTAAAAGGCCGAGCGTAAACAGCTACCGTTGAAATTTTACAGTCACTCTTGTTCCCCTTTTTTTGTTAACTTCGAGATAAAACTTCACTTGGAGTGTTCTATCGAAGTAAGAATTACCTTTGGGGCCGTGGAATTGACGGCAGCTAATTCAATTGCAGTTTAGGTTTCTGAGATTAATTTATTTGGAGAGTAAAGATATATTTTTCTTTTTTTGTAAAAACTGTATATATATCTTATAAAATACGCGGATTAATCTTCACAGACATCTTTAAATTTCTTTGTAGTGGTATGCTCTCATGATGCCTACGTGCATCAAATAAACATCTATATGACATTCCAAATCACAAAACGCATTGGAAAGTGACAGGTTCGATCCCGGATCTCCCAATTGGAAGGCCTGAGTAGCGTCGAGATCAAAGCACCACTGACGTTTCGATACGATAATGGACTAAAATATATACTAGTATGTGTTGTTTAAAATGTATATACCAAAAACCTATCTTCAATCAGAATCAAAAATCAAAGTAATAAAATTTTGACCGGGGTTGACATATGATAGAAATTTTAGAGGTTTCACGAATTTATATAAGCGTTAGAGAAAAAAATTAAAACCTTATTTATTCAACATAGGTTTTTGTAGGAACTATTGCATTACCCATATTGCGAATACCCATATACAGCGATATCACAATTTTATGTAGCCTCATCATAATTCTAATTAAATTGGTTAAAACAGGTTGTTATGTATATCAGAATTCGGTTAACCAAAGCTGAAAGAGTTTTCCAACGGCAGCCGCACATATTTATTTCACAATCTGTTTACTTTGCCTAGTCACTATACAAATATTTAGGGCAAACAGTGCTAGTGTACTTACTAAGAGATTTTATGTATTTGAAACTAGGCAGTGTAAATAAATACATCCTCTACAATAATGTTCCTAACCTTCGTATCGCACACGTGGCTCGTTTATTACGAGATTATCGCTTAAATCAGTTTTGTGTACGAGTCGATTTAAACTTTTTACTTCTATGCTCAAGACTCCAATTCTTTTGTGCTATGTCATAATAGGTATTTGATTGCAACATTTATAATATTTCAATTATTGATTACTCGTACATCGATTCATTTCAGATTGAAAACTAAAAGATTTTTGTTATAATTTATTCTTATTCTTTTCAGTTCATTGTATGCATAGAAACCAAGCAAGTTGTAAAAGCGAAAGTGAAGTTAACAAATGTATTATTTTATGTAGAAAATAAAGTTACTTTACTGGTTGATCCACTTAGATTGTATGGTTACTGTATAAATAGAGTCAGTATCGTACTTGTATATGCTCAGATAATGAAACCAATCGATACAAAAAAAATCAGTATGTCTATGTTTTTTTTTTCATAATTTTACATACTGCTCGGATGTTGTATTGTATTGGATTTGATATAAGTTTAGAAGCTGGCATATTATAAATAATATTATGATTTATTCTAATTTGAAAAAAAAATTACAAAATACAGAAACCATAGATTACAATAATTTCATACCTAGAATCAGTGTTAAGTAAATAGTTTAATTCGACCGTCTTACAGTTAGTTATAAATCTGTCTTCCTCGGCAAGACACATGGCTGACTTTGTATCGAAACACCCAGTCAAATGGTTCTCATCAGTGTGCTGTGTATTAACATATATTAACAGATCACACGTTTTGTCGAAACGACTATGCGTTGATACTATTTTTAACGCAAATATTTGGAAGAATCCAATTTTACACGATTTTTTCGTCTGATATATGCGCCGGCATCAAAACCGAAATACACGATTTTGACATTTGCGCTACTGGTTTTGGTAGAAAGTTTGCAATTTCACATTAAATTTATCTCTAAACATTACCAAAAGAACTACATATTTTTTGTTATAAAGAAAAAAATTTCGGTCCCGACGGTAAATTGTGGCGCTTAAGTCGAAACATTCACATGGACTCATTTACAACTCATAAATTATTATTACTTACTGTGGTATCTGTTACTGCCTTTTTGCAATATACATATAGATAATAATGTTTGTTCTTAGGAAAATATTTTGAAATTCTTATAATGCTAAATATATTTAACAAAACTTACGTCTTTTTTTCAGGTAAATATCGCTGAGGTTATTCTTGCAGACAATCCGATTAAAGAACCGGTATGTAATCAGTACTTTCGTCAATGTAAATGATAGACAAGTTATAAAAGTATGTAAAACATTATATATACTTGGTATTACACTTCTGAAACCTTAGGATTAGATTCTTTATAAGAAAAAAAATAAAGCTCATGATATATTTACGAGAACATTGTATATGGTCAAATAAATCGTGTACCTACATTGTTTTTTTAATAAGTAATTTAGATTCAGTTAACAAGGCATATTATAACTTTACATAAATTTGATTCAAAAAGAAAATATTTTTTTTAATTTTGTATATTTATTGAACATAACAAGTAATAATACATAGGCTTTGTTCAAATAAATTTAAAGCTATCTCGAACTCAACTATGATAATAGCTTCCTATAAATCTCTCATTACATGGCAAAGAAAACTAATTAGATTTGATGAACAAATGTTTTAACATGCATATTAGCACTTCCTATATCGGATTCGGAAAACAGTTCACGATACAATATTCCGCCAAGCAGTTCATAATACTTAAATAAAAGGAACTACAAAATTACACCTCCCTCGTTTCTTGCCTGTTCTCGAGACATCACGACCAATTTTTGAAGAGGCATCTGCTGCATCCAATTTGACTACGATTGGCTAAATTATTATTTTGTTTCTAATACACCTCCATTGGTTAATATTGCTGCGTCAAGAATATCAGGCGGACGTGACCAACCACAATCTCATTGGACTATTGGACCGTGGCCAGTCATCGGATACTTTCGAATATCTATCAGACAACACGGTCGGAAGTCGCATAGTGTACGGTTTCACTTATGCAGCCAGTACTAGGCTCGATTACACTCTGTATCCCTGTGACTGTGTTGTCATATCAGAGATTAGGTTTCATTGCTCCCGATCTGACAGCATTATAGTTAATATTGCTAGTATTGCGTTGATTAGACATTGCAGACAAACAATTGTACAATATACGATTAAACAATGTCACGTAGCTGAAGGCTACACAACTAAAAGAAAAGAAGAGGCAGCTAAAATAAAGATAGAAGTAAGAAATAAACTATATATTTAATAAGTAATTAATAATTACGAGGGCACCACCAGACGTTAAATAAAAAAGACTTAAAACAAGGAGAAAATCAAGAAAAGGCTAAAGGCGGGTACCAAGTCAGTAGTAGATAGGTAGCCTACCTATGACATGCATACCTATGCCTGACAAGCAATTGGTACGTAACACAGCAGCAGTCGGCTGGCAGGTGTGCAACAGTAGCGGCGGACCTTACTTGTTCAAGTACTTTCAAACTAAGTTTACATTCTCTTTTACTTGCACTACAGAAATAAGGTACTCCAACTTTGTGGACTACCGAGTCCACCAAGAAACTCAAGTCAAACTCAGATCACTGCGCCAGTGTATGTACTAATACAGACTGCGCAGTGATCTGAGTTTTTTTTATTTAGGTTTAAATAGCACAATTAGCCGTGCCCGCGTTTCATGTTTGGACGACAGCAGAAAATCGGTGTTCTTGACGTCAAACAACCACACACCGAGCCTAAACACTTCATGCTGCTGCATACACATCTATTTCTACTGGAAATTTCTTTGTGATATAGTATTTAGTGTAATATGTACTTTATGTAATATGTATGAATGTGTGTATTGTAACAAAATAAACTCATTATCTATCTATCTAGTGGCAGCAATAGTGGCAGCACGGTAGATGCGCAGTAGTAGTAGCTTTCAGAGTCTAGACTTTATATTAATGCTTTTGTTGAGAGCTATAAGTTAAATTTAAAAAAAAATAAATTAATAAAACATTCTAAATTCTATACAAATTTTGAATATTTACATATATTCATAAATATAATTCATTTATAAAAATAAGTTTATATTGACATAAAAAATAATAAAGTTGTGTAAATTTTAACAATAAAAATATTTTGATTGTTGTTATATCTGACTGTTATGATTTTATTAGTTGTCGAACGTGTTAATGTTTACAACAATACTCTGCTGCAGTGTCAAATCAATCAAACAAGGATTTGTTATCCTGACATTACTTTTATATTCCAGATATAGCGTACGACGTCAGGAAATAGAACCTGCTTTAAAAAAAGACTAGAGTATCTACTAGGCAATATATGTTACATAAGACAGGTGTACATTTGGTCTTTATTTCATATGAAAATAAGCGGTAATAACGTCAACGTAGTGAACTTTATCTACACTAATCAAGAATAGAGGTTTGTTCTGTTCTTAGAACTTTACCGAAACACAATTATTGCTAGTTAAGGTATTACCACTGTCCACTCGTTTAATCGACAAATGTACTAAAACAAATACAATAAAACGTTATCTATTTTCAAGTAGGTAAGTGAGCTTACGCAATCAGCTGGCGTCTGCTGTGGTGTACCGCTACAGTACGTGTTAATAATTGTAGTTAGGATCAAGATTAATCTGTGAACCAGTTCAGCGGCCGAGTTGCTCCACGTTGCACAAGCGCAGTTCTCACGACATTGGAGGAAATTGCTACTGTTGACGTGATATTTGTGGTCTATGCACGTGACAACTGACTATGGAACTTCTACTAAAGTACAATGTAACGTTCGATATCCATTTTCAAAATATCTGTATATTAAACGAATCGAATATTTTGCTTTTGGTGGCATATTTATTACCTGTCGTTATTTGATGCAATTCATTTTTTTATTAATAGAATCTTTATTCAATATAAGCCTTTGTCGTTACTTATTGACGTCAAATACAAATTGACTTTACCTAAAGCAGGTCTATTTTGATACCAAAGTCAATACAGTCTCAAAACAATTTCACTACAGTTTGTTATCATTTCATCAGTTGTCAAAAAATGTCAAGGCTGACAAATCCCAAACCAATATTAATTCTTTTCGATACCATTTTCAATGTGACGCCACTGTTAGTATACGAATTATGTTAAAATTATTTTTATTGGAGTCGGTTTCAAGAGTTATTGTTCAGAAATTTGGAGAGACTTCTAGAGGAAAGAAACTCCAATTCTATTCGAAGCCTATTTCAAGGGTGAAATGTACATATGTTACAAAATGGAAAATTTCCATGTTTTGCGGCCCGTCGAATCAAAATCAAAATATTCTAGATCGCTCTTCAAAACTTTGAAGCCCTTTGGTATAAGTTATCACGGTCCGTAATATAATCGACGTCGATCCGTCCTTCTCAAGAGACCGTTAACTTTTTCAGTTCCCATGATTTGGTGCTGACTGCATATAAAAGTATATCGAAAGTGTTATCACTCAACACTGTTTTTCTTAAGCATATTAACATAGTTTCACTTTGTGTATTGTTATTGCTTGAAATGTTGACAATTGATGAATTCGAAGAATTGTACCGGTAATATGCAGTAACCTTATTAAATTAGCAATGAAGAAAATAATATCTTATCTATACTAATATTATAAAGAGGAAAGATTTGTTTGTTTGTTTGTTTGTAATGAATAGGCTCCGAAACTACTGGACCGATTTCAAAAATTCTTTCACCTTTGGAAAGCTACATTATCCCCGAGTAACATAGGCTACTTTTTATCCCGGAAAAATCGACAGATCCCACGGGATGCGCAATAAAGGCTTCGCTCAAAAACTACTGCACAGATTTTCATGCGGTTTTCATTAATAGATAGAGTGATTCTTGAGCAAGGTTTTGCGGTATTTTTCATCTCGAAAAACGGATAGTCCCATGGGAAGCGCGATAAAACCTTAGCACCATAAACCGACTTCCGCGCATATGTAGCCGTGGGCAAAAGCTATGACCCTTAACCATCTATAGACCCAATCCCGAAATCCACGCAGGCGAAGCCGCGGGCAGAAAGCTAGTAATATATAAAGTTAAATTGGAAAACTAACATAATAAATATTTATATGGATATATACAAAGATATTTTCATAATCATGCCTATTTTCCTCGAATAATTAGTTAGAATATAATGAAACATCTTATGTATTCAGAAATCTAATATAAATATATATATATATATATTATTAATGTTATTATAATAAAAAATGTTTGTATAGGTACTAATTGAAGTTCTTATTTGGATACATATGTACGTTGCTACCTAAACACTCGCGCAGTACCTACTACCTCGGGCTGCTTCGTATGTAATACTTATGTATTATGTACAGCTCCGTCCTAGCACTGATTGCTGTGTCCGCCCAAGGCCGTCCATTGTTCTGCGTTGGATTCTTGCACGCAATTCTTGTCGAGGTATTGTTGGCTATTTTGCCAACTGCACTTTTGATAAATGTGCCTACGTTTAAATTATCTCAAATAAAGAATGCGTTGATCTATTCTTTTTATTCATTAATTCATATTATCTTAACACGTACAAGCGTGTATCTTGCTAGATTAGAAGCAATGCTAACATTGCGCAAGTTGACCAGTTCAGAAGTAATAGTTCGGTAGCGCAGTAGTTTCGGCACTATTCTATTCGGGAGGTCCGGGGTTCTGCCAGGTGTTAATATATGTTTCATGTAAATGTCATATTTACGTTTATCTGACGCTCCTTGGGTATAGACAAAATAACGACGTACCTAACCTCCATACACCTACACCTATTTCATTTAGCTTATTCTACATCCAAATCGCTGTTGACTCTAACTTACATGAAAAATAAAGTATAATTAAAAAAACTGTATTTTTCGTCGGTCAAGTTAATATGTACGGTTTCTTTAATCCGTTATGCTGTATAACATTTTGTAGTTTAATTAAAACTTAATTCATAATTAACAAGCTTGTTTTAAGTTTCTGTGAATGTTTTTCGTTTGAATTTTACCTACATTAGAGGTATTTTGTAAACTGCGTTAAATAAATTTATTAGGTAACTTTATAACAATAAGGCTATGATTTGTAAATGCATTTTATTGCTACTTAAAACTTATGATAGATGAAACTGTAACAGCTCAGTATAACATGCGACACGAGTTAAACAAAATGTTTCAAAATTGTGGTTATCTTATTGTTAAAGTTCCATTAGAGTTTTGATTTCTTATTTTGTCCCTTCTAGGAAATCACTTAATATCAAACTATTCAATTCAGAAACATTTAAATGTATTAATATCTTTTATTATTATGAATTACCCCTATCATCAAAAGTTTAAAATATACCATTATGTTTTCCTCTTATCTTTCAGGGTTAAATCTAAAGCGTGATTACAAACTCTCAGAATGTAGCACTTCAAATTGTTGATTTTTCTATTTCTTTACATGCAACCCCATACTGTCTCATTATTAGTTGTACCCCATACTGTACAACTAATAATGAGTTGTTTGCTGTATAATTATAAATTTTCATACTTGTTATGCCGGCTGGGCTGACATGGGCCCAACACGTTCGGCCGACGTGTACTAGTACTTAGCGATATATTGACAGTTGGCACCAACTGAATAGTGTCTGTTTTTAAATCTCTTTATTGGCCCAACGCTTGGCCCAATATGTACAGCCAGTTTAAGTCTAATGAAGAACAAGTTCTATATATAACTATGTACAATTATCCTTAAAGTTCCTTGGGGATGTTCTTTAAAAGAACTATTATCCTTTCTATCATTAGGTATCAGCAGATTTGTTATAATGTTCAATTTATTATATTAACATGACCGCGTAAAGCGTTCATTTTGGAAATAGCCTGATCAAATCGCAAACTATGATGAATTTTTATACTATGATTTAATTTTTAAACTTTGTTTTAATCATATATATAAATGAAACCCGTTTCGCGTTGTCACGCATCACGTGTGAACGGCTGAACCGATTTCGATAATCTTTTTTTAATGTTTGTGGAAGTCAAGGATGGTTCTTACGGAAAAAAATATTAAGAAAATCTCTCAGAAATATTGAAAAGTATACATTTAATTTTGCATATTTTAAAAAACGCGCGTTACGAATGTCAATTTTTTTTTTATACGAATGTCAACGTCATTCACAGCCATAGACTATATAAGAGCATCGTTTCAACTATACAAAATAAAGTAGTGCATCAAAGCTACGCTAAGGCGGTACGAAGTTCGCCGGGTCAGCTAGTACTTAGATAAAAACAATTCTAACAGAATTGACATTATAGTACGTGTGGCACATTACAAAATATTGTTTGATGAATAACGCTGTCAATATACCTCTTCGCCGCGGTCACGTCTGCAGGCCAAAGAGTAGAAGACCGGATAAATAGACGAGGAGGGAAGTAATCGGGGATAAAAAATTCATTGTGCCACTACGTCTAACGGTGCGCGACGAGCGGATGCCACGGGCAATGCGCCTGGCTTGTTGGATCGGAAACAGAACGTGACGTAATGCGCTATATAAGCTCTCATTTCAAACTTTTAACAAAATTATGGAATACTTATGTATTTCTCTATCGGAATCGCATCTCAAAAACCAACATCTAAATTTGAATATAAAATGTCTTGAACCTTAGAACATCAGTAAGCAGGCTACAATACGTACTGTTTTATGAACACAGTCATAATGATTATGAAAAACGCCATGCGTCCTCGACATGCTGTGGATTTTAACTATAAATGTATAGTATGCCAGAATGTAAAAATTAGTTCCGGTATCACAATAAGAAACGTTTTATGGTCGTCTTTATACCGTCTAACTGTCAATAAAGTGAGCTGTCATCTACGGAAATGAAATTATGATAACGAGAGATTCCATTCACTAAACACTATATAAGAACAAAGAAAACCAAATGCAACTTCAGACTATTGCTTTACTCCAACCATCCACAAACACCAGTAAACTGCCCTTCTTGGTTGGCACCGACTCCGAATATAACTGTTTATAAATGTTAAATAGATTTCAGATTCAGTTAAATTATCAATAAATTTGTTTATTTTTTCTTTATGGCTCTTATTTTGAAATGAATAAAACATTACTTTTCAGTTTAAGTTTCCACGTATAGATATTATTATAATATCTGTTATATAGATATTGTTTTCATATTGGATTTTGTTGATTTTCATAAAAAACTTTAATGAGATCTGAAATATATCCAACTAAATAAAGAATCACGAAATTAAATGCATATTAATTATATTATGTTATTAGTAAATAAAAAACACCAAGAATATAATAATAATATTCGAATTGATAAATTCCTCTTTAACAGAGTCTGATGAAAATTGGAAGTCAGTGTTTCCTGCCTACGAAAATAATTATTGTGGTAGGCATAGTGTAACTATGTAGCTGTAGCTAAGGGAATATGATGTTAGATTGAAAACATCAAATCAGTATGTGTTTTTTTAACTATCATGAATAAGTATTACTTTTTTCAGGCATTGTGTGTTGCAAACATATCACTAAAGGCTAATAAACTAGTAAATTACAATATAGCCTTGATACATAATGTACAACACTGGAAAAATGTATGTACTACAGCTTAACATCTTCGGAAATAACGTTTTTGCGTCTCCAAGGTGAACGTTCTTCTGTGGGCGTTCGGGTTATTCAGGCGTAACATTCCCCTGTCGCCTACCTCTTCTACATCAGTATAAGATCCATACAGCCAATTAGTTAATAATACCTAATATGATCTGCCTTTACTAACGTTATATCGAATTTTCCTATAAGAAAGACATATTCACATAATAAATGTTATGAACAATGTCTCAGTTGGTTTATCGTGAAAACGGAACAAATAGAGTCTATATAATATCACGTAGAGATTGTACACCAAAGAATTATGGTCGTTTTAGACTTAAGCGGATATACGACAATATGTCACATTAATAGATATATTCATGTGACATACTACAAAAGGTTTGTATATATTTTTGTTGTAAGATTGTTCGAAAGGAGTCAATAAACAAATATTACGTTTTATGCAAAAAATATGTAGCTTCGTGTCAGTGTTATGTTAGTAGCTTGATTGAACACTTCGTCGGTAATACCTTTATAAAAGAAAGAAGGTAACCTAGGCCATGGCTGCGGGGGCTTTAGTTATCTTTATTAATCCCTTAATATAAAAGTATTTTCCAAGCAATGTCATTTATCACCACAAAATACTTTTAAAGATAATATAGCTGCTACACTAAAAGTAAAGTTAAGTTGTTACACTAGTTGTACAATCTGTTTCTTTTTTATTTGTCCATTTCTAACCCTATCTTACTTATTTGGACTTTGGATGAGAAGAAAGGACATATTTTTTTACGAATATCGAGACGATTCCGAGATTCAATAAGTTTATTAAGTTTATCCGCGTCTTGTCTATAAATTGAAATTAGTTATTACGCTAGGCTTATTGTAAATCGAAAGTTTTAATTGTGAATCCTTTCAATATTATCGTCACCTGCCTCTGATGTCGCGGACGGACGGACATTCGACTATTTGCATTCAACAGCGCGCGACCACCGGAAACGGGGCGTAACCCTAAACTGCTCGTTTCCGCCGCCGTCCGCCCGTTTCGTCAGCTGTATGGAGGCTTCGCCTCGTCGTAATGACGTCGAAGTGTTAAACGCGCATTGGTTTATTATGAATTAAAATAATTCTCCCCATTCAACAGATTACTTTCGAACGTATAACCAAACATCAATACATATTTTATTATTTAGGACTGGAACAATATACCGACAAAGATTCCATTTGATATTCGATTACTTTGCAAATACTTAATATTCAATTGTTAGTCATTAGGCAGTATGTATTTAATTAAGATCCATTCGTGCAGTTATTCATGACATTTGTAATATTATTGGTTATCTGATATACCTACTTATAAATATGCGGAAACAAAGCAGTTGGCGTACAAAATGTATTGATAATTTTCATTCAAAGACTATCTGTATTTCTAGTTTATTATACTGATTATTAATGAAGACCCAATTTGGACCGGAATTATTTAACTTGGCTTAATAAAATTAGCCGCGATGTTAATAAATGCTAAACCCTCTAAAATGGAGCATTGGCGAGTTAAGCTCTGTACACAGCGTTCGCCTGTTGCGCAAGATGACATCCGAGCCGTAGATTAGCATAACGATAGTGCTGTGACAATATTCTCATAAAATATTATCGATCGTGTGAACACGATGTTGTCTTAGTATATTGCTCGGCGAGATAAAGTTAACAAACGAAGCAAATTATTATTTATTATTTTAACACTTCTTTATTATTATTGTAATATTCTTTAGTTGAATTTGGTGCCTAGTTTGTTAATATCCTGGAGACGTAGACTAAATTATCACATATTTTCACCTCGAGATGAGATTTTTCAAATAGAATCTGATCAGTGATTTTCGAATAGAACCGCGTCCAGTTAAAATTTTAATGAAAATTTAACCTCGGTACAATTAATTACGTTGACACCTCATATATAATTCATTAGAGTAGTGGAACGGAACGTAAAGAATTCGTCACGACGACAGCAATCCTTAATTGTAGTCTAGCGGAAGTCATACAATTACTACAATGTATTTAATAGAACAATGAAACACTTTAACTGTGTGCTCCCAACACAATTTATTGACTCTTGCGGTACTCAGAGAATACACTTTGTTGGCGATGAACGTTCCCAATGGAAATTGTATTTGAATAAATAATATCTTCCATCTTTAGTCTCTATGGACTTGGTTCAGGGTCGTTGAATGTTCAATTATAAATACCGTGTTAATATATTGTTCCATAATTTTGTTAGAATGTATTTTCGATTCATAAACGTATTCAAAGTCAAAAATCTTTAGTAAACTTAGATATTGTTATGAGATATATATTGTTAGAATTTATATAATGTTATAGGAATAAATAAACAAATATATAATAAAATATCTAATGAAGATAGAAATTTTTGATATTAGAGACAAAACTTTATTTTTTGTGAACTGATAAAATATTTGTAAATGTCTATTTATCATTGTGAAATAGGGGCCGCTACAAGTTAAACACCCTTAAAACTGTTCTCAAAAAGCTACTAGTAGTAGTAACAGTAAAGAAAAAATATCGTCGATAAGTAGCAAGCCTTTAATGGTCATCACTAAATAGTAATATTCGAGGTCGCAATAACGTGACATGACGAAGTAGCGCGTGATTCACCGACGCGCGCGTCTGTGCGCGTGCGCTCATTATGCACTATAGGTACACGCATCTAAACATTACATAATAATTATTGCACCTTTGATCTATGCAGTTGATATAAATCATGAACTTTGTCTGTCGCACTAAAATCTTTTAATAATTTATAATTCTGAATTTGATTTGGTCGATAGTCGTCTTGTCTTTATAAATAACGAATACAAATAATCAACATGTTAACTCCAAAACATTCAGTGCTGCCATTATCCGCCAAAACCATAGATTGTTCTGCCCTGCCGTTTTAGGGCATACACTACGACCTACGTATGTACGTACCTATTACGTTTTTCCATTTTTCATTTAATAGGGTATATTCCTAAAATGGCTTTCGAGTAAATAGTCACCTTAATATTAACAGAAAATATTATTAGTAATTAACTTCTAAAGATGAATAAAACTGGAAGATATTTGAACATTTTATTAAGTCTGCCCTAGTCCGCTGTTGTAATCTTTCATCCAGCTACCGTAAACCTATTATTATGTGGGATATATATAAACAGCTTTGACGAGTTCACTACATTTTCATAATCGTCATAGCTAATATTCGTCTAAATCATGAATGTAATCACTGCTAATGCACACGAGTTGACAGCTTTACTGTGTTTCTCAGGGATTATATCCAGATTACTACCAGTATGTCATCGCATATACACTTATTTTTGCAAACAAAAAATGGTTTTTGTACTCGCAAATACTCTTACCAGTACAATCCTTTCCAGTCCAAAAGCCTAATCACCGGAGCCGCTGTAAACAGTATTAGCCTATTCATTTATGGTTTTTAGATTAGGTAACTACAAACATTGAAAATTATTAGATTAGAATGAAACCATCCCCAGAAATGTATATGTATAATTCATTCATTCATTCAATCAGTGCAATAATAGGATGTATCGATACCTGGCCGACATGTACGCGGCGACGTATGCGTCGCGGCGTGTCGACGGGGGGGGCGATGGGGGGAGCGCCCTGGAACCCGCGCACGAAGTGCCTAAGCGGGAATGGCACCAACGGATTGTGGCGGCCTGGCGTGCGCAGCTCGAATTACGGATCTGCGCGCGCCAGCGGGCCGTCGGTGCCGTACTCCCGCACCTCGAAGCTTGGCTCCACGGGAAGGAGGAGGTCACCTACCGATTGACTCAGATACTCACCGGGCACGGCTGCTTCGGTGAGTATCTGTGTCGAATAGGACGGGAGGGATCGACACATTGCCACCATTGCGCATACGACCTCGACTCGGCCCAGCACACGCTGGCGGAGTGCCCCGCGTGGGCCTCCGAGCGCCAAGTCCTGGTCGCAGAGAACGGGCGAGATCTGTCTCCGCCGGCATTGATTGCGGCAATGCTGGCGGATGAGGGAGGTTGGAGGGCTGTGGCCTCCTTCTGTGAAGCAGTGATGCTCCAGAAGGAGGCCGCCGAGCGGGGTCGGGAGATGGCCGATCCCGCTCGAAGAAGGCGGCGCCGGGCTCGGTAGCAAAGCCGCGGCGCCGCCGCGGGTCGCCGGCGGGCGCGAAGAAGTCGCGACCGCTACGGCGACCCGGGATGGATCACGCCCCTTCCGTGGCCGGGGGGCGTCGTCGGTGGAGGAAACCGGGGGAGGTAGTGTAGCCTCCCCCGAGGAGGGCTCCCCTCTAGGAAGGGGAGCGGAGGCTGGGGGTTCCCGGAAGTGGCTTGATGTTCCCGGGGGCTCCTTACATGCCTGAGGAAGGCCATCCCTGAGGTTTTTAGTGGGTAGGCCTCCCCCTTCTGGGGAGGAGAGCCCCACATAACCGCCGCACCGGCTCGCCACAGCCGGGGTATGCAATTTAATGCATTTTCCTCAGGGGAACAAAAAAAAAAAAGAAGGATGTATCGATAGTCTGTATGCCACCCCTAGAGACACTAAAACACGATTCACGTTTCGTTGGAATCGTAGGCTTTCAGAGTTGACTAACACTTAGCATAGTTGTATAAGGCCGATATCGCTCCATTGGGATGTCAGGTCACCGAATCTGTCTACAATCACAATGGAGGATGTGTTGAAGATTTCGCTCTGGAGATGGCTATACTTATAGTTTTTCTACGTAATCTAATTAGAGATAGTGAAATCTACAGAAGACCCAGGGTCACCCACATAACCCGAATAATTGGAAAACTTAAGAGTACTGAACCCTAAGGCAGGGCGAATTGCTCGCAGAACTGACGAAATGCGTCTCGAGTGGTAGGCATATACCAGGATACGTAGAGTTGGTAGTCCTCAACAAGATGAATCGATGACGACGATTTAGTGAATATACCAGAAAGGCGCTGGAAGCTAGCCGCGTAAGATCGATTGGTGTGCAAATCTTGGGGGAGATCTTTATCCAACAGTGGGCATCTTTGGGGTGAAATGATTAATGATGATTATGGAATAAATATTATTTTATTAATTGTAAAAGTTTACATTCTTGTTTTGTAACAATTTTAATATTTCAGTTTTGTACCCTACATTACTTTTAACTTATTTTAGTATGTTCTTCATGAAAATGGTGATCAATCATGCAGACTCATCTTCGTAAAACTCCATTTTGTAATTTTTATATATTAACAGAAATCAACAATATTTCGGCTATATTTTGATCCTTTGTGGAAATTTTATTTACTACTTAGATTAAACTGTCAGCATTCTAACTAATAACTTTACAGATATCAATAAATTTACTGGATTATTGGCAAGCTTATCAATAAACCCAAAACTTGAAACTATTGTTAGTTTTACCGGACACACTTAAAGTTTGTCGATCTAAGTACATAAAGATTATGGAGAGAATCCAGATGTATTAAGTAATTGAAGTAGCAATCAGCGCGATCATGTTTTGATATACAAATTGATCTTTAAGCATCGATATATTTTCTGTTTTATAATAAAATACTACTATCAGAAGTTTACCTGGATCGATTACTTGAGAAACTCCGCCTTAGCTACTTCTTTCGCATGTCTATTTTCTAGTGTCAAAGTTAAGAAAGAGTGAAATTATCGGGTACCTAACGTGAGTTTTTATCTTGTCACAAACGACCACCGTACAGTGTGGTGTTTTTAGTGCTTGCAGATTTGCTAATCTCACAGGAGCCACGTGTTCAATAGGCGAGTGTAACCATTAGATGCTGACATCTGATAGGTTGTCGATAAATAATAAAAAAATGGTAGAATTGAAGGTGCTGTATATTAACGTATCAAAATGTTTATTATTTTCTAGGCTGCTATGACATCAGATATAAAGATTCTAAGTGGTTTTTTATTACTTAACTCTAAAATATTTTTTTGTGGAGATTATTTAAAAATATATTAAAAAATCTCGAAGCACAGTTACAGTTTCTGTTGTCGCTCAACCGTTTTTATTACGTTTTTGGGCATATTTGATAGGAATGAGAATAAGTCTTAAAATTAGGGTGTCCATATCCAGAATTTTATTTTTAAGACAGAATGCCGTTTGCCGAAACAATTAAAAGATCTCCCGTAAGTTAGATTGTAACACAAACACGCAGGCAGATGACGGGAAGCTCACAAGTCCAGTCGTGAACAAAACATATATTAGCCAAAGTGGAATGTAGACCTTGATACTTGTATACAATTTATACAACTTCATCATCATCTTAATCATTTTATACAACTTAAACTATTACACGCTAGCAGTGATATCAACATCGTAAAAATTGTAAAGTTTTATAAAGTAATAGTCGACACGTATATGTTTCTTAATCTCGTCATATTTTTTCCTTTATTACAATTTGTTATATTGACTAATAATAATACGTCAAAATATTCAACGGATCTGACCTGAAGGCGCGTCACTTGTCTAATTGTGTCGCCGATGACAGAATTACGTTGATGGCCCATTATATGGATCCAACGCAGTCTATTCGCCATTTATTTTTAGTTTTTCTACGCAAGCATATTGGAGCTCTGGACAATATTCATAATCTCTCATTTCGCTAAAATGTGGATGTAGTTCATACTTTCATGATCTTGTGATCAAAATTTTATACATTTTTGTTTATTCTATTCTGTTGACTTTAATTTGACGTTATTAGGTAACTAAAGAACTATGTCCAGTGAAGATTATTTGGATATCTGTTTTTGATTTTATTCAGAGAAATTACACCCATTTGCTTTTACTAAAGTACTTAGTTAGGTATAGATTGACTTATATCAAAGCTTTTTAATTTCATTAATACAAAATGTCTCAAAATCAATCAATTACTCGTTATTAAAAAAAAACAATCTTATATGATCACGCCGCGTGTCACAAAACACACACGAAACATGACAAAATTACTCATTCACTTGAATACCCTTGTGGTAATACCTGTCTGATTATATATATATATATATATATATACTTATTCAGCAAGTTTCTGAACACACCAAAGTTCTCGCCTTCCCCATTATAATTCTTCTTCATCTACTTGTGTCCAAGCAGCAATAAGCCATTAAATAAATAAAAACGTATACCACAGGAATATTTTTAATTTTTAGTGTGTCTCATTTTTATTGCCTTTCAGCCTCGTTATCAGCTTCTCTCTACCATAGTGTAACATATAAATACTTTAAAAAATTGTTCTCGTAACACGACTAACTGTGTAATTTCTATTGTATGGAAATATATTCTGTGCAACTTAATAATGCAACAATGAATCAGTGTTTTTACTCAAACGGTAAGCTTTTCATAGTTATTACCTTGTTACGTATGGTAACCTAGAGGCGGTATATGTACAATTTTACAGTCACGCTTTAAACAAAAGGCATGCAATTTCTGGACGTGTAGGCAAGTTTTATAATGGCATGAAATTAGCGCTGTGCGGCTAACCTTGGCCGAATTTTCG
Organism: Scirpophaga incertulas; assembly: GCA_036419045.1. NCBI lineage: Eukaryota > Metazoa > Arthropoda > Insecta > Lepidoptera > Crambidae > Scirpophaga > Scirpophaga incertulas. The sequence goes on from CM071631.1 coordinate 10,751,761, forward strand.
CAAAATGACATAATTTTTATAATAGTATTTTTATATTAGTATTAGTATTTATTGAAAATAATGATCTACATTTGAGAATCATATGAACTTCATCATAGTATATATAATTTAATGAATGAATTTTGTACAATTTATTTCGTAAAGTTTTCGCATGTGCGAATAATAATATTATTGATATGTATGAATTTATAGAGCAAACAAACTTTTGGTACTAAAATTATAACACGTAGAAAACTGTAAAAACGAAAAAAAAAAAAACAAGAGGCCAATTTATTTACACCCCTATATATATGCGTGTGTGTGTGAAAAATAACTAAATATCATAAATATAAACCAATAATAAATGTTGAACAAGTTAAATATATTAATATATATAGTTAAAAATAAAATTCATCCTCGATACCACTATAAAGAAGCTGCACTGTTAATGGAAATTTAAAAACGTGTATATATTCTGCTCATAGTTTTATAAAGAAATATAATTGTCATTTTACATTGACACAATGTCTCTTTTGTGACGATACTGCGTGGTTGAATGCTGTAGTCTACGGTCACTTCCACCGCAACACATCCGCGGAATCACTCGCCTGACCCAGTTTGTTCGGAATTATCTAATTTATGCGGCGTTCAGCACTCATTACCGCGCTCCATGACAGATATAGCGTTCCTCAGGTGACAATAACTCACCTCAATCATTCTTTTACGTGATTTTCATATGATTTACATTCCTTTTGAAGCTGTGTCCAAGCGACGATAGTGCTAAGTTATTTGTGTGAAAATTTTGATTTCAGTGAATGATAGTAAGCATAGTCGCCAAAAAAAAAACATTATTGCATTGACAAAATAGGACAAAATAACACGTTTCATATGTTATTGAATTTTGTTATCGTTTTAGGGCGTAACACTTTTTTCACACTATTCAACGTGTGATGATTATAATTATGGATTGAATATACAACCCTTGTATTTTGCAAAATTGATATGATTTAATTAACCACATTTATATTGTGGCTTAAAACAAAAATAACAATTATCATGGGTACTGAAAGAAATAGCCATAAGCACCATTTTTTGTTGCATATGTGGTGTATACGCGGAAATGTATCTGCACAATATCAAACTCTTGCCTAGATATATCTGCTGCCTTCAGTAGATATCGCAAGCTAAATAATAGTTATCATAGCTTGGTATACATGGTTGGTAAGATGACTGAAATTTTTGTCGTTCCCATAAAATTGCTTAATAATTTCGAAACCCATTCTCGTTTTCCAAATCAGCAGTGCCTAACGGAAACACACTCACAGCCAGTTGTCGATATGTGTGCGGCTTGCCAACATTCCGGACACCCAATATGACACTACGTAATCGAAACGTTCTGTTACGGTCGCAGCGCACTTTCAAATGTTTCGCAAGTGTATCATATATTCTACGCTTTCCGCAATGCGTATCAGATCTCGTTTGGTTGTATTATCGCTATTAATCAACATGCGAGTAACGAATTTGAACGCACGGTGATGTAAAGAGAGCACGTGTTAGCGTAATACGTAAATTACTTTTTTATCTGCTACATATAATAATTTTGAGGTAATGTTAGGTACGAACCTTCTAACACTAAGTTAATTATCTAATGTCAATGTTCATACCGTGAGTCACGTGTCTTGCCATCTGTAGGGAACATCCACGCTAGCGTCTTTGAAACGGCACCGTCATCTTGCCAGCGTCCGCTCAGCTTCGACGTCAGCGCTGTGGCGCTAAAGATACGACGCTCTTCAAATGAGGGCTGGAAGGTTCGCAATTATTTGTCTTTGTGATTTTGTCAGTGACCACTTGAATCACATAATTCTTAATTCGAATACAATTATATGCACAATCTAATAGTTGTACTTAGAATCAATTGAAAGCAGCCACTAGATGCGATATACGAAACATCGATCGGTTTTTAGAACTAACAAGCTACGATATTGGATTAACATAAAAAAGATTATATAAACCGCGTTCATATATTGTGTTAAACTCATAAAATGTATTGGCTTACAAATTACCAAGTCATAGATATTCAACGAGAAATAAATAAATCCATTTGTCTCGAACGCAATAGCAAGAAATAAATAAAAATGCTTCAATTAGTTGGAATGTTTTACTCAAATCAGATTTGTCTTCTGTTTGATTAATATTATTCCACTTAACGCTTGCCCTCTCATTTCTTTAAGTTTGACTCAGTGAATATAATTTGATTAGTTTAAAGCTCGAGCCTCTTAATGGTTTCTTTATTTTTAATAAGATTTTGATTGCCCACACCGTTTATAGTGCGTGTGGATTACTTTACTTGTTAATGATCTATATACGTGGAGGCATTTGAAAAATCTTTATAAATTCTAAAGTATAAATGGAATTTAATTTTATTTAAGAGGTTTATGGTTATATTTGAAGGTACTTGTGAAGTCAACTGTTGAGAGTTAGTAATGACATGACCTATTTATTATATGCCCCGTTTAAAGTATGTATGTTACTACTTTAATTAGCAACTAATTCTAAACAGGCTTCCTTATACCCGGTCTTTAAAAATTAAGCACAGCAATTGAAATCATTTTATACGTGTGAATGTTGTGGTATTCTGATTTGAACCTGAATATTTTATTGCTCGTTCATGCTTTTATAAGACGTTTAATTCTGAATAATAGATTATTTAGTTCAATCTATAGATCAATAGATTAACACACCATATCTATGTAGTAGTTTCGTCTACGGGAGATGCGAAAGATATTATTTTTATGGGCTGTTTACTTTATAATTATAAACACAGACAAACTTAACCACCTTTTAAAAAATTGGTAACTCTTTTTAGAAAAGAATATGCAGGAAGTTTATCATTCACATTATCTAGATTCTTTAGAACTATGAAATGGAATGGTTGGACCTGTTTCCTAAATCTTCTATAAATACGAAGTGTAATTGTGAAATCAAAACATTATAAGTATAATCGAATACTTAATTATGCTTATTATAGCGTTTACTTTGGTATACGAAGGATTTTATTATAGAAGCGTACACTAAGACCTTTAAGAATAATTCGTGAAACATCAGATTTATTTATAGGTTTGTCAGATTTAAACTTGCGATTGATTTCAATATAATAATGCTGCAAGAGTAATATTAATTTTCTTGGGACCAAGAAAATCAAGGTGTGCTATAATTTTCCCCTAGCGCACTTGAACAATGTATCAGGGTCACACACGAACCACCACTCCAGTTCACTTCAATCCGCATCCGGTGCGGGACACCCGTAGATTGATTATATCATCCCCTTTCTCGCTTTACGTCCCCGCTTCACCCCTTTTCGCGTATCACTGTTAAAGTAAAAAGGGCCCCCGTCTGAATGGGCACGAACGAGGCGCGGAACATTTATCATGCCTATAATGAATTATCGGGAAATATTCAATAAGCTCCGCGGTGCCTACGCACTTTGCGTCGATGCCTGGGATGTCGATTATTTATTATACTATTAGGCAACGTTATTTTGGCGACGCTATCTGTAATAAGCTTCTCGCGCAAACGGATGAAGAAATCGCGCTTACTGAGGTACTTAATAAAATGTTGGCAGATTCAATTATAGGTGAAACAAATGAAGGCGACACAAAATATTTTATATATTAATGAACATTTTCAAAAATGTTATCCAGTCCTCAATTCACCAATTATTTATTTGTAAATAACAAATACAAAATAATCATAAAGATGTATGAAATTTATAAATGTGTCAGATTCGTTCATACGTTTGATATAATTCAGTATATGTTTATGACGTATATAATTATTACTTCATGTCGATTGAACAATGCACTAAATTACAATACATCTAAGTCGTGACACTATTGACCCTAACTATTCATATGAGGGCTATGCTGCATTAATTAGTGTCCTAAACAGGATTCTGGTTGAGACAGTTATGCGATATATAAACAGTTGATAATTATGCTTTGTTGGTGTATTATGAGATCTACTATAATTAAAGTATCATAAATTCATTTTCTGAAAAACATTAACTAAAATGAGTGATTTTTTATTATTATATCAATAACGCAATAAGATTTTGATATAAATTTCGTTTATATGTTTTTAAGTTTTCATGTATTTTTAGCAGTAACTGATCAAAAATCCGCTTACCTTCGTTATATGCTGACTTCTCTAACCTATAATATAATATAATTTTATTGTATTTTTAGTTTCAGCTTCCTGTGGTACTTAATTATTTTTTTATTAATTGAAAGAGGGTCTGTAGTATTTTATCCTGTGTTTTCAGTGTAATTAAAAACGTAAAATCCCATATGTACATATGCCCAAATCGAAATAAATTTTTGCAGTTCATACATAATATTTGTCCCGAGCGGGACTTGAACAGTGCGTGGTAGCCGATTACTCGACCGCTGCGCCAACCGTGTTGTCAAATTAAGTACAACTTTTAAAAGTTTATTAAGTTTATGTAAACACAACACTTTACTTCATATCTAAACTCTTCGAAATGGGCGTGTTGTCAGTGATGCCATATGGAACCAAAACCTGGCCACTTAGAATGGGTCTTATAGGAACGCTCGAAGTCACCTGAAGGTCAGTGGATAGGCTATTCTCGGGGTGTCTCTCGGTGATGGAATCAGAATCTCAAGTGGCACCAAGGAAGGCGCATTTGCACTTTTGAGTCGAAAAGAAATGCAGCGTTGATCTCTTGGTGGAGGCCATGTCCTGCATCAGGTGTCTCTGGAGTGTAATGATAATAAAGATCATATACACATTCATCCTTTATACTTAATATTGAATAGATAAGTGTATAAAGAGAAATGCTCGACATAATAGTTCACAATCAAACATAAGATAATGGTGAATTGTATTTCAGCATCCCATAGAACTCCCTATGCAGCAACTGGTGCATCATAGTCTAATGAATTTTTGTTGCTCCCTTTTTTCTCACGGATCCAGAATTAAGGAAATGTACTTGTTTATCACTCTTTTATAACTTTATGTGGTTAACAGACCTGATTATATTTTTTCATATATATAATTAATCTCATTCTTGTACTGAAAGATATTTATTAAGTTTTTGAATCAAAATGTCATCGACGTCAAGATGTCTTAAGTGAATTATCAATTACAGTTATAAAATGAATGAACATATATAATGCTGTTATGCTGTTATTAAAGATATGATTTATGAAGTTATTGTGTATTTAGGGTTTTTGGTGTTTGTTTGTTTATTTGTATTCGGATTATTTGATTAATCACCATTGTACAGTCAAATTTTCATTTAATCAATTTTTTATTTATATATTAAAATAATATTATATGTATATTAATATCAAATTATATATTTATAAAATTACTCACAGAAAATATGGTTAGTTTATTGTTTAGTGTTTATTATTTGTGTTTTTTGTTTTATGTTATTTCATTCATTTTTTTTAATTATTTTTAATTTTGTAAATGGCGTCCGCGGAAGATCAGCGTCGTGGTGTACGCCCGACATATGGTGAGCGGAGACCATTTTGGTAACAAAATGATTTGTATGCATGTTTGTCTTTGTATTTTCCGAACCGTTATTTTGCTTACCAAATAAACGTTTTTCTTTCTTTCTTTCTTTCTTTCATATAACTTCAGGGCTCTCGTTTTCGCGGATAGCAATTATATAATAAGATAATATAATATTATATAATATTATAAGATAATATACATTTATTTAAACCCTAAAGACACAAACAAGAAAATCTATATTGAGTTTTGGATAATAAATTTACGAATTTTACAAGATAATAATAATCAGCATGTTTTGTTAGATACAAATTTCATCAGAGCACACTTCCGCCTGTTTGATAATCTTGACGGCAAGATTAACTTTGTGGATAGGGTGACAGTTCTAACCTCGCGCGTCTAATGACTTTGATGAGGGATAGTAATTTGTCGCCTTTCATGTTGGAGTGTGAAACCAACGTTCGGTAGCAGTAGATTGAAGAACTTAGTGCTGCAATGTAACTATAAATTTTCTTTGTAATAAATTAAAAAAAAAAACCTATTTGTCAGTAACTAATGACAAAATAATCTTAATATGAAAAAACACACCTTAACCTTTGATACACTTACACCTTAACTATATCAAGATGTCTTGAAAGAAACAAAAAATAAAGAAGTAAATTTTACATACGACTGTATATTTGTTATGTACATCAGCCTCTGTCATATCCTATCATATATTATCAATCTGCAAACATTTGCGAAGATTCTGCACTAGGCAGATGTGGTTAACAAACTACCTCCTTAGCACCCTGTCATAATTTGGAACCGCTTGTGCACCTGAGTTGTGATGATTATGAAAATTTACATTGAGTAAAGTTAACTTCAAAAGGAGTTATAAACTCTGAATTACTCAATTCAGATATGTCTATTGAATTTAATGTTGTTGTATCAATTTATAGGCTATACTTTCAGCATTTTTGCAATTTCTATGATATAAGGCTTGACATGTGAATGATAATATCGTATTCTTGTTGCGTTCTGGCCTTTTCGGCGATACTGGTGCCTCTGTATCGCCGCCAAAATGTGATATCAAGTTGTCTACGTGGTGCGCATATTGTCAGACCAACGAGAAAAATATATTACCATATTTTCCAAGTCAAGCTGCTTCGGTTGTTTTGTTTCATTAAATAATAGTATGAGTAATGGTAAATAAATACAAATTGTAATATTGAACACGTATACTCGTACTTTTAAAAAGGTAAAGGTATAAAATAATAAACTAGTCCTTAAAAATAAATGAACTTTTCGGAATGGTATTTGAATAGAACTATGTTGTTCAATTGCTTCGACATGTTTTTCGAATTTCAAATACATTTTACGATTCTATCTAGAGGTATTAAAATGTTAACTTTTGAATTGCTTAAAATGAGAAATGACCAGTTTAGCTTAGGTTGTCCAAGAACCAGTAGCAAGAATACTCATACAAAATGAAACAAATGTTTTCAAATTCACTATTAAACTCAACTGAATCGCTGTTGAAAATAGCGCCGAATCTGAATAGTATCAACAACATACATAATTGTACCAATTAACAATCCTTATTTATAATAGGTAACAAAAAGTTAATGTTACTTTCCCTACACAAGTTTTCCCTTGCAGAGCTTTGATCGTTCATTCCCAAGAGTCAAAAGTAAACCTTATTACTTATTAACGGGCATACATGCCCAAAACAAATATCTCATTAAAAAAATGCTAACACCCGCGTGCTACTCTCGTTCACCACGTTAATGAGCTTCTCAATTTGAATATGTTTCTAATGAGTTTTCTTCAAATTACGTCATCTTGTTAATACAAAATGGTGGAATTCGACGAACCAGTGGGTGAAGTACTCAGCATATCTTAAAAATATAAATACCTTTTTCTTTCGGTCTGCTTTCAAGAGCCAAAAAAGGAAAGAAGCCCGGTATTTCCCATGGAAATTAAAAATTCAACCAAATTTAGCTCTTATTCCTCGAACATAAAGTATATCACAGTGAAAGTCAGCATTTCAGTAAGTTAAAATAAGTTTAAGCAATCTCACGGATAACGAGGGATCATGAAACTTCTGTCATCTTTGGAATTGTATTGCGTCGAATCAAGCGAGCGGTAGCGGCGGGATGAGTGTCCTTCAAATATTGTTTAAACACTTGTACATACCTGGACCTTTGACAACGCCAGTATGATACGCTTCCATCTTCGCACTTATATGAATAGGTGTCACTATACTGTTCAGCACTGTCTCAAGATGTTATTTGTCTTTCCTTTTGAATAATTGTCTATCGTTTAATAATTTACTAACTAACGTGTTTATAATAATAATAAACATTTATTTCAGACAAATTCCATATCTTTGTTAGTAACTTATGTTAGTACTATTCTCTTAACCTTAACCTTTCTCTTATTCTCTTAACCTATGTTAGTACTAAATTGATAAAAAAAAAATTAAAGAAAAATTAATAATAATAACTTAACTGTGCTCATCTACACGCCGATACTGGTGTGCAGACGAACCCAGCGCCTCATCATGGGAGAGTCCCACCTGGTGGCTAATGCGTTCAAAATGCTGTTTGTGCTGTTGCGAAAACGACCCATAAGTGAAGCGCATCGTTTTCGGATAAGCGCGTGAAAGCCATCTACATGTGCCCCGGTGAACATATTCGACGCACTGCAAAATCGCGGATGACCAAGCAGCATCCTGAACGCATTATTATACTGAACCCTTAGTGTACTGTAAGCCTGCTGCGTGAAGTGAACCCATAGGCTGCACGTGTAAAATGTCTGGCAATAAGCCTTAAAAAGTGTCACTTTAACATCGTTATTGCAACGTGCAAACCTACGGGCCAACATATTGCAACGCACGGACAGCGCCCTGCGTTCCCTTTCTATGTCCATATTGTCCCGCAAGTCCACTGTAACCCAGTGACCAAGGTATTTGAATGCATCAACCTGTTTTAAAGGTGTGTCACAAAGTTTAAGTTTGGGTACTACAGAGTAGGTTCTTACGCCTGCTTTGAAAACCATGAACTCACTTTTTTTAACGTTATATTTGAGTCCATGCGCTACAGCATATTTTTCGCAGATGCTTAACAGTTTACGCATTGCGCTTATCGATGGGGCCAGCAACACCATATCGTCCGCATAGCTTATAACTTTTATAGATGTAAAAATTCAAGAACACCTGAATTATTAAATATCATAATAGCAACACAATGGAATGAACATCGATTTTCGGATTAACGATGTGGGCTTTCAGGTCCAATATTCATAAAGATGGTGCCAGTTCAATAATACATGAGAATAAATACTGATTGGTAGAATATATCACTTTATTGTGGGCTTCATAAAACAAACGCAGGCTATAAAAGTAAAATTTTACGTATCATATTTATGAACACTAGCCATTAACGTTTTAAAAGGCTTTCCGGAAGTACGTACGGCTCGTGTATAATATATGACTTAATTTTACATCGCTCTGGCGTAATATGCTTCGATTAAAACCGTGTTAAACCTTGTGTACAAAAATTTTTCAACCTGCTATCTTTTATTCCTTTGTCTTCTTATGTGAACGTTGTGAAATGTTGCGAAAAAAGAAAGATATGTGACATTTATCAAATATCTCATGGGGTATAGATGCAAAGCAAAGGAAGTCATACTTACAAAATTAGGAGCTTTCACTATTAGATATGATGTATCATGAAATATATTTAAAAAACGCAATGAAACTTCACACTATGAAATATATATTTTAGCTAGTTCGGTTGTCGGGACCCTTTCCAGTATGTTGTGCCGTGGTACGGCTATATCTCAGAATAATATACATACTTTCCCATGGACTTTACCTGCAGCACGAAGAATCTTGTTTTGGAATGGTGGATTTGAGACATATAATAATGTATGTCAATAAATAGGAGGAATATTGAAAATTAATTAGTGACTAAGATTTATTTATCTATAGCAACTTTGAATTTCAGACATGTCTACTTAAATTTTGTCATACATACTATTTGCGATTTGTTCCAAGCATCTTTGGTTGGATTATACATACAACAATAGGAATGATCCTACAGCGAAAGATTCCTTTACATAATTTTTGAAAGCATCGAAAGCTTCGCACTTATTTAGCGTAATAAGCTTTATAAGGCTATAGCCTTATAAAACTAAGTCGTAAGCACACTACATAAGCTTTCATATGATTTATTTTTCCCACAAACAATCTGTTATTTATTTAGACACTTCTTTTTTCCTAATTAACGCTGACACTACACGTGTATAGTTGAACACGCCAGGGCGCCGCCTCGTCTGTCCTCAGGCGACAAAGCGACGCCAGGTCAAAGGGCAGGGCGGAGGGCGGGTGCATTGTTAACCTCCAAGTCGCACTCAAGGGCTTTTGATGACAACACTTGTTCCATACTAAGCTCGGGAGATGTACGCTGCTTTTAAATTATTATCTGGTTTAGTCTTGAAAAAAAAAGTGTTTTTTTTTTGAGTAAATATTTTTAAATCATGTTATTAATCTGATTTGATCACTTTTATATAAAGTTTGTGGGTGTAGGTATATTATTTGTTCTTTATTTTTTGCGCTATATACCTAATGTCCTATATAACTGTTTCTATTTATAAACATTTCGAGTTAATGAATTTTAAAATCGACCTATTTTATTCTTCTTCTTCAGGATTATATTTACTATCCAAAAAGAAAATATATAGTTACCTTATGTTAGTGTAGTTATAAAAAAAACTATCATGAAGTTTTTTAAAACAGTGTCAGAAATGTATCCGAGTATTCTTTGAAACAAAGTCAGACATATCCCTAAGTGAATTGATAAAAGATGCATACGAAAAGATGGGGGTAACCTGACAATGTGACTGTAACAATATTTAAGGCTTGTTTTCTTCAAGTTCTCGCAAGTTTCACAAAACCCCACTGAAACTTCCACCCTCCTTTTGCGACGGCGCAGACAACAAACTGGATACTGAAGTTTTACGTAGTGAATATGGTTCTATTATTCTCTATAACGTAGACACGTATTAGTTTCTTCATTGTTTAATATAATGGACATTCATTAAACTACAGGGAAAGGCAGTGTAAGCTTGTTTAGCAGATTCTAGTAATACATAAGTTAGAATTACAGGACCACAATGACGCTTGCTTTGAAGTAGTCTAATATTCCTCACGAAATATAGGACCAAAATTACTGTTAATATGTGTGAATATAAAAGCGGGACTCCAACTAGCGTTTCCAACCACACGATCACCGGGCACTATGCGTCCCAGTCGTACGAGTTTATTTCAGCTGCATTCTTCACTCTATCTTTATTAAGTCAAAGTAGACCAATAAAATTGTAAAAAGTACGTTTTATCGTCCAACTCAGAAATCTTTGCAGATTTCTTAGAAAATTGGTTTTGCGTATTAACATTCGCGCATATATAGCGTCGCGTTTTACAGATAATACCACTATAATAGGTCTTATTTACAATACGCGACACTAGATAAGATTTGACCTTAAGGTCTTTAAATTTAGGGATGGTATGATGTCTTATTCTTAGACTAAAATTTTGTCTCTGCTTTGTTTATTAAAACTTATCTCCTTAATAAAAATTAGTAACGAAAACGACCCCTTTTAACTTCTATAGAATAGATGTCAATAACGTGAAGTTTCCTTAAGATGCGATAAAGTTGAGAGTTCCGATACACCTTCGTTCACAAAGAACACGCGTCTTTACCTATAGGTCTGCAATCTCTAAAGGGTGAACTGAGTTACATTCAGAAAGTGCTATTTTTCACTTTATCAAAGGAAGCTGCCCTTCCTTCCTGTGTTCAATGAAAGGGCCGAAAAGGGAGAACGACGTGAAACACTTTTTGCAAGCTGAATTGATAAGTTGATGAAAAATTGTACTATAATTATTCAAGATAAGTATTAAACAATTCTCGATTTTAGTATTGAATGATTTTCATCGTTTTAAACATCTAAAAATGTCCAATATAATAATAAATATTAAACTCTCAATTTCATATTCAATGAAAAGTTTTCTGACTGGCATTGCCATCGAGAACTTACAAAGGCTTATAGTCATATGACCAATATTTCACTTATATTGTGGATATAAATTAATGCAGTATATTGATATACGTTAAAAACCTTTCAGTGCAGCGTTTCGCAATAAATTACCTTTAAAATAAAATGTTGAGCACAATCGATGTATCAGTGCGAAGCAATGGCGTTTGTGGAGATCATTCCGAGAAAATACTTTCATATGAATTTATTATTCTTTTGTATATTTTTTAATGATTGGAATATGTACGATTGAAATGAAACATAGTCGATAGTGTATGCTTATTCTGAAGTGCCTTTCAGTACCTCTATATAAATACATTTATATCGTAATTAGATTTATAACGTATTTGTTTTAAACAGTTTCGACGAATTTGACGGTATACACTTAAGCTACTTAGCTGACTTTTGGGGAGTATATGTTAAAAGTTTGATTTTAATAATTGTATTAAAATTGCTATTTTGCTATATATTTTTTAATCTCATCTCATCATCTTAGTCTTACTCACTCCTCAGAATACTATACTCTGTTATACTAATTGGACTACATAGATATGCATGTACCTAATTAGTTTAGTCAAATTTAACTTTTGCCTTAAAAATATAATAAATTAAATCACAATAACCAGTTGTATTATGTACAACAAAGATATAGTTATTTGTCCCGTACATAAAATTTTAGAATTGGCCACACTAATTTCTACGTCTTTCAAAGTTGAATCCAGCTGCAAATCTCTTGTCAAATTGTATCCTACTTTCCTGAGACCGGTTTCAATTCGAAGTTAGTCGGGCTAAAGTAGTATATTCTTGGGCGGCAAGACGTTGAATGTCCGACCGACAGACGGCTCTTGGCTTGGTGATATTAATCCATCCCAGCTCTCAATTCAACTCGGTCAAGAAATTTATTAACGGTGACAGAAACTAGTTAGAGATGAATAATTTTAGAATTACAAGTACATGTTCTGTGTACAATTCATAATACGGTTAATATTCATATGACTTATGTTTTCAATATATGAAATTAAAAGATTTACTGAAGTGAGGTCACAGAAACATTTTGTTAACGGATGAGTGTCGTGTGATGACTATCGCAATCTAGCAAAATTTTAAATGAGCAAGCGTAATAACCAGGTTTATGCTCAGAGCTCTAAGAAATTGCTCGATTAGTTAACAAACTACAACGTGGACAATGTCCGTTTTCAGTGATGGTTTGGTGGGGTATTTTTTATGAAATAGCGAGAGGGTCTTATTTTTATGAAATCGTTACAAAATGTCAGCATAAATGTACTATTATTGTTATTCTTGAGGTGGTGAAGCTTCTTAGGAATACTGTTGCTTGACAAACGTTCCGGACTTGATCAGAGGTGAAGAGTTATAGGCTAAAATATGATTTATGAACAGATATAGAGAGTATGAGCTTTAAACGTCAACATAATTTACAGTCCCTAAGTCCTAACCCAGAAGATTGCCAGTACAAAATTTTCTCGTGGATTGAGTGTGCTTCTGTTTATAATTATCCTCAACGTTTAGACGGACCATTGCAGCCAATGGAAATCATGTCGAATAAGCTTCATATATCTTAAATGTTGTTATATGTATTAATGTATTTAACTTACACACGTCAAAGTAATAAATGTTATGTGCAAAAGAAAAAAAGGCATTGCCTTGTGACAATATTTTCAATCAAACGTAAAGGAGTTTTTACAATTTTACAAGGAAAACGTGTAGAAGCAACATGCATACACAACTAAAGAAATTCCAAGCTATATGTGATGTCCACCAAATGGAACTGGGCCAGCGTGGTTAGACTAAAGCGTGATCATTATAACATAGGGTAGGCTCATGTCTCTCGACGGCAACCAGCAGGGTCCAGACCTTGGAAGCCCGAGCCCTACCACCAGTCGCTAATCCCCTGTATGCCCTTTTTTTGTGGGGGGAACTGCGACCTTATGCACCATGACACCGCGCTGGCAAGGCGCGGCCGTGTGTGGGGCTCTCCGGTCAAGAAGACCGACCTACCCACTAAAACCCCCCCCGAGTCCTCTGGGCCCATACGGGGCACATGGCGGGGTGCGCTCTCGCGATTCGATCGCCATAATCCCCTAGATGCCCTGGGGAATCATTAGCTACTTCAGTCTGGTGGGATGAGATCTCGCTTTAGGTGATCAGGTGCCAACGAGGTCGTGGAAGTATTCGATCAAAGTCCCATGACCTTGTCCGGCAATGATATGTCCCGTCTCGACGTGCCTTCCTACGTATCGCGAAATATGCGTATAGCATTTCCTAACGTTATAAAAGCCTCGTGTCTTTCGGTGGAGATGAATATGAACTGTGATAGTGAAATTCAATTTCAAGTAGCACAGCCAATTTAATATTTTTTGGCAATTAACTGAATTTATTGTCACAACACGAAGTTTTCATTCGGTCGACATAAAAATACATCATAAGGTTCCTGCAAATAAAATTGCACTACAGATATACAGGAGGTGAGATTGCGGGTATAATTAGTGCAGGTGCTGACTGCTGGTATGTATATAATTGCTTTTTGATAGCTTTTGAAGTACATTTATTCATACTTATATTACTGTGCTGTTCACTACTTACTGAATTCATGTTGGAATAGAGTAAAAAGTTATTATTAATGAGTTTATTATCACAGGGGTAGAAGTTAAATAGCGCGCACGGCAAGTTGTAAATAAATATTTTTACGGTCCAATCAGTATACTTCTCTGAAAGTCCAACGGTTCTATTAATTTTCGCCGCCATTTTACAGATATGTTGTTGGTGGATCTAATAAATTACACGGAAAGTGAAAGGGAAGAAGTGACTGTCATCAAGTATTTAGGCAATTATCCGCCTCTCCTCGGTTCTAATCAGCTAGTGCTTCGAGGCCGGGCACTTTCCCTAATTTTCGCGACACCCTATTAAGCAGGCGCGAGTTATTGCTCGGTCCCAGGGGATCACGGGCCCGTTGCCATGACAACACGGACGTGTGTGTGTAAACACGCAGTTTTCCGCTTGGGTGTGGGTGTACGTTGTAGTCTGCGGTTTCGGGAACTTGTGGATTCTTATCTATCGGTTTTTCGTATAGTTGGCTTTACACGTGTTGATTCATTAACAGGATTGATCATTCCTCTTTATTAGTTTAATTTGATGATTATTTTTCTATTTCGAATTGACTCTAGATTATGTTTAACGTATCAAATATATAACATAAAATGATTTCGTGGATTTATCGTGATTAGGCTTCGCCCGTGTTATATATTTTTTCCATGCAAAAAAGATCCATAGTAATAAATTATTGTATTATATCATTCCTACAGGTGTACATTGAATTTTAATCCCAATTATATTTAAAAAAAATCTTAAACATCTTTTATTAGTGTAGCTATTATGAAGGTGTTAAACAAGATTGTTTAAAACTATACCATATCCGTCTATGCAAACTGTGGTTTCTGTACGTTATTAGAAAAAATCTGCAAACGCGCTGGTAGAAACTAACTATGTACATTTATTGTGAATCGGAGATTGCTCTGAACACCCACTTCACAAACTTATCCTCTTTATATATATTCCTTATTATTGTATATGGTACGTGGACTTTTGAAATATCTTTTGTCTCATCTATCAGATCTTTAGCAAAAAAATTATATGTAACTAAAATAGGTATTTGCCTATGTAATTATGGTTTTGTATGGAGATATTATAACAATATGGTTTCTTTCATACTATCGTTTTCCTTATTTAATACACAACAAAGAAAACTTTTTCAAACAATGTTAGACATTTAACTAAAAGCATTTAAAGACAAAAAATTATACGTTACGTCTCTAAAAAGCTTATTTTATACACAGAAAATAAATAACACTTTTTACCACTGTTTTGGTGTTTAAAATAAACTTTCAATGATTTCGTCACTCAACGTTTGCTTTACGCTTGAATCACTCCTTACGGTTGTGATTCAGTTGTTAGAATCCTTTAATTGCTCATAATAGGGTAGACGACTATAAATGATTATTGCCGTTTTTAAACTATAATAATCTGATTACAGCAATTTATATCTAATGAAATTATGTCAATATAGAAATTTCAGTTTGATTATTAATTTATAGTGTTTTTAGATTTCTAAAAAATGAGCAATCATTATTTACGCAATTCTAATGAAACGAACACATTTCTAGCATTCTAACATTAAATGTACCTAACATTTTTTTTTATATAGAAAGTATATTTATAAACGTACAAATAACAAAGTTATTTTAAATTTTGTTTATACGTACGTTTATACAAATTTGACGAGTTTACTTAGTTATGACGTCACGAGTGCAGTGTTTTTAGTATGGAGCGTTTTTGAGCGACCCGCGACAGCGCCGCAAACATGTCGATGTATCTTCAAAAGTAATAGGCGCAGGTGTACTGTTGGTTCTACAATATTTCTCACTTAAAAGAATACTATTATTGTATATAGAATTCAAAATATTGTCGTCTACCCTATGCGCCTATGCGCCTTACTTTTATTCTTCCTCTATTCAGTACTTGCATAATATACTATTTTAAAAAGTTTTAAGCAGTAAAGAACATGATTCAGATTAGAAATTATTTTTGGGATTCTGATTATCAATTTAAATAAATTACTATTAATTTATTTAAATTGATAATAAGAATAAAAAAAATTGATAAATTAATAATAAGAGTCCATAGGTAATAAAAAATAAATGCATATATACGAGTATGAGTTATGTCATGTTTTAAATTAGAAAAGTTTCATGTAAGATAGAAAAAATAACTTATTATGTTATAAACATTAATTCTCCTTGATGCGAACAGCTAAGATATTGCGTTCCTAATTCTATTGTCCCAGACCAATAATACAACCTGAACATTGTTAAAGCAAACTGAACAGAGCAAACCAGGCATATCCGAGATGAACATATACCATCGTTGGATATGATTTTGCTCACGATAATAAAAATGCTGATGAATTAGACAAAGGCTAATAATACTCTTGCCAAATAAAATAATGGCAAGTATCAAAATGTTTCAGCCGCGTAGCCGTGCGCCACAGTTGTGGGCAATAGAGCGCTCCTGGGAATCGGCGATGTATCGTAAACGTTGAGCCGAGCACTTTTGTGCCTCCGACGTGTCAGAGAATATGTGTTGCCGATGCCCAGGGACGTGTGGCTCTCCTGATAAACTCATTTCGAAAACTCTGCCCAACATTCGCAGACGGGATTTGTTTTGTAACCGTGTTCCCAATCCTAATTATCCTAACTAATATTATAAGCGGCGAGTGGTTGTTTGTTTTGACTTTTTTTCTTCGTGGAGTACCCAACTAGCTAGAGGTGTGCAAAATAGTTCACTGAAGTGTAAAGAATGATATACTTCAACTGGACTAGATGAAGTATATCACTCATTTAGTTCATTTAGTTCTTCTAGTTCACATGGCTCAGTACTTCAGTAGTCTATTTCAGTCACCTTATCGCTTAGTTCATTTACGTCACTTCATTCGTATAGTCCAATTAGTCCATCTGTATCGTATAGTATAGTTCTTTTTAGTAGGTATGAGACGTTATGTTAATTTGACTGCATAACTAAACACATGTGTGATACATAATGCAGGAGTAATTAAAAGTTACTAAAAACTATTGAAATGTTTACAATATTTTTCAGATATTACATACGAATTTAGATTAGTATACGCCACACTCGTATATATTATGCACATGCAGACTAGAACTTAAGCAAAGGATATGAAATTATTCATAAACGAATTATTCCTTCAACTAATTATTCAAGTAAAATTAAACATAATGTTTGCGCTATAAGACATGAAATTGTGTGCAGGTAGACTCCGACCGGCCGGTGATTCTAGTTCCTGTATTCCACAAACAAACACAGCCGAACCATTACTTTTAACCAATAGAATTGCATAGATTGTTAGATGACGTGATATTCTAGCGCTCGGATTGGATAAGCGGCATGGTTCGGTTCATTTTGTTAGTGGAATTGACCCACAGGATGCCAAGCCAATCAACTGTCTCGCTTTCGCACGCTATGTTTGTAATCTATCCGTTCGCTTTACTCTCCTTCAGTGAAAGAAGTGTTTTGGGAACTAATGAAGTAAATGAACTACTGAACTAGTTGGGACCAGTATGAATGAGTGAAGGAGATATAATTGCGAAGAGGACTAGTCCAATTGAAGCATTCATTCACGAACGACTCAACTCTACAACTAGCAGTTCGCCATTATTCTCGATTAAAGCTGTTGTTGTAAATTTGACATTATCTTTAGTTTTATGCTTATTGTTAACTGAATAAAACTATGAGAGCAGTTGTCAATACATTTTAGATTAGACACATTAATTATGGTTGATCATAGGAGTACCTTGTATCCAACAGCATTGCCATCGCGAATAATTATTTACCCTACAATTTTTTATTGCAAAATAAAAATTAATATATGCACAAATGGCGTTTCTAACCCTTTGGTATTTGCCACCAGTCAACCATTGGGTTTGGATTCAATTATTTATCATTCATCATCGTCGCAGCTCATATCCGTCCAATCTGCGCGGCACGAGACTGTGACTGTACTATGTAACACTTTTTTTTCACTGATTTTAAGTACTATTAAAGACACTTTTTTATTCATATTGATTAAAATCACTTTTACAATTGTATCTTGCATTGGTTA
This sequence comes from Scirpophaga incertulas, assembly GCA_036419045.1. Taxonomy (NCBI): domain Eukaryota; kingdom Metazoa; phylum Arthropoda; class Insecta; order Lepidoptera; family Crambidae; genus Scirpophaga; species Scirpophaga incertulas. The sequence continues at coordinate 10,770,047 of CM071631.1, forward strand.
TGTTTACGTCGAATTGTTACTTTGACATTGACAGTTCTATAGTGTGGGCCGCTTATCATGATCCTAACACCATTATCTATGGGCAAATTAGACAACCAAATCTAGCCAAGCGTCGTCTACAAAGATAGGTTCTTTATTAATAATACTGAAACATCACTCCGGAATTCATAGATTAAAAACAGTGTCGTAGATTAATAACTGCCCACAGATTATATACCGGATACTAATTAACAACAAATTATTTGCACTGCCGATTACAAAAATATCGTTTAGGATTAAACTTAAATTTAGGAAGATCAATTCTTCCTTTCCTTTATTTGTGGCGGATCGACTTAGTTTCCACATCATCCTAGTTCCATTTAATAACAAACATCACATACTATACATCGTCTATATAGTCTTTGCCTCATCGGTGGTAAGCCATCTGTAACGGTATACTAATCTGTGACTGGGAGATCTGAAATCTGGGAATTGGGAATCGATCTATTGTAAAAATCTCACGCATATTTCGGTATATAACTACGTATATAAGTTACTGACAGTGGTGTCAGGATCACAAATTTCAGGAGTATTTAATTTCCCAAATATATAATAATAAAATTATCCACATCTGTTGGAACACATAATTTAACCTAGTTGCCACCGGCACTTAGGAAGAAAAATAATAAACTAAAATATTTACATATTGAAAGCCCGATAAAAAGGTCAGTAATAGTTGCATTTATCTCTTTTAATCTCTTTAATTTCAATTTGTTCCCAATAGTAATGATTTTCACAAATAATTATTGATATTTGTTTTGAGCGGGTAGGCTTAACCACCCATACAAAATCATGCTGAAATTAGTTGCTCAGCTGCTAATCTCATGTATTCGAGGTAATTGGTGTTTGTATTTAATCATAATAATATAAATAATGTAAATTCTTGTTCTTTTAAAATGTAAATGTACCATAATTTGATGAATGTTCAATAGATCATGTTTGATATTTTTCTTTGTAACCTAGTTGTCAGATTTAATTGTATGAAGAACAATAATGTATATGGGTTCCTTCTGAACCGCATAGACCACCCACAGTGAGTCCATGACTATGATAATGTAGCATTTTATGATATGTAACAGGGCAAAAAGGTACCGGGAGGTTGTTATACCCGGCCCTACAAATTTATGTAAGGAAAATATATGAAATAAAAAATCCTTGAAGAGAATTATATAAACCTTAAGGAGAATAACTGCAATCTATTAAAAGAAGAGTGTCTGGACCCAGTCTCAAGGAAAGTATTCAGTACTAACCACCGGGGGATGGGAATCTAGCTTAAGAATTCATGTTTTAGATTTTAGAATTACCATAATAAATAGTTCATTTCAATACCCTGATCAACTATTGTTCCTTGCCGAGATCGATCAAACAGCACCAGAACCAACCTGCCCTTGTACTTGTACTCATTAAAATTTGTTATTTATGTACTTAACATAATAAAGTTATTTATTTTAATTGGTAATTTTTAATTTAGTTGTCACAAAAAAATATACCTTTATAGTGTTAAAGTTGATAATTAAATCAGTCACTTTGTTATTTTGTATTATTTGTGTTTCCTTTATAAATCTAGTTGGTGAGTAAGAGTATTATTACATTACAACTAACTTCATATATTAGAGCGATTAGATCTAGTGAGGATTGGCCGACTTCACATACCTCGCGGTGTTATTTTTTATCACCCATGGTATTCAAAAACTTCATTGTTTTTGGCAGAAACGGCCCCGGACCGACGTGCTGCCACATTTTTTTATAGATATTTAAATTCTGTTTTTAACTACAGAACATACAAATATTAACTAAAGAACAATTATTATATATTAGTTAAATTTTGTGCTGCGACGATCTGAAAAGTTCTAGATAGAACTGGTTTCTTGAAAACGAGACTACTCTTTAGAAGTACATATATTTAAGTTTGTGTATTATATTATTATTTCAATTAAAATTAGTTGTGTTCAAAGATGATATGGTTAGAAATTTGTCAATATGCCATGTTGTTTAATTTGCCTTATAACTTTTAACTATCTACTGTTCCCGGCAGACCAAGTCTACACAGTGTATCGGATGTGCGGTAATTAAAAGTGAGCGGGGGGCTCTGTCGCTCTCCGCACCCATTAAAACAACAGTCCTAAGCAAACAGTAACGTGTGGTCACCAAAGATAAGTTTTGCTGGGATTTGCTCTACGTAAGTGTATTATTAGTTCGGGAGAGTTCAGTGTCGAATAATAATAACGCTTAGAGCGGTGTTAGCGACTATTTTCGTAAATACGACGGAAAATTCCGATTAAAAAATCGTCGTGATGTTTTTAACGATAGCAATAAATAATTTCACATTTTATTGACATTATCATGAACAAAGTCCCTCGGTAGCGTATTCGTTTCCCAAAACAAAATCTGTCACGGAACGTTGTAGTACACAAGAAAAAAATCAGACTCCTGCTCGGAAAGTGCCGTGCATACTTTTAGTTATGTAACTAATAAATAGCAAATAAATTTTTTATCGAACATTTACGATTTACAATATTTTTTTTGTTAGTGCTACATGATTCTGAGTTAACGGGAAGATGGTATCCCGTAACATTATTCAAAATAAGCACCATAAACGGTTCATATAATGTCGTACTTGACTACGCCGACTTAGAATTTTTTTACATTGCCGCATAGGTCTGAGTATATGTTATTAATTTCAACTTATCTCTGTATTTCCGAGAAAAGAAATCTTGACTGACAGACGAATAGGTAGATAGTGTTATTAGAAGGGTTCCGTTGTTTTGGTACCCGAATAAGGAACTCCAAAAATGAAAGTATTTGCTTTCATTTTAGCCAACTATATACTCATCATCTTTCTACATTAATATTAAATTGTATTTTAAGTTATCAATATTAAATTGTATCCCATGATATGTGTAACCTGTAATGAAAGGCGTCGACCTGGATCTCCGGAAAACGCGATTAGGATGCGTATCGCGCGTACGTTCACTGAATTACCGAGATATCAATATTTGCTACGATTGTGTCACGTATTCAAACTATTTATTTCCTGTGTAATATGATTTTGTAACAGCGGTGTTTTCGTGGATGTTACTGTTCAGCTTTTTTTAGCTAATAAAATAATAAATAAGCTTATAAATAACAATTACTATTTAGTCAAATCTTTAATCAACCAATCAAAAATGTTGTTCTTTAAATAGGATTTTTACAATCACTTTTGCCCGCCATCGGTTGACAAGTTTACGGCGGGAGACCTTGTACTGGAAAGAACTAGCAAGAAAACCAGAAAGGGCTATCTTGTATTTTTATAGAGTCGTCAATTGGTAGCTGGCCTGAGATAAGTAGTCGGAAACCAACTTTCTTTACAAGGTTAAACCCATAGTTTCGATGTGTTATGTATATACTCGAAACATTCTGGGTTATCGGATATCTCTATACCTGAATCTGGTTTACAGCATATAACTTACTCTATACCAGGGACATCACCGTCATACCTATTTCTCAAAATAGTTGTGTTTTAATATGAAAGGAACGATAGGTATAGAAATTAATAGGGTAGACGACTACAAATGATTATGGCCGTTTTTATACTATAACTATCTGATTTGAGCAATTTATATCTCATGAAAGTATGTCAATATAGAAATTTCAGTTTAATTTTTAATATATATTGTTTTTAAATTTCTAAAAAATGAGCAATTATTATTAACGTAATTGCAATGAAACGAACACATCTAACATTCTCACATTAAATGTAACATTTTTTTTATATAGAAAGTATACCTATAAACGTACGAATAACAAAGTTATTTTAAAATTTGTTTCTACGCTCATACAAATTTAACGAGTTTACTGAGTTATGACGTCACTATTGCAGTGTTTTTAGTATGGAGCGTTTTTGAGCGACCCGCGACAGCGCCGCAAACATGTCGATGTATCTTCAAAAGTAATAGATGCAGGTGTACTGTTGGTTCTACAATATTTCTCACTTAAAAGAGTACTCTTATTATATATAGGATTTAAAAAATTTTCGTCTACCCAATTACTGAGAACTATGATTTTACATCTTGTGTCATATCATAGCCATCATGCCAATGCTTGGTGTTCATTTGAAGACTACATTCTAAAGTGTAAATATTTGTTTTCCCGTATAAATTGTAAACACATATGTACACATTGTATGATAACGAAATAATTTATTATAAATTTTGTTATTACTTTTGATAAAGCTGATAAGTTTCTTGCGCCCATTCTTCTTATCAGCTAAAAATACGTCCTGAATGGGTGGTAGAAATCAAATTTGGAAGATTCAAAAGAGCTTTCTATACAGTCGTATTTGAATAAAGTTAATTTTGATTTTGACTTAATTTATGTGGAAGTTGCAGAAATGCTGCGAATCTCACAGGAACCACATGTACTATGGGCTAGTAGTAAGGTAAGCATTATTAATATCAGGAGGGTAGTTGTTGTCTGCTTATTTGTCAATTAGATTTATCAAAATTAAGTCCAAGCATTGTTATCATTTAAGTAATCCTTAAATGTATAATGATCTTTTTTATAAGAATATTATTGACGGTATTATAATACGGTATAAGAATACGATATAAGACGAGACGGTATAAGTATATTATAACGGTTAATAAAATTAAATTAGAGTAATTAAAATTATAATACCCTTTATTTATACAGTTATGTAAAAACTGTTAACAAAATTAGACTATCTACAGAGCAATTGGCATTATCGTATTCCTACTTATTTTATTGATGTATTCAATTACATGCTTCCGACGTAAGCGGATCTGTGACACGTTTTAGAAACTGCTATTATATTTTTAGGTATGGCAAATGCGGCAAATTAAAAAAAATATTGACCGTAATCCGCAAACTTTAATGTGTGTAGTATGTGACAACAGTGTCTATAATCTAATATGGGTTATTACTTTTATATAAGCTGCGTTTTGTTATTTATTATATACGAGTACTTCGGTCGTCCCAAAAATAAGTTCAGTCAATTGTTGAAATCTCCCCTTAGTCACTCAATATTGCCAAATTGGTTACAGCAATATAATACTTATGTTAAATCAGTTTAATACAAGTATTATAATCGTTTATGTCAAAGTCGTAGGCAATGTTACAAAATACATAATATGGTAATGTGTAACAAAACTCTGGCAAAAAGCATTGCTTCTCCAAATTATAGCAAATATGTGGGTCGAATACATACGAGCGCGGCAAGCCTACGGTTTGCTAGCTCTACTGTACGCTAAAGTATTAAAGGTGAGTTTTGAATGGAGGTGTGCAGCTGGTTGTCCTCTCTTGAGTACACCTGTAACGTAATTTATTATTCGCGCCTTGTTAACGCCGGGAGTAATTTTACAACGAAACAATGAACGTTAGCGTCGCGTCAAAGCGAAGTGCGCGGCACAATTACATATAACGTTTGCGACGAGAGCGAAATATGGACGGAGGAATATCGAGTTATAAACGCAAGCTGTATGGTAGAGACGGGGAATGGAAATTGTTCGATGCAGGCACAAAATTAAGTTAAAAGTTCAATGGTTCCAGAATCGTTAACAAATAAGTTCATTTAGGTAAACTGTACATTGCTTTTGTAGACTTTTGATGACTGTGATTAGTGTATGTTCTTACTCGCACGTTGGAGTTAATATTTTTGACAAATTTTACACACTTTTTGGTTAATGGTTAATAAATATTATACTCGTATCGCTTCCGAAATTCATTCTAGAGCCTGTGTATATCATTTGAGAATGTCGGTATATTTTAGTTATTTTTTTATCTGTTTCTTTATAGAGGAGAGCATGGTAGCACCAAACTTCGTAGCATTATCACTGAAATGGGATATGACATAGCAATATGTCACTTAGAATAGAATCGAAATTTAGTAAATTTTGACATGGTGGTTATATGATGATGATATCTCAAGATAAACTCTTTATCATATCCTGTTGCGTTGGTCATGCTACGGGAACTGTTGTGTCATTGCGATGACACGCATGCAGGAGAAAATGTTGACAGGATTTGGTTGCTCAACACCTAAATCCTCACTGGAGTGAAGTGCGAAGGCTGGGAGCCTTTGCACTTCACCTCTAGAAGTCACCTCAATCTCTCGTCCACGTGTCACTACGAACCAAAACCTGTGCCTGTCCAACAAATACTGCGTAGAACTATGGTACGAGCATCCAAACCGAAAATGTATATATATATCTTATATTATTTATTTTTATATGTTTGTTTTGTTGTATTTCTTTTGACTACGTTGGTATTTTTTACAGTGTCTATGTCAAAAAATGTTTTCCTGTTACTCTTTTTCTTTTTCTATTCAATGATTTATATAGGGTGGAAATAATTTTTTGAGTAACATTGTATGGTCCGACGAAACCAACTTCAGTAATAACGGCATGTACAATCGCCGCAATAACCACTATTGGTCTTAAGTGAATCCTCTTCGTGTTCACGAAATTAACAGTCAAGTAAGATTTTCTTTCAACGTTTGGTGCGGAATTATGAGAAATATGGTTGTGTTAGTCCATGTGTACAAGGTCACCTAAACAATGTAAAGTATTTAGAAATATTGGATTTATTAAGAAATGAGTTAAATGGTTTCCCCGATGAAGAGCGAAACTAAATAATTCTATAGCAAGATGGTGCTCCAGCCCATAACAGCAGAATCACTACTGCCTGGATTAATAACCATTTTAATACATGGATTGGTACAAACGGCACAATCAGATGGCCTGCAAGATCACCAGATCTCACCCCTTTAGATTTTTTTTTGTGGGGCTATGTAAAAGATCAAATTTACATTAAATCGTATGCAAATGTCAACGAATTGAGAGTGGAAGTACAAAATACTATCAATAATATTCAAAACAACACACTTTTAAAGGCTACCAGCAATGAAATCGTACGAAGAATAAATTTGTGTATTCAAGAAAATGGGGCACATTTCGAACAATTAATTAGTTAGTGTATCATTTTTTGTACATACTTAATTAATGTTTTCCTTTCATTTAATTTATGAAGTTTGTTAGAGAGATTTGATCCTTATAATTGACCCTACCGATCGGTGCAATAAAAATACAGGTGAAACTTTTGCAGATTTTGGTCGGTTCGATTACCGGGTGGGGCAAGTGAATTTTCAAAAACATTTGATCTAAAAAGTAGTAAATAAAAAAAATTAAAAAAAACTTTTTAAAAAAACACGCTTTTATTAAAAAGACTAAAAACCGATCTAAAAACTTGAAAATAAAAATAAAGTCACGCTTTTAGAAAATTTGGGTACATATCAAGAAAAATTTCTGATGACAAAAAGAAATGTAACTCAAAAATTTGTCTATAAAATTTAGCAAATTAGTCCAAGAACTCAATGACTATAAAAGCGTGGGGTGTTCAAAATTAAACATTACTCATTTAATGGTCTTAACATTTACACCCCACGCTTTTATAGTCATTGAGTTCTTGGACTAATTTGCTAAATTTTATAGACAAATTTTTGAGTTACATTTCTTTTTGTCATCAGAAATTTTTCTTGATATGTACCCAAATTTTCTAAAAGCGTGACTTTATTTTTATTTTCAAGTTTTTAGATCGGTTTTTAGTCTTTTTAAAAGCGTGTTTTTTTAAAAAGTTTTTTTAATTTTTTTTTTATTTACTACTTTTTAGATCAAATGTTTTTTAGTCTTTATAACAAACAAAAGTTTTTTTCAAACGTTTTTTAGTCTTTGCGTTAAAAGCGTGTTTTTTAAAAAGTTTTTTTTAATTTTTTTTTTATTTACTACTTTTTAGTCTCGTGATTATTATAACAAACATAAAGAAATGTACATAATTGTTCAGAAAATGTAGTATTAGAATTAAACATATGCATTATATCAAATTCTATCTGTTTGCTTCATTGAACCAATTCTCATATTAAAAAGTTTTTAATTTATTACAACATAATTATGTATTTTTATGATTCGAAAATGATTGAATATTGTATTGTCATCTAGAATACACATGTAAAAAAAATTTGAGCTCGATTGGAGCAGTAGAAGTGGTCGAAAAATCGATTACAAGATTTGATCATGACAAACAAACAAACGGACAGAGTAAGTCAATAAAAAGCGTGTAAAAATCTTTGAATGCAGTTTTATTTCTTTTCAAAAATAAAGGAATGTTTCCTTTAAGTAAAACTTTATATCTACAGTATTAAGAGTACTTCCCCTCCAGGTGGCATTACAAATTTCCACCCGGTATATACAAATGACAGTAGATATCGAACCATAGTGTTGCAATAGATGTGTTCCAATTTAGACAATTTGTGTCATTTAATTTAGACGTCGCGTCGTTCAACCCTGTTTGATTAGCGTAATGCTGTCTTTCTGTTTCATGATTTCTATGTAATTTGTTTCATTTACTAATAACCTCGTGAGGCATTAAATTATAAATATGTATGTACATGTGTAACGGCACAGTTTAGTTTAGGCAATTTAGTACATTTTATTAACGTTTATATAGAAATGTTTTGTCCAGGTTTTGTGCATGCGGAAAATTACGTGAATAATAATTTTACGATCTGGGAAATGTGACGTTACCAATAAAAAATTTCAACATATGAAATACAATCAAATCACTTGTTAAGTAAGCCTCATTACTTCCGTTGGCATGTGGCGCTCTTTTTGAATATTCTCGCGAAAAACGCCATGCGCGAGGGCGAACGGCGACCCCTTTATGTGGCGCTTCAAAGGCGCCACGCCGCCGCCCGGCCATAATATAAGGTGACCAATTAACAAGGTATTTTGTGGACATGAGTAATTATAGGGGTGACCTACAGTTAATTACTTAGCACTTGTGTGGTGTGGTATGCGGGCACGGAGAAGTTTCGAGATACGTAACCAATACTTACTACTTACATGGAATAGTGCTACTTATCTAAATATTATGGATATCAATAGAGTTTAATTTTATTAATGCGGCGTACATTTTCTTTTTTGTTAATATGTTCAAAATACAAGCTAGTTACTACAACAAAATTTTAAAAAGTTTTACTGATTTATCTTTTCATAATTTTAAAATTACTCTTGCAAAAAAATGTTCAGTAAAGTGGACGTTTAATTAAATGAAAAAATAAATACAATATTATTAAATAATGTTGTCTTTCGTAAATAAGACAATTGTTATGGTAGCTGAAATGTATATTTTTATCTGATATTTATCTTATATTTTAATAGACATGTGAATCTAACTATTTTCCCAGAATATTGCAATTGACGACTCTATAACAATAAACAGGAAAAGAAAAAGATGTACCTTTGCTGGTTTCTAGCTGGTTCTTCCGAGTACAAGAATCTTAGTCTTTATCTATTCTCTTACTTCTCTTTATAAAACGTAATTAAATTACCTGTATTTTAACAGAAAATCTTTGAAATTACATGAACATAGTTATAACAAGAGATGGAATGAATGGGATTTGATAGATATGTTTGTAACAATATAAATAAATACAATTTACTGCGTAGTAGCAAATCTCTCTGACGGTTAACACAAAATTGTAAGTTCACCTGTGCGCATAGCTGTATAGATGTCACATGTATTGGAACTGTCAAACATTTCAAACTATGCATATCCACGTGATATATGGTCACCTTAGCGACAGTGTCGCAAAATGATTTGTGATTTATTTGCGACGCTTTTGATACATGAGCGAGATTTGTGCCGCAGGTGACTCAGCAGAGCGGGGCCCTCTGTCTAATAGAATTGAAATGTTGGGATCAAATGACTTGTAACTGGAAATGCCAGGGATTGTTTCGAACGGATAACGTGATCGAGTTTGTATTAGACAAGTCATGTTAAAGATGAGTTTATTAAACCTTTGTTTAGATAGGAACAGTACTATATTTCAGTAGATTTAAATAATATTTCATTGAAAGTAAAAAACAAATATATACTATTTGCATGTAATGTAGCAAAACCTTTTTACGCAATAGAATGCAATGCAATGAATACACTGTACCTGTTAGTGGCTGGTTGCCAAACATGCGTAATGGTCTCTCCGTAGGGCATACTCACTAAACCATCCCGACATCTCGTCCTTATTGAAAGAGTCCGGTCCCCGGGACTGGATAACCTAATTTCTCGCACTCCTTGATAGATCTTGGTGCTTAAAGAAAAATAAATTATAGTCTATTATACACGCAAGGCAGCAAAACGCAAGTCTATTCTTCCAGTTTTAATGACATTTTCAAGTGGATATAATCAACAGACTAATTATTTCATGTTACAAATATTGCTTGATTTGGCTTACTAATAAGAAACTGTACGAACAATGGGATACACAATTTGCTGGTCAATAAAATGGTCAATATTAACACAAAATTATCTGACTATCGTCCTTGACTTTAGGATAGATTTCGAATCATATGAAAATTAAAATAAATATGTAAAGTAAATTAGTCATAAATTGCAAGTCAATTATGGAATCCTGCAAGGCAGCAGAACTGGACCAGCTCTATGCTTGAGATAAATCAACGAAATGTGTCAATTAAGAATAAAGAACCATGACATTATTTACTATGTAGTGCCAATATTCCACAAACTGTTATGGACCAGCGTTTTTTTATCATTTTATAGCACATGTAAAAATACTCTTATCATCACATTAACACAATAAGCCTTCAGTATCAGAGTACTTGCCTGTTTTTCTCGAAAAGTCTCTTTTGTGTCATCACATAATCTCGAGGGGTCGAAAAAAAAATATATAAACTTTGACATGATTATTTGATGGTCCTGGTCATCTTCCAAGGACACTATAGGCTTAGGAAATCATAGGGGAGTTTTGGACATTCATGCATCTCTTTGGCCCAATGCGAGTTAATGTGTATCGCCGGAGCGTCGTATATTGAGTGATAGGGTTCACCGTAACTAAGTGAGGTAATTTGAAGCCTCCTTAAATTACTATGACCCTTTGATTTCCAAAATATCCACATTACAATAGATTATTAGCTGTTAACACATGTTACATTTTGTACCTACAAAATTCATTTTTGTGCGTATACTATGTTATAATACTACATGATAACTACGTGGTTTCTGAAAGTTTTCGTATGCTGCAAAGAAATCAATTAATTATTTTTCGATGTTATTTATTGAGGTATTATATATAATTATGCTCTCGATGAATTAATACACTTGAGCGTATTTGGTGTCAAATCAATAAGTTAATCAATGTAACATAGTAAAATTATTAAGTTATGGAGCTTAATTATATAAATGCAAGAAAATACAGCTTATTATGTTGTTGAGAATATTTTCTCTTCTACAATAGTAGCATGCATCAATTTTCGTTGTTAAAAATATCTCAAGAATATTTGTGCAAGTAGGTCAATAAATGATGGAGATAGTTTCAGTAACAACATTTGTCGACGAAATTCGCAGAGGGCGACTCCACTGTTACTATGCTAGGGCTGTCATCTGCCTCGCAATGTCTTTTTTCGATCTCATTATTAATTAAATTATTCTTCCATTCGCATGTCAGAACTCATCATATAGGACCGGATTTTAAGATTGTATTAATACATCCATCTTGTTATATCGTTTCATCTTTAAAAAAAAATAGCTTAAATTAAAAAATATGACTTTTTAAAGAAAGTCTTAAAAGGAGCTTTGTTAATGCGAGCAATAAAGTTTCAAAAAATCAATTCAATTGTTTTCATCTATGGAAGATATACGATAACTAAGTTATGAATACAGATACATCACACTTTACAAATAAACAAGTTATTAGTTATTACAAGATTAGTAAGGGTCAACAGATTTATTTTTTATGTGTCTATCCGAGATCAGGCGAATATAAAAATTAAAATAGGCAAATATGTAGATGTGCCATTTCTACTCTGTACATCTATCTATCTTTACGTATGTTTAAATATATTTGATTACTAACCTCATTTCCTTGTCTATTAATTTTGTCGGAAGCTCCAACCCTAGGAAAGCACTGGGGGCTGGAATCAATCCACTCACGTCAACTCCGTTGTCCAATCAAGTGACACGCGCCGTACACTGGGGATCAGCCGCGTGCGAGCGTACGCTGCGGCCATTGCGAATACCTACCACTTATTTTTGTTTTTTCCAAATAATGACAATATCTAACCACGTTTTTTTCTATAACTTTTTACTTAATTCTTACCTTACCTTATTTTGTCATTTTATACAATCGCTACAGGTTCCATAGGCAATGCAAAATTTCTTTATTTGTACATGTTTAAAATTTACCTAAATTATATCGAGTATCTATATTTTTATAGTTACATAAAAAGTCCAATTAGTTATGTTTATCATAAAACTTTTATTGTTTTCTTTCTTCTTGTTTTCATAAAGTTCAAAAACTCATAAGTTTTCTTTGTTTCAGGTAATTCGTCTTCATTATTAAGCAGAGTAAGCCGAGCATACAATTTCATATTAATAATAGTAAGTCATTTATTATATTGACAAGGCGACAGAGAAATACAACAAAGTGAGATGTTATTCAAATTATTAACTTCGTTAAACGTTAACGTTCTGCATTTAAGAGGATTTAACGCAAGTTAACATTAATCGTTAATCCTATTCCTATTATACTATTATAAAGGCGAAAGTTTGTAAGTATGGATGTTTGTTACTCTTTCACGTAAAAACTACTGAATGGATTTGAATGAAACTTTACCACAATATAGCTTATACATCAGAATAACACATAGGCTACAATTTTTGAGGTTTCTATGAGGTCGTAAAAAAAACACATTTTTTGCGCTTACATTGCAAACGCTGACTGAATCCTACAAGATAGATCAAAACAATTTACTACAGTATTGTACAACTTAAAAAGGTCTACAAAAAAGTCCGTGATGGTATATGTTTATCTCTTAGGATAACCCACAAAAGGAAAAAGATCGTTAAATGTAGTTTATAGGAGCATACTGCAGTAGCTACCTATAGGCCTATGATTAGGGCTCTGCAGTGCTTAGTTATCGTATTTCTTACTTATTACTAGACTAGACGGGACGAACCTGAAGTCCACGCGAACGAAGTCGCGGGCAAAAGCTAGTACATAATAAAAATTAAATATTTTGTATCATCGTTTGTATGAATGTTGTTCTAAAGTGTGCTATTTATATAAAGTCAGGTTAGTCACTTGCGCTCGCGCTATACGCCGCGCTTCATTTGTCAACCAGTCCAAACGCACATGTCAGCAAAGTATTGTTATAGCGCGATGTGGTCCGTGTCCTATGTTTTTGTTAAATAGTGTGAATGGATTAAAAAATAACACATTTTGTAACATTTAACGAAAGTTTTTAATCCTTAATGGTTAATTCGTTCGTGATTTATAAATATATGTTTATGTTATTTTCGCCCAAATAACGATTACCTTTATAAAACACTCGTATATAGGCAGATGCATTTATACTGCTATAATATACTAAAATAATTTGTGCTAAAATAGGTGCTAAAGTCTGAAGCCAATATTTGAGTATATTATTAACATTTTACTTCATTTTTTATTAAATTTAATAGCTAATGAAAAAAATAATGTATTGTATAATTTTATATTCGAAAATTTTATTCCGAAAAGTAGTCTTCATTTGATGTTACGGCTGGGTCAACATAGCAAAGGGATTACACAAATAGCAACATGGACATGCCATTTTATAATCCCTGTCATAAAGAAGACACTTTAAATGGTAGTAGATTTAATTGGTGCTGTAGCAACCCCATTAACTTAACAAATTGCTTGTAATGTCTGTAGTACTGTGATCTAATTTAGTGTTTTACACGTAGGATCACTACAATGGCTCCCATGGGTAATTTGTTATATCTGTGGTCCCACCATAAAGTATGTTTACTGGTAGGTCTACGCGTAACTGATTTTTATTATTGTTTAATCCCCAACAATAAGGGATAACATTGGACAAATATTTTACGGAGCTTACAATAATATTGTAAAATGATTATTTGTGTTTTTGTATGTTTGTGGCGAATCAACTCGAAAACTACTGAACTGAATAATCATAAATCTTGCTTGTGGGATAATTTGAAAGCTGGTAAAGTACATAGAATAATTTTTAAAAAGAGATATCATTTTGTTATGGATAAATTCCATACAACACAGGTAAAGCTTCGGACTGAAAATTACTAATATTTTAATTACTTATCATTCTGTGAGTATTGAAGGAGAAACAAAATTACGAAACTATTAAATAATTATTAAGCGTGCAAAATTCTGACGTGCAAATTTCTGAATTTTCAAGAAGCTGTGTTCAGTTGTACATGTTAGACTCAGCACAATTAGTACATTTTAGAACATTTTGTTAACATTAAAATTAATTTTAAAATATTTTTCGGTTTCATTTACAATCTATATTCTTATAATTTAATTATATTTTCAATGTAATCATGTCGTTCCACGAGTGGTATCGATTTTCATCCAGATAAAAGAACACAATGCTACAGATGTCCGTATCTGAAAATATTACGTTTTTTTTTATTACTCGACGCTACAAAGCGAGGGGCCTCTAAGCAACCGACCCTACAAATAATGATCTTCCTTATACCTCGGAATAATAAATTGCACATACAAGAGAGGCTTATAGTTCAACGCCCGTGTTAGAGGCGTAAGAGCTTTATTCGGCCTTGATTTGTGCTCGACAAAAGGTTTCAGTGATGTTTTCGTGAAAATCAACACCAACACATTACTGTCAAAATTATTTTAATAGAAATATTATTGAAAGTCGTAATCCAAATTCAAATTCATGCTTACATTATTAAGAAAACATGTAGGTCAAGGTATAGCTAGCAACTACGCAGGTAAGATAGAGAATTATGAATGCAAGGAGAACTAGAAGTTTATATTTATATCCAAAATCCATTGTTATTGCAATCTTTATAAAATACTTCAATGTATCACAAAATTACATTAAATAAGATAAAATGAAGATCAAAGCTAGATAAATAATAAGCAAGGTTTATTCACCTCGAGCGGGATTTAAAATTACCTCAAAGAAAAGAGCAAGTGAACTTCTGAAGTGATCTTATTAAAACGTCCAATAATAGCTGCTACGATATCTACTTATTTATTCTAGAAAGCACATCACATAAACTGACCATCAGTTTAAGTAATACTATATAGTACAACAATTTTAAAACAACATATATTATTATCTTTTATATATGTGTTTATAATGTTATATATAAAAATGAATCGCAAAATGTGTTGGTAAGCGCATAACTCAACAACGCCTGGACCAATTTGGCCAATTTTTTTTTTAAATGTTCGTTGAAGTTCAAGGATGGTTTTTACGGCGAGAAAAAATCGAATAATTATCGGATAAACCCTATAACAACTCTTTTTCCCCTACAAACGTTTTCTAACTAAAACGTACAATCAAATTGCGCTTTATTGTTATTGTATTAAATTCATATTGCAAGCACTCACTGTTGTCTAAGCAATGAAGGTGTGTTCCTAACATCAAAGAGTCAATTTGCGCTTTATTAACGCTACATATAGTTGAAATTCAATCATATCTATCAAAACAGTGTGCGTGCGTGCGTTGGAGCACAGAATACATCGTTGGAGGATTTAATGTCACGTTCCAAAATTGAATAGCCACAAAATGTAATAGGTCATTTAGACTTTTTTTGCGATTTAGTTAGCTATGCGACATTATCTATAAAATAATTAGGAACAAAAAACTGCCACTGTACAAATCTTTTTGACAGGACGAACTCTGTCGGGTCCGTTAGTATAACAATAAAAATACTGGGAACAATTTCATATAAAGTGCTGAGCACCTGATTCCACTCACACACAATAGTACGTGAGTGGTGGGTGTATGCGCTGTCTTCTTGGTTTCATCATTGTCATACTTCTACCCTTATATATAACATAGACTTTCTTCAGTCATAAAAACGCCACTAATAAATCCAACTCTGGTGTCGCGGGTGTCCATGGGCAACGGTTATTGCGTACCATCAGGGGATCCGTTTGCTCGTTTGCTGCCCTAACCGATAAAAAAAGATATCACTTATACTAGAATTTAATAATTCACATGGCGGTACGAAGCGAGTATATTGAGTTAATTACTGGTAATGTGAAATTAATACAGCACTCACTATGCGATATCAACTAGCGGGTCACAGCGGCAGCTCCGTTCCCGATATTCCCTCGATCCAGCGGAATTAACGTAAATCACCTTAATTGTGTGTTCGCGTAACGTACAGAGCGATCTGACGGAAATTTCGTGTTCCTTGGCTGGAGAGGATTCAGTCGAATGTCGATATATATAGCTTACCGAATAATGGCGGACATATTTGTATAACGTTAGTAGAATAATATAAGTAACAAGTATTGGTGACTGCTATTTAACTGAGTAACTAAATCTGACATATTTTATTATTGTTATCATATTAAGAGAAAAAATCAAAACCGCCAATAATAGTTTTGTTCAATAATTCAAATATTACTGTTGAACTAATATTTTTTCATGACACTCCCGAGTAGTAAGTGCAATCTGACACGTTACTGTGAATTTTATGTGATCATTAAATTCTGAGTAAACGTGTACTATCTGGTATATTTAATTATCAAAAAATAATAAATCTAAATAAACAATCACGATATCTTCATTAAATTTTAAGTTATGACAACAACAGCAACAACTGGCGTTCTAATAAAGATTTTATACATTTAGGACAAATACGTTATCTAACCAATTATTTTTTCAATATTGAAATTTCATAGTTCATTAGACGCACATGAGAGACAGGTAGGAGGAAAGACACACGGTGTTGGCGGAAAGAATGTGAAAACGTCAAGGAAAAATCAAACCGTCTTATCATTGCACGGCGCCAGCAAATTTCAGTCGACATTTTCGCTAAAGCGTTTCTCCGTGAAAATGTTATTCCAATTGGGCCCAAAATCCAAGCTTAGCGCAGAAAGTCCCGACAATGGAAACGTAGGAGTGGCCGGGATAAAACAATGTAGAGCGAAACTCAAACACACGGATTACCGGTATCCTGCGATGTGAGAAGAAACCGGATTAAACTTCCATTAGGCCACAATAAATAACCGCTGGCATCCACTAATACTTATACATACAATTCGGAAATGTGTTAATGATGTCTACTTACTCGCTCCAGGTTCGAGTTACTCACACGTGACCTACTAATTGATTAACTTATAATTATATGAATTAACCTAATATGATATGTCGACAAACAGGCAGACTGACCTCCAGGTGGTACTTACCACCTGGATATATAATTACTTAATTATAGTCGCCTATAATGCACAAAACCACAGTGTACATTCCCAATATGTGACATAAGAAGTATAGTTACGGTACCTAATAATTTTATTGCCTATGCTGGAATGCAGCAATGCCGACAATCTTATTTTACGGCAGAAAAAGGTAATATGGAGCACCAAGCAGACGAGTCTGATATAGTCTCCCTCTGGTCACATGTAGTAAGGGGTTCGTTTTTTAAATTTTTTATATACTTTTATCTGATGCACCTACGGCGACGGAAAACTTTAAGAACCAATTTGCTTACAATGCGAAAATTTAAAAGCATATGTGAATTCTACCAATCCGCATTCGGTAGCCAACTAAGCGTAATAGCCCCATAGTTAGGGTAGTCTTGTGAACCCTGTTGGGGATGGATATAAATAGTGATGATGAACATAACACTGCTTTTTGATATTTCACCGGGCACTTCACATTACAATAAAACACATATTAAATAAAAATTAACTGGCCAATGCAGTATTGTAGTTTTATTGTCTGAAATATGCTATCTGTGCAAAGTTCACATTCTTTTAAGATAAAACTATTAATTTACTAGCAAATGTCCGTGACTTCGTCTGCGCAGGATTATTATTTCGAGTAGATTATATTAGCGTGGCGGATATCTTTATAAATTGTAATCTATGTATTATTCTGATTTTTAAGCTATATTATTGTAATGGTTCATTAAAATCCATTCAGCCGTTTTTACGTGTAAGAGTAAGAAATATCCAGCCATTTAATTTTCGCGTTTATAATATTAGTAGGGATGGTTCTGGACTGGTTAAGTTTAACTTGCACCAAGTGAAAAAGGATGGATATTTATCACTCATACACGGATAAAAAAAGGTATAAAAAACTTAATATACTAACATGTGATACTGTAATATACTGTAATACTTAATATACTAACATGGGTAACTATATATACGAAAATGTGATTCAAAGTTAAATTCGAGTACATGCTTTTAAAAGAAGTTATGTATGATATAACAGTTTTGATTTTCCGTATATTACATACAGGAATTCATTTAAATGCTGTGCAATGAGTGCACAAGAAATTTCAAATTTTGCTCATAAATATTCCTTTTCATTGTAACTCCACAAATTTGCAAATTGAGTTGATGTTTCGTTCCGCTGGATATCAACTGGACTATCGAATGTCAATAAAAAAGGAATTGCCCAAAAAATAAAAAAAAAACAACTCTCTGTCTCTCTTTATTAAACGGCGTCAGTCGTTGTGTTACAAAAAATATTTAATATACGGAGGGTGTCATCGTAAAATTTTATGTGGAAAATTCGCTGTTTCTCTATCCTGTTGCGCTTTGTTGTCGTTCAAATTGGTTGGGGTGAGACCAGTTTGCGCATAGTAAGGTCGGCGCACAGGGCCCGTTATTCGACCCGCCCGCCCGCCGGCAGCGGTCAGCGAGTGACAGCTCACTTCCGGGATACACGACCTGTTTATTCTATGACTAATACGTAAGGATAACGATAAAATATTTTTATTATAGATTAAAATTTATTCGGTAATGTAAGGAAAATTATTATATATGTTTTTTAAGATATTCTAGGTATTATTATCGTGGTTGATTATGTGTGAAAAGACTTTTTTGTTATCTTAAACGTGAATAAAGTTTGATACTTGCGAACAAATAAAGATTCCTTAACCTACAGGCACTGGCTACCTTACCCCTTATTATATGAATGAAATCATATTTATTAATTCCAAGTTAAATAATAGAATTAATTTTGGCACTTAATACAGTTACTTTTAACTAAAACACACGTCGTACGGTAGAGTCAAACGAGAGAAATTGTTCAATGTGTTATTAAAATATAGTTAGCTATGAGGGCTTAGGAACTTAAATTACTTAATACTGAATAGAATAAGTCTTTACCCTCATAGATAATCAATCACAAACCTACTCGTAATTTTGAATGATTAAGACCACAGAGGGCATTATTTCTGTCGCTAATTATCTAAACTCATTATAAAAATAGATTCTTTTTTAATCTAACATCTTCGTATATTAAATTTTCCATAAAATACTGAATTAGCTCTGAAGCTTTTCCAAATTCAAATCTTGTGCTTATGTGCAATTGTATACTAAATACAAAAAAGCACAGATCGGAGCTTTAGTCAATATGACATCTTAAAAATCATGGGTAATAATACATTGAATAATTAACTTCAGGCTGTATTATAACATTATTTTATAAAGCAAAATTATCTAGATTTAAGAAGGGAAGAAGAAGCGATATCCAAATGTTATTGCCTGCAAATATTTGTTTCTTTTTTCATACATAATCTACCGAAGTGAATGTACTAGTAAAGTAGAGATAGTTGAAACGTTGATATGACTATAATATACAGTAATAGCACATTTGGTATATAATAATATTATATACCAAATGTATATTATATACTATATATTATTATAGTGCATATTATGAACCAATAGTAATGGGGTTAGTAAAATCAAAAATTGTCTATTGTAGGTTCATTCATAATAAGCGATGTCATAGCCACACTGTTGAGTCAGTAACGGGGCGACAGGTCATATCCGGCCACGGCCAGCCCCGACCCGACATCGATTCTATTACACTGCACACGACAGATTGTTATAAGCGAGACTGACAATCGTCTTATAGATTTAATATCAACAAACATAAAGATACGTGTTTTAGGACTTATGAGTTTCGGACCGCGGAAAAGGAAATTTAAAAAAGTAATAAAAAAAAAGATTTTGACATTATGGTTTTCGGTACTTGACTGTCACTTCGGATTTTTTCACATTCTTTGGTAGCAGAGCGTGGTTTACTTTTCGGTTACGGACCTGTTATTTTGTAAATTTGTACTTATATGCGTAAAAATATATTTGACATCGGTGTCAAACGGGTTTACATTCAATTTAATTTGGGGTTATATTAGGTATTGTTTTTTTTTTCTGTTTTTTGTATTTACTTTAATTATTAAAATGTCGGACGGTTACAACGAAATTCGTCGCATATTGCAATGGTTGGTAAGCGCATTTTCTCTGGTGAGTAGACCAGACAGGGTTGAGGCCTTGAAAGAGCGGGCTTCAAATGCGAGCAGATACATGGCGGACCTGGATCAAGCTTTACAAATGTGTTATGATAGGGCTGACATGAATCCAGACAATGAAACTTTGCAGGCAAGGTTGATTCAAGCTCAGGCAGACTACAAGCAATGCTTAGAATATTATGACAGCATTATTCAGGCGGTAAGGACACTGGATCTGCCAGTAGTCCCACGGTTAAGGGTCAGTCAAGTAGTAATGCCTCAATTTATACTAGATTGCCGGATTTAAATTTGCCCAAGTATTCTGGTGGGTATGAAACTTGGATGTCATTTATTAACATTTTTGATTCTTTGGTACATTGTCGGATGGATATATCACTCTCACAAAAATAAGTTATCTGTTGAGTTGTCTATCGGGAGACGCTCACCAGGTTATTTCACATTTAACCATAACAGATAACAATTATGAGACTGCAAGGGCGCTATTGATGGGCAGATATCAAAATATTAGGTTAATTGCGGATGCCCATGTGGCAAAGATATTAAATTTGCCTTATTTAAGGAATATCATGTTTATAAGGGATGATTTTTTAAATCCATTAAAGGTGGCCTATAATTGTTTGGAGAAATTAAATTTACCAGTAACGGAGTGGTCATTCTTGTTGCTCCATATTGTATTGAATAAGTTACCCTCTGATTTAAAATTAAGATTTGAACAAAAATATGGAAGCGGAGATGAGGCAAGCCCGTTGCCTAAATTTATTGACCTTTTGACCTTCTTGGAGGAAGAAGCACGGATTGTTGACAATGTAGGCTCACCTCCTGCAACGGCTACCTCAGGGCCATCTGGGAGGCCTGTGTCCAGTCAGGAAGACCTGTATTCAGTCAGGGTAGGATTAGGCCACCCACTCGGGGACTAGGGTAGGTATGGCTACATCGGACCATACTATTAATAATAGGTTGCAATCCAAGCGGGTTGGTTGCACCTTTTGTGGCATCATAGGCCATTATATCTAAATGCCAACATTTTATAAATTGTTCCCCTCAACAGCGGAGGCGTTTTGTGCAAAATCACAAGTTATGTTATTTTTGTTTAGGGGATCATCTTGTTAATAGTTGTGCAGTGGCGCGGCCATGTATTCATTGTAACGGCAAACATCACGGGATGTTATGCCTGAATAGGAATGGTGGAGTTAGGCCTGCAGCGGCACGGATTGGTTCTCCTTCAGGAGGGGGTCAAAGCGGACAAGTACGGACTTCACCTCCTCATTCTGGACGAGCGTCGCCTCGACGGGTGGACGTGCGCGCGACACCTCCATATACGGGTGGGGTGGCTTTAGGCCTACTTCACAGGCAATCTCCACATACGGGTGGGGGAGGCACCGGGCCTATGGTACAAGCACCCTATGCAGCGGGCATAGGGCATATTCAAGCGGACGAATCCCGTGACGTCACTGCGGAACAGTATGCGTCTGCGGCTTCGTATGCAGCGAGAGCGAGGGGTTTCTCACCACCACTCGCGGAACGGCCGCGATTGAGGAACACGCCGCCATCTTTCGGTCATCCGGTTGGTTACCGGACACCGGATGCCAGTTGGCACCTGACTCGGGCACCATTGGGGCGCTCGAGACCCCCTACATATAACCCTCTGGCGCTGTCGGCAGCCCAGGTTTTTAATCGGGTGAATGCTTCATTTCATAGTGACGTTCAAGAATAGGTAGTCGCCGCCGCCTCGCCAAATGCAACCTTTTTAAATACTATTTTATTGCCTACCGTTGCGGTAAGGATTTGTGATATTAACGGTTTTCATGTTAGAGCACGGGCTCTAGCGGACACGGGTTCGCAAGGTTGCATGATAACAGTTAATTGGCGAGACGGTTAGGCCTATACATATTTAATAATAATATTTCGGTTCGTGGCATAGGTGATGTGCTCGTGTCACATGTTTATGGTCAATGTACCTTTAACATTGTTGGAGAATCGGTCTCTCAACCTGTTATTACAGTTACAGCACTAGTGTTGCATGATATTTTAAGGAGAACATCCACAGGTGGAATTACCTTCGGAAATTTTGAACTCGGCTTCTCACCTGTCTTTGGCTGACAGAAAATTTTTAAATATTGGAAAAATTGATTTGTTGCTTGGTACTGATGTGCTTGGTCAATTATTGTGCACCGGACGCACTATAAATTTAAATAATAATGGCTTGGTTGCTATACCATCGCACTACGGATATATGATTATGGGCCCAGCATATGATACGGTTTCTGATACAGCCAGATGGTTCAGTAGCGTTACATCTAATCACGGTGAAGAGCAAGGTGGCTCCTATACGCAACCGCCAAACCATACCCAAATTGGAGCTCTCGGGAGCTGCGTTACTTACTCGGTTATTGAATCATGTTTGTGATACACTCGGAAGCACATTAACATAGGCAACGTTTATGCGTGGACTGACAGCCAAATTGTTTTGGCGTGGCTCCAGACCTCGGTACATAGGCTGGAAACATTTGTTGCGAATCGGGTTTCGCAAATTCAAAACTCGTCAGTGAATCTGAATTGGCGGCACGTACCCGGCGAGTTGAACCCCGCCGACGTGGCCTCTCGCGGCTGTTATGCCTCCTCGTTGGTGAGTCATAACCTTTGGTGGGACCTGCTTGGTTGACGGCACCGGAGTCGTCATGGCCCCCTACGGTTTTAATCGGATCGGATCCGCTGCCCTGTGTGCGTGTCATGGCTGTGGAGAAAGAAATCGTCACAAACCCTCTTTTACTGCGGTTTAGCTCTCTTAATAAATTACTGGCCGTTACGGGATGGATGCGTCGGTTTATAACGAATACTCGCAAACCGGTTGTAAGAAATACATCTTTGTTTCTGACGGCAGGCGAACGGCGTGCTGCTCTCATGTTTTGGGTACGACGGGTACAATCGGAACGGTTTTCTGACGAGCTTAAATCGTTACGGATGACGGGTCGGTTAAAGGGTGCCGTACAGAAACTTAACTTATTCATTGATGGCGAGGGATTACTTCGTGTTGGCGGACGGCTGCGCAACTCGAAGCTGCCGTATTCGGCTAGGCATCCCCTTTTGCTGCCCAAGGACGGACCCTTGACGCAGTTGATAGTAAGTGATCGGCACATTACTAACTCGCATGCAGGTTGTACGGCACTGCTTGCTATTCTTCAGCGGGAATTTTGGATACTATCGGCGCGACGGTGCGTCCGATCGGTTATATTTAAGTGTATACCTTGCTATCGGTTAAAGGCTAACACCATGCAGCCTATGATGGGTGACCTACCTAGCGATCGGGTTAGTGTCACCAGACCTTTTCACGGTGTCGGTACGGATTTCGCTGGTCCTTTTATTGTCAGGGCTTCTCACTTGCGGACCTCTAAGACTTACAAAGTTTATTTATGTGTATTTGTTTGTCTGTCAACGAAGGCAGTACATTTAGAAATAGTATCTTCGCTTAGTACGGAAGCGTTTATCGCGGCGTTCGGACGTTTTGTTTCACGGAGGGGGTTACCGAGTTTGGTAACGGTCGGACTGCGGCACAAATTATCAGGGTGCTGACAGGTATCTTAAGGAGGTCCATGATTTTTTAACGAAACATAGTACGGACTTGGGACAAGCAATGGCTACTCAGGGCATTACGTGGAAGTTTGATCCTCCTGGATGTCCTCATTGGGGAGGCATCTTTGAGGCTGTCGTGAAGGTGGCTAAGACACATTTGAGACGTGTTATTGGGGAAACGGTTCTTACGTTCGAGGAACTTACTACGGTCTTTTACAGAGTGGAAGCAACTTTAAATTCACGGCCTTTATGCCCACTCTCTTCGGATCCCAACGATATGGAGGTTTTGACACCGGGTCATTTCCTCATCGGCCAGCCCCTTGCAGCTCTCCCTGAGTATCCCTTTGAGGATGTACCACTGAGTCGACTTGTCACAAAATTTTAATAAACGGTTTTATTCGGAGTATTTGCACATGTTGCAGCAGCGGCTGAAATGGACAGATAAAACGGCTCCTGCACGGGTAGGGGATCTTGTCCTGATTAAGGATTCAAATCTTTCTCCTCTACGTTGGCGTAGAGGACGCATTTTGAAGCTTTATCCAGGCTCTGACGGTGTACCTCGGTTCGCAGAGGTCTCGATCGGCGACTCTGTGATGCGCCGTGCGGTGGCAACCCTGTCCCGTCTACCGGTAGACTAACGAGATGAGGGTTGCTCATCTCGGGGTGGGGGGATTGTTTAGGACTTATGAGTTTCGGACCGCGGAAAAGGAAATTTAAAAAAGTAATAAAAAAAAAGATTTTGACATTATGGTTTTCGGTACTTGACTGTCACTTCGGATTTTTTCACAATACGGGATTCTAGAGTTTCCTATTTGCCTTTCATATATGCAAGTAAGTAGTGATTCGTTTATGACGAACTTATGTAACTACTTAAAAGGCAGATTTATCCCAACTAATATTATAAATGCGAAAGTGTTGTTTGTTTGTTTGTTTATTTGTTTGTTTGTTTGTTTGTTTGTTTGTTACCTCTTCACGCTTAAACTACTGGACGATTTCAAAAATTCTTTCACCTTTGGAAAGCTACATTCTCCCCGAGTAACATAGGCTACTTTTTATCCCGGAAAAATCGACAGATCCCACGGGATGCGCAATAAAGGCTTCGCTCAAAAACTACTGCACAGATTTTTATGCGGTTTTCATCAATAGATAGAGTGATTCTTGAGGAGTTTTGCGGCATTTTTTATCTCGGAAAAACGGATAGTCCCACGGGAAGCGCGATAAAATCTTCGCACCATAAACCGACTTCCGCGTATATGTAGCCGTGGGCAAAAGCTATGACCCTTAACCCTCTATACACCCAATCCCGAAATCCACGCGGGCGAAGCCGCGGGCAGAAAGCTAGTAAGTTTATAAAAGGTACATGAATACTATGTATTTTTTTTATTTCAAGTTATGTTCATAATTTCATACAGAAATTAAATCAATATCTTTAGCACATGGGTTCAATGTGGGTTGACGATTAACGCTTAATAGTTATTGTAAAAATATTTCTAACTAGCTTTCTGCCGCGGCTTCGCCCGCGTGGATTTCGGATTGGGTGTATAGAGGGTTAAGGGTCATAGCTTTTGCCCACGGCTACATATACGCGGAAGTCGGTTTATGGTGCGAAGATTTTATCGCGCTTCCCGTGGGACTATCCGTTTTTCCGAGATAAAAAATGCCGCAAAACTCCTCAAGAATCACTCTATCTATTGATGAAAACCGCATAAAAATCTGTGCAGTAGTTTTTGAGCGAAGCCTTTATTGCGCATCCCGTGGGATCTGTCGATTTTCCGGGATAAAAAGTAGCCTATGTTACTCGGGAGAATGTAGCTTTCCAAAGGTGAAAGAATTTTTGAAATCGGTCCAGTAGTTTAAGCGTGAAGAGGTAACAAACAAACAAACAAACAAACAAATAAACAAACAAACAAACAAACACACTTTCGCATTTATAATATTAGTTGGGATAGACCAAAACTATGAAAAAATATTATATTGGACTGCTGCTTTTATACGAGGACTGCTACTTCAGTATCCGGAATCTGGGATTTGAACATTTTTAATATATGACCATAGTAAAATTCGTTTTTTTTTTTAAATACTGGCCGCTATTTTTTTTCCTTATGTACGCTAGTGTTTTGTTTCTGATGGGTTTAAAATGTCATATCGCTGAAATGATGGAACTCACACGTGAAAATATTCGTGCTATGATTTATTACGATTCTCGACGTGGTTTAACGCAACAACAGTGCGTAGATCAATTAACTTCAACTTTTGGTGTTGAAGTTCCTTCAAAAACCACTGTGTATCACTGGTTTAGTCGGTATCGTGGACGGAGTAAGCTCACGGACAAAGTTAAGGAAGGTCGCCCGAAACCAGTCGTTGTGCCACAAAACATTGAAGTTGTACGAAAACTAATTATTTATTTCAAAATGATGCAGTTCCGTAGTCCTAAAGTGATTGGTCTTCTTTTTTTCCTGTAGGCATTATGATAATAGTCCATTTGTTTAGCCTACTCACATCTTAACGTAATAGTTCGAACTTTTAGTGGGAAGGAAATATTGCTCGTAGAACTGATGGCCGTTGGGGAGGATAGGTAGTCAAATAGTTGTGGCGGTCGAATCGCGAGAGCGCACCCCGCCATGTGCCCCATATGGGCCCAGAGAATTGGGGAGGGTTTTAGTGGGTAGGCCGGTCCTCTTGACCGGAGAGCCCCACACACGGCCGCGCCTTGCCAGCACGGTGTCATGGTGCATAAAGTCGCATTTCCCCCCCAAAAAAAAAGAAAGGTAGTCAAGTAGTTGACATACGCCGGAATGCGCAACATTGGTAGACCTCGTACAAGGTGAACCGACGATATAGAAGGTACTTGGATTCCAGGAATACAAGACTAATCGGTGTGGAAATTCTTGACAGAGATCTATGTCAAAACAGGAACGTCATGCTTGAAATGATGTTTACAAATCCTACCCATATTACTATCACATACTATGTATATGTTAATTCCATCTCACCTTTGACACTTCCAAGCATTAGCCATAATTTTAACGGTATATCTATGAGTCACTACTCATACCCAATAGGTTAAAATTATGGCCAATGCAGGTTAAAATTATGGAAAATATTCAGTAACATTATTTTAATTCTGCTGATGTTTACTCTTTATTAAATACTTTCACACATCAAAAATACTCGTAGGTAATAGATATATCGACATTTTGAAATAGCCATTGCCTTAATTTCGACGTGTCCAGGTGAAGTTGGCTTCCACCGTCTGGATTATCATCACATACCTACGGGTGAGTTAACGGCCGCTTTACTGTCATATATAAAAAGTAAATTAGAATATGAATAAATAAACAATTCTAAATTCATAAAAAGCACTCAAACACACAAAATTTGGTTATAAAATCTGACACTCAAGACGACATACTATAATTCAAGAAATGCTACTAACTGAAGTAGTCAAAGACTTCACTAAATGTTAAAGCGTCACTTTTTATTCCATAACTAACGTAAAAGACATTACGTCATTTAATAATGGATTAAAATTAATTGACGTTTGCTAGAGTGATAGTAAATCTCTTTTAAGACTTTCAAAGACAATATAAGCGTTAGTGAAAAACAAACAACTGTCGGTTTTACAGTAGCGCAAACGTAGAAATTGCGTTCTCCAGATCCGCTAGCAAAAATGTATCTCCCAGATGAATACAAGGTCTCGACAATGAATAATGGCTGGAGCTTAATAACCGGCCGTAATTGCGTTATCTAGGCCCAGGGGCGGGTGAACCCTGCAATCCATAACGCCACTCTCATAATTGTCACTTGCAGCCACCGACAATCAAACGCCACCGTAAGACCTACTAAGGTCCCTTTAATGTATATTTAAATTATACCGTGTGAGTTTTTTATCTAACTATTTATGATCAGTATTGTATATGGTGGAAATTTATCAATTGCAACTAAACGCAAACGCGAGTTCTCGAAAGAGGTTTTTTTTTTATAAATCATAAAACTTTGCCGACTCTGTGATCGAGTAATTCTTACGCTTGTTTCAAGGTACGGCACCGTTTAGGTTCCGGTTTTAAATTCTAATAATGGCCAATTTCTAAATTATAATTTTGTACCTTAGATATTTCTGTTAATGTATATTTCTATCAAAAATATTTATCTATGTATGATAATTAGATTAATACATGTATATTCTATTTCTCTATATCTCATAACACAAGCCGCAAATATGTATTTATAATAATTCAAATATGTTCTCACAGCTATCATTAACATAACATAGCAGATATATGCATTTCATATGCATTTGACGGAGCAATAATTTTTAGTCCTAACCAGTTTCCAGCTGAATAGAAAATAAGATCACCGCTCTACGCAAATTGGCGCCCAACGTGGGTTCGGCTTATTCTTAGGGCACCAAACAAACTAAAGCAAGCACAGACTTATTCTTTAACCCAGGGTTTCCCTAACCATGGGTCGCGACCCACTAGTGGGTCGCAAGCGAATATTAAGTGGGCCCTGCCTGTGGAACGACACACCAACCGATTGAGACGACCGCTCGTCGCGCCGGCCGGGCCGAACGGATTGAATGCGCAAAACTTCGTCACTAAAAAATTGTTTCAATCGTAAGCAATTAACAAAATTCTGGCTCTCGGTTACTGGTAACTATCCATGCCTGTTTGATGAAGCTATAAAAGTCCTCCTCCCTTTCACTACCTCATACCTATGTGAGGCCGGATTCTCTAATGTGGTGAACATTAAAACTAAATACCGAAAAAAATTGGACTTAACAAACTCACTGCGCTTAAAAGTAACTCGGGTTGAAGTTGACGTCAAAACTATGATGGCGAAACATAGGAAACAATTTCATCCTTCCCATTCAAATAACTTTTTAATGTACAATAGTTATTTAATTAAGTAATAAGAAATTGCATTAACACTTCGTTTGTTATTTGAAAAGTCCGCTATGAAAACCGTTACCAAAATGAATAAATCAGTTGAATTTCCTAGAGGTGGGTCCCAAGTTTGTAAATTTGAATTAGATGGGTCGTAGCCAAGACAACTTTGGGAACCACTGCTTTAACCAATTAGATATACCGATCTAACATGACATCTTTTTATTTTTTCTTTTTTGTTCCCCTGAGGAAAATGCATTAAACTGCATACCCTGGCTGTGGCGAACCGGTGGTTATGTGGGGCTCTCCTCGCGGAACACGCCCTCGCGGAGGCAGCTCGTGAAGAGCTGCCTCACATCTAACATGACATCTGGGAAACAGATATATAGCAATATAATATACAAAGATTGATTGAAACTAGAAAATGGTGTTTACGTTAGGTATAATTGGGAGGAAGTCCTAATTATACCCAACCTCACCTTATTTGCTTTTATTTATGTTTAAATATAAATATATAATATTTTGTGAGAAAATATTTTGTGTAATAACATTATTTGTAAGCCAATTCATTCCGACAAATTTCGAACATCTTGAAGCTCATTTATAGTTGTATAACTCATTTAGCTAACCAACCCCACGAATCGGAGTGGTTAATGAAATCCCCGCCCCGGCCGACTTTGCTATTTGCAAATTAGAATCATTCGGATCTTGCAATAAGTAAGTGAAGACCAAATGAAGTCGGTTCGATTGAGGTGTCACATAATCATGACTCTAAGAGTTCCGAACTCACTGTAGAAAGAGACAATGACATATTAATTTGAGGCAAATAGGAAAGAGAGGCCGAGAGTGCCGAAGAGCGCAATTGATCACGCTAATTCCCGAAGCTTTGCGGGAAAAAATGTCTTCAATTTGTCACGACACAACGAGGCGGGTGCCGTTTTATAACGCATACTTTTTAAATTATGATAAATAAGGATGTCTAGTCTAGCGGTGAAACTGTGTTTTGGTTATAAAGTCTGACATTTCTCTCGGTTATAAGCCAATATGTTTGAGATTGTAATATAATCATTACAGCTCATATCTACTTACCACTCCCTACGAACCTAATCTAAAGTACGTAGGACGATTAAAGCTGTCAAATATGCCATATGGTTAACGGTACATTTGATTCGTCGGCGAAGATTCTTCGACTTTACTTTTGAATTTGTTCGGAAGTGTATGTAGGTTGCTATGAAAAATATACTTATGAAATTGGAAAAATGAAAAACACATTGGTACCTAGCAGGATAAACCTCGCATTTAAACCAATCAAATCCCCGACCAAAGCCGAGATCGTGATCTAATAACACCAGTCGTAATATATTTTTACGATGAATAAATATTACAAGAGTACAATAATTCGTAAAACTTTCGTTATTCGCATGGTGATGATGACTTGATGATCTTTTTAAAAGGCTGCTATATATTATCTTCGAACTTCATTGACAGTTTACAAGGTAAGTTGACTGCACTGTCTGTTAGATTTATATCGTCTAACTGACAGAATATTAACGTGCAACATTTATGCATCTGCAAACTCGGCAATCCGTTTAAGCTGAATTATCAGCCGCGCGATCACGCTCTTCGGCCAAATTTCCGAAAGCGAATTTTCCTATGTTGAAAATGCAGCAACAGAATAATCGTATTTCACAATTCAACGCAAAATAATCTTCACTGCAGTATGTTAAGGATTAATTTGGAGCGGATGTTATGTTTGGCTGTACAGTAAGCACTAAATGAATAACATATTATTGAATGACTGAAGATATTTGTATCTGTGTAAATGTTTGTTATGTTTGCAGAATCATTTATAGTCTACAGGAACAGAAGAATAATTTAGATAGCATTATTCTATAAATACTAATGAAAAATACTGATATTGTGGTTTATGCTTTCAAATCGTTTGTTTTCGAGATACATTACTTAAGCGACGAGAAAACAAACGAGGCGTATTCGAATTTAATAGATAACATCTTGTTCAGTGATTGCACGACAAAAATGTGGTCAATCCGAGCAGTTTACAACCAAGCCAATAAAGGGCGACCGAAAGTGGGAGTAAATCGTAAAAACAACACTAATCCCGAGTGTGTCCCGAAAAAGGCCGCACCGAACTCTGGCCCGACGTTATTCCGAAAATATCGCTGTGTTCTGATTTATAGACCTTAAAAGCGGCCCTTGCTCTACGCCTCGAGTTATTGTTTTTCCCCTTATGAAAATGGCGTATTTTTCCCCACTTCCATCCACTGTTTCAAACGAAGTTTCTTTGTGATTTATTCACCAGCAAAGTTTATGCTACCAAAGAGCAGGGTAGCAGGATATTGTTTTTTTGAAGTCAACTGTATTAATTGCCCTACGCGTAATTAGCAACAAAATTTTCGCGGAAAATATCACAACGCTCTTTTATCTTTTTCTATTTATTTTTCTGGCACACAAATTTCTGATGTTACTTAGACATGACATTAATAAACTGTACGGCCGTCGGTAGATTAGGTATATCAGGACGCAGCCTACTTTTAGTGGTTTATAGAATCACATTTATGAAAAGTCAATAAAATCAATTTCATCAATCAACATGTGATATTAAATAAAGATACACTTAATTATGTAAAGACCTACATTTATCTTATCCAACCGTTCTGCTGAACGAGGGAAAGCAGCAGGAAGACTTTTTTGCCCTTTTATTTATCTATATCTTCCGCACGAAGGCTAGATGTACTAAATGCCTTACTCAATTTTCTTAATCACTGCTCCATAGTTGCTTCCGTGTTACTTGGAGTTCATAAGTAATAAAATAATCATTTTATGATGAATATAATATTTATCCGCCTATCTTAAATATCGTGGAAACACCATCTGATATTTCAGGGCTATTTGTATCATATACGTTTTTCTTAAATTCATTATCGACTTTCATTAGAGACACCCGTAGTGAAACATAATGCTCACCTACTCCGCCAAACCTTTTTTGGCTTCACGCGGTAGAATAATTGGGCCTTTTGTGGCTTCTGCCGACGCGTACGTAGATTGTAATGGCCAGCCTTTTTGTCGGTTTTGAGCCTATCCCTAATTCTGCTCGCCGCCGTATGTTCAAAGATGTGCCAATGTACATATCTTTCAGTAGAAGTTTGTTATTTGCGGGTACACTGTGAGTGCGTGCATTTTACTTAGCAGAAACAAAATCTGGTGGAGTGTATGTAAAAAGTACGGCAGGCAAAAATCATTTCTTGTTAAAATGATTTATATAATAATAATACATTTGTAGAAGTTGTTATCTATTAAAATTTAATTTTTTTTTTAATTAAAACTTTTTTTTAACTTACTTTCACTGTGGCGGGTGTCGTCATAAATACTATTTTTATTAAAAATTATTTTAATACTACACTTAAATTTAAAATGTTTCGTATATGCGTAATGCTTCATATATTTTAAACGTTTTTACATTATTAATATAAACACACAATAAAGTTATAAATATAAAATACAATAAAAAATTATTTTTCCTCGTAACAATATTTATGGTAACTAATACGTATACTGTAACGACTAAGTATATTGAGTCTTGAACTTATTTTACCTACGTGTGAATAGTTTAACTATTCCGTTGAAAATCTGGTTGATAATTTTCACTATTGCGGAGTAAAGGAAAGTCATACAAATTTTGAAAAGCATCATCATAGTTTATTGTTGTTTTTAATGTCTGCGGTACAAAATACACAAACCCCTCGCACATCATGGGCCTAATGGCACCGTTCTTCGGCAACAATGAAAGGCTCATAAAAATTATACTATAAAATTCAAGTTAGGCAAAGTTCATTAGCAGCATAAACATTTTCTCCGTCCCCCATTGTCTTTCTTTGGGTTTACGCTTGCAGATAAATTTAAGAAGTCACTTATAATTCTTAAAAGCTTAGAAATAAAGTTAAAAATTGATTAACAGGTACGTCGCGATGTGGCATACTTTAATAGAACCTCTGCAGGATTAAGTTTGATGTACTGTTATTGTCCTTTTAATGTGGCGTATCTGTATGCGTATTTTTTACCTCCACCCTACTTACTATATTCTGTGTATTTTAATGTGAATTACATTTAGAGGTACCTCATATAAATCTCCTCGACCTAGAATGTTACACAAAAATATTACGTTGTCCAATCATTATCTATTTTTGAGCGCCTACATAAGTAGTAAATACAGTTCGTTGATTAATGCCTGTTTTAATCTTACAAATGGACTATATAGAATAGTATAAATGCTAATAATCTACCAACAACTTTTTACGTTCCAATTGAAGATTGCACTCCAGCTTAAATAATTTTTTCTTGAAGTAGCAACCTAGTTACTTTTTTTTTTTTTGTTTCCCTGAGGAAAATGCATTAAATTGCATACCCCGGCTGTGGCGAGCCGGGGTTATGTGGGGCTCTCCTCCCCAGAAGGGGGAGGCCTACCCACTAAAAACCTCAGGGATGGCCTTCCTCAGGCATGTAGGGAGCCCCCGGGAACAGAAAGCTTCTTCCGAGAACCCCCAGCCTCCGCTCCCCCGTCGACACAGGGGAGCCCTCCTCGGGGGAGGCTTACTACCTCCCCGGTCGCCTCCACCGACGACGCCCCCGGCCACGGAAGGGGCGTGGTCCATCCCGGGTCGCCGTAGCAGTCGCGACTTACTCGCGCCCGCCGGCGACCCGCGGCGGCGCCGCAGCTGTGCTACCGAGCCCGGCGCCGCCTTCTTCGAGCGGGATCGGCCATCTCCCGACCCCGCTCGGCGGCCGCCTTCTGGAGCATCACTGCCTCACAGAAGGAGGCCACAGCCCTCCAACCTCCCTCGTCCGCCAGCATTGCCGCAATCAATGCTGGCGGAGACAGATCTCGCCCGATCTCTGCGACCAAGACTCGGCGCTCGGAGGCCCACGCGGGGCACTCCGCCAGCGTATGCTGGGCCGAGTCGAGGTCGGATGCGCAGTGGTGACAATGTGTCGATCCCTCCCGTCCTATTCGACACAGATACTCACCGAAGCAGCCGTGCCCGGTGAGTATCTGAGTCAATCGGTAGGTGACCTCCTCCTTCCCGTGGAGCCAAGCTTCGAGGTGCGGGAGTACGGCACCGACGGCCCGCTGGCGCGCGCAGATCCGTAATTCGAGCTGCGCACGCCAGGCCGCCACAATCCGTCGGTGCCACTCCCGCTTAGGCACTTCGTGCGCGGGTTCCAGGGCGCTCCCCCCCATTCGACATCCTGGCCGACATGTACGCGGCGACGTATGCGTCGCGGCGTACATGTCGGCCATCCCGGCCGGTCGTAACCGTCGCCGCCTCGTACGAGATTGTACGGTAGCCTCGCACGATCCGTATGGCCATTATCCGCTGCAGGCTCCGTAGCAGGCAACCTAGTTACTAGTATATAAGCCATAAACAACCAGCTTTTATGATAAATCCGTTCATTACCTATCGAGGTAATTGCCAATAGTTAAATATGTTGTGGCAAGAGAATAAAACGAGCAACACGTATTGTCGAACGGCACGGCACATCGCGTGTCTCCAGCGCGGGCGGTGGCGGGTAACGGGTGGCGGGCGGCGGGTGAGCGCCATTACTCTAACCCATTACTAGGCGCCGTAAAGTTGATGCGTAAGTTTGGCTAATCACCTGGCTTTAACGTTTCGTGAATTTCATTAAGTATGAGAAAACATTTCACTGCACACCTGTGCGCTGGTTAACTTGAGACAGTTTTGACGCGATCTAAATTGAAGGCACTTTGCCTTCAATTTAAAGGTATGTATAGTATATGTTGTGTAGTGATATGTTAAGGCAATAAGATATATAACTGTCTAGCGAGAAACCAGGTATGAAAATCCTTATCTATGCTTATTAATTGTTCATATTTTAATTTGATGTTTTACATCGAATGAGACCAAGCCAATATGGTTTAAACGATTCAAAAGTAATGACACAAATGGCTGATAAATAAATCAATTCAATTAGTTCCAAGACAACATTTCTTCTTTTTATTAACCTATTTATAAGTTTTTGTAATATTTATAAGCTGGAATTGTATTTCTACAAAAGTAAATATATTTTCCAAAGAACCTGGCGAGCCAGTAAATGTATTAGAACAAAAATTTCCAACTAATAAATCGGTGGTCGGCAAGCTTTCCATTGGTCTGATTGCAGTGATGTCTCTGCGAAGATGATATTGCCAAAAGAAAGAAAGAATATCAAAAAAAGTCATTTGACATTAGGCTATCAGAGGACTTCCAGAATAACATTAAATTCTTTTGGAAGTCCATAAGGACAATTAGAGGTAAAACAGCAACGTCACAATTGGTTAAAGTCAGAAGTTAGAGTGGAGATGTTTTAGATATGAAGATTGCATGCTAAAGTGTTGGAAAGAGTATTTTTAAAGTTTGTTTGAAAGGAATGAGGCAGGAAATAGATGAGAGAGAATTCATGTTATAGAAGATATTAAAAGAGATAAGATGTTTTGAAAAGTGGAAAGCCTGCAGAGTATGACAGGCTATCTGATAAAATACTTAAGGTTGGACAGGTCTGCGTGCAAATCCGATTGTACATTTTGACATTGTGATCCGAGTCACAGCAAAAGTAGAAATTACCGCGGCATTATATTAACCTACTCAACATTGTAAGTAAATAGTATGCAAAGATTCTCGTCAAAAGTATTCTGATAATAAAATTAAGGTTAAGGTTAAACACACGGCTTTTAGGAATGGAAGAGGGTGTAAGGATCAGGTATTTTCCGTACGATGCATAGTTGAAAAATGTATGGCAATAAACTAAAAATGCCCTTTAATGGATTTGAAAAAGGTCTACGACAAAGTGAGGACGGATATTCATCCCTATTCAGTGGAAAAGATTATCCGTATATGGAGTGTACAACTGTCTGACGCGTGCACTGAATTCACCATACAAAGATTCTAGAGCCTGCGTTAGAATAAGTGGTACACAAACTGGTTTGATATCGGAAAAGGTATCAGATAGGAATATATAACCTCGCCGTGGCTGTATAATCTATTCGTGGATGATATGAGATATCAAACTGTCAACTGCCTCCTATATGCTCCTATCCTATCAAATAATTATAACACCGTCAGAGGAGTTTCAAGATATGGTTAATTGTATGTATAGCGCGTTAGAAAAAAATGAATAAATAAAGCAAAAGTGAATGTAATGAAAACGAAAGTATTAAACTATTATGCCTGGACCAAATAGGTGATATGTTAAAGGGTCAGTACTAGCAGTAACATGAAACAAATGTACAAATTTTAATAAATGATCTTGTGCTAATAAATAACACGAAACATTGATTAAATGTTTACGGTGCATTATGTGCAATCGTTTTTCTCATTTTAGTGCTAGACCACATTTTTATATAAAAACTAGCTGTGCCCGCAACTTTGTCCGCGTGGAATGTAATAAAAAAATATTATTTTTTTTGTTTTTGACTTTTTTTTCTAAAATAAAAGTAGCCTAAGTTACTCCTTATTACATAAGCTATCAGCCAGTGAAAGTCCCGTCCAATCGGTCCAGCCTTTCCAGAGATTAGCCAGAACAAACAAACAGACACTCCAATTTTATTTATTTGTATAGATTTGATCAGTACTACGCCATATAAGTGATTGCGCAATTTCAGGGCGCAGAAGCTGTTTACAAATAATGTTTTATAACAAAAAGTTGCCAATCGATACGTTATAATTCAGAAAAATATATTTTACGGGTGTTTTCCATGACGAACTTTGCGCTACGAAAGTACCTGCTACGATTGGTTGCTACCCTATAATTTAGACGTATCGCATTGTTTGCGCCCCGTGTCGCCTAGTGACGGACAGCAGGTGTGCGCTGTCCCGCAACGTATCGATTGGACTTACTTATTTATTCTCTAATAACATGGCATTTCTACCACCGTAGCGTCTGCAATGCCAGACTATTCACTGTAAAATCGTAGCATGATTAAATAATAAGGCGCTTTTCTGTCTTTTACGTGTCATTTGATAGACGGTTGTTAAACTACACCTATAATTTTCTAATCGTTGTTAATTTTATAGCTTCTCTTTGAATTTGCTTGGTTTAGTTAGCTATTTTTTCACCCGTCAAGAATTTTAAGTTTTTTTTTTGGATTTGCACTTTTGACATGCTGATTTATCTTTTTTGTTTCCTATACTTGCTGTGCTCACTAACTTTGCAACATTTTCCCAGTTTCCACTTCAAATTAAAATTCCTTGCTTCCTTTCCACTATTCTTAGGATGCAAACGGTAACTCTAAATTCCAGAAGCAAAATTTATATTTAATAAATTATACTTAGAAGCCTAAAAATATTTTTTCTCAAATAACGGAATAAGTAATATATTTCAAATCCCTCTTTTGAGGTTCTAAATACTCTGTAGGCCAAAATACATGAGTTTCATTCATATCAGTAAATTAATCAGTAAATCAGGAAAGCCTTCGCGTGAGGGAGATGAAAATTTATTCTATTACGGCGGAGTATGTATACAAGACCTCATGTTACCCGTCTTATTTATAACCGCAATATAGCCTATTCTAATGTAACTCAGGTGTGCGTTGCTAAGGATGAACGGTTTAAAAATAACATTAATTCTAGTTAGAAAATCTTGTGGTTAAATAATTTTTGGTATGATTTAGAGATACGTTTTTCCGTAAATATAAAATGAATGATAGAATAAGTTTTAGTTTTATGGCTAATTGTGAATCTTATTAACAGGTTTAAAACAATGAGTTTCAAAGCTTCTATGGGTGATCGCACCAGAAATGATGAAATCATAGAAGAACAAGGAAATAGGACATTGCACATTGTCTGTAGAACTGACAACCGTTGGGGTAAAAAGATCCTCGAGCGGCAAGCAGTGTAGGGAAACGTGACATTGGTAAGCTTTCAACAAAATGAATTAAGATTTCTTGAAGATGGCAGGAAGGCAATTGACACGTCCAATTCTCAAGTAGTCATAGAAGTGATTAAGAAATGTGATATACTCATTCAGGTCGTACACTTTCCAAACATCTAAATACATTCCAAATGCATGGAATGTCTTATTCTGAGAATAATATACACATACATATATATTTCAGTATTTTCGAATGACTGCAAGCATGATGTTGAATATAACATTATTTTTTAGTTCGTCATCAGTTTATAAAGGGTCTGAACAGCAATGACTAGGCTTAAATACAAGGCCGTATTTTTTCGCCGTTCTGTTATCCGGACCGGTTAGCCGACTACGAAAACAATAGTTGCAGTTCATTCGGCATGACAAGAACATTAATCCCGATCAGTACACTTGAGGCCCGATCAGCAGCCAGCCGACAAAGTTACCTAACGAAAGGCGATGCGATCATCGCCTTTCGTTAGGTAACTTTGTCGTCAAATTCTCAAGAGGGTTTCATTATTCGGAGTGTTGGGAACAAGATGAGTGCCTGCAAAGGCCATTTTCAAATAAACATCTGCTGATTAAAGACAGTGTTTTTCGACTTTCTTTTTATATCTTAACAGCTGGTACTGAGCTGCAAGTCGCGGGTTCGATTCCCATACGGAACCAGTATTTTGTATGATTTGCAAAAAATTGTCCCTTTGATTTGGGCATATTATCAGAATGTGAGATTTTGACATATAGTTAGTTTAGTCAGATAGTTTGAAATAATAAGTTATCGTATATATTAGCATTGGATAATTCAAATCTTTTGCTACAGTTTGCAATTGGTATTCTAATTTTTATCTACATATATTATATCCTTTGGGTATTAATAGTTATATCTATAAATATTGGTACCTACAGGAGTAAATTAAAGGCGTAAGTTATTGCGCCTTGCTGACTGTATATTAGTGAAATAGAGAAGATTTTGAGTGCGAACGATACGTCTCAAGTATCAACGTTTTTACCCTTACGGAATCTAAGAGTGCCGACTCATCAATCGCACTGATCCGGCTCAAGCTCTTGCTGCTGAAAAAATGGAGGAAAGACACATGTGTCGACACGTTTAAAGGAAATAAGTATGTCGCGGCTCAAAAAAATAAAACCTTAAATAATGAAGCTCGACAAGAAAATATTTCATAATAATAATAATAATACTATAATAAATGTTACGTATGTTGCTGTGTAAGCTGTGCAAACTGGCCAACTTACTTGTGGTAAACTAACATAACGAACGAAATATGTGGTTACACTATTAGTCAAATCATCTAAAATATCGCATACTTCAGTAGGTCTATCACAAGATGGTGTAATTACTCCATCTTGTGACTATAGTACTTATTTTTTTCATTCCGTTTCCATTAGGATCGCTATCAAAAAAATACTCGATATTTTGCCGATGTAAGTGACATAAAAGTTATCTCATAATTTATTTTAAAAACCAATTTTATAACACAATATTACCTTGCATAGTATTAGTTATCATGAAACAGTTATAATAGTTATGTTTATTGAATTGTGGCTCTGATAACCTGAAATGGGAAATAATATAGATGTTCTGTGAATTTCGCCTCGATTTTTAATAAGTATTTTACATTCTCTTTCGTCATGTACATACAATTGATACACAATAATTCTTTATAATAAAAACAGAAAGGTTCTTATCGATGTCAAACTCATGCTGACTCTGCATCAGACAGGAAATATGAAAACCTTTCATTAGGAGATTGAATCAAAATCATGATAAAATGGATTAAAATATTATTGTTTTTATCATGACTTTTGCCTTATAATTGTAATAAATCTATTTTAGTAAGTCATTTAAATATTTATTAAAGTAATATTATTGCTTTAAAATAAATATCGTAAATATCAACATTGAACTTTTGACTCTTTGACATTTTAAGTTGGTGCTCTTTTGATTGAAGCTGGTTTTATAACAAACTAATCCCAGACGAAGACTCTCAAATTTCCTTTCTACACTTGGTGGTAGTAAAATGGACTGAATGTAATTTAAGAATACCGAATTGAATTTTAAATTTCATAGAAATTTTTATGTAGTGGATTAAGTTATTAGGTAGACACCCATAACGTAGTTTTCATTTTTAATAATTGTATTTATACTTTATATAAGTATTAGAACACCACCATATAAAACTTTACATTTTATTATCAATTGAAGCAAACAAATAATACTTTTCTATAATTTAAACACTGTAGAACATAAAGGAATTACATGCTTATTAGCACGTTAGAATATGTTATCAGGTTAATCAGAATTTCACTATAATTTTAATAACACACGATTTCTTTCGTTTAACGCTTTAGTGAAACAATAGCCTATATTACAATTTCAGAAACGGTCACAAATATTGTTAATGAAAAAGTGAGAACTCCTTTTCTTACCACTTCCATTATTTCGGCTGGTAGTGTACACTGCAAAGTACCTACTCGTATTTCGCCGAGCCCTTTTGTTTCCCGGAGCATTGTTGTACACCCCCGACTTGAGGGAAGTTTGCGCTAAGGAGGCCGATTGAGCCAAGTTGGAAATAAGACAAGTTACATCGTATTCTGGGCTTTTCACAGCCAAGTTGGCTGTTGCGTGACACTGATGCGACCCCAAGTTTCGTATTTATGGACCGTTTGACAATGTTCGCCTGTTTAGACGTCTCTTTCAATGATTTATTGACAAATTTTAATCTATGTACAGTTATAACTGCAATTGAATTTTCCGACTTTTATAACATTGAGACTTCGTTTCATTTTGTTAAATTACTTTAAATATTACATATAACATACAATATTAAATGATTCACCACGACAATAACAAAAATACATTACATACATACATATATGTTACGCCACTTGCTACGATCCTGGCACACTTCTCTTTCTTCCTCCACTTTCATGAGCGTCTTCATGCATGCTCGTCGGTTGCGAGTACTCTTGACCCTGCCTTTCTTTAGGACATCTTCGATTTGATCGAGATATGTCCGCCTAGGTTGATCTACACCGATTCGTCCTATCATTCTTATCTTGTGTATCTCTTTCGTTAATCTTTCTTCATTCATTAAATACATTACAAAATTAACATAATGTCAATAAGTAAATTAGATCTGTAATTTCTTTTTAGTCTATATATTAGTTATTTGACGTTACTTTATTGCTCATCTGCGAGAATGACGTAGATTTTGTTGGCATGATCTACTTTGACAAGCGAAGCTGGGTATGAAATGACAGCATTTCATATCCAACTTCGCTTGTCTATGTCTATACGTTTCCGTCTATATAATGATTATGATTGGAGTTCATTTTCCTTATAGATTTCCCTATAGGTACACCACG
The DNA here is from genome assembly GCA_036419045.1 of Scirpophaga incertulas. Taxonomy (NCBI): domain Eukaryota; kingdom Metazoa; phylum Arthropoda; class Insecta; order Lepidoptera; family Crambidae; genus Scirpophaga; species Scirpophaga incertulas. The sequence goes on from CM071631.1 coordinate 10,811,200, forward strand.
GTATTGTGCATATCTACATAAAATCGAATGCTTTTTATTTGTCTTACCTCATAAACTTAACTTCATAATTATTTATTTTAATTAAATATAATATTAATGACATATTTTTCCAACTTGCCGTCGTTAACTCTCTCTCTCTTTCATTATCTTTTCATTTGGGAGCCACGAATTTCGAAATGATTTTAGTAACGCAGCCCCTAAATCTATGTGTAAGAACTCTAATGTTCTGTGATAACCAAATGGAATAAATATTACTTCCATTGTACATGTATTTTATATATAACAAGATGATAATCTTGTTTCGTTTAGTCATTAGTAACGTGGATTTATGGAACGCCTTATCCATTATTTAGTATTGACTTTGCGATTGAGTTAGTCATATTTATTACGTTTAAATACAACAAATTAAATAATTATTTGTTGTAAAAACTTTTTATACTTACTACAATAATGAATTTAGAATGAAATTTATTAAAATCTTCACAGTGCATAGTCTAACATAATGTTACAAGATAGTTTTGTGATCTTTAACTGTATGAAACTATACACTATATACATATACTCACATATAATATGTATACAACTAAGCCTAAGCCTATCAAACCTCCTCCTAATGCTGCAAACCTTAGATGAGCAAACAATGATTAGTCTCATTTCCATAAACATATAATATTGCTTTGGTATCGATTTATTAACTGTGTCTCTATATTATAGACAGTTTTAGATGTTATATCGCACCGTCAAGTAAGTCACATTACAAACGATAGTTATAGAATCTCGATTTCTTTGATGAAGGTTTTTAATCACTTTTGACAAACTTGCGTGCCTTTTTCATTAATCACTTTTTGAATTTTGAGTCTTAAAGTTAATTGTTTCGATTGTCTCCTTATTAGTTCGTGGTTGGAACTTATTATTTGGTTTTACACATTTTATTTTAGGAATTTCATTTATCACAATCCTAACAAATGGTTACATAATTTTAAAATAGTAGTTGCGCTCATTTCTTTTCTAAGTCAGCTTCCAATTGAGACCTCTACAATTGCTAATTATCAGGAAAAAGAAAAGTAGCCCTTGCTATTCCTTTCTAGTGGCTTCTGCCGTAGATCGCGAAAAATGCCGTTACCTCTTTTCATATTTATAAGTAATTATATAAATTCTAATTGATCAAAATTATTTTCATTTAAAATTGGTATATAATATGTAAGATCCTTGTGGATCTGCGTATCACGGTATAGGCAATTTTATTATATTTATTCGCATAATTATTGAATAAAAGTTTTCTAATTTACTTAATGCATTGACTAAGACCGCCGGCTGACAGCCAATAGCAATTTATGAAACAGCCAACCACGGGCGCCTCCACGATAAATAAAGCCAGCCGCCCACTAAATTATTTTAGCCCATTAGCACGACAGGCCCGACACAAATTAATCACTGGAATGACAGTAAAGACATTTAACACTTTTCCGTGCACTAAACTGTCGGAGCGATTATGTGGCGAAAGAAAGTTTTGTATAGTATTTTTCAGATATAATAAGATGATAATGGATTGATTCATGACATTTCTGTTTGACGAGTTGGAATATAAAATTGATATTTATATATCCTACGTCTGACAAGTCTAAGGTGTTCATTTTTATTAACGATTATAGTAAAAAGGTTTTATTTACTTCAAACTATATACGATAAAATATGTAGTATCGTTCATCATAATTGGGTAGTTTTATTAATCAATGTAAAGAGTATACTATTAGCTGATAGATTTTGTAGAAGTTAGTGTTCCTGCGATAATTAAAGTTTTGACAAACATAACTAAATTTAAGTTTCACCGTAATAAAGACCAAAATATAGTATAATTATTAATCTGACTTGATGTCCTATACGTTACTAGCATTTTTTGTTAGTTTCCGCAAAGTAATTTCCTATTCGAGTATTCCTTATAACGTAATGGTTTGTAGTGCCGTCAGTAGCACTTTGACACTGGTTTCTTCCGTTCTAATCGAGAGGCCTGGGGTCGATTTTATCATGTATGATTAAATGTCTTATTTTGTAAAACCTTTTAGAAATCAAACGAAAGAGTGTAATAATTCTTCAGTTCAAGTTCAAGTGCTTTACATCAAGTTCCTGAGATCGGAGCAAGATGTAGAAAATTCGACTGAAAAATCGAAACGGCATGGCACGGCGCGTGTTGGCCCAAGTAGAATAACTGTCTCGAAAGTTTAAGACAAATCACCCGTGCGATATGGCGGCAGCGTCATCTGTCACCATCTGAACTGTCAAACTGGCCTGTTGGATCGATCACGAGCGAACTAATATTGAAGTTGCGTCGACACCACGCGACTTGGGTAGGTGCTGAGGTACTTGCGGTATACGTTCACCGGGCGTCATATAATATGGTTATTTGATTTGATAAATACGTTTTTCTATATCAGTCCGGTATCGGAATCGAGTAGCACGAACCAATATTACGGCCGACGTGTCTTTCTTCATTTCTTCGTAAAATAAGAAAAATAATTTATTTTAGCCACATAATAAATAAAAAATCCGGATGTGTAAAACGGGGTGCTGACGATCTGGCACGGCTCCGTAAAAAACTGAATGAATTGTTAAACTAAAACAACATTTCAGGAAAATTTGATTAAAGATCCAATTGAATATCTTTGCCGTTCCAAATCCAACTTAACGTACCTAAAAAATAAAAACGAAACTGTCGTGCCTGTAATCATAGATTACGTACAAATATTCACTAATACCTTGTCTGTTGTTACAAAGTCAATTCTGTCTGCGTCTCTGTTTATGGCTGACGATGCATTGTCCAATTTACAAATAACACAAACAAACTATATCTAAGACATAGATTTTAATTTTCTATATTATTATTTTGAATCTAAGTTTACAATGAGTCTGAATATACAGTGATGCTGCCACATTGTCCATTGCCACGTGAGTACTACGTCGAATCGCAGCAAGCAACCTCAAAATGGTTCGCATATTACGCAGTCATGAGGAGTTTAATAAAAACAGAGCAGAGAATGCAACAGGGATGTAATCGTAATAGGTGTATGCAGATTGCCTAACGATGTGCATATGAAATTCAATTAACGAAAAGCACCGAACACCGACAGAACCGACCCCATGCGTCCACAGCTTATCATGAAAAGTCAACCCTAAATTATGATTAATAATAACTACTATAATTTTATTTTTTCATTGATATTTATAATTATTGATTAAAAATATAGAAATGACGGAAAACAATTATTATTTTTAGTCGTGAGACTTATCAAACAGTTGGCATAAAATAAATATGATTCAGTCCTAAGAACATATAAGGAAAGTTAAACAACTTAAATACCAATGTTAATAAATGTCACGAAGCTGAAATAATACATTTCTATCTAATTTGTAATGATTTAAAACATCGTACGTAACGTTAATGTGAACAAGGAACGCGTTTATTTATTCTCAACTTTAAAAGGTTAAATGGAAAAAAGTCTGAGTTACTATACATACAATGGAGTGTACATATATAATATGACGTAAAGTCGTTATTCGAACAAATCTTTGTGTAAACATATGCTTTTATACAGCCAGAATAGTTCTCGTCCCCGAACGCACCCCAACAACTCACGGAAGTAACGACTGATAGGTTCCGAGGGAAAGTTTCGGTGCAGCACAGAGCACTTGGTTTTATTGAACATTTCCACGAAAAGAAACCTCCCTTATCCTTTTCATGACATGATGAAGCGTTTACTTTACGGAAGTACTTTAAACTTTTACGTCAGTCTTAGTACTGTTTTATTGTATGGCTCAATCCAGTATGGTTTTATGTAGACTATTAAAATATTCGATTGTAAAGTATTTAATTTTTACATCACATCTTATTTTAGTAAATAATAAACTTAATAGCTTAACTGGATTAGCTATAAAGTAATTTTAACATCCAGAGCGTAACATTATGTAGACATGCTCCAAACATTCTAGAAATATGTCCACACTATTCGTTGTCGAAAATACTTCAAATAAAATTATAGTTGTGTACACAGCGGCTGTGTTTTTATGTGGATTAGTTTTAGTTATCTGGTATAGACGGAAGTATTGCGTTAATCGGACAACAAGAGTTCAGATATAAATTGGAATATAAGGGTTTTCTTATACTTTTATAAATTTATGGAGTAAGTTTATTGTAATTTAGATTTAACTAACTAGTGCCAAATTCGAATGTTACAAGTCTTTTTCACGCATTTTCTTTGTTCATCTGTTACTAATTCGAAAACAGTCGAACACATTAAAGAGAATAATTTTACGTACATAATTATATAATCGCAATAAAAAAATGTTTCGAAATTATTGTATAATTTAGTTTAATTAATCATCTTTAACTTAACTCAATAATCCTACTATTTGGAATACGAAATTACTAAATTTGCATACAAGACACTAAATTGCTAACGAAATCTTTATTAGTAAGCAAAATTCTAGAAATATTATTACAACAAAAGGAAAAAATATAAAAGCAAATTTTTTTCAGCTATATCGGTGAGACTCTTCGAGGATGTGCACTTATATGACTTAACGCACTTACGGAAGTCTATTGTAGATGTGCCAAAGCTTAGCTGGATTTGTCGGCCATTGCGAGGGGATAAATTGTAACAAACAAGTCGTTCATGGACCAGGAGGAGGATAATATCGATAAGAGAGCTAAGGCGAATATATAAATAGACCTGCGAAGAATTTTGTTGGATGAAAGGTTGACTGCTCCATTGAAATATAAAATTTAAAATTAGAATTTGTTGCTTGCTGATTAAATTTTTAATTACTGCTTTATTTGTACAGTGGATCTTATTATTATTAGTATATTTATTTATTAGTATATTATTAGTATGTGTCACCGCGTGCATTATTGTCATGGATGTCGTAGGACCCGACTATATTAGATGACCGTAGTTATATTTCGCTCAGTGGCTATATAGTGATTTAATACATTTGTCTACAATAAGTGTAGGGTGGAGTATGTTTTATAACTTCTACCGGCAAGTAGCATGATATGTATCTGCCACCCTAACTTAGGGGGATTGGGTCTTAGTCAACCGTACTGATTCAATGCGGATTAGTTCCCTTCACTTACACCTTTGTTTTTGTCATCATAGGAGCGCCTCATAATTTTAAAGATCGAAAGATCTACATTACTACATGACAGATACCCGATTAGATAGCCAGTCCTACCGTCATACAAATTTACAAGTCATAGCTTTCGTGCTACGAAATGTATGACTTTTTTTATGAAATTTAATCTGAATAAGAACACTGGTTGTTGTGTTTGCGACAAAAGTACATAGGTATATGTGCGTAATCCTAGCAGAAACATCGACATAGCCATGCCGGCGATCCCGGCGATCCCGCCCCCAACCCCGGATTACGAGCACAATGGCGACGGAGACACCGAGATACCGCGATATATATTATCTTTGTTGACACCACATCATGTAGGTCGTTTTTCGTCGTCAATACCTCCATTGTCGTCCTGAAATAACTTTAGACCCAGCAAATTATTTTTTTCCTACCTGTTTTTGAACAAAAGATAAATTGATACTAGTAGGATTATTGATATGAGAGATACGTTACTTTTCCTGGTTTTATAGTAGATAAACAATCAAAATATATGCGTTACATTAGCCTACGTATGCCTGTCTCTATGTGGAGGTCTCCGTCCAAACGGCTGTCAATCCAATAATGTGCCTGCCCATTGCCACTTTCAGTTTGTAATTCCTAGAGCTGATAACATTGCTACATATAAAATCCACTATAAGCTGTCAGATTTCGATATCATGTGATACGTAAACAAATACAGCAGCAGCAACACCCTTTTTTGCTGCCACGTGGTGTCTCGTCATCTAGTTACAAATGTTATCATTAAGAGGCAAATTAAAAAAGCGGAAATTTCAGAGCAGTAAGTAGCATCATTTCGAAATTAAATTCAGATAGGTTGTCTAACGATTATATATGACTTATATATCTGTTACTTTTGTAATAGTGTTATCTATGAACTGACTTGCTTCGCTTTTCTCACTCCCTTCACCTCGCGAACACGATTCGCAGAAAACTCGCTTTGCGTTGCCGTGTGAACCAATCAGGACTTATTTATGAAATCGAATGTAGAAGCGATTACTAAGTAATCTCATTGACAATTCAGAACTTTACGCTCGTTTGATGTCCATAAAAAATAAAGGAATATTTTGTGAACGTGCCAGTGTACCTATAGCCGTATACGAAAGCTTCCCCTCGCCATTTTGCCTGAAGGCAGTAAGCTTCTGAATGGTTCTGATCTCAGCATTTAGTGTTTGCTATAACAGATTTGCAAACACGCCGTGTGTATCGACTCGACGTGTAATGAGCGCCGACACTCTTTCGACGAACACAATAGACCACCTTTCTACTTAGTTGTATAGGTACAGCTAGTTTAAAATTTGCATATGGAATCCTGAAAATTTTACAAAGCTACTGTTATTTACTCGGCGGTAATAAAAATCAAAACACGATGATATTTACATATAAAAATTAAGAAGAAGTATTCTCGTCCTTTAATAGTATACCTCTCTCTATAAATGTTTATTTCTTAAATTAGCACAACGCAACACGGTTATATAATCATTCTATTAATTAAAAAAACCAAACCGTTCTTCGTATTCCACATGACTGTATGTAAAGCCGTAATTGTGATTGATTCTATTGCATGTTTGTATGCAATAAAGCATGCAATGAAGTGAATACTATTTTTTTTAATTACACTAACGTATATTTAATAATTATTTCGATCTGATTTGTACTACATAATACTATAAATTTGCTATATTTTTCTAATTACTTTGAAATGTGACGGAAATGTGTGTTTTAAATTTTGTGCCATATTTCTCAAATGATCTTTTGGTAAACTTATTGCTATATTATTCTATATTTAACATTTGGTTTGTTATGTTATATGTGTTAGCAGTCTCTTTATTGTGTATCGTAAGTGTCGCCTAAGAAAATTGATCAAACTAAATATCTTTGGGAACAAAACATGCATACGCATTTAGTAGAATCGTATAAAATTATGTCTTAAAATCTTTTTAATCTTAACTAGGAGTATTCTTCCTAGTAGGCTAATATATTCTCATTTATTTACCACTCTACATAGTAGTGGGCTGAAGAGAGAACAAATCATATATGAAGCTTATTCCAATCACATATTACACATTATTGTAAAAAAATATTCCTTATATTTCTTTTTCCTTCACTCCCAGTCGGTGTTATTGAAATATTGTATTAACGGGCAAACTAAGACAAGGTTACTGTAAGTACATTACGGGTTCACAATACGAGACCGACTTAGTATCTTTTATAAAGCGAGATATCAAAGTAATAGATTTTTGGATTTTAATTTGTTGCAGAGATACATTTTAATAAAATTTACGCAAAAAGAGCAAAAATTTATTAACATTGTTAACTGTAACTGTGATTTACCAGTTATTTTATATAATAAATTAATTATTGAAACATCACATTTTAGACTTCCTAAAAAGTACTAAAGTTTGTATATCAATTCTATTACAATTACCAACTGGTAATTATAATAGAATTATCAGTGATGAGACTGATGAGTAGGCAACATCTTTTTAATGCCTACTAGCATTTAAAATTCGGCTCAGACAAATTTATACGAATTTGGCGAACTTTACTTAATCATCTTGTTTCTGTTACAGGTAAATATATTTCTTGGCTTATAAGCCCCAGGTGAATTGGTGAGTTACATAAATAAATGCCCCCTTGTAAGCAGCACACTACTAACAGATCTCATTCATAAAAGATTTCCATATTATTTGGAGACGTATTCACAAAGTTATGTGCCCTAAAGGAGAATATGCTATTTGTATAGCAGCGTAAAATACGTATTTTTTTAAGTCGTAGATCAAAACGGCGGTCGTCTCGCCGAGCTGCGAGAAATATTAAAATATCTGCCTTCTGGGACAGGAAACACACGACGACATAAGAAAAGATGAGGCGAGCTCAATTTTGTCGATTCGATGTCCCGAATTCGTTCGCTGAATTCTTAATTGTGCCGTAGGGTCGACTTCGTTTAATAGCCGTGACGCTATTGTATTTAATCCTCGCCTGTGCCCTCTCCTCAGAAAGTCGGTAGGTTCACCACAACGGTTGAACGCCTAACAAGAATTTAATTTGCGTTCCTGAACGCTGTAACGCAATTGAATAGATTTGTGAAAAATGTCGCGTCGAAAATATTCTACGGGCCGTTCTAGAATGTTAACACACTGCCACGAATTAATGGCATAGCAAAGGCTGAATACCTAAGATAATTAAGAAATACCAAGATTGTTTTGTTTTATGTAATATTCTTTCAGCAGCCCCCGAAATATTCCTTTATTATTGTGACATTTGGCGCAAGCCGGTGTACGGTCTTTAGCAAAAATGTCGCTTCGAGACATTTATCTATGCTTTCATTTACTACGGTGGCATTTTCCGTCTCTTGTATACAGTTCCTCTAATTTTGCTATTTTATTTATCTATACATATTTGTGTGAATAACATTTTTTTTAGTACATGATGATTTTTCTTGTCTTAATTGACGTCTGTCATTAACTACGTTTTTGAAGGAAGTCATTTAGATTCTGAGAATTAAGTACCTTATAAGTGATACAGTATTCCGAAGCTCAAACGGAGAATTATATTATTTATATCTATTATAACTCTAACTCTATAATAATGGTTTTGTTATATGTTATAAAAGTATATAATCTTTCTTCTTAATCTCTTGATTACATTTAAGACCATATAACACATTTGAAGTTAGGACGCGTTTTTTTTCATTTTAAGACCGTTTAAGTATTGTTTTGGATGACCACTTTTATTGACCAGAGCTTCCTTACTAAAGGAAACAGATATCCAATTCATGACCATTTGAATTTTTGATTCAATGTGCGCCGAAACCACCTCTATTATCCACAAATTTACTAGACCCCGCTCTGTTCACGACGATCCACGTAATTGATCTATATTGTACCTACGAGATAACTGTTCCTATTCTATCCTGTCCGGTCCTCTTCTGTCATGTCCCCTTTCCCCATTTTATTACCCACACACCTGCGCAGAGTTTGTTGATTTCATAATAAAACAAAGGATCGGTTCAATTTTATGAAATATATTAGATATTTTAATTTAATAAAATCATGATATATTTAGTAATTCGTGCGACTAGCAAATCTTTCGTTACAATGTTTATCCGTTTTATTCAAGTGTTTTCCTAAATAAAATTGGCTACGTTTATATCATAATTATACATTTTATTGTTTGTACATTTTATCCTCATCTTATAAATAGTCATATTAAAATAAATTTAATAAGCGACTGGTTATTTTAATTGTCATACCATGTACGTATCAAATATGCGTGGATCTAAAACAAACTCTGTTTTAGTCATACAAATTACATAAATTAACACATTAGTTCAGTATTTCAAAATTAAATGAAAAATCTAAATATCCTAATGGTTTGCCAATTAGGACTGTGTACCTACGTGATTAATCACCGTTCGACAGGGGTTTGCGGAGTGGATATCAATATTTGGTGTCGCGATCATTGAATATTGGAGATAGCAGCGACGCTGTCACAATGACCCGTAATTTAGCGTGTGTAATTCGGCGAATGTCCAGTGGCGAGTTTAATTTTATCAGGAATAATCTCGGGCTCATAAATTCACTGAAGCTACTGCGGGATGGTGGATACGATTTGTCTTTGCGAATATAATATTATTTTAGGAGTGTAAGCATTAATTGGTTAATGATATAAATGAGGAGATTAAAATAGCAAATTAAGCAAAGTAAAATCCACAGACTTGTAGTGCCACACACGTCGACTGCCTACAATTTGTGATCGTGGCGAGCACCCGAGAGGCACCGCTCTCCGGACAAGGCAATGGTCTGCGGAGCCGAGTGGAGGGCTGACGAATACGCGGTAGCCATCTAGATGAGAAGTCAGCAGAAGGTCCAACAGTGAAGGATTCTGGCTTTCAACATCTGGGATTCGCGTCGGCGAGGAGACCAGTTGTTTCAGGCCATAAGCCAAAGCGAAGTCAGATCTCCCCGCATAATTGGTCTTGCTTGATTGGAGCTATTCAACATGTGGGCGTTAAAGTCGCCAAGCAAAACAATTTCTGCGGAAGGGATCTGCCACTGTACGGAGTCTGTAACCATTTGGACGATGTGCCATTAATCGGTCGGTCTCGGTGTCATCGCTGTGGGATCTATAGAGGCAGGCATAGACGCGCGGATGGTCATCGCTATCCACACGAAGCCATAAGATGGAGAGATCCTTACCTTCAAAATTTCTCACCTCTAACGTACACGCACACTCCGGCCTTCAGTACAAAGGAGTGTTCCAGTTCGTACCCAGGATAATTTAGGTAAGACGTGTCCGCCGGAGACGATATCAGAGTCTCGGTTGTTTGGTGTTTCAAGGTGGTGGTGAACAGCATTTAGGTTGATGTGTAATCTCCTGATATTGCAAAAGTCCACAGCCAGCGTGGTGAGGGGTGTTGTGGAGCATTTATTCTTGCTCTGAGCATAATGGAGCGCGGTTTTGCCACCCCTCCCCCCCAGAATACGCGGGGCAGCCTGGGCCTCCACGTTCAGATGCCGTATGTTCTGAACGTGGACGTCCAGATAGCAACTCTCCAACGCTAGCGCAGTTGGTACCCTCCTGTGGTAGCATATGATTAAACTGCGCCATCATAAGGGGAGAAGGGGGGTTGGGCCGCCGGTACCCTCACTCACTCGGCGAAACACAGCGCAAGCGCTATTTCACGCCGGTTTTCTGTGAGGCCGTGGTATCACTTCGTTCGAGCCGGCCCAACTCGTGCCGAAGCATGGCTCTCCCGCGGTGAAGATTTATAAATTCGCTGTACGATTTTCTAAAAAAATTTAAAACAGGTAATTTTTTTTATGGGTCTCAACCTCAGATTTAACCTCAGACTTTATGTTGCAATCCAATTATTATTACTGAGAAGTTTTTGAGTTTTTAAGAAAATATATGAGCATCTATGTTTCTATATGAGAAAACTTTGACGATATTTTGTTGATTAATCAATAACGAAAATATGACATATTGAAATTCCACAGTTTATTTTCTTTCTACGAAACAACAACGAATTAACAGCCGACAATTACGTAAAATGGTATTGGGCTCGTCAAGCTAACGAAATGCGAGTAGGGCGACCCGCAAGTGGAATGCTAAACTTTACATTTGTTTCGGTTCTGCGGAACACAGCGATAGAATTAATTCAATCGGCACAACTTTACATTCAGACGATTGTTCCATTCCATCCCCCGCGTGAGAGAGGAAACCTCAAAGAGAGCTCACTCGACGCACTGGCTTGATTGATGAGAACGCTTAAGTAGGTCGGTAAGCAATGTTAATCCGTGTTCGCGTAAGTGATCATGAAATTGATATCAAGAATTCGCTTGTACAATGTTTTAAGGAAGGAGGATAAGTTGTCTGGTGAAATTCAGACATAGCGTATTTCTTATCGAAACGCCATATTAATATATTAATCTTATTTGTTGAATTATTATTAATATATTAATTCAATAATTGTGGCAAAATATACTGAGTTTTTTTAGTATACGGTACATTCCTATTCTCTTCCCATTGTAGAATCAACGTTCTATTGTCATACATTTAGTGGATCAAAATAATGATAATAATATAATAAAAACTTCCATAATCAGCTGTAATCGTCTACTCTATTCGTTTTTAAAGTAATTTAAGCGCGCTTATTTTTATTTTTTACCTGTTTTTCTTTTCGTTTTAAAAGCATCACATATAATTTTCTTTTTCACCATTTTGAACCTTAACAAATAACACAAGATACAATAGAATACAATCTATAGTAATTGCACTAAAATTTTGTGTAGACACCATTGTCTGCTTCTAGTTCCCATTTCAATACGGCCGCCACCGTATGGGTATTATATGCGAAGCACTTGTGTCATTTGCCGCGGGCGGAATCACAGAGCACTATGTCTAAACAGTCTCGACGACACATTGTTTGCGGTACTCTCCAATGATAACATTGAGTCATATCTGCTCCAATTAAAGTCTGTTTGTTTTGCATTTCCCCTGCATCTCGGCAGCGGGGGCGCAATAAAACGAGCAAAACAATGCGGATCACGTCACAACGGAATTATCTCGCAGTGGAGACGATCAATTACACTGACAACTGGCACGTGGAAAAAGGGCGGACTTTCAGAGCCTCGCATTTTTCACGTCTATCCTAAACACAGTCTTGTTACCCTGGACATAAGGCTCTTGGGTCTCGCCATCTGGCGCGTACTACAATTAGAAAGTTCAAATTGGGACGGTCATTTGTCGGGAAGATTGTAACGTTCGTGATGGGCTTACTGGCGACGCTGATTGACCATAACGTTGATAAGCTTGATGTTTATCGGCTTATGTTGATGATTTTTAATGGAAATTTATAGTGTCGACTTTTCTCAAGTCACTCTGATTTAATGTTCTATAATTTCACGGAGCGTGCTTACTAAATAATGACTTGACTTAATTTGGATCCAAATTATTCGGATAGCTATTTTGGTACTCTGTTTGTATTATTACAATAATCATATAGTTATATCATAATTTTGACTCATCAATACACCTTGTAGACTTAGAGACACGAACCTATCTTAACTATTCATACTAATAAAGCGAATTCTCATCGTATTAATAATAGATTATTGTTACGTCTATTCTAGATCACGAATAAAATAAAAAGACCCATTCAATCTTTCTTCCATTTAAATCTATGATTTTTTTCGTAGTTAGGTGAGCAGTCTGCCAATATTTAGGAGCGTCCATCACCGTAGGAGTGTCGAATAACGGTACTCAAGAAATATATATAACACTGGCACAACAGTAGAAGTAGCCCTGAACTTTCCGATTATAAGGTCAATGCCGAGACCACAGACTCATTGAGACGCAATTTTGTCTACTGAATGCTAAATATTAAATGCATATTACAATCCTAGAAGCAATTATTTAATCAATCTTTCCCTTTTAACGCATAAATAACCACCCCAGTATAATTATTTCTGTGATAAGTATACAATTTGATAAATACACGTTTCCACTAAAATCTGTGACCAATTGAAAGTAATTTACAATCAGTTGTAAGGCCATATAAGTTTTTATGTCCAATGAAAATTTCTACTACAAACACGTTGTAAATTATTATGAGAAAGAGATTCATATACTTTTTAGACCTGTTTTATTAGGGATCGGATTAAAATTATTTAACTACAAAAATCATAGACAGCATGTATTAATTAGAAGTAAAAACCCTTTTACGTGATGTAATCTACCCGCAAAAGAAGTTTGCTAATTGAAATTACGTAGGAGTTAATTCGTTTCAGCTAGCATCTGTTTTGGTTTGAGCAAAGTAAGTTTAAACAGTACCAATTATTATAATGGCCGACATATGAGGTGGATTTGGAGGGCTTTGGTTTAATTGTCACAAAACGCGGCAGCTTGATTCATGTATGCGGTCAGATCGGACTAATTCTTGTGTAAGTGATTAACATATTATACCCACTATTTTGTATATTTAAGTTAACAAATTATTTGAATATAATTTATATTGTTTATTTTGCAACTTTTTACCGAATACCCAATTTATCCTACACTAAGAAATATAGGTTCAAATCAATATTTCAACTGATATATAATATTTCAATAAATATTATATATCAGTTACCGATTTTGTTTGACTCAATTATATCAAGTGCTAATATCTATCTACTTGATTAATCCATCTTAAAATAATAAATTCTTGGCAATTTCTAAAAAGTACAACCGGACACGCAACTTATTAGCAATATTCTAATCATCCATAAACATTATAAGAGATAAAATAAGGGTTTTAAATTCATATGTCATCACATCGAAGATCTTAGACACAATCTGGATATGGTGAATGAACGCAAGTCGCTTAATGTCGCATAATAAGCGCTGCAACTGCAACATGCTGGCTCGAAGGTTTGCGCGGTGCACTGGGCCAATCAACCTCTGACTATTCACAACATACTGCCCAACATTCAACACGTGCTACCTTATTCTAAATACAATCGGCGGACGTAGCATTTTGAAAATACTATACAACAAAGCCTTAAAAATTTGTTGGCTTTGCCTCGCTGGTGTGGTGCTCCGGAATGGTTGCGGGGGTGTCAACTTTGACTCTTTTACGTGTCAACATCAGCTTTATTTCTCATTCTCATAGTGTTTGCTCCATGTGACTCATTTATCCTCCTAAAGTAGATGACGATTTTTTTGTAACATTAGTTATTAAAAAATAATGTCACTACCATAATATAGGCTAACTACTCAGTCTGCAACTGCAATAGAAATAAGATAGAAAATAGCTACGCTAGTGACCATTCAACCAGCGCACTTGACCAATCTATAATTTTGTTGTTAGCTTAATCAATATATTAATAAACTCAAGTAGCGAAATTTCCTCGCCCAGGCCCTGGCACACGATTACGCTCTCACGTCAAGTGGATCGATATATCAGTCACCTCAACTCCTCACGCCTAATTTGGCAACCCGACGCGCGGAATTTATAGGGGTGGGGCCACCAGCTTGAAATATTCGAAGGCTCCACTCGGCCGTGAGTTATGAATGAATCCCGTTAAAGAACCCGGAAAATTTCTAACGGTGCGCCAGAATGGCTATGACGTGGAACGGGAACGAGATGCCCTGCCACTGATTATTGAATTTGTTTTAAAGGCGTCTCTCGGATGTAACTGAGCCGACCTTTTCGTCGGACAAAAAGGTTTTGGTAACCGTCTGTTTTCCAAATTGGACGAGTATATTGCGAGCTATGAGCGTTTGACTACGGACATTTTTATTTATGTTTGTTTTAGTATTGTGTGTTTATTTGGATATGGTTATTTATAATTTTATATTTCATACTTTAGACTGAATCTTTAAGAGTAAAGCCTGTAAGTTTGAGAGTTAATGTAAAAATATTTGTTTTATATTGCTGTTATTACATCATAAAGTTGTAATGTTTATATTACGAGTATAAAGCGTATTTTTGTCTTGTCATTGAAACAGTCCTAATAGTTTCTTCGTCGTCGCTGGTGCTGCACTGTCACCACTGAGCTTTGAATCGCGACATTCGGGAGGCTAGGGGTTAATCCTATTAAGTATCAATGTGTTTTTCGATTTTTATATAAAGTGTATGAAGACGACCAATCTGGCCAACGGTCTGGGGTTCTATGTGGGTTAGTTTATTATTTAAAATTTTCACAAAAGTTTGATTAGTTTAATTTGATTCTAGAATTACTTGTAGAATTTAAGATAATGTATTTATACTTATTTATAGGGAGTAATGATGTGCTACTGACATACAGGGTTCTAGAAAAAAAAATCGCATAAATCTCAATTTTAAATTTAGCTTAGCGTGAATATTTACAACTTGGTGAATATTTAAGGCTTGGTGTTGTTGACTTTAAAAGCGGTTCGGCGCTTACGTAACGCGTGTAATGTAAATATGCAGGGTTGCGAGTTCGGGATACGCCGGATTACATTTACAAAGCCTGCACTGACGGCCGCCGTGAAGTGATTTTGATTGTTTCAATTATTCAGTTTGCCATTTACCTGCGCGCACGACCGCCGCCGAGTGAAAATGATTATGGATAAACTGGATTTCAGAATTATTGCACATATTACAATTATTTGTTATGTTATAATTAATTAAACGTATAACGCTTGATTGTATTCTCTTTAGAAAGCGCAGTTTTATTATTTAAGCATACAGGAATTTTTACCGAATTTGATGTGCATTGAACTTAAGATATTATTGTCGTTCGAGAAGTTGGTTTGCGGGTTACATAAAAAACACTGAAGTAAAGATATTAACGGGTGACTTGTATATATTCCTCTGATATTCATAGTGAATCTGCAACCTATGACATAAGAAGTAAAGTCACGTTACCTAGTACTATCACTACCTTATGTTACTCTTTAAACCAGAAGTGACAATGCAAACACTATACTGCTTTGTGGTAGAAATAGGTAAAACGGAAAATACCTCAATCGATAACCCTGGTAAAATTATATTTAAGCTGCATGGAATATATATTTTTAGATAACTTTGTAGTATAAGTTTGTCCTTGTACTCGTATATATCGTGCCTCTGCTAAATACAGTGTAATTTTCTACATGATTTGTGTTTCAATTCTGTGATAGAGAATATCTTATCGCATTATTTTCGTCCTTTCACTTATTGTAATATTATTTATTACAAATTGAAAATGAAATAAATACTCTACTAAATTACCTTTGTTAAATATATTGTCGTATGCTCACTTTTTGCTATCTAATTTTTAATATAAATTATAATCTTCGTACCACTTAACCCTTAACACCACTTGGTATTTTCAGCTTACACATCTACACTCGTGGGGGACCTATGTCCCCCCTATTTTTATTCAATATTTAAGTAAATTAGTATGAAATATCTTAAGACAATTTTTTAATAAAATAAACAAGAAACATATATTTAACAGGTTTAATCGTATTTTAAACATAAAAAAATATTATTTCTAGGTACAAACAAAAAAGTTACCAAAAAATTAGTTACATTTACAGTGTTATCTTCACAACCCCAAATAATATTGAAAATTAGAATATCAAAACAAAAAAAAAACTTTTTTCTAGTAAACCAATATACTTATAAACAAAAACAAACATAAACTCTCCAATAAGTTTAAGAACATGAAAAATCACAATAGGAATAGTCGACCACTATTTTTTTTATCTTATTCTAAAAATGTCTTAGCAGTCTCAATAATTAGTCTCAACATTATAATTATAATCTAAAATAAACTTATTGCTGACATTTGGTACATATTTTAACATCAATAGAGTGGATACGACCGACATCCTACTACTATTATAAAGGCGAAAGTTTGTAAGTATGGATGTATGGATGTTTGTTACTCTATCACGTAAAAACTACTGAATGGATTTGAATGAAACTTTACCACAATATAGCTTATACATCAGAATAACACATAGGCTACAATTTTTGAGGTTTCTAATGTGAGGTCGTAAAAAAAACACATTTTTTGCGCTTACATTGCAACGGTCAGCTCTATGTGGCTTGCTCACGTGTTTCCAAAGCGAAGAATCTGCATGTTTATGCTGAAGGAAAAGATCGTTAAATGTAGTTTATAGGAGCATACTGCAGTAGCTACCTATAGGCCTATGATTAGGGCTGCAGTGCTTAGTTACCGTATTTCTTACTTATTACTAGACTAGACGGGACGAACCTGAAGTCCACGCGAACGAAGTCGCGGGCAAAAGCTAGTTTTTCATACATTTGGAGCAAACTCTGGAGTATTGGTGTCATTTGTGCCCACGAAGTAAAGATAGCCTTTACTTCGTGGCACAAATGACACCAAGATTTCTTTGGTTTTTTAGTTTGACTACTTCCTTGTGTTGGTAGATCTTCAAGCGTCAACACTAACCTCGCGTAGAAACTTGTCCATCATATCTTTCAGCTCCTTACTAAGATTAGACAAGCGTCCTCTTTCTAGAACATGAGGAATCATTAAAGCATATCCAAGTTCTTCTAAAAACTTGTAACGGCTCATCTGTTTGTGTTTCGATGCGGTATAAAGGACATGACTGTTTACTCCGGATATGTTCAATACTGCACAAAATATTGTGGTCAGCCATCTTTGACTTCTCCTGTTCACACCGTAAGCAGCACATTTCAGAAGTCAGACGAATAGCGATGACGTATCGCTATTCGTATCGTGGTCACTTACTTCGTACTCTACATCGCTCAAATCTCATAATAATTCAGGAAAAATCTTGTCGTTTTCGCTGTCTTCATTTTCAAGATCATTTACGAGTAATAGCCTTTCTATCCGCTAGGCATTCAAATTTTTAACCATATTGCACCAAAACTTATAAAATACTAATATGGAAAAATACCTACATAACTACATTCGTGGGGACTTAGGTCCCGCAACGGCACGTACCTCACAAACCACAAACGTGAACAGTGCACACGTCCATCCTGCTAGCTAGCTCTCGTGCGTCATTGCGAATACACCGGACCGCAACCACGACCACGTCGCTTTTTAAATAATTATGTTTTTGAAAAAAAAAGTAGGCGGTGGGGGAGCTAGGTCCCCCACGAGTGGTGTTAAGGGTTAACAGTGAATAAATAACGTGAGAGTGAGTCAGTTGCGGAAGATGGTGCAGAGTTCTAAAATCTAAATACATAAAACAATGTCATATTACCTATACAGCACGTAAAATTTTGTGGGATTCATTCTTGTCACTTATAACTATGTGTATTTCTTTATATGGATTCAACAAATATAAAATTCTACCTATCCTATCTATAAAATCGTTCAAAAACTGCGTTTCAGACTGATGCCAGTTTCTTAGGTACATAGAATATTTTTCTTTTTAGATAAACACAATTTTCACTCAACTTCAACTTGCACTCATATTCATCCCGAAGGGTTATTATAGGTCTATTGTAAACTAAGTGGTGGGACTAGGCTTTACGCCTTAGGCCGACACAGGCCCAGTGAATTAAAAGACAAATTTGATAAAGTTGTTACTTATAAATATACTACACAATTTACATTTCATATAAAGATACTTATCATATTTAGTTTTCTGAATCATCACAACAAATTCCGCCTAGTAAACCTTAATAGGTCGCCTACCCTTTCTTTCCCCTTCAAGCTGTATAGTCATAAGTAAACTCATCCCAGAACACAAAAGTGTAATAGGTTCAAAGCAAACGGATAAAGCTTAAGTCCTTTGTCGGCACTCACTTTTACAACAATACTGTTACGTACGCCGGTTTTATGGCCTGCATGCACATATACGATCAAGTTTTTCTTTCAAGAAACGACGAAGGAGTATTATCTTTAAGAAATCAAGTCACGTGTCTTGCTCACTAGCGATGGAGCGCTTTTCCGCGATTGGCTAGAGATCCCCGTTTTGAGATAAAGACGAAATATAAAGTCATTAAACTCGGTTAATTTTTTGATTATCTTTAATATTATGAAACATAAACGGAAGTTAAACGAAATAAGTTACGCAAATGTTGAACATTTTATATATTTATTTTATAAGTTTAAATTTGTTTGCACTTATCAGTTTGATTTGCAATAATTATTTTATGGGATGCAAGAATCTGACCACAGCTTGCAGTTCTTAAGCTATATTAAGATTTCTTGCAGTTCTAAACTATATTTAAACTATACTAAGACTTCTAATCTAAGACATACTTAGAAAAAATACTAATTAACCTAATAACGTAACTTTTGTAGGTGCCGTCATTTCCATGAAGTCAAATTTTTCTTACAAAATTTCACCCAATTTATTCCACCTTTAGAGGAAAGTGGAGTAATAAATATAATATGTTACTCGTTTTCTAATTTGAAGGTATCAGATCAATTTTATTAATGGCAACAATATAAACTTAAAACAGTCCTTTATTTTCATTTATTTAGAATACATAAGTATCCGCCTATATACTTATATAATAGGTATTTTAAAAACTAATAATACTGAAATTAATAATTATATATATTTTTCTTACAGATAGCTATGTAGGTTTAGAACCACTTTGCTAAATTATCCAAACTTTGGCTTCTAAGTTTAATAATCTTAATTTCGAAGTTTTAAACAGCGGGCTAAAGCAGCAGGTACATATTAAAACTCACGGTAGCCACCCCCGGAGCGAGAAATATTTAAAGTGTAATAAGTAAATCGACCCCTTTAATCTAAATAACAAAGCACCTGCAGATACTAATCTTTTGTTTCCCTTCGGTCCGATAATCTCAGTAACTTTGTTTTAATGGTAAGGAGTTGGGAGGCCTGCGATATCTGGGTATGAACCCGCATAATGTGACTGAGTGGCCCCTACCGCAAACTGGGTAACTTGTCGTCGGTGTATGCTTGGAAATTTATTTTGTGCGTCTACTTTGGCAGATATTCCTAGGTATTGAACTCGAGATTTCGCTATTAACCCCTTATTAAAATATACACTCGAATACACAATAGAAGTAGATACCAGTGTCGGTTGTTTAGCAGCTAGTTCTTCCTTCATGGTTTGCAGTTGCTGAAAATAGATCTCTGCCGTAATCGTTTGGAAAGATTTTAAAAAGCTGTCGTGAACGACAACACGATACACGACACAACACGAACGACAGGTAACTTTTTTGAGTCAATTTTTGTTTAGGGTAGAATTTGGCTGGGTCTCCAGGGTTCAGCCGTAGCGATGAACGTTTCCGATTTTCGTACAGTATCCACTTTTCATAATGACTCAATTTAAAATCCCTTCATTATTGTGTCGCTTGAGAAAAGTAACACAGCAGTTGACACGAAACCCGAAAACTCGAAACCTGCAGCTATATCTGACGTGCTTTGTGATGGATCCGCTTACAAAATAACCTTTAATTCGCGCACCGCCAAAGTAAAAAATAATGAGGAAGAAACAACTGAATGATTGTTTTCAAAACTCAAATGTACCAGCTAAATGTATAAATTTGAATTTGGAATTCATATAACCAGAGAAGAGAAAATATTTCAGATTATAGTGGTTAGTAAGACAAAACGCAAATTTCATATGTAAGGATAAAATATATAGAATATTTAAATGTTTAGATTTCTCTTTGATATTAGTGTGCCCTTACAGGATGTCACATGTAAATCTGGTTCTATTTATTTGTAACTTTCTAAACTTTCTATTTGTATTCTGTGACTATGTACAATCTTTGTAGCTTCTATGAATAAAATTTACCCTTTACTACTCAAAATAATAAATAGAAACCAAACTAATATTAATTATTACACTTACCTTTTATTAGTTTAAATGGATAGATTACGAGACTAAGATGACTTTTGCTTCTCGAGACTCTATTACCGAGATTATAATAAATCTGTATGTATGTATAGTGAGCCCATCACAAGACAGCTAATTTTCATACTAAACGAATGGGTGCATTATTAAAGCGGGCACTCCGGCGTCACTCCGCTCTCGACCTCGTCGGCCATTTGCTCTGTCACTGAATTTTTAAGTATTTTAATGTGTTCTGTTTCCAGAATATTTCATGTCAAGATAGCTTTAATCATTGAAGGTCATCATGATTGCGATTAACTTCTATTTCATGTTGTTATCAATTGCTATTATAAAGAGCAAAGATCTCGTAATGATTCATTTGATAAATTTACATTGCTGTTATAATTCAATCTGCACCTATTTGACTATCTGTCTTAAAGATATTGATCTCAGGAAACGGTAATATGCATCGATAATGTAGGATTATGTTTCTGTCGCATCTGTTTTGTTGTACGAGTATGTAATATGCATTGGTTGCAAATATGCTTCTCTAGACAGCACATTTGCGACCAACGCTGTCATTATATTCCCAAGTAGTCAAATGGATTTAAGAAGTTTATTTGTTCCATTCCAATATCAATAGGCTATTTGACGATGCGAAAAATAAAGTGTCAATTACTGTTAACAGTATAAATTAAGAGTTAAAAATGAATATAAATTTATTAACGTAAGTTGAAAATAATGATTAATTTATTTTAAAATCCGTAAATAAAAATTGCATTTTTTAAACGTTTGTCACGTGACACAAAACGCTCCTGATTGGTCGAATTTATCATGACGTCACTTGCTTGTAAACTTCGTTTGCCTACTTGCGTTGCGCCTAGTTGTGGTAGATATCTCCGTTATATTAAGATTTTCTTTATTATGCCATTGTTTTTTTTTTGTTTATTTGCACTATTTTACAAGTACTTTCAACCATGGACAACGATTTTGTAAAAGCAGACAGCAGAAACCTGCCGCAAGTCGACGCAATCATGGTCGGATTATTTTTCAAAAATAATTCTGACTTTTATGCTTCGTAGCTAAAAATGTAAAAACAGCAAAGTAAGTATAATTACACTTTACTGGTAACTTAAATTATATCATAAGAACGTGAAATAATGATGAACTCCACAAGGACTTATATAGGTTAAAATAATTAAGTTTGTTTCGCACAATTTCGTGAACATAAACGATAAATTTGTTCACGTTACGTCGGTTATTGAATGTCTTCACATTGTTTAACAAGTTCCATTCTTTGCCGTTTTGACAAATGCTGATCGGAAAGTACCAGCATCACACATTCTTTTAATGCGATCTGGCTGGCAATGAAATTTAAAAGGCAGAACTTTATCTTTTAAAATTATTTTCTGACGAAACCCATTTTGTACTGATAGTAATTTTGCCATGTCATTTTCCCATCTGTAACGAACAAACAATTTAGTCGGATCTTTTAGTGTACTGCTTATTGAAATCATAGGACTCTGTAGCTACAAATTTAACAAATATTATGGAAAACAGCGGAAATAATAATAATAAATATTTGTTTACACTTACACCAATTAGCCTAGCCCAAACTAAGCTCTATAAGGCTTGTGCTATTGGATCTAGGGTAACGGATAACATACATATATTATACATATATAAATAATTTTTATTGAAATATATATCAACAACCATGACTAAGGTACAAATGCTCGCATTCATCACACAAACATCTGCCCCCCCGGGATTCGAACCCGGGACCTCAGAGATGGCGACACCTTGAAACGGTGTATTATCCACTCGACTATGGAGGTCGTCTAAGAAATATTCGAAGTGAGTGCAAGAGACATTCTGTTAAAAACATTAGAGGTACCTATTATAACCTCAAATCAATAACGAAAATATTAACATTCTGAATGTAATTAATTATTACAAAATATAAATATTATGTTTACGTACATCGAAATGGTCACAAAAGAAAATATTTGTACTATTCGCTATGTCATTATGATCCCTCCGAGAAAGTAGCAACCACTTTCGGCGCACTTCGATTTCTTTGAAACACTTACAAATAGTTTTCCGGAGTTTTTAACGACGTATTTGTACATTGGAACTGCACACCACTTGTAACTCATTTTGTTACATAAATCACTGATAAAAAGTAAATCCAATCGCTTTGTTTACAACAAACAAATATATGTGATAATTGTCACAGATCAGAATACAGGCAAGTGACGTCACCGACCTCATTGCAGCGCCATATTGTCAAAGTAGCGTTTTGGGCGCACTATTTAAATATTTGAATTTTTAATTCGATGTTTTTCAGCTAATATATACCAGAATTAAAAATAACAACTTTTACTGGGTTCCTTAGACTCTACTGCATAATATAAAATGGATTTTAAAAACCTGTCAAATAGCCTATTCAGGGGAAGTTTATTTCGAACAGCTCTCTGACTGGTGACCGCATTTATTTATTTATTTATTTATTAATAGGACACCACCAAAATATAAACTACATAGTAGCGTATCACTGCGGAGCTAAATGTGTTAGAATTTCAAAATTGGTACTTTTTTACCAAATACTCGTATATCTTACCTGTTTTTTATTATTATCTTTATTTTAATTAATGTAAATAACGTGGGCGAAGATATTAATAACGTGCTCTCTCGTACGGAAAAACATTGAAAGTCATATAGTGCTCAGTACTTTTAAACTAAGAAAACAATGCATCCTCCCGTCTCGACAGGTCTAAGTTGAGTTGAGAACGAGCAGTTTATTCTTGACATGTTTGCGCCATCCATCTGCCGACCACATTTTCATACTTCGCGCTGAGCAGGTGTCAAAACTAAGGGACGTTAGGCTAATGTATGCAGATTGCGTCTTTCGCTACCCGCCGCCTCTGTGCAGCTGGAGTAGAGTACTTCGAGTTACTCAGTTAGCTTTGTTACCTTTACTTCGTTTAATGCTGGGTGCATCGCGCACTTGGTTGTGGTTTGTGAGTCCGTGCATATTTCCTTTTATAACTTCCGCCAATTACAGTATTACAACACAAAAAACAACAGTGTAGAGTCTAAAAGTGCGGCAGACAACAATACAATTTATTTAATAGGAAAGTCTTAATACTATAGAACGTTTTTGTATCTACAAGATTTGAAATACTGAACATTTTTATGACTGAGTATCGAAAATCTTCTATTAACTCAATTAATACAATGAATCAATAAATTATATAAGAGCGTTAACAATAAAATATTTAAAAGTAGATAAACACGTAATACAATTTTGACTCATTTTCATCTGTTGTCTGTATGTCTTTCAATGGGGGTACAAGCTTAGGTTACAGTTGTAGAATGATGGGAAGCTAACTTTATCGTCTAGATTATCCCGTAGTACAACTTACATACTCGCATGAAGTGAATCTTTATAAATATTTTTCGTCAGTGTGTTAAGTCAGTCTCTTCTATACATCCTAACTATCTAAGTATACTTTACTCGATCTTTCTCAAACTTTTTCGTAGTTTATCCTTCTAAGTTACTTCATTTTTGATTATAGTTTCATTTTTTTGTGTTACGTCCTAAATTAAGTTCTATATATACAAAAGCGTAAGAACCAGCATAAGTACACGTGCTTGCTTTGGCTATCCAAGAAGCTACTTAGTATCCACGAAGTTACTAACTTTGTTTCTTGTCATTACTTTTCGCTCTTCCAATTTCACAAACCTTACCGTATATTGTAAACGTAGACTCCTAATACACAAACTGTTTCACTTGCTCCAAACATTCAGATATGATCATAAAATAAAAAATCGCCTATTTACTTTCATTCTATTTCTCATTAGTAATAGTAGTAGTATAGATAACACTTGACATTTGCATTCCACTTTATTTTTTCATTCTTAAATATTTTTTTTATTATATTATACATAAATAGTCAAAACTGTTAGGATAAAGCGAAACATCCTTCTATCCATCTTCAAATCAATCTGACAAAGATATCTAATTTAATAAATAATACATAACAAATATTTAAATTACTAGATAAGAATATATTCGCCATTTTAATTCAACTTACATGCTATTATTCTATTTTATATGATTAATCTTATAGACATCAATAATGCTAAAATAATGCTATATTGTATCGCCTTGAAACATATATAAGTTTCAGATAGGCATCTAACTTAAGTTGTCAGTGAAAGGTTCTAAACGTGTAAGATTAAATCACTTTAGTTTTGACGGTAAGAATTAACTCCTTATTTGCTTCATAACTGGAAGTTCTCGCTGCCTCGTGTACCTACACCTATTATACTTGTTAACTTAAACTTTCTTAAGTGTGGGATGTTCCCAACAACCTTACGTCTGCGTATATTCTGTGGAAAAATGTAGAGATGCAGAACTTTTATAATTACATTACATTATAACTAAATTGGTAGGTACTTAACACGCACTTGTAGCCTTAGGAAAACTTTGAAGTACAGTAATCTAAGAATTTGTAATGTTTTTCCTAAAATCACCTATTTCTTTATTTCGTTATTAAAAATAGTGGCCTTGTTAATAAACAAGGATAATCAAAAGTATGCATATAGTCTATGTATTTAAAATGCCAAAAAAGATTTTTAGAGACTAGAGACCTAGGCGGACATATCTCGATCAAATCGAAGATGCCCTAAAGAGAGGCCGGGTCAAGAGTACTCGCAACCGACGAGCATGCATGAAGACGCTCATGAAAGTGGAGGAAGCAAGAGAAGTGTGCCAGGATCGTAGCAAGTGGAGAGAGGTGGTCTCTGCCTACCCCATTGGGAACAAGGCGTGACATATATGTATGTATGTATGTAAACCTTTTTATGTGTGTTCTACCCACTTGTACAACAGGTTATGTTACGAACGATTGTTGAACATTATACCAAAGGCCATTTTTTATCGGCGTTGTGCTAACCATCTGTAGAATGTTTATCTTCACAAGCTGGAGTCTAAGTAGCTGCCTACAGGGCAGTTTCAGAGGAATTTCCTTCCGCACAGGCTCCGAGCGAGTTTGTCCCTTCCGAGTCTTATTCCGATAAACAATGTGGGGTTCTTCAAGACAAATATAAACAGGTTTTTAAACGGTCGGCAATGCGTTTGTGATGCTTCGTTGCAGCGGTCCATTGCCTAGGGAGACTACTTACTATCAGGCAGGCCGTAAGTGCGTTGATTATAAAAAACCACAGACTAACCTATCACCATATCGCAGATTGTACTAAAGTAAATGTGATGCGATTCTTCACGTCTTGGCAATGCTAAAGTTCCAGTAATACTCTTACTGTGCTCGAATTTTCAAAGGTGATGGCGAAATATGCAAAACGAATATAACTTTTCATGTATATTTTTAATTGAGAAATCTACGAAATTTTTCGTAACAATTTTCTTACAGAATCAATATTTATACCAAACGGTTCATTACAATATGAAACAAAAGGGTCTTATCGTATTTAATATTTAAGTATAATTATATATATATATATATTATATATATATATATATATAATTATATATATATATATATATATATAATATATATATATATAATATATATATATATATATATATAGTGTAAATAAATTTATGAATTATTACGTGATCATAAATTTTAATAGTTTACAAAGCTTGGCGTGCCATACCCATAGTTAGTTAAGTTAGTCTATCCTCAGCCACCTAAATGGTTGAAGGGCTGATAATGGGCATAATGAACATTGCAGCAGCTGATGAATTAAATATCGTGATATGTATGAGTATCAGAAATTAAATTTTTGCACTGGTTGTTGGTATTTTAATATTTTTGTTATTTAAAAATTGTGAGTGATTCAGAAAATATTTTTTGATGGAAATTGATCTTTAATAATTCTGATCAAAAATTACTCTGGAACTCAAGCTATTATTACTTTACCATCAATTTGACCAATATCCACCCACTGTTAACTATAAATCTATTTTATAGCGACCTAAATCGACGCCCGCGACATTATGCGGTCCCTTCGTCCCTTTGGTAATTTCATAAAATCTACTACTTTGGAGGTAGCTAGCCTTAGGGATACCGACATCTACATGATTAATCGAAGTTATGCACCTTTACAAAAAAAAAATACATGGACATTCGTACATACTGTTGTAAGGAACTGTTACAGTATGTACATTTCTACAGTTTGCCGCGCTGTATCGAGGGTATCAAGTATATAATAATAATTCAGTTATATTAGCATAAAAGAAGGTTTGAATAATATCGCAAAAGCGTTAAAATATTTAACGCAAAATTCTTGCTGTGCCAATTGAAGTAAGTCTTTTGGCAAAGCGAAATCCGCTCAGTTCTTCTTTTGACTGTACATCTCTCAGGTGCTAAAAGACGCAGTCTTTAATTTTTTTTAACGATCATATTAAACAAGATCATGAACTTGACGAGTCCTCGTCAATAATAAAAATATATTATGTAAATTCAATTTCTTTGATGTCTGAGAATACTATTGCAATGCTGCTGTTATAATGGTTTCCTCCATTCTGATCATTAATGTAAATGTGTCTGGAGCGATCTATATCTCACCATGATCTCGTGGTATTAAGAGTACTAATGGAAAAGTACAATAACAAATGACAACTGTAAAAAAAATGTTTATTTTCATCTATAATAGCAATTTGTATATGTCAATTTTCAAAATATTTTAATTCACTAACCTGGTTTAGTGTTTTTTATAATTATATAAATACAGTTATATATATACGCAGTTCCTTTAGCACGCGTTTCGACGCTTCCAGCTTATTTTTAAATATTCAACAGGCAAGTGCCTTAGCACTTTGAGACACTTCGGCGGAATACGACACGATGCATAATTTAAAACAATGAACTTAAGGGTAGCAGGCTGTCCTACGATATAGGCATTGTTTGACATCAACCGGTGTATTCAATATTATTTTGGTGTAATTTTTTTGGTTTTTTTTTTCTACAACTTTATTAGCTGTTTTTTGTTATAGTTAAATATTGACACACATTTCTTCAAGATTTCTCTAATGACAAGTGGTTACAATCACTTAAAATGTAGGTACATCCTGTGAGCAGTAAATCTGCAATTCCCAAAAACCACGGTGTACGTTGTCAACTTGTGACATACAATGGTTTTACTGACTCCTTTCAAACCGCACAGCAATGCATAATAGATACGACGGAGGTACCCGAGAAAACGAGCGAGAGCTATACTCTCCCTCCGATGAAGTATATTATTATGTTTTTATTGGATTATGTATGAGTGAACATGATCTTGATCCCCTGGCGTTTATTGAATGTAAAAAATACATTAGGGAATTAGGAACATATATAAAAAGTTCAATATATTTACATTTATTTCAAGCTTAACACTTAGTCTAACGTTTAATACACAAATTAAACGATACACATAGGGTTTCCGTTTCTTTTATATATATACGCTATATAATTTTTTTGTACATATAATAAAATAATCAACTTACAAAGTCGTGCCAAGTCTGTGGTTTCTTATTGAGATTCCGTTATTATTATAGTTAATGTTGTGTGACTTTGCCGTTGAAGGGTACACGAGGGTACAAAACCAGGTGCTCCATGACACAATTGCACCAATCTGTCGCCAGAACCGCTACTCATTGACGATGGAAAATTGCCACTTGGAAAACGTGGTGTTACCCTTCAACGGCCAAGTCACACAACATCAACTATAATAATAACGAAATCGAAATAAGGAACCTTAAACTTGGCAAGACTTTGTTATATTTCATTACTTTTTACAGATAAACTAGCAGCTCCATCGAGACTTGGCTAGTTTTTTACAGAATATTTTTGGTGGAATTTCACTTATCTTTGTATAAACACTTGTTTTTATAGTTTTCTCTTTATGTGGCCATAAAAGCCTAACTCTGTATCAAATGTCAGCTCTCTGAGGTTATGGGAAGTACTAGTTCTATTTTGATGATCATGAGTGAGTGAGTGTCATAAATGCGAAACTTTGCTTTCGCTTAACTTCGGAACTAAATGACCTGTAGACTTGAAATTTTGGAGTTTAAGTATGTGATTATAGTTTATTGGATGACAAAAATTTCTGCGTTCTGGTCTTATCCAGAGGTTCTCAAATAGGGGCCTGAAAATGCGGCGAAATGGTTCCAGTAAAGGATGGTACGGCAGTGTTTGCTTCGCGCTCGAGTTGGCGGGGGCACTGCCGTGCCCCCAGATCTAACCGGGCAAACGAAATATTACAGATGATAGTTAAATGGATAATATAATTAAATGCGATATAAGTGTTGACTCTGTTGCAAGACTTGACATCATGGCGACCGGGTGATGTCACTCTATTAATTAAAATCGTAAAACTATGCTAATAATGAGATCGTTACGCATTGTCGGCGCTTCAATGAGTCATCAGCACCACCAGTAAGGGTGATACAATAGATTTGTCAGCAATAAAAACGTACCTAAGATGCTATGAAACCATTTATATAATAAATCGTTTTGCACATCATATCATATATTGAACGTATGTGGGATACAGATGAAATCAATTAGCATCATTGATGTGGAATATATATGTAATAAAAATAAAAACCCAATATAAGTTAGGTTCGTGAAAATCAACCGACGTCGACCAGCGGACATTCTTGATCCTCCGTTCCAAAACTGCTCTTGCTTCTGCTTCACTAACCTTCAAACAGAACCACCAACACTACAGACCCACATGCACTAATACCATACATCATGCGAAGACCTTGCGCGTACTATACGATATATCCGGTATAGATATGTATATTTTATATATTTCTACATAACAAATAATTACAATATATTTTATAATTAGATATATTCCCGCTTTTCTCCGCCTTCAAATACATGACGAATAAGAGCATGAGTATGTATAGGAATCCTAAAGATCCCCGGTTCAACATATGAAGTTTGGCGTTACAAGATGAAAAAAATGAGTTCAGAAATTGCGATAATCTACCATAATTCCCACCTTTACCAAATTATGTCAAGTTAAAAACTATATAAGCAATCAGCAGAAAATATTACAGGCACTTAAATTATATTTACAAAATATTATTTTTTTCTTAACTGTGAACAGCACTATTTTAAATTATCAATGTAATATCATAACAGGTTCACAAAAAAACAAAACGTCGGCAGACAAATTATTTATTATCTATCACCAAAATTACTACACTCGAATCGAGTTGAGATGAGGAGGCAAGACGTATTGCGAAATTTCCACACGACCGCATAATACAATAAGACCCTGCGGCAATTTATCTCAAGACAAATCCGAACGCATAAGACACCTGTCAGATAAGACGGGCGCCGCCTTGTCTCGCCTCAACGGGCGGCGAGCAGCATTAGCTTCGTAAATTAGAATATTCCCAACATAAATAAAACGATAATTAACGTTCAAACAAACCGAGCAAAGGATAAATTTTGTCAAGATGTCGTCCCGACCTTAGAGGCTGTCGTGAGATCCGACCACTTGATATTTTAATTAGTATAGGCTTTGTAGTGTTCTGTCGTCTGTAGGTAACAAAATATTTGTGTATTTTATTAATTTACCTAATTTTGAAAGTATTCAGTGGTGTCTTCTGATTCTATTTTGGAGAGCTATTCAATGGCTGAGAATTGGATGGATACTTTACAAAGGAATATACTTACCAACATCTATTTTCGTTGAATTATATTTTATGTGTTTTTATATCCTTGCACTAATCAATATAACTAATTGCAACTACTTGTTTCATTATAGATAGAAGTATAATTTTGTTTTTTATATTTTCAGCTATTCATTAAGTAGTAAGAATCAAAAGTACTTTTTTTTTTTTTTGTTCCCCTGAGGAAAATGCATTAAATTGCATACCCCGGCTGTGACGAGCCGGGGTTATGTGGAGCTCTCCTCCCCAGAAGGGGGAGGCCTACCCACTAAAAACCTCAGGGATGGCCTTCCTCAGGCATGTAGGGAGCCCCCGGGAACATCAAGCCACCTCCGGGAACCCCCAGCCTCCGCTCCCCTGCCTAGAGGGGAGCCCTCCTCGGGGGAGGCTACTACCTCCCCCGGTCTCCTCCACCGACGACGCCCCCCGGCCACGGAAGGGGCGTGGTCCATCCCGGGTCGCCGTAGCAGTCGCGACTTCCTCGCGCCCGCCGGCGACCCGCGGCGGCGCCGCAGCTGTGCTACCGAGCCCGGCGCCGCCTTCTTCGAGCGGGATCGGCCATCTCCCGACCCCGCTCGGCGGCCTCCTTCTGGAGCATCACTGCTTCACGGGTTCCAGGGCGCTCCCAAAGAATCAAAAGTACCTATGAATGAAACTAGGCAAAAATATCAAACTGAAGCCTATGTATAGCGTCATATTTTTTATGTCATATAATTAAAAATATATTCTAGCCGATCAAATACAAAATAAAATTATTAAAACCGTTACAGCAATGTTGTTGTTTTTAATTCCAAATGACATAACGTCCTCCACGAAGCTGCGCGAACATATTAATTTGGCAAGAGCGTTTTGGGGCATTGTAATGTGTCTCATTTGCACAAAGAACGGCTTCGCGGCGCCGGTCCGGGCGATGCAATTTGTCCCAAGATAAATCCCACCGCAGACAGATGTCGTCTATAGCGGGCTTTATTTCCCCGTCATTGCTTTAAAGGCATTGAAAGTACTGTGGAAGTAGTTTGTTAATCGCTTAGAGGCTGGAACTCAGATCTTATAGTTTGTGGATTTTTGTACGTAATAATGTAAATAGTTTCTTTGCAATTTCTTCTTTAAGTTAACTTTGTACTCTGTATTTAACCTGGCATCACTAAGAGGTAATAATTGGCAATTATATGAGCACACATTTAAAAGTCTCTGACAGACAAATTCGTCACTAACAAAACAATTTTAGTGCATATTTAACAAACTGAAAACTATCTTCCGCGCTGTTTTTTTGATGCGTAGCATTAAAAAAGTTCACAGAGCAACGCTATGCTGTGCGGTGATAATTCACAGCTGAACATAAAGAATGCTGTTCTGTTATGAATCGTATGACAAAGAGCTCTCTCTGTACGCGATTTTTTATGACTTTACTTTTCTTTTACAGGTAATAAAGCGAGTTTGATTGGCGGCTGTGCGGTATGTTGTCGAAACATTCGCGTTAGGCGCACTTGTCGCTAAGCCGAAATAGCTTTTACTGCCGTTTAGCACTTCAAAGGGATCATTAAATGTCATGTGCGCATAAATTGCTGAGCCCAGCTAACGTCCGTCGTCTGCAGCGTTCATCTGACTTCTGACAACATATCCTACACTTTGCAATGTTACTCTTATGGGGTGGTAACTTATATAATGTGTCAAGGGATCACTTCTTATCATTCGATTCGACGAGAAATTCATAAAACGGTCGATTTTTTCTACGGAGTTATAATTAATTTATTAGTTGAAAAATCTGTATGATATTTATAACTGCGGTTATTTGTACAGATAATTAAGTTTATTTCGTTTTGTATTTGTTTATTTAACGAACATTTAATTACCAATTAAATGTTCGTTAAATAAACAAGTGTGATACACAACCATTTAAAACTGGTTAATTAATTGTGCGGAAATATAGCTTCATATTTATAACATCTCAATCCAAATGGTGTGTATATTATATCTAGTATCACTAGTAGTTTCATATTTTGAACCATAAGAAGTCTGGTTAATCAGGCTACATATAAAGTTGCGTGTTATATTAACATATACTATTAGAATCCACAACTATTTATTGCTACACTCGACGCACTAGTTATCAAATAATTAAGATTTACTACATTCCTGAGGTATATATGAACATTGGAATGCTTAACAGACCCTAAACTAAATAACTGACTATGAAATCAATGCTGGAATCAGGAAAATATCTGTTGTACCTTGCATTCCGGACCAGTCTGTTAAGTTTTTGTATTTAATTTAATTTAAATAGAACAATCTTTTTTACTGCGTACGCCACTGAACTAACTTGTCCTCCTAACGACAAAGACTTTGCCTTGACAAAACTAGTATACAAGAAAATATTTGTAATAAATTAAGATATTTTTAATTAAGATACTTCTCCAAACTTCATTCTACTACAGAATAATATACTTTTAGGCAATATACAAAAAAAATACTTAAAAAAGATAGAGCATAGAAACATAATTTTCATAAACAACTACTTTAGATTTACAGCTTATGTAATCAGTATTATACTATTTGTGGTTATGTAATAAACTAAAACCCTACGTTTAAATACCCGCAGTAAATTTGGGTCTAAGCCCATTTATAGTGTTCGATAGTATAGTCGATTTATATACTTGGGTCGCTATTTAAATCCTACCATGTACGTGTTTTGTTTAGATATTTTTTTCTTTTATTATACAAATATATAAAATATATATAAAATCATATATGATGTTCGTAGTTGTATAATATCTTATCACTCAAGTTATGGTAGGCTTGTATGGAGACGATATGTATATGATCTATGATGATCGGTGGGTCCTCAAAATAAATGAGTTAGTGTCCACTACTATTTACTAAAAATGGGTGATTATTTTATATACGCAGAATGTTCCAATAAAATATTGATGACTTTGTATAGTCATCAATCTCTACACAACACGTAAGTCATAATTCGATTTTTTCTATTTCTTCGTTTATCATGTGTTAACGGCAAGATAATGCAGATAGATGTGCTTCAACAGTCAAAATATACATTGCACAGTCTCAACTACGGGTAGAGGTGTATTAAGCAATTGAAAGTTTGTCCGAATATCACTGAAGTTGCACCCCGAATCCACTTACTCAGAACCCAATAGAAAGTTCGCCGGACCCTCAAATTACGCAGCATATGTGAGCCTTACATTTCGCATAGTTTGGATTGAACAGGTTACCTTTCCGATTCAGTGCAACCGGCGGTCGTAAACTAGGGGGTGGTATTCTCGACCCCATGAATACGTTAGTTGAGTGGCGCCCCTCTTTAATACTTATATAATACTAGCTTTCTGCCCGCGGCTTCGCCGCGTGGATTTCGGGATTGGGTGTATAGAGGGTTAAGGGTCATAGCTTTTGCCCACGGCTACATATACGCGGAAGTCGGTTTATGGTGCGAAGATTTTATCGCGCTTCCCGTGGGACTATCCGTTTTTCCGAGATAAAAAATGCCGCAAAACTCCTCAAGAATCACTCTATCTATTGATGAAAACCGCATAAAAATCTGTGCAGTAGTTTTTGAGCGAAGCCTTTATTGCGCATCCCGTGGGATCTGTCGATTTTTCCGGGATAAAAAGTAGCCTATGTTACTCGGGGAGATGTAGCTTTCCAAAGGTGAAAGAATTTTTGAAATCGGTCCAGTAGTTTAAGCGTGAAGAGGTAACAAACAAACAAACAAACAACAAACAAACACACTTTCGCATTTATAATATTAGTTGGGATAATAATAGTTGGGCTAAAATGGAGATCTAAGAGTATGCCTATTTAGAATATATTATAAACTATTTGCTAGTAATTGGTTTTGATTTTGTTCATTGAAATATTGTAACTCATTTTGTCTAGATCTGTCGAAAATTGGTATGCTTAGGTATGTTTCAAAATTTCCCAATAAGCTTCAAACAAGTAGTCCTTTCATGAATGTGGCGTAAATTGACGGAATAACATCCAAAGCACGTCATATTAACCAATTGATAGCTTACTCGATACTTTTTTGTACAATGTGAAGCTTTTTCCTTTGACGTTGTCCATAATAATATCGTCTTAATTCTTTTTAAATTAAAATTATAGTTACAGTGATGATCACAGAATCCAGGTGTATGTCGATCAAGAATCCAGGATCCATTTTTAAGTTTGTGTTTGCATTCTACGCTCTTAATAAATTACGTCAGTTCATTTATGGAAGGAACTGTTTCTTTAGATATTCCACATTCCGTCTACATATTTATTCAGTGCTGCCAATTCATAATGCGAACGGATAAAATGTTGGCGGTTAACACACATGCTCCGCTGAATCTCCGCGGTGCTGTTGGTTACGGAAATTCTATTTGCGCGATGCGGAGGCCAATGGTGTAGTGCCGAGCCGAGCTCTAGATATCGTATGCTAAAGCGGCTATTTGAATGCGTCTATACTAACAAGACTGTGCTGTAAAGATTGATAAAACTCGACATGTGAACTGTTCTTGGTTTTGATTGGGTAAGTATCGCTTTCTAACGAAATAAGTATTAAACTCCGATATAATTTATTTAGTAATCTAAATGATGCATGCTGTTAATATTCACAGTACATATATATGTGCGAATATATATTCGATTTCTGATGTACATTGTATAAAATTTCACGAGGAATTGAAAATGTTGAAATTAAAATGAAGTGACAGTAATAACATCATACAAAACATTGAGAAAAATTATTAATATCATTCGTTAATATAGAATAAATAAATCCTCAAAAATTGTGTACCAATATTTGCCTTGTATATCATGGCAGTAGATAATAAAACGAATACTTCGTACAGTCTTGCATTGCTTATGAACAAGCTTGAGCAATTCAGTTTTCAAACTTTTAAACTTTTCTATTTAGAAGGTTGTTTTTGAAGGGCGTACTATTGTACCAATCAACTGAGCAAAATAAAAAGAAGAAGGGAGTATATAAGTAATAAATAATTAAAGTACCTATTTTAAAGCAGTGAAGTACATGATCTATTTAAAATAATTCATGCTTGTCACTTATACAACTCAAAATGAACAGGAGAATATTTTTTCGTATATAGTTAATCTTTTAATGTAGATAAATGATAGAAAATTTAGAATTAAATATTATATATAAGAGTATAATATATATAACCGAAGATGTCCTGAAGAAAGGCCGGGTCAAGAGTACTCACAACCGACGAGCATGCATGAAGCATGCATGCATTTTATAATTACATTACATTATAACTAAATTGGTAGGTACTTAACACGCACTTGTAGCCTTAGGAAAACTTTGAAGTACAGTAATCTAAGAATTTGTAATGTTTTTCCTAAAATCACCTATTTCTTTATTTCGTTATTAAAAATAGTGGCCTTGTTAATAAACAAGGATAATCAAAAGTATGCATATAGTCTATGTATTTAAAATGCCAAAAAAGATTTTTAGAGAATAGAGACCTAGGCGGACATATCTCGATCAAATCGAAGATGCCCTAAAGAGAGGCCGGGTCAAGAGTACTCGCAACCGACGAGCATGCATGAAGACGCTCATGAAAGTGGAGGAAGCAAGAGAAGTGTGCCAGGGTTGTAGCACGTGGAGAGAGGTGCTCTCTGCCTACCCCATTGGGAACAAGGCGTGACATATATGTATGTATGTATACATAAGAGTATGTTAGATTCCATTATTTTTCATAAAAAATATCGTCAAAGCGGAATAATTCAAGTGCATTTAATACTCAAAATTCCTATAGAAAACTTTTTTAAATTCCAAGTACAACAAATCTAAAATTTATTTAAAAACATAAATAGAAAGTGTAAAATCAATAATAAATAAAAAAATACAAAAATATTTTGAAATAAAATGTTTTTCTGGCTCTATTGTATTGACTCTTAAATTTGAATATAAAATAATAGAACATCGTGCCGCAAAGTTTAAGTAAAATAAGTGAGCAAGTATTAGCGGCGCGAGCAAGGCGCGAGCGTCACTATCCAGCTTATGAAGGAGTTTGAGTGTTCCGCAGACCTCGCGTCAAGTACTCGGTAAGTGCCTCGTTCGACGTCTGTACGAAGCTCGAATGAGCGCCCACAACAATCTTATTAACAAGAAGCACGGTATAAAATTAAACGTTTCAATTTAGACTCCAAATAGTAAGACAGTGGCTTAAGGGACATTAATAACTCTGCGAACGTGGGATTGATTTATGAGGATGTGGAGGAGAATTCCTAGAACATAGCGTTGCTGGGAATGTGGAACATACTTTGTACCAACAGATTGATTTAGGTATGTGCTTCATAAGTAGTTTGCGCAATAATTGTTTTCTATTTAGTCGCTCTATATTGCTAAATAATTTTGTTTATTGACGATATATTATATATATATTCTTATAAAACTAATAAAGAAGTCAAAAGTTCTTACATCAATTCTTGAAAATAATAAAGAATAGTTTCAAAGATTGAATTTGATTGAATCAAAATAATTGAAATTTGCAAACGACAAACAAAAATGCTTCGTGCATTTTTTCATGCATTCTTTTTTCATGCAGTAAGTTTTGTCATGCAGTAACAAAACTAATGTGTCGCGTGTATGCGCCCTGAGCTGAATAAAGTGGATAGTAGAGTGGTCGCGTTAATTAGTCCAGTGTTAGACGGCCAATTTCACCATCATGTTTATGTTATGAGCCCTGCAGCCCCTTGCCAGCAGCGCGCTAAGTCATGTCACAGATCATTTACGGTACACAGAATATATTTATACTTATATCGTGACACTTGAACTTGTCACTTAGACTTATCTTATTTTTGTTCTAATTTAACAATTGAAAACAATTTTAATTGTTACTTATAAAATATTATATTATGTTAAGTATAACATTTTTTTTTCGATTTATAACAGTAGGTACATGCATCTACTTTATGAATACCAATATTTAAATAAATAGAATGGATAATAATATAATAAACAGTTAATATCGAGGAAAAACATGTAATGGATTATTCAGGTGATTCAGATTGCGTGGATTACTCTACATGAAGTTTTAAGATTTTTTTATTTTGTAACATTAAACAAGTTTTACATAATAGGGCTATGTTCTTCTATATATATTTAATTTTTGGTTATAATATAATTTATATATTAGGTAATTATATGTTATAATTTATTTTTTTTGTTTTAATATTATAATCTTAATCCGCAAAAAATCGCCAAAATTTAAATAGCAATAGTATAAAATAAATTTATAAAACTAGCCTCAACAATATTTCCTATAATGTATTGAAGCTTGTGGGGTATTTTCTCCCCTTTACTTCTAATATATATTCTCCAGTTTTCAATTTCTTTGTCTTGTACGTATGTACAACGTGCGTATACACGTTACATACACTCTTTACGTATTTGTTGTTTGGTTTCGCCTTACTGACTCTATTACCAGTCTAACAGTAGTATATAATAAACCTACGACCTAAACTGTGCTAAATAACTATGTTTATAGGTCTTGAATTCCAACTTAGATTTAGCAGTTCCACGGAGGTTGTGTTTCTCGTTATCTCTCTAATTGCTTGCGGCTTATTATCGTTGGCGCTACACTTCGCCCTATTATCGCTTAATGCCGTATGACAGATTCGGCTAATACATAGTATATTTTGTACTCCTACGTCAAACGCGTCAACATTGACCTGTGTGCTCTCGTCATTCATTTCATTCATTATCATTTTGCAAAATAGATAAGCATTCGTCGAAACATGGATTTGTTTGTTTTGTGTAAACTATAATGTGTTACTCAATTTAACAAAGTGTCCAGCATTGATGTTTTTAAGTGCAAAGGTGGCTTAGTTAATTCGGCACTCGTTTTAAGATGCCTCGATGAGAATGCATATGAGCTGATGTTGATGAGTATTTTTTGATTAAACCGGAAAAGAACCGAATGTTTTCGTAATATTTAATAGTTTTGCTTGTTGTATACACGATGTAAGCACGAGAAATTTACATATGCTTCAAAATCTGTTTTTACATGCCATTTAAGTATAGAAGTTTGTAAATTATTTTGTAGCGGGCTTAACCATTATGGTGTAAGGCTTAATAAGAATTAAAAAAAAAAGTATAGAAGTTGAAGCAAAATTCTATTTCTGTTTAACGTCCTCAATAATTTTGTTTAATATAGTATAATTTTGTATCATACAAAAAAAGATGAACACAAATTGTAGAAAGGAACTTCATATACCGAATGGAAATCGTATTGACTCTACCTTACAATCTAATCTATTATCGGTATATAAAATTTACGTATATAGATTATTGGTGATTGGAGACTTGTTTTCAACATTCCATCAGCATACGTTTTAACTGTTAACTTAAGTGTAAACCCTCACCTTATACCTAATAAATAAGTTCATGAGCCATCCACATATTAATGTCGAGATTAAAATCTGCCTACACTTTTTTCTGACAAGCAAAATAGGTGCTAAGCAGTCGAAGAATAAGTCCTAAATTTGGATACGGTTTCTTCAGCGTCCTCCAAGGATAGAGTGGGTAGGGGCGTCTCGTGTGAATGATGCCGAGTATGCTGAGCCGTGTTGTTAAAACTCAAGCCGTGTCGAGTCTCGCGCGCTAATTGTCCCCGCGTTCCTCTGCGTACAGCGCAAATAGGGCTGCCAGTTTTATCACTGAATCACGTTAATTTACAGGTAAACAACCATTTGAATATTCATGAGGATCGTAGACACAAATCTTGGGCGTAAGCTTGTTGAACCGTAATTTATAGAGACGTTTCGCTTTTTATCTACGAATGTCAGTCATTGAGATAGTTAAGGTTGTTTAAACTCTAAATAGTTGCAGTTTGCTTCTTTTCGCTTTGCTTTGCTTTTGAAACACCTGGAATATATCTGATTTATTTTCAATAATTTTATAAATATATTTGACCCATTTATCTATTGTTTTACATAAAAATAGCTGTTCGCCCATGTGGCTTTCCATAAGAAAAAGAGATTTTCCGTGGTAAAAATGCTAGTATTGGGTAAATAATTTATAAATTTTTTTGATGATTTTTGATATGGCAAACATTTGATTTACAAACTTTACCAATTTTTATATTTGTATAGATAATGATATCCTAATGATTCTATAGAGAAATAGTTATTATCTGTCTTAATTGATTTCATCTCTTTGACTACCCCGTGGCCGAATGTATTGTACACTGGTTTCAAGCTGTCGCCATCTCTGCCGTATATGGTTCAAATCCCGGTGAGGGCAAATGTTTATGCATATCAATAAAAACAATTACATTTACTTATTGGTTTCATCTTATTTTATCTATATATATTTCTATTTTGAAATTAAATGTATTACTTATGTGTATCCGCTAGTCTAAATCCCGCAATCCAAATCTTACGGTGCTTAACTTGTGCGGGTGGGGCTTGATTCGGGTGACTACAATAAATATTTATTTCGTTTACCACATTATACCATCGGTGAGATTTATTATCTGGTAGTAAATAATTATCTTATGTCCTTGCCAGGCTCTCTAATCATCCCCATACCTAATTACTACAGAAACCATTTAGCTGTTTTTATCGGATTTTCCTGCAAGAAAAACACATTTTCACGTGATAAAAATTACTCTCATGTCCGGAATGAGTCCGGGAATCTTCTTAATATTTGTATAGATTATACTTACAATATTTGAATTAGATATAATATACACAGCAAC
The DNA here is from genome assembly GCA_036419045.1 of Scirpophaga incertulas. Classification (NCBI taxonomy): domain Eukaryota; kingdom Metazoa; phylum Arthropoda; class Insecta; order Lepidoptera; family Crambidae; genus Scirpophaga; species Scirpophaga incertulas. The sequence goes on from CM071631.1 coordinate 10,851,560, forward strand.
AGTACCGATTTATAAAGCTAAAGTTCTAAAAATCAACCATGTTGACTTTGAGACCGCTCTTATGCCGCTCATAATAGTGGCGGTTAATTTTACAAAAATATGAGTAATGTGTTGCTTACTGCATGTGATCCTCGGCTATCTCGAGCCAATGAAGAATTATGCCAGTGAAGAATATCCCCATATACAGGTTTGATTACAAGATTACATTTTTATTTGATTACAAGATTACAAATAAGCACCGACCCTAACTAAATCTATCTATCGCAGCGCACCTAGTGGAGTATTCTTCTCGTTTCAGAGAGGGAAAGTTAGATAACTGTTGACATTGAGCTCATGCACGGAACCTTTCTAAAGGAGCTGCCTTTTTATTTCTCTTGTTTTTATTCCCATGTCGTTAGCGGACTTTTCAACTTCGCACAAATTATGCTGCTCTTTAGACAGTTGAATAACAGCCAGCCGTTTCTTGTATATCCGTTTTTCTTTATCACGACTTAATTTTTTTTACAAATTTGTTGAGATTGTCGTTAAGTATGTTTAGATCTCATTTATAGTCAAGTATAGTTTATAGATAGATTGGATGTTGTGATGCATTTGCAGTTTACCTACTGATTTGTTAATTCGATTTGTATTATGAACTTTTTGTCACTCGAAAAGTTAAGACCAAACTCGTAGAGAATAGTGCTCCATTCGAAATGGAAATGGGATAATAAAACTACAAAGTAAATTTATATTACCTAATAAAAGCGAAATAAACGTGATAAAGCAAAAATCTATAGATACTCTTTTAAAGTGCAACTATGGTGTGACGTAAAAATTTATGCCGCCGAGAACATCTGGGCTGATATTACTTTTGGTATAAAATGCCTGCCACGTCGGAGCTATAAATTTCGCGACAGAAGGGTCTTCGAAATGTCAAACGTTGTTCAATTTCTTTTACTACTTATACTGAAATAAGACATCCTGGCCTCGCGTCCAAAAAAATATCTATACAAACAAAAATCCTAACTGGCAATTACATGATAACAAATTTAGAATCTGTTTATATATACACACACACACATTATGTTTATAATTTTTCTTAAGTGACTTAAAAATTATTTTCATATCTGACTAGCGGACCCGACAGACTTCGTTCTGTCAAAAAGATTTGTAAGGTGGCAGTTTTTTGTTGCTACTTATTTTATAGATAAGGATTTTTTTCCTGAATTTTCTTTACGATAAACCTCACGGAGCCCGAGACCTTTCCAACGAATGCAAAACCGTGGAAATCGGTTCGTGCGTTCTGGAGTTATAGCGTCAGGAAGGAAAACCCGACTTATTTTTATATAGTAGATATACAGGGCGTCCCACGGCCATGCCACACGGAGGGAAAGTATATTAAATATTGAACGTTGGATATTTTACTAAAAGAAGACATCGTTTTATTTTTAATAATAAGTAGAACTGCATTCACAGATTTTTTGAAAATCGCCTACCTCAACCGGGAATCGAACCCGCCAAATGTGATAGAAAAATTACATGTATTTTATAATAGCGTTTGAAAGGGCTACTCATAAGCATTATTTTTTCCTAAATAATATTAAATGAAACTAAGATTATAAAATTTTTCATTTTATTTAAAACTAGCTGACCCGACAGACGTTGTCCTGTCAAATGTCTCAAATGTCATGTTGTATCGCTGTATGTAAAAAAAGATTTTTCCGCTTTTCTGTTGAAAACGGCTTTGTCGGAAAGATTCGATCGTCTTGGTCGCGGCATTATTAATTAAACTTCACTTCACTTCAATCCACTTGTTAATTATTTATTTAATAGAAATATTTTAATATTGATTTCTTACAAATATCAAATTGTCATCCATACGTCATTACATAGCTGTCATTTTACGTCAATTACATAGCTGTCATTTGCGTTTTGTTATTCCAAGTCTGATTCTTTTTTGTAATACCACGTTTTATAGTGACTGACGTTTCATGTCAAGTCACACAGGAATGCTGTCGAACGGGATAAAAAGTATCCTATGTCCGTCTCCTGGCTCTAAGCTACCTCCCTACCAATTTTCAGCCAAATCTGTTCTGCCGTTCTTGAGTTATAAGTGGTGTAACTAACACGACTTTCTTTTATATATATAGATTTTGTTCAGGGGAATTTCCTCCTCCTGACTTGGCCATGCTTCCAACAATTAACATTATCATTTCAAAGACCTACCCACTTGAGATATGAGATTTCCGTGGTGTGAGTACATAATAAAGTAATACATGAAGTGTAGTATGTACTTGTATGCATTTCTTCATGTGCTCACAATTACCATGCAACTGGCTGATATTAGTAAAAATATTATTTAGTAATATCGAAAATGGAACACGTAAATTTTCAAGCGTCTGTTCTTTTGTTTATTGTAAGTTTCATTTTCGTCTATTAGCAATTTTTGTGACGATATGACATTTATATTTTAAACTAAAAGTAATATTTGTTTCGGAACGTAATTTAATATTTAGTTCGAAAAGTGAACAGAACTTGCGAATGTGACAATACAATGTTAGCTATTCATAACTGGTGGTTGTCTTGTGTGCAAAAACGCAATGACAAAACTAATAACTGTCGAACAAGTATTGCCAGTTTAATCGCAGCAGCACAAAACGGCGACAAAACCAACCTCGGATCCGAACCACAACAACCGTGCCGAAGTTTAATTCAATCGCTGCGGTGCTTTGGGCGGGACGAGAACTTTGGGGGAGTGTGTGACACTCAGGGCTGCCAATCGCACGGTATTGAATAACTGACATCCTCGCTCCCAGCGCTGGCCTATCCTGATATTGACAATTGAGAAATGGTGAATGGAAGGCTCAGTGATACACCTGTCTAACAGATGGTTCGGCAGTGAACTTATTATGAAATACGGTCATTATACGTACAAATACAGTACAAGCTAAAATAATATGATTAGTTGATGCTATTTATATTAAAAATACCAACATTTGTAAAAAGATATTGTTATTATATTGTTATAGATGTAAAAAGATAAAGAATTGACGAGAATACTTATTCGTTATATAAATATGTATATATATATATATATATATATATATATATATATATATATATATATATATATACTATATATATATATATACTAGCTGCCCAACAGACGTTGTCCTGTCAAATGTCTCAAATGTCACGTTGTCTCACGTTGTCTCAAATGTTTTTAAATAAATAATTTAGCTGAAAAACAATATCTATATGACCGTATTGTGAATCTAAACCATTCTCAGCCCCTGGAATACACACAAAAAATTTCATCAAAATTGGTCCAGTCGTTTAGGGGAGTTCAGTCACATACACACGCACACAAGAAATATATATATTAAGATATACGTACGATTATAACGCTGCGTGAATGCTGGTTATATGTATATTTTCTAATATTTTATTGCTAATGTCACTTGTATATTAGATTTTCGAGAGAAAATTTTTAGAGTGAAAAGATCTGCAAATATTTTTAAGTTATTTATATATATATATATATATATGGTTATGCTTATGGTTTTAGACATAGTCAAGTATTACTATAACCACAATAAAAGTATTTGGTAGTGTTATTGGTCCAATATACGCCCTGTACAAACGCGTCAAGTTTAATTTGATTCCGTTGCCTTATAGTTGAATGCATGTAGAGGAACTTTATGTGAAACTTCAACCTAGGGTTGTCTATGTAGCCAGAATGTAGGCATTGTATTGATAATTTTTCTAATGCATTTTTATTATAACAGCGTACTTAGAAGTAATAGGTTCTTTGAGCACGTCTCCGTATATTACAACAGTAAAGTTAATTTGAAAGCTAGGATTTTATTCACTTAAATTAATTTATAATATAAAATTTTAGTGTTGACACTAAATAGGAGTACAGTAAATCTTAAGTATTTTGAGTTTAAGTCTATGTGCGGTTACTGCGATGTGCGTCAATAAACATTATTTTTACTATGACTTACTTTCTCTATACTTGACTCAAATTAAACTTTAGGCAGTTTAATAAATCTTGTGAGCAGTAGTAACAATTTCAACTACCTCAATTCGATCACCGATGTGAGCTTATTTATATCGTCAGCCCTGTTTGAAAACAAGACGAAGCAGCGGAGGCGTGAAGGGGGATCGGGCGGTGTTAATTACTACTCATGTGGCAGGCCACATATCGCGAACTTTGGCGCCCAACTCCGGCCTATACTCCGCCTTATTTATCTTTTACGTCAGTTGAGGGCCCCACAGAACGAATACTTCTAATAGAAAAAGTTTTATTTGATTATTAATATATAGTTCGTGTCACATCGGGTGGATGGACGTCTCGGGCATCCTCGAATTTAATAGCGCGGCACCGCGCCACTGACAGTTGTTGATTGTTTTCAATTTAACTACGCGAGTGCGTGCACGTAAAAATAGTTACGAAATTCTGTGGAAATAAATAAATACTGGCGTTGGTGGAAACGAGAAAGAAAACTTTTATGTATTTTATTTCTGAATTCTTATATATATTAACGAATCTTTGAAATGCAGTCATTTTTACAAGTTAATTTATACTTTCACAATGATTTGAAGCAATATTCGTGTTTGAAATTCGAATTTCTTCTTCTATATTAAAAAAAGATAGGCGCTTATTGGTGTAAAAAATATATTTCAAATTAAGAGAATGCAAAAGGCACTAGCCACACATACATATGTACATAGTTAAAGAAATATGACGTTGGTATATTATTTCCATGTTACAACGTTTATTCCTTGCCAAAAAATGTATTATTTATAAAAATTATTACGTATTTTCGGACGTTAGATTCCTGTTTAATTCGACAAAGCAAATGTAATCAAGAAAAAATTCGATACCGGATCGGACGCGTCGCAATTCAATCAAATATTCGTGTCCTCTTACGCGTGCCTGCTTCGGATACCTCAAACATTCCCGTCGCCTGTTAAGGGGCCTGCGAAAACGCTTCGTGCACAATATTTTATTATACATCGTTACGTAAGCAATTGTTACGATCAATGATGGGGCTTGTATCAAATAATCTGAAACTCTTGAATTCATCTATTTTCTTTATACTTTAATTTACCGAATTGTGATTTGGAGCAGTGCTGCCTTAAATAGTTAATATATTCGTAAATATAGTTGTTTGTCTTGACGGAACTAGACTACATTTTTTAGTACTTTGATTAATGTATGAGCTTAATGATTATATTATTTAAAAGTGGAAGTGACCATAACAAAAAGCTTTAGTCTTTCTCACCCATGTGGGATATATGTGCGTCTCTCTTATTTTAATTCACGGAATCGTCATGATCTACAGCCCAGTATGTCATGCCCATTAACTTATTAGGTCCTTTTTAGGGTTCCGTAGCCAAATGGCAAACGAAACCCTTATAGATTCGTCATATCTGTCTGTCCGTCCGTATGTCACAGCCATTTTTTCCGAAACTATACGAGCTCTACTGTTGAAACTTGGTAGGTAGATGTATTCTGTGAACCGCATTAAGATTTTATTGCAAAAAAAAAAAAATATAATAAATATCAGGGGCTCCCCATACTTAGAACTGAAACTCAAATATTTTTTTTTCATCAAACCTACTACCAACGAAAATTGTTTTGAACTAGATCTAGTTAGTAGTTTTTTTTAATACCTCGTAAGTCGTAAACCGCTTCCTTTAATTTCATAAATCAATGGTACAGAACCCTTTGTGCGTGAGTCCGACACGCACTTGTTATTGTCTATTAAATGATAAAAGAGGTATTGGTGGCTCAATGTTTTCAACACTTAACTCTTAATCGGGAAGTGAAGGAAACTATAAAGCTAAAATGTTTATGATATTCTAATTTCATAGGTATATTTCATCAACGTTCCTTCAGTGAAGACTGTGTGTGACAAAACATTCTGAGGCAACCTGCATATAACGTAAAAAAAAATTAAACCCGCCCAGGATAGTAGAATAAAACCTGATAATGTAGTTAGAGAAGGCTCGATTTCTCGTTTCGTCCGGTGGTCTAGACGTTTGGCAGTCGCTGGATGTATCTATGTAAGTAAGTATGAAATTGGCATCAAGTGTTATATGGCATAAATGGGCATAGTTTAGTGGGTATATACTACGAATAGAGCGAAATCCTGGCGATCAGCCATTGTCAGGGACAGTGCGGCAAAGCATTCAACCTTATAAAGAAGTAAGGCTTGAGTGTATCCTCAGTTTTGAACATCATTTCGTATTTTTGAACGACTGATAATTAATATTCGTTTTATCGTGTGATTGTAATTGAAAGTTGTCCCATATTAAATTAGAAGTCGAAATATTTAGAAGTATCTAAGTAACAAACTCAAAATGTACTGAATTATTATTATTTTGTACTATGTGAATCATGGTATTGTGTACGCGTTCGTATATATAAGAGAGATTCGAATGCCTAGAAGAACAATAACAGTTGGCATATCTCCGGAAAATAAACTGTCGACGCAACGCCAAATATGCAAAATAGCTTTAGGCATTTCGCGAAATAGCATCATTATAAATATATTTTATCAAACAACCGTCGTATGCGTCAGATTTTACGTGGTGATCTTGAGACAATTCTTAAACCGTTCAAATTAGCGGCGGTTATCATAGGGCAAACGTAAAGCTGACGTTTCGCTAATTCTACTAAACTACCATTTTGACCACAAATCTGTGACTATATCTCAGATTCGCTTAACTTTCCACACGCGGTTTCGCTCGCGTTATATCGGCATATTAAAAGGAAAAACGTGTTTGCCTGCATTAAAAATTATCTTATTTTCTTCCGCTGGTTTGTAACCATCTGCATGCATATTTATCAGATATTCCCCCAGAAAAAACGTTTTTCTTGTGGTTAAATTTCCCTAACCTACTTTAAACGAAATTGGTTGCATTTTTTCCTCGTTTGAGTAAAACTTTGTATAAACTTTGAATGTGTTATTTATTTATATGTAATAAAAAGCCAAAATCAGGTTTGAACTGTTATACCTTACATACAAACTTTCATCTCTTATTCCAACCCTATTTTCGCATAAGTAGCGTCCTTTCCAGGCGCTAGACTATCTTTGCCCGTCTCGTGACCCTACCGTGAGTCCGGCTAAGCGCGCACGCCGTGGTGAAGTCTCTCTGTCTGGGGGACTGTCCAGGGGTTCGGACAGTCCCTCCTTTGGCGGTGGCTGGACCAACTCTTGGTCGAGCCGGCCCTGGGACACATGGCGGTCGAATCGCGAGAGCGCACCCCGCCATGTGCCCCGCATGGGCCTCGAGAAGTCGGGAGGGGGGGGGGGGTTTAGTGGGTAGGCCGGTCCACTATAACCGGAGAGCCCCACACACGGCCGCGCCTTTCCAGCACGGTGTCATGGTGCATAAGGTCGCATTTCCCCCCTCAAAAAAAAAAGGCGCTAGACTATCTATGTACCAAAATTTATTTAAATCAGTTCAATAGTTTTAGAGTGAAAACGTGACAGACGGGACAGACTTATGTTCTTATTTATAATTTTAGTAAGAATGTCTTTTCGTGGCTTCTCTTGCAATATATCGATTTTTCCCTTATGAGATCTTTTCTATGAACGAGATCTTTTTTCCGTAGTAAAAATTATACTTTGTGAAATATGACTCAAGTATACTCTAGTATTTTAATGGTGGAAGAATGTTCCAAACTAACACATAAAATCTGTTCTTCCTTTTCATAATATTAATATAATAAATATAAAACTCAACGCTTTACACTAATAAAAGATACACATAATAAACAAAAGAGGTTCTTGGTACGACCGAATCCCAAAGGAGTAGCTTATTGGTGTGGAACTAATACAAACACAACGCAGCGAGCACGTATATAACGACAGTAAAGACGACGACGTATGAACGTTCGTAAACATGAATAGCTTTGAAGTATAAGGCCCGTTAATTTCAAACGAGTCTTGACAAAGAACTTGAGTTATTTTTAATTAACGTTTGATCAATTAAGGGACAAATGGATAAAAATCGCTAAAATTGTAAAGGAGAAAGTCAACGTGGTGTCAAAGAGAAGTCAAACAATATTTAATTCAGAAAAAAAATAAAGTAAGTTAGCATTAGAAAATAAAAATGTATACGTATATGTAAGTTCATGTATTTATTACGAAATGTATTTTTGATTATTTTTAAGGATTTAAAGTAAAGAATTCCTATTTTTTGCTTATTCAAATATTTGTTTTTAACTAATCGCGTTATAATTTGCTATGTGTGGAAGTTATTACATATTAGTTATTACGTACGTTAAGAGGAAATTATTATACATAATTTTATCTCCATACAATTCTGTTGCAGGTCGTTAAGGAAGAATTAAAGGACTTAAAATATTTTTATATCAAAACATGCCATCACGTTATAATTTCGGTATTTGGAAATATTTGAGAAATAGTATAGTACGATTTAACTCCATGGGCTGTATTATAAACCTGGTTAATCTGCTTTAATAAGTTTATATTTTTTACATTCATGTTTAAAGTGCATAAGTTAGGCAGAGAAAAAAACACTACAGTCCCTAAACTATATCAATCAATTGTAAATGAATTATAATTATCAGTAGATAACATGTTGTGAAGATACTGATTACAACTTTTACCAAAAACGGTGTTCTGTTGGAAAATTGAAACATTTATGAGGTAAGCAGGGCTCGATATTGGACAAGCCGCAGTCCGTAGACATAAATTCGCATTAGTGCCTCCTCCGGTCGACTTTACGACGCCTCAGCCGTACCTATTGCCTTTAGGTATTTCCTTGACACGTTAAATGTTTACCGGAAAGTAATATCGCGTAGCATCGATCATAAAACGGACACTGCGAACAAATTATTTGTTCGATATTGACATTGATGCGAAATTTACGTGTAAGTGTCACACGTAAATTGAGTGAACAGTTTTTTTAAACTCAGAATAGGTATAATATCTACTAATATATTAAGATACTAAATCGAGTGACTTCAAAAATGTGTTATTGAAAAAAATATTCACGAGTATTAATCAAAGCTTTTGACGTGGTTTATACAAGTTACTAATACTGAGAAAATTGACTAGTTTGTACGTAAAACAATCTTGTTTCCTATAACAATGAAGTTTTACTTAAGGAAACATTCTAAAGACTCTCTCAAAGTTTCCGTGAAATTTATCAAGAATTGCCTGACAAGGAATTGGTGATAAATTTATTGGAGTAAAGGACTCAATGAACGACGGCTGTGTTAAGGGGATGAATCATTCAATCAAAATTGATAAAATTTCTTCCGCTGATTGTTTAAATGGTAATAAAATCGATTTAGTGTCTTGCTTTGTTTAGTACCAAATTTGTCAAATTATAGGGTGATAAAATTTCATGACTTAATATGGACACCGACTATTGTAGTAATATACTGATAAAGCTACTGTGAAAAATATTAATAAATTAATTAAATAACTAATTAAGTGACAATAACTTCTGTGAATTCACTTCGTGGCGATGCATATTAAAATGAAGCGGATATCGTCGTCAGCTGTCACAACCAGCATGCCTGGCCAGCAAGCCGAGGAACAAATGTGGGGAGACATCGGTCGGTGCGAAATTAACTGAGTTTGTTGAGTGTAAACAGGGATAATCCTTGGCTTGACTATGATTAGCATATCGCGGGAGTCGGCGCTCGTTCCGACGGCCATCTGCAATTTAAATCAGGGCCTCGCTCGGGAAGGCCCGGCTCCTTAGCTTCGCACTCCCGAATTTGAGATTTACCACGATTGGATGATTTGGGGTTCGATTTTCTGCTTGTTTGGATTGATTGAATGGCCTCTTAAAATTGACTTGTGCAAACATTTACGTAGCACTGTAGACGCTCTGATTTTAATTGACGATTTCATAGTTAAGTCATGCAATGTATAAAATAAGTCTGGTGACGATCACATACTGTTTATCGCGATTAAGAATTTTCCACATGTAGAAAATGCACATTTTTAGAATTCCATTTGTCTCATAATATATTGTGCTATATTCTTTGCTTAATTGAGTCCTGAAATAGCAGATATAATCGTAAGTCTTAAATCCACATTATATTTTATCTTCAATAACAATAACAGGTACAACAAACATATCAAACTAGTTTCCTTTTGCATAACTAAATATCAATTTTCCCTTTCCATCCGATTCTATCTAAGTAATATTACTTGATTTGATGGGTTCTTGAATCAGTATAAGCTCGGTTATCTTTCTTGCTACGGCTTCCGTGGTTGCACAGATTAGACCCATCAATCAGATCGTGTACTTAGAAAGCGGCAGAGGAGATATCTGTGCCCTGAGATTGATTTGATACATAAGCTTTGAGCGGAAAAATGTAGACTTTTCGCAGAGAAGGTAAATAACATAGCTCTATATAATCAAGTCTTTTGGTAGTGAATCATCTTCAATAATATATCGAGATACTTCGACGCATTATTATAGTAGTAGTGTAATTAAATCTACTACCGTACACTTAATTAAACAAGAAAAATAAAAAAGTAAAAACACCTTATCGTGTTAGTACTAGTTACTATGTACTCCGTAATGGGTGGGTATCCAACTAATATTATAAGCGAAAAGTGTGTTTTTGTTTTGTTTATTTGTTTGTTTGTTTGTTTGTTACCTCTTCACGCTTAAACTACTGGACCGATTTCAAAATTCTTTCACCTTTGGAAAGCTACATTCTCCCCGAGTAACATAGGCTACTTTTTATCCCGGAAAAATCGACAGATCCCACGGGATGCGCAATAAAGGCTTCGCTCAAAAACTACTGCACAGATTTTTATGCGGTTTCATCAATAGATAGAGTGATTCTTGAGGAGTTTTGCGGCATTTTTATCTCGGAAAAACGGATAGTCCCACGGGAAGCGCGATAAAATCTTCGCACCATAAACCGACTTCCGCGTATATGTAGCCGTGGGCAAAAGCTATGACCCTTAACCCTCTATACACCCAATCCCGAAATCCACGCGGGCGAAGCCGCGGGCAGAAAGCTAGTTTTCATATAAGATAAATCTATCTCAAGTTGATTTTACAAAAGTTAATTATTCAAGAAGTATACAGAATGATCGTAATGTGTGACAAATACTATATGTCACTGTTAATCGTGTTTGGCATTGCTTTTCGGCTGCTTACACTTCTTCGGAAGAAACGCTTTTAAGTATTTCCGCGTAGAATATTGAACCAAGTCGGACAGAGCCTGCGTCTAGCGCCATAGCGCTTGAAAAATTGCCGTCGATGTAGACGTCGAGTACCGGAAATTCCTCTCCAGGCGTGTTTGAGGATAAAGAACGCAATAACTCCTGCCCCAACGCTCTCTCCGGCGATATTCCTTTGCTGCGTGGAAATTATTGTCCTGTATATGCTATGTAGTATTTTCAATTATTTATATATACATATAAGTTGAGAAAAATTGAAGCGTTCAAATTTGGCAATTTCATTTAGTTTTATAGTGATACTGAAAGAGTAATGACCACGTTATTTGCTTGGAATCTGTTATTATTATTTATAATATAATCTGTTAAAGTATTAACAGTTTAATGTGTATAAGTAAATTTAACAAACACACTTTGCTAATTTTTATTAAGTCTCAGTGTAATAGTATAATATCCGGCTGATGTCATTACACGGGAATAATAAATATAACAAAAAGGGAAATAGGGAAAATATAATTATTATCTTCATTGTTATCTGTCAGTTATATTACCTAAATTTAAGATACAAAGGTGTATCAAACACGTCTTTATTGAGATAAAACAACGTTTCGGATTTATCTCGTACATATTTTAGTGGTTGATACATGTTATTTAGTTAACCTGGCTTTTCCAATAGTTTGCTGCATTCGTGGTGTTGAATTTCATAGAATGAAGATAAAAACATTTTTTTTCCTACCGTAGTCCTATACGATCCACGCATTTGATTTTGGTGCTCGTGCAATTAAAAGACAATACAACGTCTTTATTGATTAAAATATTCATTTTAAAATATTTGAAAACCCATTTTGAAAAATTTAATTAATATATTGCGTATTACTACCATCACGGAAACTTTCGCTTACAAATGCTACAAAACAGTAAGATAAAATAATATTTATTGTATATAAAAAACCCGAATATAAGAAAGTGAGCTATAGTGTCGCCAAACAAAAGAGATTCCCCACTGTTTGTCCTGTACCATTTATTTATTTTCCGGCTTGTTTACTGTTAACCCTTTTCATGTCATACAAAACGTGTTATCGTTCAGATATTGCTTCCGAAATATTAATGGCCCTCGTGTATGTATACGATTGCCGTGGATATTTATCGTGTACTGGGTGATTGTATACACGGGTTGTTACGTTATAAAAATATGCGATCAGTCATAGAGGCGTGGTTTGCTTGGTTCGTTTTGTTTTCTACATATCTCATTTATCTTCGAAACAACAGCAACCAATATGAGTGTTTGAAAATATGTTCAAGTTTACAACCTGCTTGACTCATCATCACAGGTGATAAGGTTTTAATCAACCAGTGAGGATTGGTAGACCTCACATACACTGTATGCACATTGCTTTGCAACGGTTTCGTTCACTATAGGAGCGTCGATTAAATGTTATTCAAAAAATGAAACACAGTATAGTAAAAAAATGTGTATACTTTTATTATTGCAAAGTGTTTCAATGACCAAAAATTGACCGTATTATGGCAGGATCAAACTGAGCTAATATCAGAATATAGCACCATGGAAGCTCAGATCACACCGCCATGGACTTTCTTTTTCACCAATAATAACAATTTTTAAAGAAAATTCTCTACCTCAATATTTTACTTATACTCGTAAAGACAGTATAATTTTAAAGGATATTTTCGATACTGCAAATATTTGTAATGCATATCTAAATATGAGTATTTATGTATGATGAGAGTATTTCTCTCCAGGAGACCTATTTTTGAATTACGAACGGACTTTGAGATCACGGATTCCTAAAAATCCAATTTTTGAAAGTCGATCGCAGAACTGCCAACATAGATAAAGTACACAAATAAATGAAAGAGTTCGGTTCCACGCAGAATGTACCGCTGCCGGTTATTGCCGGCTTAACCATTATGGTTTACATATATATATGCTTCATTCATATATATATATATATAGACTGAAAAATCAAACAAAACACAGATAATATTTCCACAAGTATGACTTGATTACGAGTGGGTGAGGGCACTCGTAATGAAATCACACCTGTGACTAAGGTAGTCACATCAGTGATATTCAAAAATAAGAATTATTGAAAATCGGTGATTATTAGTCAAATCGGTGATGTCTAAGTCGCATTCGTAATTCAAAAATAGGTCTCCAGGTAAGCAGCGGCTCAGCTGTGCCCCTGGCACTGCAGATGTCCATGAGCGATGGTTACCACTTACCATCAGGTGGGCCATTTGCTCGTCAGCCACCGATTGAAGAAGAAAATTTAAATTTTCTCTACAAAACGGAACATATTATAAATTTCTAAGTTTTTCGAGAAGACTCAGTATAAATTCACTTGAGGTTTGCGAATTCAAACCATATAGGAAGTGGAGTGATCGCATTGTCACCTGCTCGCCTACATTTGAAATTCAAATAGGATGAGACAAACCAGATCTCCTTGTAACCTAGTGTTTGTCGTCCTTGCGGATAGGTAGAAGGGGTTCCCGCAATAAATCAACCTTGCTGTATATTGCCTGGCTGGTGACCGCCCATGCTTTATCTTGACTCGATTTAAATTTATTATAGCATCCTCCTTCTCACTTAGTTGTGTAAAAATAAAAGACGTATTAGAATTTAAATCCACTATCTAAACATGTTTATTCAAATGTTGCCATAGTTTCGATATTGTATTAAATTCTAATAAGTGAACAGTATTAGTAAAAATAACTCGATCATTTATCAAATCGAAACTCTTTATTAAACGTTATAGAGGTTCCTTCGAGTGGATAAGGTTTTCAACTCTCATTCACGTGGTCATTATTATGGTGGTGCTTTTTACTGACACTCCATTCTTTCGCATACCTAAATGTATGTAGTAACTAATTAAAGTAGTTACACACTAAAAATTCAGCATACGCAGCATAAGATAAGTATTCCACGACGCACGAGTGATACCACTAGTGCCTATAGACTACCTTACGAACATTTCAAATTATTATTTGCCAATTGTGCTGTGCTGTAAAAAAATAGTACCGTATCCAGTAAAAATAACCTTATTTTCTTAGAAACAGAAATTCGAAACTTTTCCTTCCACCGTACAATTTGGCTCTCTCTTATATAACGTTCCACAAATATTCCGATAATTATACGATTTATCCGGATGGAAATTTCTCTAAAGCGCCGTTTAACATGTGTTCAACTTTTAGTAAAAGGCTCACAGAGTACACGCGGCTTACTCTGTTAAGCGCGTTAATTAATAAAATGAGAAATTTTAATTGCAATTGCGCCCTACAACTTCCTTTGAATGATATTTATTACACGGTTTGTATCTACGGAACCTTTGGCTTGAACAAAAATATCTCCTTAAAGTAAACTCTTATTCTTCAAACATACCTTAATAATTATTTATTTAATGGTATATCCGTTCACTTTATACTTTTAAAGAAACTGCACATTTACAGGTATTTTTTATACTATAATGGTGGCAAAACGACTTACAGCCTGCTTGTTGTTAAGCAGGCACCGTATGCTTATGGACGCCTGAAACATCAGGGTGGCATCACAACCGTTTGCCGACCTTTTAAACACTTATTTACTCTCTTCTTGAATAAATATTTTAATAGAACTCGTCACAATCCATTTCTATCTCTAATCGCAGATAGAGGTGGATAAATTTTATACTTTATTTCTGCAATTTGCAAGAGAAAGACAGTCTTTTGGCATCTGACCAACACATTATAAAAACGTCGCGTAAAATAAGTTCTTTAATAAATATTAATAATTTAATAACCTGCACTTAAACAACATACAAGGCACTAGTTATTCATTATTTTCTCGTATACATTTTCACCGTCATTCTCTCTTCATTGACATTGTAAATATTCAACCGCAATCATGTGGCTAAAACGTGTCGACTCCACCGCACACAGGCTCCAATACCTCTTCTCGTCCAGGCTGCAATACCACTGTCATCCATTTAAATAACTTTGTCCAGTGCATTTATAGCTTTATAATGATGATCTCGATACGATTCCATTGTTATTGGATTGAACGAGGACGATTAATTATCCATTGAACATAATTTGGGCGGGCCATAGAACCGCCTGTAACGGACCGATCTATGAGCTGATCAATTCGAAACCAACCGTTGTCATTTTGGCGCCAGGTAATTTACTCTTTGATTTTTGTTTGATGATTTATACAATTCATACTTTAAATATATTATATCTTATATTCGGGGTTGATTTATGGAAGCAGATGCACGATGAGCTACGATTATCGGACCGTAATAAGTACATATTCCCTTACCTTAAATAACAGGCTTAATTCCATAATTTGTACACAAGGTTGATATATGTACAACAGTACTGTTATGGTACACACAAATTTCTGAAAACAAGTGTTAAATGAAGTGTTGATTGGACCTATGTACGATATGGATCCAATTCGGCGACAAATATTGATTAAACAATTTGTCGCCGATAATAATGAACATGGAAAATAATATGTATATCAAACTGCTAATTTATTATAATGCCTAAAATTTAAATGGATATAACCGACATGTTAATTTTAAAAACTTGTTTTTTCGGAACCTCGAGCTACATTGTTAAGACCCATTCTATTATCGAATACACTATATAATCTACCTATAAAACAATTGATAAATTCTCCAATAGAATGGTTACCGAAATTAACTCGTTTAAAAATAAACTGTTTGCAGATTTCTCTTTATCAAAGGAAATAATAAATTGTTTCCCAGTCAACGTCACCTAGCAACTTAGCCAGGCAGGATGAAAGGCGTCTTTATCTCGCCGGGGAAAGTTTTTCTTCGCAGTATTGCGCTTGCTCCGACTGGGAGCTCCTTTAATGAAACTTGAACTGCTGCTCTGTGATTTAAATGTTACTTTGTGAATTTCACCAGCCGATAACACTTTTCGTATGTTAAAAAAAATATATGATACATGTAAAGGAATATAATATAAGATTTTATAAGTGTAAAGTTTGTACGTAATTCTTCATAAGTTTTTGATTAACAAAGTGCTTTGAGTGCAACTGTGTTAATAATATATTATCTGAAGTAAGTCTCTCTCTGAAATATCTGAAATATATCTTCTGAAATCTGTTGTAAGAACTGGCATGGAGATCAAAATGCGGTTACATGATGGTGGTAAAGTGGATATATCTCGACTGAATTAAAAATAAGAATAATTATGTATTTATAAACATCTTCCAATTTTTTTGAGCCTCGTGCCATAAAAAAGAATATAAAACCCTCACTTTGTTGTCCGTCTATTCGCCTGTCTATATGTCAAGAGTCTTTTTATCGGAAACACGTGAAAGAATCAATTTGAAATCGACATATATGTCATGTCTGTAGTGTCTTGAGTGTAAAAAAAAAACAAAGGAGATAATTTTTTCTTGTATGGAGAATAGGCCCACTATAAAATGTAACGTTTATTAATGAGACTTACGTTAAATAATTTCTTACTAACCCTAGATATTATAAGGAACATTAGCTTGTTTTTATCTAACGGGAATATTGAGAAATCAATTAAAACATGAAGATTAAATAACCTAAAAATTCTAAGTAGTTAGTAGCTTTATTTTGATTTGTATTCAAATTGCTTTTTACGTAAATGCTATTTAACACTTTATTCTTGAAAAATACAATCTTCTTTGGCCACTACCAAACGCCCGAAATACGCTACTTAGCGTATTTCGGGCGTTTCACCAGTGCTGCAGTGCTCGCGGAGCGTCGACGCGACCTCATGCATTTACGTTAAAAAAATACAATATAAACAAACCCCTAAATCGTATTATTTTTTTGCATTCTAAATACGGGATACGGGAAAGAAAACGAAATCAAGCTGTTGGAAACGTAAACACAGAATTCGGTTGAAAACAAACCGACGTCAATTGGATGTCAGTGTAGGTACCATTTCATCGCTGTCAAAAATGATGACGCGTTCCGTTTCACGACGATACTGGACTGACGAACTAATAGTTAAAATAATTATTGAGAGTACAATACTTTTGAATAAAATAAAAAAAAGAAATAATACACTATTCTTTATCTATTATTATATTTATATATTATTTGTATAATATTAAATCATCTTTCATTTTGATTTAAAAAACATTAGTTCCTTTACCTCAAATGTCAAAAGTCATTACTAAGTTTAATTAATTGATTTTATAATTCCCGTTTCATTTTTACACATAATATCGTGCAATTGCTTTTAATAATAAATTGATATTTTAGAGTTCAGTAATATCAATAAACGTTGCCGTTTTCTAGTGGGCCTAAAAAAATTATGTCCTTTGATCACAAATTTGTTTGTACAGAATCCTTGATACGCAATTCCAACTGCCTTAGTCATATTTATTTCTAAAGAATTATCTATGTAACTAATAAACACCACACGAAATTAACAATTCAAATAGTATCAGGATTATTGTGACATAATATGCACCGAATTGTGAGTAGATCTTTCGCTATAAGTATGTTATATTCTCAAATTACCACTACTGGAGTACGTTTTTGGAAAACAAACAGAGCCGGGTAATTTAAGAAGCTAATTTCACGAAGCAGAACAAACAAAAAAGGAACTTTTGTATTTATTTCGTATTTTAATTCGCCCTTTGCTCCGCGGGATATTTATAGTGAGCAACTTTGCTCAACTCGGAGTCTCTAGCGAAATATCCTTTTAATGGGTAGCTGAGAGTCGGGTCGTCTGAAATTTAGATTAGTGCTTTAATTAAATTAACATTATGATCCCAATCTTCTCGGAGCAGGTGGCTAACGGCATTGCCGCTGTTTTGAATTCGTTCGGCGTTTTCTTCGACAGATTTGACTGTTTGTGTTAAATTTTCACATTATTTAGATGTTTATGTTACACATTATATAGAATTTAATTGCTATGAAAATATCGTATAAAACTGTTCAATGATTGGAATTATTAATAGCGCAGTTATGTAATTGATAACAAAATTTTAGCACAGTGATGAAAGAAACACAGTGTTAACTGCGTTTTATTATTGAAATTAAAACAAAAATGATAATAAGACAAAAATATTTTGATAAAAAATAATCCAAAATAATATAGACTATCCAGGATTTCTAAGTAAAAATAAATGTTCCTTCTTTTGATTTGCGTTGATAAGATATATAATACATCTTACATATAATATTCAAGGATATAAAACTTATAGTTTAAAAACGTGATTAAATCAATCATTAAGTAATGATTGCCGCTTTGAACTTTCCCGTTGTAAATTACCTCAAATTAAACGTTTATAGTTGCAGGGAAGTGTTTGAATTAATAATAGTTAGTTTAAGATAATTTTATTAACGAAACTGTTATGTATGGAAGCTAAAGGAAGAAATGGAAAGGTCTGGGGCTAGATTGTTGTACGTAAAATTATGAGATCTTGTAATGTGTATTTAACTATATTAGTTTTGGTTATAAAGAACTTGTACGTTAGTCAGCCATGATTATAGTTGTATATTAAATTAACTAAGAATTTAGTATTACGCCACCTTCACCTCAATTCCACTATGAATCCACAATTTTTTGCAATTTTCAAAAATTTTAAAAAAGATGTGAAATGAAGCCTTCCAATTCCTTTCCTTTGCAATGTTGATTTAAATATGTATTTATATACACTGTGTATATTATTGAATCAATGTTATATATATATATATATATATATTTATTTAATTATACGTACAAAACAGGTTACTGCCAATTAAAAAACAATCTATATCGTACCTTAAAAGCTAGGTTGAAACCCAAGATATGTACATTCTACTTATTGTATTGTTAACGTGCAGCGAATAACATCCTTCATCTTGGAATAACAAAACTCAATTTCCTAATATCAAAGGATAAACTAAACAAAACAAAACATAGATAAAAATAAAAAGAATATAAAAACATTCATTATTTACAATTAAACCACAAGTTATCTTAAATTATTTGACAATAAATTCTATAATAAAAAATATCGCAATCAATTCCTGCGTCTGCGCAACGTGATATTAATATTACTAATATATATACTATTAATATTATAATGTAAAATTTTATTTTATTATACATTATATAAGTATCAATTCTACTTTTTTGGTTGGTATTAAATTTAAGACCGTTTCTTTTATCATCCGAATAGATAAGTTGAATAATATCAATTCATTTGCCGTGGATTAACTGGACGAAATAACACCTCTATTTTAGTTACAAAAAGCGATTTCCTATTGTTCTCAAAATGACTGAAGCATTTTATGATATTCTCAATAATATTTGTTAGGTTGGATAAAAAGTGCTTGTGTTTTTTCACGCTTTTTTTTCATCAATTCCGAGGACAAAAGGCTGAGGGCGGTCCCTAGTCAAAGCTTCGCCCTCGGCGTTAAACTTGTGAAATATTGACTCAACCTGTCAATGGTGCCCCAAGAAAAATGGGCACAGACAACAAACTTCCAAAACTGAGCATGAAATGTGGGTTTGTTTCGTGACTTTTCTACATCGAATCTAATCTAGTCCTACTAGCATTACTAGAAGCATTGGCTTTAACTGAAGGTTGTGTTATTTCTAAAATATCAATTATCGATTAAATTTAAAAATGAATAAGCACAATTTACCTTATTCGATACCACTTGTGACGTAGACGTTTGTTTTCGATACTTGTTTGAGATACATATTTTTATATTTATCCATTAATTTCTCTATTTTTTTTTTATTAAAATACAAATAGAGAAATAATTATGTTACTACAATTTGGTGTTTAAATAAACATTTAATTTATTTAGGCTTTTTTCTTAGGGTATTTTTTTTATATTTTTGCTTATACAGTAGTATATGTACTTGAAGACCTATCACAATCAGCTTTTTCAAGAACGTTATCTTTCAAGCTTAATGTAACATTACTGAAATTGTCCTTCCATTAAGAAGTTTTATTGCTGCCTAGAAGTGAATGAACGAATGATTTGTCTAAGTAGCTATAGACAATACATTTCTCCTAATAACTAAGAAGCAGTATACCTTCGTCTTTACAGATGAAGTTTATTTGGTTTTGTCATTGAAGAACTTAATTCTTCACACAGATTTTGGGTCATCTCTATTGTTAGCCGGTACCGCCATATGATATGAGCTTAGATTCGTCTAAGCCCAAAGGACCACATATTCTCCACGTAATTAGATACCAGGCCGCTTTCTAGATGAGGTTCCTTCAGCGTATTAGCTTCCAAAAGTCAAAAGTTAATATTCATTTATCATATAGAATCACATCACATTTGTTGAGTAATCTATTGGTACCCGAACAAAAATATATAATCACATATATATACTTACTGTTCAAAAGTAAAATCATAATTTAACGAAAATAACAAATCGTAGCAATTTTATTTCCATAGTAAGAATACATTTTTTAAGATGATTAACTAGATTTGACATAAAATCAATTTTGCTTGCTATCAAAAGTCACATTATCGTACGAATTGAGTGAATGGCTGCGATGACGTCAACGTCAACACAATGTCTTATCAAACAGTACTGAACACAACTTTTGAAGCTTTATAGTACGAATTAGTATGTAATATAGAAACAATAACTCTAAGAGCTCGTGGTAGGCCAACTGCTCTTACTTTACGTGGGCTTCAAATGTGTGAGGCAACCGAAATGAAAAACAAAATGATCAAAAGTTGTTAACAAACAATTTTTGTGTGTGATTAATATTTTTTTAACGCTACTAATTACAAGATGGAATGCATTACTTCTCCTCGCATCGGTTTCCTCAATGCTGAGAGTTGTGGCCGCCTCGTAGAAATAGTTTCCTGCGGTACTCCGCCATCTGTTTCTGCTGCCGAGTAATCGTGTGAAAAGTGTGCGGATCATTCAGTCTAACGTTTAGGGTTACCACTACACTCTATTAATAATAGTATTGCTATCAGCTATTATATCTACACGCGATAATTAGTTAATAGAAAATCATGTAGGATAATATTAAAAAAAAGGCTATAACAGCATTTGAAAAGTATAACTGCAGACTACCGGACATATGTATGTAGTTGAAATTTGATATTAGGCGATAACTTTCTTTATAGTTTAAAATGACCGTGACGTGACTAGGGTGCACTTGCCAAATCACTTACCAGGTCGATCTTGTGAACTTTAGTTTACAATTGAAAGAGCACACCTCATGATATCCCTATATTTGATAATATTTAAAAATTATCTACTATCGACATCTATTGTATAACAGACAAAAGGATATTCCATTATTCCATTTCAGCAAACTTACTCAAATTAGTTGTTAAAAAAGAAAGTATTGAATGAATTCAATAGACAACTTTCTATTCCAACGCGGCCGCCTTTTCTCATTCATTAGACTCGTTGTTTCAATCAAGAAACAAATAGAGTTCAATGATACGTTCATTTACTACGTTGGTCAACAACTACTCGTTTATTTAATGAAAAACAGTGCAGTATTAGAAATTACTATTTCACGGTGTTTTTTAGTTATCTTCCTTAGATGACGACAGGGTGATAACACTCGTTGTTTCAAGTCTTAAATTCTATATTTTTATAATCTCTTTTCGTTTCTTGTTGTCATTTTTGTTTATGATTCACTAAAGTTATACCTTTATATTTAAAAATTAAAGATATTATATATTTGTCTAAAATTTAATAAAAAATTCCATAATTATTTTGCGTCATCTTTTAAATAAATGTTAACTATAGGCAGTTACCGTTGATCAGTTCGCAACACAAATACTCACAGATACGGGCCGGGTACACTGGCGTATGATAAATTCGATGTGCACCGCCCCGAGCATTTCCGCTTGGTTCGCTCCAGTTAGGGTTGCCATTATCTAAAATACAAATTCCGATCTGGTAATTGTCAAAAAACCTGACAATCTCTAGGCCCTCAAGGTCTGTTATAAACTTCTCGCGGAAAAGGGGACGCACCAACTGCGTTGCGGTCTAACAGAACGGTAATTTTTAACAGACCCTGCGTGGTAAATATTCTAAGGTATTGCGTTAGAATAATTATACTAGAACCCTAAAAAAGTCTATTAAAAGTCGGACGTACTTGCCAAGTGCAAATTTGTATGTCCGACTACATTCGGATAGAGGACAACCCTAACTACGGATGCAGGGCTCGCGAATAGCGATCGATTGTGTGTATATACACCTTTATTTCGCCATTTTTACCTACAGAGCAGACTGTAGTGCGCTAACTATTTTTTTAACATTCTTTTCTTCAAGCATCTATGAAAATGTCACGTGAATTTTTATAATTTGGGTCAAATTACATACAACATATCAGTCATCAAGCATGCGTGATGTGCTTATGAAATATTTATTAAAATTGAATGTTGTTGATTGTAAGCGAGTTTATGCTCTGATTCTATTCACTGAAATGTATCAATTCTACGAATGGCGACATCAATCGTCGATGACAATTAGGAAAAACTAACATAATTTATGTATAATAATAATAAGGCTAGCGTTGACTAAGGTACAAATGCTCGCATTTATCACACAAATATCTGCTGCCACCGAAATCGAAACCGGGACTCAGAGATGATGATACCTTGAAACCGGTGTACTAACGACTAGAGGTTACCTGTACGAGGGCGTCATGTGATCCGTGGCTATGTATGGGGCGCTCCCGTGTGGTCGCAAGACTGCGCGAGGTCCCCCCGCTGCAGAGCACTGCTACGGACGGACGTAATGGCCATGCTGATTTGATTGCGGCAATGCTGGCGGACGAAGGAGGTTGGAGGGCTGTGGCCTTTTTCTGTGAAGCAGTGATGCAGTCATCCAGAGGGAGGCCGCCGAGCGGGGTCGGGAGATGGCCGATCCCACTCGAAGGAGGCGGCGCCGGGCTCGGTAGCACAGCTGCGGCGCCACCGTGGGTTGCCGGCGGGCGCGAGGAAATCGCGCCCGCGGATACAGCGACCCGGGAGGGACCACGCCCCTTCCGTGGCCGGGGGTCGTCGTCGGTGGTGGATATCGTGGGAAGTATTGTAGCCTCCCCCGAGGAGGGCTCCCCTGTATCGGCGGGGGAGCGGAGGCTGGGGGTTCCCGGAAGTAGCTTGGCGTTCCCGGGGGCTCCCTACATGCCTGAGGATGCCATCCCTGAGGTTTTTAGTGGGTAGGCCTCCCCCTTCTGGGGAGGAGAGCCCCACATAACCGCCGGCTCGCCACAGCCGGGGTATGCAACTTAATGCATTTTCCTCAGGGGAACAAAAAAGAAAAAAAAAAGGCTATAGAGGTTGTTTGTCGAATAAATTATTCTGAAGATTGACATTTCAGTGAGTAACAATTTAATGCATGCTTTTATAAATCAAAGCGTTATAAATCAAAACTTGTTAACACAATATCAAGACCAAGTTCTTGTAGGTTAAATAGAATTAAACTCTCGAATGAAATACTACGTAATAGAGCGCCGATATACCGCTGAAACAGAATGTCGAAAGCTCGCAAATTTTACTATACATATTAAGTTCGGCGTTTGACCGAAAGTGACAATTTATTGACTCCGTGCCCCACGCGGCTCTAAATTGATTTAATAATTTTCACACGCACGAACTAGTTGATGGTGAATTCAATGAATAAATCTATCCTACAGGTAATGTCACACCGAGTTCTCAGGACTCAATGTTACAACTTGGCTTTAGGGAAAGGTCAACTAAACTTGAAAAAAAGCTGTTTATACAGGTCACGTGTATCGAACATGATAGCAATAAATTTATTTAGGGAAATAATGAGATTAAAATCAATTAATATAATATTACTGTTTTGGTGTCATACATACTCGTATAGATATTTTAAATTAAAAATGTGAAATATCTACACTTACTTTTTAACTCTAGAACCTATGTGCTACCTGAGACTAGTGGTTCTACTATGAGTTGATGTTGATGTATAGAAAAAACAGAAGTCATGTCAATCTAATATTGAAAATTAGAACAATAATAATAACTCCTTTCATTTTCGACTGCAAACGAATGTCAACTTATGGTAGCATATAGGTTCTAGAGCTCAAACGGTATGAGTCATATCGCTATCTGCATATCGACTGATTTCTTATATGCATGTAGTTTTTGATAATTAAATTTTTATTATGAATACACCCAGATCTGTATTGTTTTTTAAATAAAGCTATTATAAGTTTTTACATGACATTGTATGTCATTTATGTAATTCCATATTTATAAATAACTTCATCTAAGTCTCACCCAACAAAAGAAACAAAGGTATTTATGGTAAATAATGTGTAAAATATATATATTTATATAGAGTCAATCTAATATTGAAATATACACCATTTTGCAGGTTGGGAAAAACCTTAAAACAATTTAGTACTACTTCAATCTTATTGTTTACTTCTTAGTTAGCACGAAACTCCTTCCTCGCTAACAATAATGATCAATTTGGAACATATAAAGATTGAACCCGAAAAAACATTGACTATTCCCATTGTGTTTATTTGACCTTAAGTAATTTCAATTCCAAAAATGAACGGTATTCTGTTTCATACGACAGACACATTACTTGCTTTTCCTCACATTAATGTCGTCCCATAGATGCTATCTGACCTTCGTAGACAAATCGAATTGCGTTTCGCTTTAGGAGCCGCGAGGGCGGAAAATTGAGATAAGCTTCAAAAAGAAAAACACCTCAAACGCTGTTTGGTGTTTCACTGTTCATTAATGTGTGACTCGAATGACTGACACTAGACGTGGAAAAGAAGCATATTTCGAGATTCTTTTTCCCATACTGTTGAATATTTTTTCCATATCACTATTCTTATTGACATATTTAATAAATTATATATTCTCTACATCATATGTGTGGTGTTTATAGATGAATAATAAGTATTTATTTTGTATTTTCAAAACTTTTTCACATCCATTTTTATATTAACAACTTTCGGTTGTATTAGAAAGCCGATCTCTTTCTACAATCTTATAATCTCTGTTTTACCCCTTAAGAAATATAATTTCGTGAGTCTATTTACAAAAATGAAGGAAGTTACTTATCCATGTTTCTAAAATCCTTTTCCGTTCGTATATTTTATCTAACTTATTTATTTATGACTTATTGAAAATTATTGTATATTTCGTCGTTAATTTTTAATTTTTTTATAACAACAAATATGTGTTAGTTTATAAGATCCAATGAACAGTAAGAACTATTGTTAGAATCAATTCGAATCTGTCTAATTACTAAGATCAGGAATAAAATAAAATATGTGAGGCACGTAGCGGCGGCATCGTATCCCAACAAATCTGGCTGTACCCTTCTCTCAATATAAGGCATAACTCAATAGTTGGTCAGGGATCCGTGGCCAACGGACTGTAAAACGGTCGACACGGAGGGTACGCTGGCCGGCCGCGGCCCGCGCCCCCGTAATATGTTACGCCGATAGTTGTTTGACAAAGGCACGTGATGTATGTAGCCACGTGACTGTGTGTATATATATATATATATATACATACATACATACACATATATAGTTTCGTTTAAAAAAATATCGTATGTGAAGAACATCCCGGTCTCAAAGTACCCCTAAACAGAATTACAAATCTTCAGTCTAGCAGTTCTTATAGAATTACCATTAACACTTTTATCGGCCAATTAATTATCCTCGCGCTAAATTTTATTATAATTATACAAATCTTTCCTCTTTATATTAATCTTGTATAGAATAGACACACAGATTATAATTCTTAATATCATATATACAGATTTCAATAATATGATACAGAAACATTATATATCTCGGGATAATACTTTTATATTATGACCTGTAACGTAAAACTAGCTACGCTTCGGACATTTCCTTCGGACAAGTTGTTTTTAGTCATTCGTAATAGATGCGGATGTAATGTTTTATGTGTTGCTGTTTGACTGTACATTGATGTTAATTATTTTTTAATACATTTCAATTTTTTGCGTGGAATAATAGGAAAGAATATATTTCTTGCATTACTCACTACTACACTAATTGGCCTAGTCCAAAGTATGTATAAGACTTGTGTTATTGAATCTAGGGAAAAAGATAGACTTAATATATTGATAATAGTAGGTCGGCAGAGATCAGAGTTTTCCACTTGCTATGATCGTCAATTGCGGGTACCCTTGTATATCATACATAGATCATAATACGTACATAGATACATAGTCATCTATATCTTAACCACCATGATCAGGGCACAAATAAAAGGCACTACCAGAACTCGAACACCCGAGACTCCAGAGATGAAGCTCCACTACCTTCCACCTTGAAACCGGCATACTACTCACTGGACCACGGCAGTTGTCATATACCATTAACCTGCAAGCAGTTGCAAAAATCTTTTTCTAAAAATATAATATTTTTTTGTAAAAACAAACTACGCCAATCCTTCGAAAGCATTATTAAAAAAAATACGTAAACCATATCATTCGTCTACTCGCGAGAGATATGGACGATTTGGTGAGGACCGCAGTAAGACGATGGACCAGACCAGACGCTACCAGTACAGCATCGACTAGTGTGAAGACCCCTGGGGGAGGCCTTTGTCCAACTGAGAAATGATGATAATATCATTAGTTTTTCGGCTGATAAACGGTTTGTCAACGGCAATGGAATCACATATTCATACGGAAAGAAGCCTATAAGTATATATGGGGCCTATAAATTTGACCTCAATCTTAATGTAAGATAGTAGATAGAGATAATTAATCTTAGTGTAATAGATCTAAGATACATTTTGTAATAGATTATGTAAAGTTTTGTAAATTTTTCATGGTATATTGTGTTTAGCACACACACACAAGATAAGTATTTCCTTTACATACATACATTACATAACGTTTACATAACAAAAACACTAGCGCTTGTGTTTTTAGTAAGTAAACATTTAAAAATACTAAAGCGAAGCAGCTCAAATAATATTTTTCCAGTGCTGTAAAGAAAAACTGTTGCCATAGAGAATCACTTGCAATAAACTCGACCGCATCACTGGAAAATGGAAAAATTCGCGTAACGATCAAAGACCATAATGTTGGAACCGGTCGCAGTGAAAATATCGCGTGTCATCGAAACGGGGAATTCCTGTGCGCTGTGGCGGAAAATAGCCGACATAAAGGTCCGCTCTGGTGTAGACACTGGCCGGCCTGGTTACAGTGCGCTACAATGTACGACCGACCCTCACAGAGGCCAGCGTTGATCGTATCAAGCCAACCATTTTGTTCTTTTTCATCCAATTGGAACATGTTGTTTTTTGTCATTTCACGCTTGCCGATAAGTAGTACGTGTGTTATTGGTTTATATTCGTATATATGTTATGTAAATATTGACATCATAGTATATCCGAAAGCTAACAGTATATTCAATTTTCTCGAAATCATCTTTATTTCTAGGGCATTTATTCTTGTATTTAACAATCATCAAAAAATTACAACTTACTTAGCTTATTTTTAAATGCTAACAATATTATTAGAGGAACAGTACCTATTCAATATTCTGAACATGTATGTCAACTAGCCTATCCGAAATGAATGCTATCAGTAAAATATGAGATGGGAACTAATAAAATCCCCATGCAAAATGACAAAAATAAACGTTATTTATTATTGAGAATTTTAATATGCTTTACTTACAAGTAACAAAAAATTTTATTGATTTAATTTAATGCAAACTATACGGTTCGATTTGCGCATCTTTTGTTCTTTAACTACAATCGAAAGTAAAATGCTCAGACGCATAAATAAAACGCGCAACAAGATGGCGCTGGCCGGTGTTGCCAGCAATTAATCTCCATTTCCCGCACGCGCCAAATCTGCCGCCATTACGACCTGTTTTATTTCATTAAATGGACCCGCCGAATTAATGCGCCCCGCACACAGTTTACAAAGCCTGCGGAGGAATCAAGAGCGATTGAAAGATTTCTATGCCCCTTTGTGGCGGACTGGTGAAAAATGTTGGTGTCTTTGTTTGTGAAAAATAGCTTTTATGTAAAAATATTACTTAGGTTAATCTGAATTCTTTTTCATCTTAGTATATTTGGGCATTGCATTACATAAAGAATGTTGAGATACGCTCAACTGAGTTCACAAGGTCTGGCTGGTCTGTTGACATTATTTGTTAACTCAATAAGTTATACATTTGGATATTATATTAGATGACAAAGTAATTCATATGATCTCTTTAATTACTTGCAATCGAAAGGACGTCTTAAAGTAGCTTAACCACAATGATGACAGCTTAGATAATTGTTAAAGCTTTGTTATTACTTTTATTTAGATTAGTTTGTTGTTTATAAATGCACAAAATTGTGGTACTAAACAATAGTGTTACTATTATTCACGTACCTAATAATACATTCATTTACAACTTGAAGAGTTGAAAAGTCATATTATAAGAACTTGTGGGTAAAATAAGCGGTTACTATAACATAAAATATTTATTGTTACAGGTGCGAACGCTGTTTGTAAGCGGGTTACCAATGGACGCCAAGCCCAGGGAGCTATATCTCCTATTTCGAGCATACGAGGTAAATAAAGTTTTCCAACAATTTCGTTCTTTATATTATAGCAGACTGTTATATTGAACAACGATATCTAAAGGGAGTTAGCTCAAAACTCAACAACAATGACTTGCTGAACATTCATTTGAAATTTATTCCGTGATACGGAATTGACTAGCCTAATTAACTGACAACAGCCGGATAAATTACTTATTGAACTCTAAACTAGGACTATTGTTTGTTGTCCCTTTTTTATTATAATGCAAGGACAAGGGTCGCTTATTTGTTACCGAGAGAACAGCATTGGGTAGTAACGATTATTACGAACTAACTTTATTGAACGGCAGGAATTGAGTTAAGCACTTTGATGACATGCATAATTGATATTTTAGTTTGGCTCCCTTTGAATCGTGAGCGACATTAAAATTCTTCACGTCTTTAAGCTTTCTTATTCAATACAAAACATATTTGATATAATTTTGGGATAGATCAATTTTACAACTTACTGCTAACTACGAGGGGCGGTCAAAAAGTTCGCGGAATGGCGGGGTGGCGGGGTGAGGTCGCTCCTCCAGGTAGCCGCTACTTGAGTAACTCATAATTACTATATATGCCAATTTCTAGCCTAATTGGGTCATTAGCTTTCGAGTTAAAACGAGTAAACAAGTAAATCGGGAACAAACTAGCCACTATGGAGAAAATTGAACATCGCGCCGTCGTAAAGTTCCTCACCAAACAAGGAAAAACGCCTCAAACTATTTTGCAAGAGATGTTAGCTGTTTACGGAGACTCTGCTCCTGGTAAAACCATGATTTACAAATGGCACGGCCTTTTCAAGCAAGGAAGGGAGTCAATTGAAGATGATCCTCGACCTGGACGGCCCATTGAGGCCTACTACGCCGGAAATCATTGAAAAAGTTGAAAAACTTGTATTGGAAGACGGAAGGTTGAAGAAGAAACAACTTGCAGCATCAGTTGGAGTATCAGAAACCACAATTTTAAATATTCTTCATCAACATCTTGGCATGAGTAAAGTGTGTTCAAGGTGGGTCCCGAGAATGCTCACGCCGCTGCAAAAACGTGAGCGCGTCAACTGTTCCCGCGAGTTTTTGGACCGCTGTGGAGAAGATAGGGAAGAAATTATGGCCCGAATTGTAACCGGTGATGAAACTTGGGTTCACCACTATGAGCCTGAGTCAAAGCAGGAGTCGATGCAGTGGCATAAAAAAGGCACACCACCCCCTAAAAAATTTAAAGTGTCGCAATCGGCCGGAAAGATCATGGCGACTATTTTTTGGGATACTGAAGGTATTCTTTTGATCGATTATAAAGAACGTGGTGTTTCTATAACGGGAGAGTACTACGCTTCCCTATTGGACCGATTAAAAGAAGCTATTAAAGAAAAAAGAAGAGGAAAACTGATAAAAGGTGTACTCCTTTTGCACGACAACGCGCCCGTTCACACGAGTCATGTTGCGACGGCTGCCATTCATCGATGCGGTTTTGAACAACTACGCCATCCACCCTACAGTCCAGACCTGGCCCCTAGCGATTTTTATTTATTCCCAAAGATGAAGAAAGAGCTGCGTGGAAAAAAATTTAGAGACGATCATGAAGTCAAGTCGGCGATTTCGGCGTATTTTGACGCCTAAGACAAAACCTATTTTTTCGACGGTATTATTATTGTTATATGCCAGATCCGAAAAATGTATTCGTGTTAAGGGGGAATATATTGAAAAGGAAAAATAACATAATGTATCATTTCATCTTTTTTCCCAGTCATTCCGCGAACTTTTTGACCTCCCCTCGTAACATGGCCGGTAATGCATAGAATTTGGATTTTTATTTATTTGATAACAGACCATGAAACACTGAACACTTTATAAATTGAATACACATAATTATAATGATAATTAAAGAAATATACAGGCCATTTAAAATTCTTATAAAACAAATTTTTGAACCGGTATTATCTTATTTACTTAACACTAACATAACATTTTAACACTAACATTATAAAACAGAACTTGCAGTCATAATTCTTATGATTCAGATTTCTGTATCCGTATATGATAATCTTAATTTATTTGATAACACATCACGACATATTTAATACCTTTATAAATTTAATAGATTTAATTATAACGGTGATTCATTTTATCGGACTTCTTAGTCTAACCCATAACTAACCTAAATGATACTAAATTATAATTTAGTAGTTTTACAAATTAATAAAAATTTTGCTAGGACAATTGTCGAATAAAAATGCTAACACTAACACTACTTTTCTATTCTAAGCAAAATATCTAAAGTTACTCAATAACATTTGGTTGAAAATAGCGTGCGTATGGCCTATTATTATAGATCATGTGCCCTTACCTTTATACAGAAACGTTGAGTAAAAATTGACAGTCGATGAATACAAACGTTCCAAATGCTTTCTCCAAAACAATATAAAGTAAGGCTTCGTCACGCAACTAGAAGATCTTCGGTTTGGATTACGGTGTCGTAAATATCAAATGTCATGCTCCGATCCGTAATATTCGGATTGAATCGATTCTGTCTACCGATAAGGGGGATTACACTCGATCCTTGGCTGGCACGGATGGCGCCACAAATTCAAAGGTGCCCGAACTTATCCTCGGGGTTGGTTTCAGTGTATCGCGTGTTTCTGCCGTTCCAAGCACGAGGTGGCACCTTTTCGGAAGCCCAATTGCCTCAATGAATCCCTGTTTTGACAATAACAATTGAAGCAATTTGGTTAAGGCATAAATATTTTCCATCAACAAATTACTAAAATCCACATTATTTGTTTGTAACTTTTATATTGTATTTTTTTCGTTTCGTTTGCTTATTTAGTCATGACTTTTATTTTTGTTTTCGTATAGGGCTACGAGGGCTCCTTGCTAAAGGTCACGAGCAAGAATGGAAAAACAGCATCGGTAAGTTCTTGAATAGTTGAAACAACGTTTTCCTTTTGATTCATGAATTTGCTTGGTTTGCTGGTTTCTTTGTATGTGTAAAAGGTGATTTCTATTTTTACAATGTTGATGTTTCACAGCCTGTCGGGTTTGTGACTTTCCACACCCGTGCCGGAGCGGAGGCGGCTAAGCAAGATCTTCAGGTTGGTATTAAGTGTTATAAGATTGCTGTCATCCTTTTAACTGAAAATATTTAAATTATTCAAGAGCGTGTTCCAATTCCCCTCGTATAATACTAATATTATAATTATATTTGTATTAATGAAACTATTGGAATACTCTCTGTAATATAAAAATTATTCAGACAAGTCAAAGAGTAGGTAAACACTAATAATACTAAAACGAGCAGAGATGAAACAATATAATACAACCAGACACAATATTATACCGCCTAATAAAATCCGTATGGCTTTACACGTACAATAACAACACAAGCCAGATGTCATAAGTATCTCTTTATGAGACTGGGATACATTAAGACTTTCGAAGCAACTGTAAATACTAATATAACATGTAAAGCGCACGGTGTTACTAAACCTAACTTCTCATCACATGCCTCAACACTGCCAATGAGCACAATAGTCAATATCGTCATTGTAGACTTGGAATAACATTTTCCTGACTCGAGTAACCGCATTGTATGCTAAATCCATGCACATATCGAACGGGCCACGATGGTCAGAGACGTCGTCTGCCGTCAGAGTGGAATAATATGAACGATAACGTTACGGTGTAAATACGCAATGCATGTCACTGTTTGACAGGTTTTGATGTCACATCCCGAGCACTGTGTTCTGTCACTTTAGCAGGCGCGGGCGCAAACTTCCGAAATATGTGCTAAAGAGCAATAGCAACTATTCAAAGTTGACAAAGTTCTATACGGTTACTCATCGTCCAAAAATATCCACTATTAATTTATCCTTGAGGCTGTTGCAAGCAGACGGCGCTCGAATGTACGTCCACTGGCAACTTCCTCGTCCTGTCCTCCGAGATGCGCCTATTTCCCAACGGTTCCATCGTCATTATATCGGAGCGCCGCACCGCTCGCGGCTGTTCACAGCAGGGCGTCCGATTCGACCCCGACATGCCGCAAACGATTCGGCTGGAGTTCGCTAAAAGCAACACGAAGGTCAGCAAGCCGAAGCCGGCAGTTGCCACAGCCGCGCCAGCTGCACATCCCGCATTGATGCACCCACTCACTGGACGTAAGTACCGCCGAACGCACACACCGCCCGCCCGGCGCTCGCTCGACCGTCCCGCACCCCCACCGATGCCGACCTTCTCGACACTAATGTTCACACAACCCTCGTCTCGCGCGATCCTTACACTCAAAATTGGGCGTATCTTCACCGTACTCGTTACGTGGACAGAATCGAAAGAGCTACGTGCGGGGCCGTCGAGCGAACGCAGCGGGCAAGTATCTGTGATCGCTTACACATACCACGCAAGGCCTAGCTCCGCGAAGCTATTATCGATTGATCTCCTCGGGTTCTTTACCACTGTTGTCTAATTTTACATGTTTTCATGAGAACACTATTTTGATCGACATGTATGAAGTGTTAAAAACTTTTTACGATTAGTGCAGAGTAACGTGAAAACATGTCAGTCAGCACATTGTAAATAATTAATTTCTATTAGCAGTATGCTACACTGTTTAGATAATTAGAACTAATAGAGGCGTGTGTTTCGGAGTATGTTGTCGGTGTAACGTGCTTTTGTGATGCAGATCTAGCGAGCCCATTCTTCCCGGGCGGTGGCGCCGAACTGTGGCACCACCCGCTGGCGTACGGCGGCGAGCTGCCGGCGTTGTCGCACGGCCTGGTGCACCCCGCCATCCACCCCCAGATGGCGCCAGTGCGCTCTTACCTCTGACTAGCTGCCGCCGATAGGCCACACCACGTATGATTTTTTAAATAATTAATATTTTAAATTAGCTACATCTAAAATTTTGTATAGAATATATTTTGCGTACACATATTTATTGAATAGAATATTTTTAAATTTATTGCGTTTCACATGTACAGGTTCTCAGTATTATATATGTAACTGTCTAATCGTTTTTACAAAACAATAATTATCCCAAACATTTTCAGTCATTATTATTGCTAATCCCAAATATTTAAATAAAATTTGAACATTATATAATTATACATTTTTACGTTTTAATATATTTTAGTAATTTATCATATCATGTTATAAAATTTAGTATTTGTCATAAAACAATTGATTATTTGAATATTAGATAGGTTTTAAATGTGTAGTGAAATGTTTAAATACAACACTATATGGACTAATAAATACAATCTATCTGCAGTAAGACGTAATCGGAGAAAAGTTACAGAGAATATCTAAAATAGTAGAAATAATATAAGTGGATGGCGCAGACCCCGCTGACGCTCGGCGCGTGCGTGCTGCCAGCGCCGGCGCTGGGCTCGCCGGGCGCGGCCGTGCCGCACGCGCCGCACGTGCCGCACGCGCCGCCGCACGCCGCGCACCCCGCGCACGGAGCGCACCCCGCGCCGCCCTGCTCCACGCTCTTCGTCGCCAATCTCGGACAGTTTGTGTCCGAGCACGAGTTGAAGGAGATATTTAACAGGTGAGACGCACTTGTACCGTCAATTTATTTTAGGTTTAATTAGTAACATCTTCCATAACTTCCCTTGACTTTGTAATCAAAAATATTCGAAATACAGTTATAATGTTTTATAAATGACAGACGGTACAGTCTTGTATTGATGCCGCAATGATTTTCAAGTTGCAATAGATTTTCTGACACAATAATCCGCACGATATTCAAAACGTTTGACCAAACGTAAGCTTTACTATGTAGTAGTAAGTTTAGCTCTACAGTTTAAGCTGACTATGCTTAAAAAATATGTTTCTAAAATTAAAACATATTTTTAATTATACATATTTCCACTGCACCAAAAGTTATCAATTTAATAATTTTGCTACTATCTTAATATTATTAATTTCTATCATAAATTATATTTTTATATTCCAATTGATATCCATTTAAGTACAAGAAAAATAATGTGCTTCATATTGCACTATGGCTATTGAAAAAAGTAATACAAAAATATTTTAAGTAATTGTTATATTTAAGTTAATTTATCTAAAATATTATTTAACCAATTATGTATAATGATATTATGTTAATGTATTCCACAGTGCATGTCGCACCGTACTTCACTATTGTCCACACAAATATTAATTAATATAATTTTATGTTATGATTTTGCGATCACACACGCACACACATCGATCTAGTTTAAGTGCTTGTGTGTTGTGTGTGTGTGTGTGAAAACAGAATGCCTGCACCCGTACCACTCAGAGCATGACATCCTAAGTTTCACATCATACTCCATAACGAACTTTAAATTTTGTTTGATACATATACAGCGAGAAAAATACAACAAAATTTCATGTTTTGCTATGGAGAGTCATACCTGTCACAAATTTAGTCGAATTTATACAAGCACTGTCACAATGATTATTGTTTTTGGTTTTATTGTGGTACTTCAATATATTTATAAGCAAAACGTCGTATGTGCTATATAATTATAAAATTTGGAAACACAAAAATTACTAATTTGTCAACTATTCAACAAGATATTTTTACATTACTATTTATGACTATAATTGTTAGTTTATTACATAATTACTACGGCAAAAATATTAAGACCTAGTCAGTTGGTTTAGCACTACATATTTAATACTTGATTATTTGAGAATATTCGGGTTCCAATCATAACGTCAGCTTTGTTCTCGACGTATGTATCAGAGTAATACGCACTCTGCTGACTGCTGACAGACAACCAAAATATTACTTCATAACACAAATTGCATATTATTTATGTGTTATGCTCTTAGTAACAACGCTATCACATAGGTGTTTGATTTCTATCTACCCTACCTATATACCACTGTTACTTTGTATCGGGTACGGAGAATGGGGTTATGGTATGGGATAGGCTTAACATCGAATGAAGCTCTTAGTAGTAAAACCGTCACACTGAGTGTTTGTGTTCTATTCATCCGGCTAAGAGTCATTGGTCACGATGTTAAGTTTCATAAAATCATTCGATATCGAGTACGGTATGGGCACAACAAATCAAGTAACAACACCTTCACACTGGCTGTTTACTCGTAACTTCTGTCTTTCCGGCTAAGCATCAGTCATTCGTGTGCGTAATTCTATTACACAAAGTCGCTCAGTATTGGGTACGGGGTACGGTATGGACACAACATCGTGTGGTGGTGCAGCTGCGCGGGGTTCTCGCGGCTGCGGCTGCTGAGCGGCGGCGGCAGCGGCGGGCCCGTGGCGTTCGTGGAGTTCGCCAGCGCCGCCGACGCCGCCGCCGCCATGGCCCGCCTGCAGGGCGCGCTTCTACTCAGCTCCGAAGGCGCCATCCACCTCGAATTCGCGAGGCATAAGATGGCACACAACGGCTGGATTCTCGCACACGAAGTATGCACGCGCGCGCACCTTGTTGACGGAACACTGAGCATGCTCGTTTATCCAGACGTACAGCACTTTGTCAACCACAGAAGCTATTCAGGAGACATTTACCGTAAAGATAATGTAACTCAGTCAGACTACCGACAAACGCCCGGCTACCTCTGTTTTACCAATTTCTGCTATAAAATATATCTTGCTATATGAAATTATTGGGTATTGAGCCGAGGGTAGTTTGCAAATTTTTTTCATTTCGGTTTTGCAGAATATTTCACTGAAGTTTGAGATATAACAGTTTTGTATACTACAGATAATTACCATTTACCACTTACCATTAAATCTTCTTTATTGCCAACGTTATTGAATAAAGAAAATCTTTGCCTATTGACACTACCAAAAGCCATCGGTAGCGAAGCATCGATACCTACCATTGATTTCAGTTGTAGCCTTAATATAAAGTGGCAACGGCGTCGAACTAAATGCACAACAACTATCGACTGCAAGCGTGACTTAAAGTGTCTGTAGGCGCCACTGCATTGACAATAAAATTGTCTAATGATTCTGACGCATAGATAGCATATCATGACGCCGACTCATTGACGGTATATTGTCAACTGATGCCAACCCGTTAACGGTTAAAATAGCTCCTGCCGTTAACAAAGAGTCGTCCGTCACTATCAGCTCTACTACAAAACGTAATCTAACAGTTGTCTAATAACAGCCAAAGCTTAATCCTAATGCTAACTCCCTATTTTTACAATACGCTAAAAATATAACAACACGATGTTTAAGCTACAACTTTAGACAAGTGTTAGATATCGTAGTGTGGCAAGACTGACGATGACTGCTGTTCTTTGTTCCGGTATAAAGATGTTGCGAATGTTTGGTTACTACAAAACATAGCGTAAGCACTAGCATCGTCTTAATGTGCTAGATAAGATATGCAGCATTTTTTAACTTCCTACATTACTGGAAACTCTTGTGATATTATGAATGACAAAATTATTATTGTTATTTAATAAATATGAATATTGAAACTATGTCCGTAACCAACCATTATTTTGTAACATCTCTACGATCACAACCACTGCTTTAGTAAGTAGAATGAAGGCTAGGTTTACTTATAATCTAGGTAAAACAGGAGCGAAAAGCAAGTCACCGAATTATGTTAGTATTTCGCATTACAGTTATTGTGTCAGATTATTTTTGTACTCGGAACTCGTCATCATGGTCTATTCGTTTTTTTACTTAATTATAGTCAAAAGTCGAACGAGTGGATCGATTTTCGCTCTATATAATAGTTGATTGTTTGCTTTGATATATTAGAAATTAGGAGAGCCGATTCAAGTATTAAAAGATTTACGATAATTTATTAAAATTACCAAATTTCACTGTAACACAATTAGAAGTTAATTGAATTATTGTTAACGAACGTGTACACTGAGAATCGCTTTTCTAATTCAACTAAGTATAGGTAATCGATTGGAGTTTAATACTATCACCAATATTTCACTAATGCACTGAGCACAATAGCTTGTATGCCTGATTAAATAATATGTTGATTGTTTTTAATTTTTAATTTTCCATAACGATGTGTTTTTTTATTATATTTTCAGAGAGATCGGTTAAAACCACATATTTTTATTTATCTTTACCTTATATCGCTTAAGTCAATTTGGTTTTTATTTGTCATACAAATAAAAGTCAAATTTTTAGAAATACAATGACAAGTAATACATAAAATAAAGCGTCACAATTATCGATTTCTTGATATATTGTTTTACTGCACCAGGGAGCCAAAGGGGGAGAAGAGGGCGAGCAGCATTAGTTCGTTCGTGGCTCTCGGCACCTGACAACCAACTAACTGAGTGACGTGCAATCTTGATCCTCTGAGTCGCATCGGTACTACAACAGGAGATGGAGCCCTAAGCTTCTACAACCTACCTAACTCAGGACGACGGCTAATCGCGGATCAAGATTTATCGGCCACAGTGTATTACAGGCCGCCTTTGTATAAATATTAGCTCTATCTCCTATTCAGTTAAGACTCCTATATCAGGCAGCATCGAGGGTGTGGTGTGAATATCTTTACATTTATACCAAATGAAGAATGTTTTAATTGTATTATTATTAACATTCCAGGTTTGTTGTTTACCGTTTATAAAGTAATATAATTTAAAATTATTTTTCCTATACATATAATGATATGTTTATTTAATATTATTCATTTTATTGTGTAATATAAGATTTATTTACAACTAACTTATTGTAATGGAAAAAATGTATATTTGTTTTTACAAATCTGGTGTATACAACTGAGAGGATTTGTTATAATTAGCGTTTAACCAGAAATTAACATTTTAGGATATATTCTCATTCGAATAAGCTAAAAACCAAAGGTGCCCTTCATAGAAAGATTACGTTTTGTTAATGATAATATTTCACGTTGAATGATTTTAAATAAAATTGTGTATGTAATTATAACGATACTTTTGTTTTAACCTCGATAATATTAGCGTATTTAAATGAATTTCATGAGTATTCAAATTATATTTACCTTTTAGTGAAATTTATAATGAATCACTCGTTAAAGCGCTGGCACTCTAGTGTTGCTCTTATATACATAATGGAACAATTGCTATAATATATAACTTTTTAGTTGGTTCGTCGGTGCGTCTCGGCGCGGTATCGTGTAAAACCACTGAACTCTCACATCCTCGCATCCATTCTATCAATTATTTTTTAGAGAATTTCTTGTATAGACTCCAAAATTTCTTGTGCCTTGAACTTTACTCAATCTAAACCTTCGTGATTTATATTCTCAATGGGTTGAGCCTCTTTATTGATGTTTTGTTAACAAAGTTTGCGATTCTTGTTATCTTTACGATTAGTATGCGATGCGACACAATCGAGATAAGTTCAGTCTTGTTGCGAGAATTTAGCCTTGGCCTTATGAGAGTTAAATAACTTAAATGTAATCATTATATTAATTAATAGTAATTAATTTATCGGTGTCTCGTGCGCCGACGCTGAATAGTGAAACAATTATTACTACACTATCTGCATGCTTTGACGAGCTTTTTGGAAATAATCTAATTTAAAATTTAGTAGTTACTTTTATTGTGTAATTTTTAGATCAATAAATTAGATAAGGGTATTTATTGTAGAGACTCGACATAGTTACATTAATATTTGATGAAGTTATTCATACATAATAATGAAACGATGTTAATGGTTTTTATTCTACTGACATTTTAGCGTTAATCAAATGGAAGATTTAATATATTTTTTATTTTTAGCTAGTTGACTATCGCATGCAGATCTAGTAAAGTTACCTCCATCTATTTAGGTGAAAGTGGTAACGATCTAAGTACATCAGTGCGAGATAGCAATAAACCAAAAATGAAATTGTAATGTTATAATTATAGGTATTTAGTGAAGTATTCTGCTGGTGTAAACATGTAAAAATTATACAAAAAAAAACTAAAAAAAAAATCCCTGCTTAGACTATAATGATAAGGTGTTGAACTTTTGGATTTAAATCTTGACGCGACAGATGTATTATGAGGTATTCACGCGACCAAGCGGTCAGTGGCCGAAAAATCCACATGTGAATTCTTATGAAAATCTATTAGTCAATATTTCATAGAAATTTCGTCAATTTATGACTTAGCAAATTTTATACGTTGTTTATAGTGACTGGGACTGTCACAATTTACCGAGCGTCGTGGTGTTTAGACCAAAGAAAGGATTTTACATAATTTTTAATACTAACCTCAGACCGAACCAAACTTGTATTACCTAGGCGAACTTGTATCGGCAGTAAGGTTTTTGTAAGTGGGCTATGATCGATATAATATATTATATTGAAAGTATTCTCAGAACGCACGCTGTCAAAGTTGAGGCAGATGTCTTTTAATACGGGTGACATCTAGATAAGACAAATAAATAATTTAATTATTGTTACCTACCGCTGCTATTATTAGCTGTTTCTATCTAATAAAATATACATTGTTTCTTAGTTAATTGTCTATTGTAATGAAATTAGTTAGCTTAACCGAAATTTTATTAATTGCACTTTTGAGACAGTGTTTCTATTTTCAAAGTTCATCCAAATTAATACGAATTCTCCTGTATATTGGTATTTCACTGTCGGTTTTAACTAAGCTAAGTCAATGTTTACTTATTTAATTCGGTGTAATGCTAATTCGTATGTAAGTAATTGTGTAATAATGTAGTAGTGATCTCCCATACCTTAGGCGTTGGCGTCCTCTGCCGCATACTAAAAAATACAACGAAAAGTTTATTTTTTCTTTTCAGTTGTTGTCTAGAATGTCCATGACTCTGTGGCGTATAGCTCTCTTTCAGACAAATAAACGAAACTGTGCCACAGAGCCATAGAAGTATTTGGCACTTTTAATTAGCGCGCTTTACGGCCGCCATTTTGCAAAAGATATTGCGGCAAAATGTCGGGGAGATCAAAATGGCGGCAGAGCTGCGCAGCATGCGCGAGGGACGCGGGCGCCGCCACGATTCCGTCCAACAACCGTAGCTAGCGAGTAAGAGACGTCCAGTGGCTGCGGACACGGCTACGTCACCTTTTGCGGGACTACTCGATACATATCATCGTGTAATATTAATGTGTAATTAGGAGTAAAAAGCGGTTTCATAGAGACGTTTATTCTGTATCACATCTACTACTTGTAATGCAATCGGCTAAATGTCACGCTAGATCCAAACTTGTTTTGTGTGTTCAACTTATTTCATTGCGTTTACGCCTATGTTCAATCAGATTCTCCTGCTTAATATGACTCTTATTTTGATACAAATAAATCAGTAAATACAGTTGGTAATCCTTGTCTGAATATTTTTGGGTTGATTGTTAATTCGGGTAGGTAGATTGTGTTGGAATCGTCGTCGTAGAGACGCGTGACATTGGCCCGCATGTGATAGGGTAGAGTAGGGGTGTAGCATCGCCTTGCAAGTTAGGTTAAGTGAAGCGGTATCACACAAACGCCGTGCATCGGAAACATATCAAATCTGTGCCCCTTATAAATTTAGTTAATTACTATTCTAAGAGATACCTATGGATAGAAATAAAATCAAAATAATCGTTCGAAGTATCAGATACCTAATAAGTGTTGTTTTCGTACGTTGGTGAATAATAACGATAGATTGTGTTAAATGTGGATTATTATTACGCATAGTACCCGAGTAGTGTCGCGCAAGTTTCGATTTGTTCACGTGTCGCTGTAGAGTTTTAATGTTAATTTGTAATTGTTATTATTTAGAATACGGTGGCTTAATAACCAATATAATTTGATAATTTTGCTTGTAATCCAGTATTAATGTATTTTCATTTTTCGGTGACCAGGTTTAGAGTGTTGCTGTAATATTATTTGTATATCGAGCAAAGTAAACCATACAAACTATGTAGTTAGTAATTAATTGTTAGATTTGTGTGACTTGGATTATTTAAATGCTTTTAGAGCGAAGGTAAAGTGTTATTGTGGTTTAAGAAAAAAAAACATAATGACATTGTATAAATAGTGATAAATCTAGCTTAATTATCATTATTACAACTTTTATAGATGTTCAATAATTTCTTTTCTTATGGAGTATTGTGGCATTGGAGACGTCATTGTTAATTCAAATAAATTTGAGCTCATCCTCAATTGAAGTTTTTATTCTATCGAATTACCCCTTTTTGATAAAGTTATTGTTCAAGTCTCCAAGGAACTATTGAATTTTATAATTATCTCGATCTGTTAACTTCTTTTAAAAGTAATTTTCGTTCAATTGTTAGTTGTTAGGCAGTATCGAACAATTGTTTGATAATTGAAATTTATTAAGTTGAAACTATAATAATATAAAATATTTCTTGTATTGAGTAATCAATATTTAGTATTAAAATTTATAGGTGTTTAGTATAGGATAACGGAAATTAGATATAATTAACAGTTGAGCTTTGAACTTTGCTTTGTAGATTTGTCTGCTTATACGTCTTCTTGTAAAACGAATTTATACGGACTTACTATAATCATATGATCAATCAAATAAATTGGTATTACATAGAGGACGTTAATGTTTCGATACGAGCGCTATAAAATCTTATTTCAATGAATAAATGCAGTGTTGTATTTATGTTATTATTAGTTTTAAAGCATTATAGGGTCCAAAGATTGGGAATAAACATTATGTGACAAATTATATTTCTTGTTTATTTTCAAATTCTTAATTAGCATATCTAAACATTTTCTGAACCTCATGCAAAATATTGAAAAAGTATTTGAATAATCGTAGGGACAAAACCCTTCTTACCTATATCACCAATAATCTGACAAACTGGAAAATGCAATAAAAAACATTGCAAGTAAATCTTGCAAGAACGTGGTTAGTAGACTATCGCCAGCCTCGAGGCCTTTTTGACTCCAAAACTAGAAATTAAGACCGAGTGTCTGTCCGTAGACGCCCGGAAAGATTTTAAGATATAGGAGCATTCTTTTGGTGAACAAGCGAATCTATGGCGGGCAGTCACGGTCAATTCCCACCGCCACTGCCTACTATCTAAAGGCGAGCACTGAAGTAATATACAATTCCATTAATCCTATCGTTAAAGACGAAATTCACCGACTTGGTTTGTGTGCTATCTGCAAAGCGCGTAAGTCTCTGTGAATGCAGCATAAAACAAAATTAAAATGTAGTCAGCACTTTACTTAACTACGTATCAAAGATATGATTTCAGTAATGAAATAAAACCATATTACAATTGATATCACACAAAATGCTTTTGATAATGTATGACTAACCTACATAATTACGATTACTTTTACAAGGGTCCGCCGCAATATTATTAGGTAATTCCTGTAAAGGAACTTGATCGGCTCTTCAAAATTATTGAGTTTCGGCGTGTGGAGATTGGATACATGCAGCGCATATTAATGATCCTTGTCGGAAGTAAGTATCGTTAAAAGTAAGAGTAAAGAGAGTTAAAGTAATTGGATTACTTTTCTTTTAGAAACTAGTTCAAAGTTAATGCTGTGTTCTAACCAACCAAGGAATCGGTATCCAACTTTCACGCCATCATCATCATAGCATGCTCATATGTATTCCCACCGAGGAGTCCACCACGCCAGTCCGGTCTGCGTAGGTCGACTTCAACACAAGTGGATACAGGTCGCATGACGATGTTTTCCGTCAAATGAAAACATATTGCTATATATGAAAATCAAAACCTGCATTTCGTTCCGAGAAAGACTTAGGAGGTCCTCAGACCAGTCCAAACTTGATACGAAAGTGAAGTGGATAGTGCTGTCGGCGCTCTTTAAGACGCTTAATTAACAACAACGAAACTCTTTCAATCCAGTGGTAAATCACCTCATTACAAGGTTATTGTCGCCATACCTATAAGAATAGTTATTAAACACTAACATCTTGAACTTCTCCGTGCTTCTGTACACAGTTTAGAGCCATAGTCACCAAATAAAATTTTTAACAAAGTCAGAAAATTTTCTTTTTGTTTATTCTTGCAACTTTATATTTAGACTGACGTTGATAATGTTAATGAAGCTATTATTGCTCTAAGCAATTTAGAATTTGTGTCAACCCATGTGAGTCTGATGCAATTACAGAAGGAAGCTCTAGAATAATGTGAAGACTTATGCTTCAGAGTGTGTTGTTGTTTTTGATTAAGAATCAGTTGTTTTTGATCGTTAAATACTTAAAGGAAAAATCCTTAATATCGGAATAAACAGATATAAAAAAATGCTTGTACAAACTTTAATCTTCTGAATCATCGTAAACTGAAAGTATAATGACGTGTGCTACTTAGACCTTAATGCAGATCTTCTCAATAACGTTGACAGACTTCTTAACAACTAAATTCATTCTTTAATTTAAGCAAATCTGATCATGTATCCGAATACCGAATAGCGTTTACAATTATTACTTATACGACAACACAGAGAGACCCTAACACACCCAGTTAGCTCAATTCACTTTCAATACCTATGTACATTCCATAATAAGACCCTTCGTTCTGCCTCTACTTTATCATTCTTTATTCTTAAGCATCATCCTTATATAAGTATAATATACATTGCTGACATTTCTACACTAGGCTATTATTGCCTGTACTGTAGATATTATACATATTATCAAATAATTCTTTTCATTTGTTTCTTTTTTGGTTTTTTGTTTTTGCTGTACTGCCCTCGTTAAATGTCACTCTTACTATTCTGGTAAGGTTTACTCCTTCATTTTTGTTCAGTCCATTCATATCATGGAATGGACTCTCTGAAGAAATGAGAAACTGCCCAAGCAGGCTTAGTTTTAAACATGAATTACGCAAGCTTTTCTATGATTTCTCAAGTCTTAGGCAATAAAATGAGAAATCAAGCTATTGTGTAGGTGTGCTATTATATATATTATAATTATGTATTAGAATTTTTAATTTATTGTATATTAGGTTATATATGTGTACTTACACATATATAACCTAACCTAACCATATTAACCTAAATTAGTACTTACTAACATCTGTTTT
Organism: Scirpophaga incertulas; assembly: GCA_036419045.1. NCBI lineage: Eukaryota > Metazoa > Arthropoda > Insecta > Lepidoptera > Crambidae > Scirpophaga > Scirpophaga incertulas. The sequence goes on from CM071631.1 coordinate 10,896,256, forward strand.
TAAAATCTTTTGGTACTTGATGTACTCTGCATTACCTATTTTTTTGTTCCCCTGAGGAAAATGCATTAAATTGCATACCCCGGCTGTGGCGAGCCGGCGGTTATGTGGGGCTCTCCTCCCCAGAACGGGGAGGCCTACCCACTAAAAACCTTAGGGATGGCCTTCCTCAGGCATGTAGGGAGCCCCCGGGAACGCGAAGCGACTTCCTGGAACCTACACTACCTCCCCCGATCTCCTCCACCGACGACGCCTTCCGGCCACGGAAGGGGCGTGGTCCATCCCGGGGCTCTGCATTATCTATATCCTACTGTATCTCCTGTACCTCCTTGTATTACTGCATTACCTGAAGGTTGCTAGTAGAAAACACCTAAGGCACTAAGTTCACATTCATGAACTAAGTGCACATCACTAAGTTCAGATTAGTGAACTAAGTTTAACATCACTAAGATCAGGCTAGTGAACTTACTGCCTTAGGCATTTAAAAATATAAATTTTTACATAACAAAATAAATAAAAAGAATAAAACAAATAAATTCTTCAATTTCAAATTGATGTTTTATTTAACCCCGACTACTTTAAATCAATAAAGCAATTTTACTTATATATGGCGGACTTCGTCATGCCTTGCGTTCTGATTCGTACTTACAATGCAGCCACCATTGTAAGTACGAATCAAGAAAACTCAAATTTGAAGTTTCTTACATATTTGTAAGAATTGGCATCTTGATCTTTTACAGTTTTTTTAATTAAAAAAATATAATATTGACTATAGAAGTTATTAAATAAATATTGTTATTATTACAGTAGCGTCGAATCTTATTTTGCAAGTGAAAGGCAATGCATTTGTGTTTATCTGTCCCATGTTTGACTGCTACAAATGCAGCTTCAAGAGCATAGAGGCGATAAATAGTCATTATGACAATGTGTTAAAGCTACACAAGTATGAAAAGCTAGCGCTCTTGGGAAGCGTCTGTAATTATTTAGACAGCTAAAACTTGGTCTGACCTCGTTCCACGCTTCCGGCGAATTTGTGCGAATATCATTAATAACGCATTAGACACCAACTCTAAACAAAGTTAGAATTATGCTGCCGGCATGTTATAGCACAATCCTACTTTTTGTTAGAAATGACATCAGCTTGCCATTATAAAATTACTGAGCAGAGCTTTTGCATTTAAGTAATTAGATATTTTATATGGGTAATCAGTTGAAAAGCTACGCTATGTCAGCAAAAATGTAAGATAAGTTCAAAGTTAAATTCGTGGTTTAATTCATATAATTACGAAAAAAATGTAATACGAGTATAAGAAAATATTTCGATTCGTGTTAAATCGAAAACGCATGCAAAGAAAAAGAAAAATATCTAATGTCGTCAAAAACTTTAAGCATTTCCTGGGCCAAAATGGGACTAAAAGTCTCTCATCATATAAATGATAGAGACCCAGATTGATTTTCTACTAGTCAACAGAGATTTTATAACCATGCGCTCTGAGTAACTAATTTACAATTCTATTAAGTAAATGCACTAGATATATACTATATTACAGTAATTTTAATAAATACATTAATATTATACAAATAATATTCTATATACCTACAAATATGAAAACAATACCGAGAAAATGATCCAATGGGCATAATTTATGCCGGGATACGTTTATATTGTTGTTTTAAAAGTCCTGTGGGAATATCTTTTTTTAATGTAAATATAATCTTTTTAAACTTAGTGGCAGTTGTTTCACAATCTATTTGCGTTTACTACAAACGACTTGGACGTAATTATGAACATGTTGTTATATTGGTGATGGGAGTAGAATCCGGATTTAAATTTTGCCCTTTGAATGCAGAGTAGAATATAGCCAATCGGACGATGGCTATGGCTCAGCATATATGAAATTACTTTTTAGATAAAAAGATGTATTAGGAATCGAACAAAGTACAGTGAATACTTATTTCTTTGCACTAACGAACGGGGAGGCACTTCAGCTGGGAAAGTTAGGTAAATACATGGCTGCCTTATATAACCCGACAATGAAGTCAAACAAGTAATCAAATTTATTGAGAGAAACATATGTAAGTTAATTTTAAACAGTACCTACACATCAGCAAAAGGAAAAGAAGTCCTAGGGACTGTACTAGAAGCCTGGTAAGCTAAATCGATAAAAGTTAAAACTTATAATCACTCATCTGCTAATATCAACAAAATCCAAAGAAAGCCTATCAAAACGTTAAAATTTCCTTGAACACACAAAATTATTTATACGAGTTGGGACTACGAAACCGGTGACAAATCCCTTTACGTCTGGAGGAAGGGAGACACGTTAATTACTTGCCTACGTTGAAGTGCAAAACACGAGAAGCAGCCTAGGGCTCTTCACCTTCGAAGGAGGACATACAGGAAGGCGATAAACAACGTAAGTACCTACTTCGTTTACCAATCATTACTCAGGATCTTAAATATGTAAGGTTGTAACACAATAATTAATTTAATACACAAAATATACAATACACAAAAATAAAAATATTTCAATGAATAATATTTAAAATTTTAATAACATAATAATTGATGAGATCGTTTGGAAATAAAAAGGTAGCATAAAGCCTCTTTCTATTAAGATTGCTTCATCCGCCTTCTTACCCACCTGCTTCAAAAATATTTATGCATTTATGTAATTTTGTAAAAATACGATAAGTCACACATGCCACGCATTTTATCTGAAATATAATATAGATTCGGAGCGATTCATTGAAGGAAAATCTGACACGCAACATGTATTTTGTTACTAAAATATGAACTACCTTAAAACAAGATGATTAGATGATGATTATATATGTTATATATAAACAAGAGGTAGATATCGCTAGTGTGTCCAAACAAAAGCGACTTTGAGCAATTGGTGTAATTTTCTATAATTTCATTTGCATAATATTGACGAGAAAGTAAGGACATTGTGTCTCTCTCCAATTCAATATTTACCTAGCGCAACGCCATCTTTTTCCATCACGTAATTTCTGTATTTAATCCCGAATAATATCGTGAAATATTAAAAGGTACATGCAGAGTGGTCAGTTTATTAACGTGCTGTATAATTTGCGTTATCTATGAAGTTTACCTATAAATATAATTACATCAATGAACTTTACCTATAAAGCTTCATTACAGAATCTTAAAGGTCGCACATTTCCTTAAACCAGTACATATTCTATCTCCATGAACATAGCTAACGAGCCAACATCGTAGATAATTTAAACAGGGCACCTCTTGTGGATGCCCTCACTATGTCTCCTCCGAGACGAAACTTTAAAAGGACTTGCGTAAATTGGCTTCTCTCCTTTCGCGAACCTCGTAAAAACTATTTCAGCTTGTCGCCTAAATAGGTATACTTTAACTAAGCTAATCAAAGAGAGAAGAGCGCAGAAACATTCCTTGTTGTTGTGTTGTGGTGATAAATAGGGTCAGTTTCTGCGTCTTCGAGAAATTCAATTGCAACTCCCCTTTTTAATGCCTCTGCCCCATCCTCCTTATGCTTTTTTTAATTGAGGAACAAATGAAAGGTCCTTTCATTTGTTCCTCAAAAAAATTAAAAATGTATATATATATATATATATATATATATATATATATATTATATATATATATGAAAATTATAGAGTATATATATATATATACGTATAGTATAATTGCAATTATCCTCTACGCTATGTGATCTTTAACCAGTTTGGTTATTGACGGTTTCAACTTTCTCAGTACAATATGACGAATGAAACAAAGTCTTTCTACTTTTTGAAGCTTATTGATGTCTGCTTTTTGATGTCTGAATACTGACACTTCAAAATGTGTGGTATAAGAGTTTTAAAATATCAGTATTCAGAAATCGGTCTACGCTTGGAACTTAAGTTTTCTACGTATCAGAATGCGTTTTAACGTTCGGCCTGGAATAGTAATATGTATTGTATATTGCTTGTATCACAGCACGAGCACGAACACGAATTCAAAATAAACAAATAAAAAGTTGTGTTCTGTAAAGTTTTAAATATTCGCAAAGCCAGAGTCGGGTTGTTTCAAATTATAGTACTCGTACAAGAGCGGCGAGCTCGAAAACAAATAAAATGTCCGCTGTGATCACGTACGTGCTACTTTAAAAAGTTACTTTGGAGTCATATATACATATAAGTACTACAAATGTAGGTTTAAAAATGTATAACTTTTAAAGTAATAAACAGGAACTTTTATGCTTAACACTATTTTCTTATTCTGGTTACGCATTTAGGTATTTTTATAAAGATTGTTACCATAAGCACGGAAGATTCCTATTTATTATTATTATTATTTATTAAAATATTTATTATTAGTAGTCAAGGATGGCACTATTTAAAGCCTAAATAGATTTTCCTTATAGAAATCTCTGATCTCATTCCGAATATTAATGAAATAAATTAGATAAGAATATAGAAATTGATAAATTTGAATAATTAGTAATAGTTTGTTTACACTAGGATTGAAATTTCCGTATATTAAATAATAAGTGATATGAAAAAAATTATATTGTTGGAACTACTTAATGAAGGAATATTAAAATGACATTCAGAAATGTGCCAGTGCATGAAGTTCTAATCATTTTATAGCAGGGACAGTTGTTTCCAAAGGAGCGTTTAGTTTCTTTACTTATATATTGTACTTTCGTAACAAGGGTAAAGAATAATATTACCTGACAAGCCACTTTGTAATATCGTCAACTGAGTTCGTATAAAATAATGATGTTAAAATAATTATTTAATGTTATAATGTAATAGCTAAATTAAATTATTTATTTGTAAACAATAAAGCCATCAGAAAATACAAAAACTTCTTCACTTAGGGATAGTTTTGACAAAATCAATTAGAATGATATTTTGTTTGTGAATATAAAATCATTAAATAGACCAAACAAATAGAATAAAGAGGTAAAATATAGCTGAATTTATATATATTCACGAAATAAAGTCTAGAGTCAACGAAAACGCTCTGGAGAATAGCCATTATTTATGAGTTTTGCACCACACATTCAAGAGAGCACCGCGTCTTTCTTATGATCTAGCTTGAGATTATTGAAATACAGAAACAGCACAATTTTAATAGATATAGATCATGGTAAAGGCATACCTCGTCGCATACACCTCCTGAAAATAATAAAATCACAAAGCCCGGCCACAAACTGGTAAAACTAACGACATTGTAAATTCTGCGTGAAATGGACCATCTATAAGATAAATAATAAATTTTATCTTCACTTTATGACACCCAACATATTAAGTCATATAGTGAGACGGATTTTAATGAAACTTTACTATAATATATAATACTATAGTATAAGCTATACACGAGAATGACATATAGGCTACAGTTTAAAAGATATACGCCACGCTAATATAAGCTACTCGAAATACTAATCCAGCGCAGACGAAGTGGTAGACACCAAAAATATGACCTCATAATTCTCTTCATAGATATACTCAATGTATATATATTCTGCGTAACTAATTATATCGGTTTGTTATACTAGCTTACGAAAAACATTCTCCGCCCACATGAGTCACGCAGCTTAGCGTGAATAATTAATGGCATACGTGTTAGTTTTTAGCTACTGTCGCTTCTCGGTCAGTTTAGGTTTTGGAGAAAAGCAAATAGCCTAGATAAACTTTAAAAAGCTACTACGAATAAGTTCTTGAGTTATTAATACTGTTTAGTGTTCCCTGGAATTTGAAATACATACCAACTGCATAACAAAGTGAACTGCATAAAAAAAGAAGTAGAGATAAACTAAACACTATTGACATACTACATAGTAGCATACTAGTTTGGTATTATGTCTATAAGGGATTAAAAAATTAAGAAAATATATGAGAACAGTAAAAATTACTTATATTAATATTAGCTAACGTTTCTAAGGTAGAAAATATGCAAATATATTCAGCAAATTAAATGAAATATTAAAATAAACTTTGAGAAATAATATTTTTTTTTATTTTACGAGTATATACGAGTATATTACTAACACTAATTACTAATGAGTCATTAGTCACTCACAAAAAAAAGAAGTAACAAATTAGATTATCTTATAACAGAAGTTCAACATTACGTAGGAGAGCCGGAAATGTACGTAGTCAAGTCCAACCGCTATTGAATGCTACACAGAAAGTTGGTGAATAAAAGTTTGGAAGCTAGCGCATTCAGCAGAGGCCGCAGCCCCAAAACGAAATCAAAGTCTTGCTTGACACGAATATGTACATTTTGCTGTGTAAAGTGAATTTGAAGCATTTTTAATCACTTTTACTTAGTAAAAAGCTCATCATTTCACTAATATAGTGGAGCTTGTGTTTATTCACAATGACGAATAAATGATTCGCAAAAAAGTTAAGGATTCTATGGTTATTTGAAGAAAGAGTTTCTATGTCGAAATTTCTTGCAAAATTCATTTGTCTTGTATATATTTTGTGGAAAGAGGTTGTATAAAATTGAGATAGAGATCAAGTAGGCTCGATGGGGTCTAAATGCAAACACCAAAATAGCGATTAAAAGGGCTCTTTATTCGCTGATTTCAGTATACGAGTATATATAGGTAGCGGGAATGGTACAAATATTACTACATAAGACTAGTGAAATCGGCGTCCAGAATATGAATAAACAGGCACCAGATCGGATGGTAGAACGTCTATTTGGAATACATTGAGATACTGCGGGCGACATTGCAAGTAAAACACACCATCTGCAGAATGATTCTTGTAGCATTTCATATAAACGCCCGCATGTTACTACGAGAGCCCTCGACGGGGCAAGGGCTGTGGTCTACAAGAACAAACCCGGATCTGTAATGGCGTATAAATAAAAGACAAATGGCGGCATACATTAGAACATCGGGCATGGTTTTGGTGGATCACGTGACAACTAAGGTAAGGGAGCTCCCCTTTCGATATATGCAGTAGTTGTTATTACCAGATGCATCTGCTATATGTTGGAGAACCGGAAACTAGAAACGGCAAAAACCTTGAACGGAACCTAGATCTGCGAACCATGGGGTAAACTGACGGGGATATGGGATCCTCAAATATTTCCAAAAAGAATAAGACATAATCATTACCGGCACGCTCGGAATGGCATAAAAACGAAACAAAGTAATGTGTCGATTGATAACTGTCGCAAAGAGAAAGAATAAATAAAACAAAGTTAAGAACATATACGAGGATATATATAAATTTCGGAAAGTACTGAGGTCTCAAATATGCAGAATATCATCGAAATCGAGACTACGAGATTGCGACTCTAGCACTCTCTTTCTGATTTTCACTCAAGACCAAAGGGATGTCCAGCAGTGAAGATTGTAGCACTGGCGATAAATTATATATTTGCAACAAACCGAACGACCATCCTAATTTGTATTGGAGAACAATTTAATTTAATATAATAAACCTAATAATAAATACTTTGCTATATTTATTAAAATATATAACTAAAACTATATAAAAAAATTAGTCTTACATATCGTCGCCATATCTTCGGCAAAAATTATCATTTTGGTCACCCATTTACTTCAACGCGACGAGCTGAATTTTCTTGAAATATTCAATGTACTCTTGGTCACTACGAACTTAGCACTCCTACTCCATAAGACTCAAATATGTAACCACCACCATACTATATTTCTATCTTCTCTGATTCAGCCGTCGAACCAGTATTATTTTGTACTAGCTTTTGCCCGCGACTTCGTCCGCGTGGAATAGTGACTTCCGGCAGATTTTTGGTTTTTCCCACATAGATCATGTATAGAGGAATAATTCTTTCATACATATTTTTTGTGTATCTTGAACCGTTTTCGCAGCGCACGCAAAGAAAGCCTTCAAAAAATGAATAATTTTCCCGTTTTTTACACATTTACCGCTCTGTCTTTGCTCCTATTGGTCATAGCGTAATGTTATTTAGCCTATAGCCTTCCTCGATAAATGGACTATCCAACAAAAAAAGAATTATTCAAATCGCACCAGTAGTTTCGGAGATTAGCGCGTTCAAACAAACAAACAAACAAACTCTTCAGCTTTATTATATTAGTATAGATTTTAGGAAGAGTGACGACGCAATAAGCGTCGGTAACTAAAGGCTGCCCTACCTTCCAATCAACAAGAGTCATCACATCTGCATTTTTACCATCCTCATTCATAAATCCATAAGGTTCTAAAACTGCAGCATAATTCCAAAAACCCAACTGATTGCAGTACTACTACGCAGGTAACAGCGTGAAGCGCAGCACAATGAACCAGGCGAAACGCTACCGCTAAACGAAAAGCAATTTCGTGCAGTAGAGTACCAGTGTATGGAGAAGGAAGAGCGAAAGACCTGATTCTCATTCAGAGACAGCCAAAAGACGAGCACGATCTGAAGGGCTTATATACGTTTGTAATAATTTATAACACGCAAATTCCTAAGAGAAAACGTCCCACTGACGCTGCAATGATTTAGGAAATCAGTGTTGTGTCCGTGAAGGAACAATTTACTTATAAAAAAAATGTATAATATAGCCAATATTATAATTGTAAAGTATACCAAATAATATTACACTTGGGTTATTTCTTTAATTGTTGACTAGAATTACAAAATGTTCTGATTTGAAAGGGATTGATATTTCGTCAAATTACTGAATATTGTAAATTAATATCATGACTTGCTAACCACGAGGCAAAATAAAAATGAAATCCAGAGCAAGTAATTAAAATTATATGCGGTACCCTTAAACAGGAACTAACGACAGAAAATCGGCGTAGAGGTTGTGCTGCATTTCTTTTACCATTTATAACGTAAACTTCGTTGTCAAAGTGACTAATAACTATAATATTGAATGCAGAAAAAAATTTACAATGTTATTTTCACAATGTTATATAGCCAAATAAGGACAAAGATGTAACGAAAATAACAAACTATTTTCGAGACTGTTTTTTTTTTCAATTCGATTAATTAAGTTATCAGAATCAATAAAAATATCATAATGTATGATCACAATGTTCGATAAAGTCATAGGTTAAAGTAAAGAATATTTTTATAAGCCTAATTAGTAAAATATTTTTCGAACAAAATAAATTCCCTAGATACCTACTTCGACGTAGACTTTGTTACCAACATAACAAAAAAGATCTGTTGACCACGCGCAAGACACGAATATAAAAAGTAAGAAGTTGTGTGTTAAAATTGTATACCGTACCCTAAAACGGTCACGAACGTCAGAAAAAGCGGCGTAGGGGGCGTGCTGAATTTTTTATAACCTCTATATCGTGTAAACGGGCGTCATAGGGATGTCTCTACTTACATAACGTATTGTACGCATGGGACACGTCTGTTTAAATTGAGGCGCGTTTAACTTGACAGAATAGCTTTGGTAGCTCATTATTTGTGTAAAACAAGAGTCCTTTGAAAAACGATAAAGCTGGTACATAAACCACGAAGCTCTTATTCTCTTTTATTTCAAACTCTGACGGGCTATGTAAATCGGTAATCGCCTTTGAATTTGATGTGATTGAGAAACACATTTTCCTAACACATTAATCATGTCTGGAATACAATAAGCTTAGAAAATGTGTATGTGTGTCAATAGTAATGGAAAAATATGATTAGTATTTGGCGCCTATTGAAGTGTGAAGCATGCCCATTAGTCCAATGTTTTCCGCATTGGTGGTTGAGGCCAAGAAGTGTCACTGTGGGTGGACTAATACCTTGGGGATCAAGGCATCTCCCTAAGTTGCGAAGAAATAAGATTTACAACAAATCTGCAATATCGTAACTGACAGGCGCTGTAATATATCAAACTAATATGCAGCTGCGATACGTGATATAAAATTGCAATACAATGAAGTATAGGATGATTAGTTACATTATAAACACTATAAAAATGCAGCACACTCTCTACGCCGCTTTCCTGACATTAGTTACGCATATAATTTAAATTACTATTATTTTATTTACTGTGGACTACCAACCGTCTAAATGATGCGAAATCATTCCGAACAATTATAAAGGAAAAATTACAACTAAACATTTCACAAACCAATTTTTTCTAGTCTTTTTGCCAGTATACTATAAAGATTACTCTCCGACATGTATTAACGTAAAATAAAAGTGTTTGTAGCCGACTTGTGACATTAAGATCTAAAATCATGGTACCCAGTAATTTCAGTACCTTACCCTTCAGACCGGACAGCAATGAGAAAACTGTTATTTTGTGGCAAAAATATGTAAGATAGAGATACCCACACAGACGACCCTGGTATAAAAAGTCTCGTTTCGATGGCCTTGCTGTAAAATAAAATTACAATCTTAACAAACCAAATAAAAATATTAAAGGAAGTTACGTAGCAATTAAACAGATACAAACCTGATCTATTTACGTCACTCGTGCATGCAGGACGCCATAGTCGTCCTCGTAAAGCCTCGCCGATGGAACTACCTAACGTCCCTGTATCGCACAAGACAGGGTAAAACCGAAAAAAGGGGAATACCTCGTTATATTATAGAGGTAGTCTATCTAAAACCCCTCATTTTAGCTATTTCTGCTGCTAAGCAGCAGTGCCCACGGTGCACTGATCACAGTAATTTTAATTATCCTCGTCATTTCAGTCAGTAGACGCCCAATGTTGAGCATAGCTCCCCCAAGGATCTGTACACCGATCGTCATGAGCTGTTACCATCCAATGCCTGCCTTCTTGTGATTAGCGCCCATTATGAGTGGCCAGGTTTCGGTTCCATCTGTCATCACTAGAGATCGGATAATCGGATGCATATTTACCTAAAGTTAGTTTAAGACAAAGTATGGAAACGGCTTTTTATTGTTTTGTTAAATAAAATTTTTCACCATTTCTTCGTTTTTTATTCAATTATTTAATTGATTATTGTTTTAGTCAAACTAGCTCACTACTTTCGTATAACACTCTTCATGTAATAAATCGTACATTCATAAATCGCACGGGGAACTGAAACTAAACTTCATGTAAATACGTATGCATAGTTGTATAAATGAACCCGGAGTCTCGGTCTTTTGAAAATAAATACCACGTGCTAATTTAGTAATTTTCAAACAATATGTTATGTACTACGTTAAATTTGCAGTCCCGTATTTTCCCGAGATTTTTTTTTAACAAAATGTATTTTAAAAAGCCGCTTCCATAATTTGTGAGCCAAAAATTAACTTTAGGTAAATATGCATCCGATTATCCGATCTCTAGTCATCACTAGCAACACGCACGCACTTTTCTTTTGAAGCACTGTGGTAGGTGGACCTGGATATGCTGCGTACTGCTCTAACACTTTTCATGATTTACCGTGTATTTGCTACCGTGATTTTACATTATGTCATAAGCTGACAATGTATACACTGCGCTTCCAGTGAGGGTTCGAATATCCCAAGAAATAACCACTTGCCTATAGACGACTGTACGCATTCACCGTGACGTACGATCTCACTTGAAACAAACAATAATGACTTGAACTACTGTTATCCTGTCTGTAAGAGAAAAATAACTTTTAATAGGCTCTATGTTATTAATTTAGGAGAACGCGTGTTGTTATTTTATATTAGTAATCGTTACATAAACAAAAACAGAAAACTTAAAACTAAGATCAAACGGACAATAAATCACAAAAAGCATAAAGTTTTTTTTTATTATAGACTATCATATAAACGGTGTGCTGATAAGTACAAAAAGACTCAGTACGTGATATATCGCAGTTATATGGGATCCAGACGTCACGTGGCCCGTGCACGTTCCTCGGACGTGACGTCATGGTCGTCCTCGTGAAGCCTCGCCTACAGAACTTGAGACCACACCTTTATTCAAGGCTTCCTATGTCTTGGGCTTAGGATTACTCATTGAATCATTAAGTAGCATTTGTCAATAAATATCACTCGAAGAATCATAATTTTAACAAACATATAGTTATATTAGTTTATATTCCAACTTATTAAAATAAAATCTAACAAATTATCATTGAACATTTGCGTTTTTTTTTTTGCGTAATTAAGTAAATTAAACCTATTTAGAGAAACACACTGTCATGTAAAAATATAAACTTCACGAATCAACTAATTATTTTTATATCGATGGGGAGTTTGGAGTGTTCATGCTCTTCTCCGATGGACTTGAAAGACTTGATATGCTAAAGCCAGATTTGACTCCTACGTGAAAAAAGGAACCGCCATCGTCGTAAAAGCCCTAATACCCTTTGATTAAACAGCGTTCGAGATTTGTTAAGGATCATACAGTGCTCAGCATAATCACGTAGGGTCGACCCTCTTTACTTTGTATTCCAGTTCAACTTGTTTACTAAACAAAAATTATAAGATATCTTTATGACTGAAGAGACCTTTGACAAAATCCAAATTACGTTGGCTGTTATTATGTTTATATTTCATATACATATATCTTTTTTTTTATTACGCTGAGGAAAATGAATTAAATTGCATACCCCGGCTGCGGAGAGCCGACGGTTATGTGGGGCTCTCCTCCCCAGAAGGGGGAGGCCTACCCACTAAAAACCACTACGCCTGGGCGCAATCGCGGCATCCTGAAGGAGAGCTGCATCGCGTCCTGACGAGGCCATGGGATCCCTTGCCGACAACAACTACCACGCCCCATTGGCGTATGGCGACAAGTCGCCCACACCATACCACCTGAAGGTGGCCGCCATATACATCTGGCTATCCTCCGACCCGAGATGAGTCCCTTGAGCGATAACCACCCTCTCTTAAAGAAGAGACTCCCTTCGCTACTGGCCATAAGAAGCGGCCAGGTTGGACCCGGTCATCCCACGCTCCCTCTCTCGGGAGACCCTCTGTCAGATTATTAGCCATCAAAAGATGTTGCCCAGGGTGCACCACGATGAGGTTATCTGATCACGCACCCCATCTATCAACAATCTATCATAACAGTAATTTTATAAGCACTGTGGATTTTTCTAAAAGCCTGTTACCTTTTATGAAAAACAAATCTTCATAAGTAATCGCTATTTTTATTACAGCGTAACAAATTATGTTCGCAGAAGATCCCATTTTAATATGCTTTGCATATTGCATAATGTAGTAATTTGCATAATCTATATCTACTTTGCCTTATAATATTTTAAGTGAATTCAAGATTTTTAAAATGCTATGACGTACTGTTACGGACTGAATCTTGTTATTATAAGTAATATAAAGTAAGTAGTATACACATAACACAAAATCTTGTTAGCTACACCATGAACTGATTTCAAATATTACTTATTTGTTAGATTCATCGCCGTTAAGAGATTGGAAAAGACATAGAAAAGAAATAACGAAGAAAACTATAATTACCAGCTGATCTGGCCGAAGTTTTGCTTTATTAATTATTTCTAGTGGACATTATGCTAGGGACAAAAAATAAATAAGTTATTTTGAGTATGTGAAGTAGATGGCGGTCTTGACTTTTCTTAATTCTACTATCTATGGAGTTGGAGCTTAAGTCTTCATCCAGATTTAGCTTCAATCGGTTGGATGGAGACAGAACTCCATCCAACCGATAAGCGCCCGTTGTCGATCAGGCGCTTGGCCACCTCAAATTATTATTCATAATGTTAAATATAAATTTCAAATAATTATATATATTTTAAATTTTAATTTAAAAAAAAACTATCTCGAACTATCTTCGGAAATAATAAAATGAGAATAAGTAATAATAGAACACCAAATTATTAATAATATTACTACAATAATACATTGTATAATTAACATGAAAATTGCAAGCTAAGTACGGAGTGAGGGTAAACTGATTATGTGATCTATTCAAAACACCGACTTCTTTCTCATCCCCACTAGTTCTCATAACAATCGTAACACCGTCATTCTGCTTGTTAAAATAAATTGTACAAATTTTCTCATCCGTAAAGAAATCTGTGACCTACCCCTCTGCGTACCACTTAAGTAATTGTTTGGATTTTACCACCCTATCCCTTATTAAATTTAGGTAAGTAATGCCAAGTAATGCCATATTTTATAATACATAAGATACATTTATAATACATAAGATACTTACAAAACCGCCGCTATATAAGAGCTATCTCAAAGCCAACATTTAAAATCTGAAGCGTTACTGTATTTATATACATTCGTTATCGTTAAGCGTGTTCAAGCCAAAACGGATTTATCAACGTATTGTCCTGTCATCGAATGTTAAATAAACTACAAACTCCGAATATGTTCTTCAAGAACTTAACCTTATAAAATTCAAAATAGGCACTTGTACATGTACCTGTATTGATTCGGAAATTAGTAGAGTCAATCGAACCTTTTCAATCTACTTGAAAGCAAAACAATATATCCATCCATTTTCCAAACAAATAATTACCCAATGTTCGATTGTATATTAAAAACCACGAAACGAAATAGTTTACACTCATTTCAACTAATAATAGTCACGAAATTGAAACTTTTGATATAATTGTAAAAATAACAACGCAACGAAAAAGTTAATGCTGTAAGTACAATGGTGGAATGTTTCATATCAATTTTCGTGTGGAAACGAAGTTGGATTCGGGGAGCAACAACTACACAAATCAAGTTGAAAGTAAAAGAATCAAAACGACGAATGTTTGCCGCGGCCGGGGTTAACAGAAAACTCCGTTTGCACGAACGTGTAGGGTTGAAAAAAAAGGGAAAATGCACGTTGTTACTGTTTTAACGAATAGCTATACATAGGCATGTATCTCATATCTCAATTTCATTATTCTGGTTGAAGCTTTGATTCTGTACTGTACTGTTCTGTTCTGTTCTGTAGTGTACTGTACTGAATACTTTGTAGGATTCTGTAGCGATGACTAAGAAAAGGGAATAGTTATTGTAAAACTAATTTAGGACAAAGCAATAAAGTATCTACAATATAATTTAACTTCTTTGTCCTGAATTAATTACATTGTAAAATAAGAATTGATAAATTGATCAATAACTGGTCTTCCATGAACAATTTTTATAATATCTAAATTAGGCAACAATCAAACATTGTATAGGATATACGAATTGAGGATGTATGAGGATGTTGACCCCGAAAGTCTGCCGATACCGTTAGATATAGACTCATGAGTTCGTATACAGTGAATATATAATTATTTTAAGTCTAATAGAAAGTTCTTCTGAGAACTATAAATAAATCTGTAATTTAACGTTATGAAAGTTAGAGCATTAAACGATTTTGCGTACATGTATTTATGTCGCTCTATTATCGGTTACAGTATCACAAAAATGGCTGAACAATAATCGACAGTAATATTTTGTTATATTTTGCGAAGGCGATGAAACTGATAAATCATTGGATGATCAAATACTCGTATATATTGAAGGAATAGTATAACTGCACTATTTGAGTGCGACAGTAGAAAACATATAAATTTATTTCAATTCGTCTAAAACATGCATTGAAACACGTACCACATAAATACAAGAAAACGCACCATTACCAAAGAGTTTGTCTTACAGTGTTGGTTATTAAAGAAAAGGAATACACGAAACAACAAAGTTCAAAGGCTAAGACCAGCCGGCGCGGGGTGAAATGTGATGGCGAGCCAGCGGGAATACCAAATGCTCGCGTGTAATGGCTGGCGGCACGTCCACCGGCACAGCCACAGCGTACAATATGCAAGCTCAATGTTCCTTTTAGTTCAGAGTGGAGACTCAAGAATTATCGATAAGATCTTACTTTCTAACCGTTTGCAAAAAAAATAGTTACTACAACTAATATGTTTATTTCATAAAGTATCGGAGATATAGATCAATACGTTATATAGCCATTTGATTTTAATGTTGTCTATACTCAAAAAAATCGAAACACGATGTAATTTAACATGAACATGAAACATTTTTACAATAACTTTTTAATGATCCTTCCGTTGATGAATAAGGTTATATATAAAATTATGAATTATCCTTATTTTAAGTTAACTGAAAGATTCATTAGATTGACTGTGTTCCAATTTTTTTTTATATTTTTAATTTGTGGCTGTGATTTAAACATGTTTGTGTAAAATACCACCGTGAATCGATGTTTTCACCCCTTCATATATTAAATATTAAGAAGTAAAAAAAATATTAAATTCTATCGTATGTAAAAGTACATACATCAAAACAACTCCAGGAGTTTGATCAGTAGTTTTTTCTTACATTCGATCTCATTACATACAGAGAGATATTTGGTTATTATTGGTTTTAGACTCTCTTAGTCTTTATTAATATTAGGCAAGACCCAATGGTTTTGCCTTTGGAGTTAGACATTAGTTATCATGTTTTAGAAATTTATCAATACCATTTAAGTAATAAAACAATTTTTGCCTTGATTTTAATGCTTCTGATAGCATAGAATCCGTATGCTTCATAAAGTAATAACAGTAATTTCGTTAGAGTAAATAAGAAATAATAACCCAGTCGGTATAAAAAGGCCACAAGAAAGCTGCTACCAATAGTACATAGGCCCAATAAATTGGTAATAAAATACGTGGCGCTCTCTCTACACATAGTTCAAAGAGGTCTTATCGTCGGCCAAACATTGCGTTAGTAAAATTAGCGAGTACATAATGGGGCGCTCGGTCGCCGGCAATTAGTTTTTACTGGCGGTAATTAGGGAGGGCCGATTGCGCACCACTCGCTGCTAGCGGCTTGTAGATCAAGTAATGTTTCAGACACACCTTGGATTGAAATATATTTTTGTTGATAAGCAAAAATTGTATTACTTAGATTTATTTGAGTTCCAACTGCACTTACAATATCTATTACAAAAATGGAAAAAAGTTACGGGATAAGGAAAGTGATAATATGTAAATCCCTATGCTCACATTAAAATAATTTATACAGTTTCACCTATCATTGATCGTCTATAACACTAATACATTACGCTATTTTCAACTAAAGTCGGTAACCAAATTAACATTAAAGACATGCGAGTTAGTTAAATTAGAACGAAATATATAGGAATAACTCACAATTCATTATATACTTTTAAGACAAACAAGCAATTTAGCTTAGCTCATATATATACGGTAACAGGAGGTCCAAAGAAATTGATTATGGACATGAAAGACTTCCAGATGACTTAGTCGGTATTCCCTACTTAACTCAGGAAGAGTCCAACTATACCATACGAGGGCAAACGAGCAAACGATTCATGTAAGCGATTACCGCTCCCAACATTATAGAAGTCACAGATGTGCAGCTGAATTTTTCAAATATTTATTGCTTAAAATTTCTTTTATACAATTACGTCGGTGGAGTACCAACTTAATGGTGAGTGGCCTGGATGCATATGGGTAAAATGTGCAACCACTCCTTCCTTTGATGTGATGCCAATGTGTTACTTTTTTTAAGAGGGGAAATGCACCTTAAGCACCATGACACCGCGCTGGCTAGGCGCGGCCGTGTTTGGGGCTATCCGGTCTAAGAGGACCGGCATACCCACTAAAACCCCCCTGAGTTCTCTAGGCCCATACGGGGCATATGGCGGGGTGCGCTTTCGCGATTCTACCGCCATGTGCTCCGGAGCCGGCTCGACGTAGGACTGGTCGAGCCACCGCCAAGGAGGGACTGTCCGAGAACCCCATGCCAATGAGTTACTTAAGATCAAACTAACCCTGAGTATTAAGTAATGAGGAATTTCCTATTTTTTAAATATTCAAACCGGAACATAGGAATAGCATTACTACTTTTCTTGGGCAAAATAGAGGCAAGTTAAAATTAACATTTAATTTAAAATATTTAAAAATACAAATTTACATATGATTAAAACAGATTTTTCATATAATTAGTTATACAAAATTTATAAAAATAAATCAATATCTCCATAGCGCCTAAAAAAGCTTCTCGAAGACTTATTACAACTACTAAATCAAACAACTTCAGAATAACTAACTTTCTGTCATATCGCTTTATTTGTTCAGCTTATTATACTGCACTGCAAGTGCACGACAAAACTAGAATTCCAGTAAAATATGCTAAAATATTGTAATACACCGTGGCTTTACCCGATTTATAATTTGAATAAATGTTTATCTAAACGATAAGAACTATGAAAAGAATGTAAATCAACACAGACAATTACCTTTCCAACTAACAATGCAGTTAATTGAAAATTATCACGACCTTAGTATTTAGCCTTAAAATTATCCAGCGAATACTGAGAAGCATCAGCACAATCTATTGACTGAAACTTTATATAATACAAAAGTTATTGTTGCATGATATCGCAAAATTAAAAAACATTACTAAATTTAAATGAATATTTGAATTACATAGAATTCAAGTATTTTATTTTTCAATTTCACTGCAAAGTTTGAATTTGAATAAAGCACAACATTTCGATTTAATTTATCATCTTGTATTCTATCTGAAACATAGAAATAGAGAGCGGAGCTCAACTCTGAAAGAGATGTCATTCAGTCTTTCTCCCTGGATGTTCGGTAAGAGTAAATTGCGGGTATTTCCTTATTTACATACGCAGCTTTCTTATCTATTTAATTGTTCTTCGCTGCTGCCTAATATTTTTTTAATAAGTATTAATAAAATTGATTAATTTTAATAAAGTCATAATATATTTGTAAACACATTGTAAAGTGTGACCTTTTCGTGTTTCGTTGATTAATAACATAAGTATGTATTTACCAATTTTTCCAACTTAAGCTTCAACAAATTTTATTTTATGTCAGCCCCTCTAAAGTTGCTTCCATATTTGAAGCTAAAAGTATAATGGCCGTTTTCACCAACTTTGTCTTAGCTTAGGCGACTCCTAAGAGACATGCTGTCTCACTCTTTTCAGTTAATATAAAAAGTGACAGCATGTCACTTAGGACATGTAATGGAGCAAGAGCATTCATTTTGGACACAATTTTAATATAGTTGTGCAGTATCGGAAAGCATGTTTATAATTATTTGCTTTCCAATAGCATGATATTTACAATTGTCATGACTAAACATTGTTAACTCTATTATTCCAATACGGAAGTACCGAAAAAATAAAAGTTGCCGTCATCGCCACATGCGAATTGGAATTAGCAAGAACTCCGTATATTGAACAGGAAGTTAGATTTGCATTGAAAATTCGTCTTTATTGTTTTTATTTGGAGCATTTTATGTCAATTATGTGCTGGAATGATGTAACATTGCTGAGCAATTAAAGATAAAATTGAATATATTTTTGCACATATTTTTGAATAGAAACTCCGAGAGTCATTAATTATGTCTTCATGGATTGGATGTTTGTAAGAAGTCATTTAGAATTATGATCATATAGTATTGCGTGTAGATATTCTAGAAAAAAAAAACATTACATATCTTGGTGCAACTTACATTTAGAAAAGAATTTATCCATACACGAACCATAAGTAGGATATAGTTATAGTGCTATTAACCACTGATACGCAATTTAAAGAACCTAATAAAGCGATAACATATTATTCTATTCGATTTTGTTTTGACTACTTGCTGTTTTGACTAAATGTTAGGTAACCAGTTCAATGCACGTGCTGTCAGGTTACTGACGACACTTCCCTTGTTATTAATATCATTTACGATCTTTATCATAATCATAATTCCTTGCGAAAATAGTATTCGTTTTGCTGCTAATTGAATATTCAGTGCTGGAAAATCAAATTGCTTTTACTAAGTCGTCGAAAATCAAGCTTAAATTCAAAATTCTATTGAGCGCGCATGGTGCCATCACTTTCTAGCAGTACTCGAGCGGAGATTTCACTTTGAGTTTGATTTTAGATACGATTCTTAGTATTGCAATGGTTAATACATACCAATACCTTGGATTAATTATAGACAGGTGCGAATTCCAGAAACTGGATATTGAGTATGTTGATCCCAAAATTAATCTAATATTATACAACGAATTTACGTAGCCATATATTCAGTTACCGTTAGGCTTACGTTCTTTTCTTATTTGATATCGATACATATTAATATTTGCGTAATATCCGCACGATATTTGCTGGATGCTGTCTATATTGTAGGTGAATATTGCTTATAGGCTTAAGTAAAAAATAAAAAAGGTGGGGATGAGCCCTAGACTTAAATCTCCATTATCATCATTTCAGCCAGAAACGATCAGTGAATCATTTAAACAGAATTCCTCCAGCGATCTCCATACCTATCGATCCTTTACTACTAGCATCCAACGATTCAAAATACAAACTTTATATGAAAAACTCTAATTTAAAACACTATTTAAGTTATCTTTTGCTAAATTATAAGTACTGAAATTGAACAAAATATGTTTCAGGTTTGAAATAGTTACGAAGTTATTCTTTCCTTTTGTCTACATATGTCTATTATAGTATAACGTCACATAAACTGGAAAAAGTAGAACAAATACTACTAAAACTTTATCTGGCACTTTCAGTTTTGTTTTTAATATTTTTTCCCGAACTAGGCGGCGACTTTGAACTTTTAGGCCCGTATAATAAAACAATACTCAAACTCAAATCTCATATTGAGTACAGTTAAAAGGTTATAAAAAGATGGCGCTATATAGATTCAATAGCACTATCCCTTTCTAACGCAAGCTGAGATTTGAGTTTGAGTTTGATTTCAGAATGCAATCCTTAATTACCATTCAGTAAGCATTTTTATTACGAAGTACAACACGCTTAAACTTCGTAGCAAATTGGATATATAATAATTTAAAATTTATATGAATCTATGCTACAAAGTGAACTTTTGCTTTGTTGACTATTTCATTATTCATTGCTTTGTTGTGGTAAAGCTGAAAGTGTTAATAAACTTCACCTAGATTCCTCTACAACTGAGAAACTGGTTATCACACCTGAAACTTTCGGAACACATGAGTGCCACAATAATAATGTTATCATTGCGACAAACTTTGATAGGATTGTTGTAACTAGCCAGACAGCCTCAGAAGCCTTACCACCAAATTAATGAGGGAACCGATTTAAAAATAAATATTTATTACATTCAAATAAAAAGTATATATCGCACTAGCGCGTAGTAGCGGAGGCGTTCAAACTGATATAATTTCTTTTAGTCGCATAACAATAGTAAGTGTATGAAGATGTGGTTTCTCGTTCCGATGCTATTTGGCTAACATAACACCATCTCTTTCCGTTACGTAATTTATGTATGATCTGTTTCATTCACTAATAACCTTGCGAAACTGAAAGATAATTATATATATGCAAAGCGAGATCAGTTTTAACGCCACGTAATATGGTTATGTGTCATATAGAGGAAAATATCCATTGCCTCTTGTTTGTATATAAACATCGTTAGATTCATTTTTGTCAAAAATATCAGAAACTTTATAATATCAATTTTGGAACCAGAGTGTAGTCATTAATCGTTGATATACTTTTTATCTATTGTCAAAATGGAAATAAGTTATAGGTACGTAACTACAGGATTATAACATCAATACTAATGAACAATAAAACAAGGTATTATATAAGAAAATATTATGGGAATTACTTGAGCATACTGGAAATTACCCTATATAGTCCGCCATCTTCCGCAATCGACAGCTCATGTCTATTCATTGATAACGGTACAAAATTCGCTAGGTTAGCTTGTTTCGTATAGATTGAGATCTTAGTATCTAAGCAGGTAATCAAGATAATAAACTAAAAGGCTTAATATACTTAATGGTGGTGGTTTAAGCGCAATGAGTGATCAAACATAGAACCTTTGACTTAGTTTCTAGGATATCTAGAAACTAAAGATTCTATGTTTGACCGCTAACAAGATCAAAATGATAACAAGAAAAATATGACTGCGATTTCAATTTAGACTTCTATTACCGCAAGTACTAAAATTTTATCCAAACATGATAAGTATTTTTCTCGGAAGCTGATTAGAAATACAGTAACATACATACATACAAACATGCTATATATATAGATAATCTCGAAAGTATATTTTATCATATCTAACCTAACAATAGGGATATATTACATTTCCAATTGTATAACACATTTAATAATGTTAGGTTATTCTTGTTTCTTCGAACATTAGTTTTGTAATATTTTTTTTATTATAAGAGTAATCAATATTTGTGTTTACTCAAAACTATAAAAATGCTAAATGCAGAATGTTAAAATGAAATATAATTTCATGTATACTAAGCAATTAACTGCTATTTATATATAGTAACATGCAATGCTTTAAAAAAATGCAATGACTAGGTAAATGCCGTTTTCTCTTATCTAACAAGTTGCTATATCCATGCGCCATTCCGATATTTCCATTATTCGTAACAAAGTAAGAAGCATCTAAACACGATCCTCATAAAAACTGTAAGGTCTTGATCGATTAGATAAAGAGCTGATCCGGATCCTGAATCCGGATATTGAATTTTCCAGACTCTAGGTCGCTCTAACTAAAGACAAGATAAATATCAAGTTTATGTAATAATATGTTTAAGTCCAACAGCACTCGGTGCTAAGTATCTTGCACGTGCGTTACGTAACAGCATATACCAAATAAATAAATATTTCTTATTACTAATATTACTAATTTAAATACTAATATTTCGCCAATTGCTTGTGTTATGGGACCTAGGGTAATGAGTAAACATACGTATATCATACATATATAAATATTGTGAATAGAAATATGGTTGTTAAAACCATAACTAAGGTACAAATACTCGCATTCATCACACTGATATCTGCCTCCACCAGAATTCGAACTCGGGAGCTCAGAGATGGTCCCCATCCTTGAAATCGGTTTACTATCCACTCAAATATGAAACGTCAAATCATAAAATGGCATACCAACACGTTAAAGATATTGATAATAAATGTATGCTGTACTCCTATAGGTCGAAAGGGGTCCTATAGGACGAAACATTATCATTCACTATGAGTAGCACTCATACCCTTGTTATTTATACCTGTTTATTGACAAACGAGCAGACTGTTCACCGATGGTATGTGATTATATTCTCCAACACATCTTGTGCAATTCTCTAGTTTTTAAGAATTAAAGAAGCCAGTGATCGTCTATATAGAGGTCTGCGCTATAACCGATAATTAAAACATTATTTTCCAAGTGAATAGACTAAATCCTGATTATTTACTAAGGCATGAAAAATTAGAGCCCTTTTTCACTTCTCACGCTATTAAGGTATCTCCATATATCTTTACGGACTGGAACTAGATTAAATTAATTAGGGAGTAAAAAGATATCTATTTTTAATTCACTAAAAACAGCTCAAACAATTACACGGGGTTTGCCGTAATATAATATTTCATTAAAAAATACTACACAACACTACTTTTGATATACATGAAATAAAAAGTAAATGAACAATGAAATAAATCTTATCACTATTGATGTGAAAAATCCGATTGTTTGTGTATTAACTTAATTACGAAAATAAGTTGATATTATAGTATAGAATATAGTGCAATTTTGCTTTTCACGTTTTCCTCTTGTCTATCTTTGTCTTGTCTAAGTTCAATCTCTACTAGTTGTGTTGTTAATTCTGTGTAGAGAAAACAAATGTTTCTGTGAAAATTTCAGTAGTCAATTTCTAAATTGACTTCTTTTTCTCACACTTTCTCACACAAATTGAAAAATACAATTATCACCTCGAAATTAAAAGCCATATATGAATTAACTGTCAAATCACCCCTTTTATATATATAACTCTATTTAGACCTTAGATATTAAAAATACAATGGTCTACTGGCGTGTATTTTTAAATTTCTGACTTTTCTATTCAGACATTTTTAATACCGCTAATTAGTAGTTAGTGCTAATTAATAAATTAATTTTAAATCAATAAACCAATCTCATTTTTAGATTATTTCTAGTGATGGAACACCAAGACTACGTCTTTACTTTTGTCAATATATTTCTGTGCCTCGATGTGTTTGTTTTGACCGACAGCAAAGTTGTTCGCCGTCCCCTTTCAAACCACCACTACAGTCAAAATTCTGTATTTCTAGAATCTTCCGCTAGCGCTTATTTTATTTTATTTTAGATTTCACCATACAGCAAAGAAGTTTAACATAGATTTAAATAAGTAGTATACATAAAATTATAACCTTTTGTCTATAGAAAACAACTTACTTTAAAAATAAATTTTCAACTTTTAAAAATAGTAATTTACTATACTATTTTTAGTTGTTACTGTTTCCAGCTAAATTTGTCATAAAAGGCGTCGCCGCAGAACCGCTTCAGAACTCCATCGGGGGAAACTAATAGTAGTAGGTATTACGTTTAACTGCCTCTCAAATTGAATCACTTATTTGCGCTATCTCTGACATAATTTGACACTCAACGACGACAATTTAATTTCAGAGGGACAACCCTTTAAACAGATGGACGGTGCCACTTAAATTCATAATTCAAAACAAGTAATTTATCACGAGTTCAAACCATGTAATTCGATCGCAAAATATTTTACTTGCATTTTTCAGATTTACAGACCGCAACACATCGTAAACCCGATTAATTACCAGTCATTTTTTTTAATTCTCTATTTTAATGCTATAATACATCTCATACTTAAATTGGCCAAATATGACTGAATAATATATACAACAAACATAATAAAAAGTTCAAGTAAAATAAGCGAAATATTAAATTAATTACCACTTTATAAATCATAAGTCAATCAAATTCTTTTCATTAATTTCAAAAATGCATGGAAATAATGCTAGTCAGTATTTTGTTAACCTTCTTCGAGCAAAGTCAAGTGTAATAATCCTATTAAAAAAGTGTACTTTGCGTAAATTTAAATTGCAGGTATCTTGTGGGCCATGTTCTATATCAGCCTTGGTTTGCAATAACTGTGCTGCCGGCCAAACTATGAACCTGAGCCCGCCCACGATGGATAAGGTAGAATAAAACTGCGCCGGCGCTGGCTGCCAGCTATCCTGGCAAAGCCTGCAATGAAGCTATTATACACTGCGGCAGTAATATATGGTATTACAGTTGACATTTTAAATCAAGTTTGCATTTCATTTAAAAATATCCTTTTTCGTATCCAATGATATTCTTTAATATGTAACTACCTATTTTGTTTAATGAGATCCCTATAATTTATTAGAATAGCTGACAAAAGCGTGAACTGAGCAAACGCGACAAATTCAAAGAATATTTACGTGGTATTGATGTGGACGTTTTTTTTGAGAATAAATTATTTATATTTCACTTGTAGCACTGGCGAGTGCTACCATCGCACACAAAATATATTGTAATCTCGCGAGAGAATTACTTCATTTAATAGCCATCGACTCACGTACGATACTGGTAAATTAGTATGATTTTCTATTACTGACTACAGTAGGAGGAACATATTTCTATGCTTGAGTTTTTCTTGACAATCAATTTATATTATTTCCTTACAGCTTCATTTTAATGAACATATCATGTCGCAACTAATTTTAAATGTCCATAAAATATGCGGTCATATTTTTTTAGATTTGCTAAACGAATCGCTGCAGTAATGTATACATAAATTTTCAGTTATAATTAAAATCTATATTACTTTGTTGGTTTATTTGCAAGAACATAGTTACAAACAAGTGTTATGTTACATATATGACTAAAATTAACTATCATTAACATGACGTATCTCTTTATTTGCCAAAATGAATATATGTACTTATATAACCTAAACTTCTACTAATATTTTTCATTTGATACGTCCACCAGTTTTGAATAAATAAACGTGAATTTAAGCTCCATATTTTGCTTATACTCATACAAGTTCGAATCCTTCCTTTTCGTCTCAATAATTGATACTCATACTCGAACGAATAAATAACTACCTATGTATAATGAATTTTTAATGTTTGCTTTAGTAGTGAAATTAAAAAGATCGGATCGGAATCAAATGCGAAAACTGTGTGTCCAAGTAAGAAATGAAGAATAGATTCGGAAATTTTTGATAGATCTTTATTTTACTTACCTATCCTATGCCTTAATGCCATACACTGTTACTACCGTGTGCTACTACCGTGATCTGTGGTTACGTCAGTTTCACTATGTGGAAGAGTACAAGTGACTAAGACATAAAATTAAATTAAATTAAACATTATATAATAATGGTCAATTAATTAAGTAAAGGGTTAATTAAAGTTAACTGTTACCGGTAAGACCGTTATGATTCAATTAACCAAAGAGATCATAATTACAAACGAGGTTAGAAGCACCAGGACCACAATAGTTTCACTATCAATCACGTTCATGTGGGATTTTCCGGCCAGATGCCCAAAACTTCGACGCCAACGTAATTGATAGAGGATACCGTCAAAACTTTTACACTAACCCCTTGATTGCGTAATTCTACTGATAATTGCCTACACCTGATGCCCAGGGCATGACTATGCGTAACATGCTTAAGAATGGATACAGGTTGTTTCATAACCTATATTGATCGTTTTGGGGATCAATGGACCCTCACGGTTTGCCTATATGGTTCTTAGAACTCAGGCACAAGCTTGGTTTAGTCGGTAGGTTACACTGATCAGACCGCTCTGGGCGGTGTGGAGTCCGCCGTAATCACCGTTGCGGGGGTATCCTGGGCACGTTTCGTGCTCCTTGTGAGGATTCTCAGCCTCTCTCTCCTGAGAGGAAAGAAGAATAGATTTATTGAATAATATTCGATAAGTACATTTTTCAAAACCTAATAATATATACTTAGCTAAACATATTAATAAGTTTCTATATTGATTAAGTTTCCGTCTAACAAATATTCTATCAATTGTACAAGGATTTGTATCAATAAAATTCAAGTTCATAAAAAGTAGTGCTTCTATTTTCTTAATGGCTTTCAGTATACGTAATATTTCGTCTACCGTCGGATGGTTAAACAATAATTACTATAGTTATTATAATTAGTCCAACTATTTAATAAATCACACCATAAAGTGTATAAGCTCAAGGTAGCCGTGAGCGAGTTAAAACAATGCGTTTTAACTGGTATGACAAGTCAAAGAAGGTTGTACTCTCAGGGAGCTACACAGAAAGCAAATATGATAGCTACATTTTCGCAGACTGATATCTTCTTAAACAACTACCAAGCCAATTCGGGAAGTAGGTGAAACAACTCACTTTCCTGAGTTAAAGTAGGTTCATATCCAAGGAAACAAGCAAATCCCTAAACTACTGCTGCAGGGGTTCAGCGCAAAACTCAAAATTTTTACCGATACCCCGAACCCAACCTTCGACAGGGGAGAAACTGTTTGCTTGAATGAGCTTTAATAAGAAAAACAATTGGAAATCGAATTAGACGTATTATTTACATTTCGTATTTCTAACTCAAACACTATCTTTTCAGTTTGAATAACGCACCAACTACCAGCTAATTCCCTCGGCTTAACATCTGTCAAGTCGGTAAAACCCACCCTCACCGCGGCGCTCGGCTGTTTCGTGAATTTATAATTTCTTCTTGAATTAATTTGCGAATGGTTTCAAAGTTGATATTACTTTGCCCCGTTAAAATTTAAGCGTTAATAACCAAATTTAGATTATATTTTAAGGCTTTACATATTCAATTAAAGACTTTAAAATTATGCTTATTACCTAATCGTGATATAGTTGACAGTAAGCAATGAGTCAAGTAGAGAGACGAAAACTCTTAACAATTCATCGATTCACTGCGCGAGTGCTGGATCCATAGTGTTGCAGAGAGAGGAGCCAGAAGCAAAAAAAAGAAAGCCTTGTGACCAAAGAGAAGGCTCGGGGCTCTTTACAATGCATCAGCACTCACCATCACCACCCTGATTCCTATCTCTAACTAGCTAATTCTAATATAATTCTATGGTAGCCGCCTTTTATACAGTTTCCAATATAGAATTGATGGAAACTCCGGGCAATCCGAAATCTTTTAACAATGTATGGAGGGATTTAGCTACTATACCCCCGAGGTTTTCCTCCAATACATATAAACGTGGGTTAAACAAACGGACTAAATAAAAGCAATAGCTAAGCAATAGCTACATTGTATAATGTAGCTATTGCTTATTAGTCCGTTTGATGAATCAAAGTTTTATTCGCGTGGTCCTTACGATATTCATTTCCTCGGGTACAATTAGTTTAACATGCGTAATTTTACGAATCTAACAACATACAAAGAATGTAACAACATTTGAATCTAAACATACTAATTAATTTGATTAAAAGTGATTCTCCTTATTTATAAGTCATTTAATTTACTAGTCATTTCATAGTTTGCTTATATTTATTAGTGTTCCAATAAGCGTAATAAAATAAAATTAATTATATTTATTATTTATTTATTTTTAAATTTAATTATATTCATTGCATTATTTTTCTCTTGTATATATTATATTTAGTTTTTGATATTCCAAAATTAAAAACTCTCATTCCCTTGATCAACGACGTTTAAAATTAGTAATACATCTACGTTTTAGCAAACTGTTTGACGTCTCTGAATCTAGAATAGTAGACCAAACGCGGCAAATTATTCCCTAATTTAATGAAATACAACACAAAGCTAATATTACATGTAATATTAGATTTGTGTTGTAAAACAAAATTATAAGGAATATTTAATACAATGTTTATGAGGAGAAAAGTGGAACAAAATATACATACTGGACCATACTTCTTGAGACCACAGTGCTACAGTGCTTTTAATCACGAATTTTGAAACATCTAGATTAAGAAAAAATTTATCAGTCGGAACAATTATGTATATCGATAAATCTATTATTTTACGGTTGAGACTTGATACTATATAAACAGTGCATAATACTTGCTGCGTTTGTCGACAACACTTTACGCTCGAACACAGCTGTTGGTGGAACTTCGCACTGAATTTCTCTAGGATACCTTCGCAACATAAACAGTAACTGTTAAACTCGCGAACTACACTCGCGATGAAACATTAATACTGCACTATACTGTAGTCTTAATATTTCAGTATCGATAGATACTACATTAATACCACCAAAGCTATGGAATTAATATTGACCGTGTCTTCTGTTTGATAAATTGGTTAAACAGCAACGGTAACTGTGAAACGAGTATCACCTTCTCGACTGAAGAAGCTAATTTGTATATATATATAAGTAACATAAGATAATATTTGTGTTTGTGTCGTAAATACGTCTGTGGGCTTTTTCTCTAAAATATGTAATGTTCACAGATCTGTTAAAGTCCATTTTTTAAACCTTAGACAAAATTGGTGCAAGTAAAGGATGCTGCCCAAAATTTGCTGTCAAGATTTGTATTAGTTTATATCATATTTCGGCAGTTATCAAACTTCACAATTATGTGATCTAATAACTACATATAACACCTGCCCCTTCAGATCAAAGGTTCTATATCCGATAGCTGGTTCTAAAGATTATACCTATGTGCAAAGATTAACTATAAAAAAAACAATATCCAGTAAGTAAATGCCACAAATGAATAATTAACATCTTATACAAAAGTAATTTTAATTACTTTTTTTATAAGTATAAATTTTGATCCTAGAAAGTGCGTAAAAACGAATAGGTAGGCCAATACTATGAATTACTCAAAATTGACGAATTCCTTCAATAGATCTTAAACTTTATCTAATAAGAATAAAGTTTTTTCTTTCTAATTAACTCTAAATTTCTCTTATAAATTATAATAAAGTCTACTAAGTCGAGTTTAGAAATTCTGTGTTTTGGATACTATGGGACACACTGGACTTCGTATCAAGCTTCCACATATGTCGAATTCCTTCGGTCCAATTTTGACATCATATCAAACTAAAGAGTTCAGAACATTTGATAGATTTGGGAAACATCATGCGAAGCCCACTCTACACGAGTAAATATAAATATTGTATTAACTTAAAATTAAGATTAAAATGTTAATAATTGAATACTAGTCAAAACTTAATTACACAAATTTACACCATTCCGTTTATTTAATACAAGGGCCATTAGTATGTGGGGCGGTTGTTCCAAGAGAGGGGATTTTCGATAAATTGAGACCAAACTTGGTTCGCGTCAATGGTGACAATTATTCGAAAATTGATAGGCCCGAAAAGACTTAAAAGATTTCCTGTAAGACATTTAACGTTCCGCCTTCTTACCTTCTCCTGTAAATAACACGCTCACTTTCAAAAGCAACCTCGAATAAAACTTACCTCAGCTAAACTTAATTGTTACTTAAATCAAAAGGAGACGAAGTTGCTAGTCGAAATCTTTTGTTGTTTCAAAGAATATCTTAACTCGGCCGAAAGGCACTCAAGAATTTGCAAGTATTTCATTTCGACGTTTAGGGTTTCTTTTAGACATCACTTAAGTGTATACTTATTGTTTACAGATTTCATTATGAATATATTACTACATAAAATACAATAGGGGCGGCAGGATAGTGGGAGGTGTCCAAGGATGCTCATAACTAGATAGGGAATGATCATTTTGACATACTGATAACCGGCTGATGAATATTATAGTCCCAAATCGATCCTGTCGAAATCGACATCTTATTTCCAGTCCCCCGTAAATGAAATATCCAACTCTATCCACAGGTAAATAGGTTTTTGAAAGTTTAAACAGATATTTTAAATACAATACGAACTTAAGCATTTTAGTACATTAATGAAACAAGTAAGTACAAAAAGTACAAAGGATGTGAGTGGATGATGAATCATTAAAATAACTGTTTAAAGTTATTAGTATAATTCAAGTGATTATTTCAGCTTAAAAAAACGGGCTGTAAATCCGCGTTTTTGCTTACAAAGATATTGCGCCGTAATGAAATAACAAAGTTTTAGTTTTGTTATTCCCACGTAATTTAGACACTAGTCAATAATAAATAACAATAGACGTTGAGAATAATCATGTTACTAGTAGTTGTGGACATGAAAATGGATGGGCGTGTAGGGAGAGGACGACCGAAGAAAAGATGAATGGATTGTGTAAATTATTTGTTGAAGAAGGGAATGAGTGTCGAAATAGCGAGTGATAGAAGAGAGTAGAAGAGGAAGACGTGTTGCGCCGACCGGTTTATTTTGCAATGTATTAATCTGCAATATATTCCACAGAACGTCAGTAACAGAAATTTTAAAAAATATATGTTGAAAGCCAAGGAAAAACTGCGAATATTTAGGAAATATTAGCGAACAGACCTGATTTAAAAAGACTACAATCGTCTTTTCTACAATATATATGCCAATACTGTTTTGCAACTGAAATAAGTAACCGCACAAAAAAAACCGATTTAAAAATCTGCTTGTCTTCTAAAAATAATTATACAGTCACAACATTAATATATTTTTCTATTTCACTTCAACTTACCTTCCGTCGTTTTTTTCAGTTGAGACACGTCCACAGCTAGATATAACCATAATAGGTTTTTGGAGCATTTCCCATTATGCTGGCCCAGTCCAGATTGGTGTGGATCGTCAGATTCCTCAATTGGTGGATGGTAGGATGCACGACGAGCAGGTGAAGTTGGCTAAGGTTCCGTCAAATGTGGTTCGGAACCCCTTATTGGGGTATAATATACCCCCAAGATAGCCCCTAATAACACATACATATTTTTTCTAATTTATTTTGGAACTTAAAATTAATTTCCCACATTGTTGCATATTCTACAGAAATTTTAATTTGATCCACCTATTCTATATCCTCACATTTATTATTTAGTGTATTGCGTAATTCTAAATGAAATACAACTGTATAAAAAGCATTAATATCCACAAAATTTAATAAACCAACTTTTTAGAGTCTTTCCCCGACTATTAACTATTATCGTGGGTTAGAGCGATCAGTGAATATAAAGCCTTGTCTTGTGTGAAATAAGAGGCCTATCATGTATGGCAATAAAATAAAATGGGCGGGATTTTTATAACATATTGTCTGGACGTAAATCCGGACACCTGGTTATGAGTTACGAGGCCGTCCGCGGCTCACAGTGCCGGCGAATTAAATTACCCGTTCTACAATATTAGGCCCGATACGCCGGATTTCAGGAATGTATTGCGGTCAAAATGAATTTCGCCCATGACTACACTTAGCTATTTTTACTTTGTTCCCTTTGCCTTTTAAACGTTGATTAAAGATTGGTTTGACATTTAAATAATGTAAAAACATTTCGACTGTTTGACCTCGATTTTAGCAAAATATCAAATACTTCAAATACAAAGTTTTAAAGAACAATTTTTCTTGCAAATATTTATGTTTTTCCGTCAAATAGTGAATTGTTAATTCATTGTCTAATATAAGTATTTATTGACTAATATTTTTGTTTGGATTTAACGTTTTGAGAAAATGTTTGTGAGATATTCCAATATCAAAATTTTTTAAATTTTGAAATAATAATTATTGATATAAACTTTTTTTAATCCAAATATCTTAAAACACTTTAATAGCAATTTATATTGAATTATCATGCTACATAAAACACTTATTTATGATATTTCATTAGAATTGGTAGAAAGATACTGGACGGGCCAGTGAAGGGGTGATGAAATTACCAGGGCTCCGTTTCGTCCTTAATAAAAGAGCATATTTCAAAACACATATGAAATAATTGTAATAATTTTATTCGTCTCTACTTAACTTAGATTAAGTTAAGATACTCAATCTAGATTCAGTTCTACTCTTTAGCTCTTCCTATCAAAGGTACATGACACATAAACAATTCTGTATTCTATAATCTGTGAATATTTTATTTACAAACTGATCTTTTTACAACTTTTCTGGACTTTTGTAATTACAAGAGTAAATTTAAATACTGAAAGACTTATCTTAACACATCATCACATAAATATACCACTTCGCTCTGGGCCAGCGTGGTCGACTAAGGCCTTTTTTTTCACGAGGGGAAATGCTCCTTATGCACCATGTCACCGCGCTGGCTAGGCGCGTCCGTGTGTGAGGCTCTCCGGTCAAACAGACCGGCCTATCCACTAAAACCCCCGGTGTCCTCTGAGCCCGTATCGTGGGCGCAGGGCGGTGTGTGCTCTCGCGATTCTACCACCACGACGCCCATAGCGTGGTCGACTAAGGTCACATAGGGTACGCTCGTAATCCTCGGTGGGGACTTATATAAACTGTGATAAATAAAGTAACTATATTAAGATACCTAAGCTTTAGTTTACCATATTGACCCAGTGCAAATCGATATTGAATATATACACAACTCGTCTAAGGCACTGACATATTTAACAAAATTAAACAGCATTTCGCACAACTGTTTCCTTTCAAAAATAAAACAAGTGTCATACATCTCAGACGGAGCAGCTTACGAAATAATATCTCGTCTCATTTCAATAACAAACGGGACTGGAGTTCGCGGAAGTTAATGAGTAAAAATACACCTCCCCAAACCCAAAACAATCATTCCGGTTCGTTGATGAAGTTTCAGCGCCACTCGAGAAGGTTCCTCCAGTTATTATGAAAATTTTCAAAAACTGTTTCACTTTATGGCCACGATCCTTAGATATCTGGAGGTTGTATCCTCAGTAGGTCTGCATACTAATAATATATCTGGTATAATATTTCTAACCTGAATGTAATGCCTGATTTAAAAATATAACAAACATTTAACAAAGCACAAATAATTCAATACAAAACACTCTCATTATAAAATAAACTCCATTATCTAATCTAAAAGGAAAAAAAAAACTTCTAATACTCAATAAAGACGAGGTTAGTACTGTTTACGAGTTCTTACTTTATCCCCTTTCGCACGTTTTATTGGCCATTAGTGCGGCAAAGTACAGAATCAATAGTCCGAACTCCCTACCTATGTAATTGGGCTGGACCTTGTGACCTGTGGGGAAACGATTTCTGACAAAGGAGAAATATATTTAGGCAAAAAATATTGCCGTCAAATAAAGAAAACCGTTTTATTACACGATCAAAATAATAAGGTTAAACTTTTCCACCTTATTAGGGTTCAGTGAAAACGCAACGCGGTTAGAATCGTGAACTTTTCTATTTATCGTTAAAATACCATTTTGGACAATCTAAATCAGTATCTTGCGTGCTCGCGTTACAACGTTTATTTTTATGATCGCGACGGTGATAAAAGTTTGGACTAATGGACCGATATTACCTTTAAATTAATATCGGTACGATCGCGCTACAAGGACTACGTCCTCGCGAGCTAAATACGTTGTTTTCACACCGGCTGCACGAAAACTAATATATATATATATGTATGTATTATAGAACAATTTTTTTGTTCCTCGTGCCTTGCAGCTAGCTTAATGAGTGCTACAAGTTACGGACGAGATTCAATCAGGGAATATTGTTCCACCCAAACTCACGCTGAGTTTAGCTAGTAGATCATTCCAGTCGAACGCCCTCGATCAGTTACCCAGCTTCAAAACGACCTTCTGCCAACGGTGGTTTCTTGCCTTCTTCCTGAAAAAAATTGAGCGTTCAAGATATCGCATTCGAGCTAGTAGTGGCCGCAATTCATCACTTGCCTGTCGAACACACTCTAAACTTGTGATAGCTACTACAAGCACCGCGTATATTAGAATGACAGAGCCATCAGTGGTCAGGCTGAGAGGTGGTCAATAAAGGCAATATGCGAGCGCTCCACAAGCAACTTATATTAGAATCACATTCTCTGCTAGCGATTCTCACGCTCTGATAACAAACAACAATATTATTCTCTTATTGAATAAATAACAAATTTAAAGCATTTTCACATAAATGCGTTGAGAAACAATACTTCCTCTTGAATAGACAGAAATTAAATTTACACCTGTTCGCGAAACAAATAAACGATGTCTTTGAGTCCCCGTAAAACAGCCTATATAGGCACGTTCCTGCGATAAAAATACGATAAGAACATAATTTCAAGCTTGCATGCGACATGAGTAGCCTTAAAATTACATTTTCGTATTAAGACTATTTTATATGTTTACATAACGTTTAACCGATGCGGTTTATTCGTTATCTGAAAACGATTAATTTTTTAAATAATTACCTTAACCTTCAGTATCTTCACGTAGAGATGTTTATCATTGAATCATTTAATTTATTTTAATTTTTTTATTTAATTTATATTAAAATTTTATAAATTATTTATTTTATTTAAAATATTCAGCTTGATGCACTTCTGATAACAAGATTGATAACATGACGATCGAGCAATAATCAAGAGATTCTTACTTGCTACGACCCTTAATTCGCGATTAATACATAAAGATATTCCACAATCTATTATCTGCTACACATGAGTAGTTTCTGGGCAAACAACCTCTAATTAAAAAGTTTTCCCCTCGTAACAAGAACGGACGTGTTCTTAAGGGCCGAGATTGATATTGATTGGCCCGTATTGCTACTATATCCTTAGCTATATATGTTTATGAGTAAGTACATTACGCAGGTTTTCATTTTTCGTATGATATTTCATAGTATTAGGCTTATTAACCTACTTTCAGACACTTATTTGGAAGAATACAGTCTAAACTTTTGTGCTGATAACATGTTATAAGACATTTGAGAATTTAACGATTCTTATGTTAAATATATATTTTTTATAACTAAATCAAAATTGGAAATGTTATAATAACCGTTCTTTTAATAAGATACGTCTTTATCCGTATATGTAGGTATATCAGAAATACGTAAATCACGCACCCGTTTAAAATAACGCGTCGAATCCAATATTCAACCGTCTCACAGAAATCGATACCCTTCCAATAAAGCGTAAAAAAGTAATACGCACGTTTGCAATGGAATTATGACGCTTAGGGGGAGTGTTATGCGATCCGACGCGAAGTTTTCTGACGTCGAGGCTTCATAAAGCCCCTGTCGGACATTCCCGCCTAAATATTGTGACAGCAGTCTGTTGTGCCAGCATATCGATTATCGCGTAGGTATGGAAACAAGCGCGATTAATTTATTATTAACCTAGTGTTCGTTTAATAAGGTCGAAAACAGAACGCTTTATGAAAATCGCATGACTGTTTGTTTATTTGAAAGTCAATTAGTGGTTAAACTGTTAACACATCAAAGTATCGAATAGAAAAATAAAGGTGTATTTAGACCCGTCGATTACTCAATTTGAAATAGTTTCATATTAATTTTGTATGTTTTTATAATTTTAGAAACTACATACTAATGTTTTTCGATAGCGTATACAAGTCATTCTGCTTTTATTTATGCATTATATATTTATGTCAATATAATATTAACATTATCGTTACTTTAACGTTGCTTTTTTCTTCGTTAATTACTATATCGTTATATATTTTTATCATTATGATAACCTATATATTATAGCGCATAAATTCCCCTTCCGTGGCCGGGGGCCTCCGCGGTGGAGGAGACCGGGGGAGGTAGTGTAGCCTCCCCCGAAGAGGGCTCCCCTCTAGGTAGGGGAGCGGAGACTGGGGGTTCCCGGAAGTAGCTTGATGTTCCCGGGGGCTTCCTACATGCCTGAGGAAGGCCTTCCCGAAGGTTTTTAGTGGGTAGGCCTCCTCCTTCTGGGGAGGAGAGCCCCACATAACCACCGGCTCGCCACAGCCGGGGTATGCAATTTAATGCATTTTCCTCAGGGGAACAAAAAAAAAAAAGATATCCCTCTCATCCGGCTTTGGGTCTTTTTATTGTACTTATTTCAGCAACGAGTTCATTTTGTTAGTTTAGTCGGATTTTAATAGCAAATAACTTCGCGCGGCTCGTCTGCCTCAACAAATCGCTAATAAATTATACTCGCGGGAACACTTCAAAATATAATTTATTACTAAGAATTAAGGTGTATATCAACTCGTTAATGAAATAGTAAAATCACAAAATTGCTATCGTTTTATAGCAAGACGAAAGTTAAGCAGATGAGTCGAGAATGGAATGAATATAAATCTTGAAATCTACTTTGGTTTCTTAATTGCGTCGTAATTAATATGTTATTATATAACTGCATAACTTCTAATGTGATCGAACGATCACAATTTAAATAATGTTTGTCGTAGTGGATTATAACAATGAGTTGTTAATCTCTTTGTGCGATAATGATGAAAATTTATTAAATTATTTTTTAAATTGATATTTATTTATACATCCAATTCCTTATAATACAGTGACCAGAGTCTCCTTTTAAGTATAAAAATACTTGTGTCAGAAGGCTCTGCTCTTCACATAAGTGATATTTGAAGTGGACTTAAGTAATAAGTTTATATAAAATAAAAATGTATTTAAAGGAGATAATTTTTTCTTGTATGGAGAATAGGCCCACTATAAAATGTAACGTTTATTAATGAGACATATGTTAAATAATTTCTTACTAACCCTAGATATTATAAGGAACATTAGCTTGTTTTTATCTAACGGGAATATTGAGAAATCAATTAAAACATGAAGATTAAATAACCTAAAAATTCTTAGTAGTTAGTAGCTTTATTTTGATTTGTATTCAAATTGCTTTTTACGTAAATGTTATTTAACACTTTTTTTATTATTGAAAAATACAATCTTCTTTGGCCACTACCAAACGCCCGAAAAACGCTACTTAGCGTATTTCGGGCGTTTCACCAGTGCTGCAGTGCTCGCGGAGCGTCGACGCGACCTCATGCATTTACGTTAAAAAAAATACAGTATTAACAAACCCCTAAATCGTATTATTTTTTTGAATTGTAAATACGGGATACGAGAAAGAAAACGAAATCAAGCCGTTGGAAACGTAAATACAGAATTCGGTTGAAAACAAACCGACGTCAATTGGATGTCAGTGTAGGTACCATTCTGTACTGACGAACTACATTCTGTACTATGATACTGGACTGACGAACTAATAGTTAAAATAATCTAAAATAGTATTAAAATAATTATTGAGAGTTCAATACTTTTAAATAAAATAAAAAAAATACACTATCCTTTATTATTATATTTATATATTATGTATAATATTAAATCATCTTTCATTTTGATTTAAAAAACGTTAGTTCCTTTACCTCAAATGTCAAAAGTCATTACTAAGTTTAATTAATTGATTTTATCATTCGCGTTTCATTTTTACTCATAATATCGTGCAATTGCTTTTAATAATAAATTGATATTTTAGAGTTCAGTAATATCAATAAACGTTGCCGTTTTCTAGTGGGCCCAAAAAAAATTATGTCCTTTACCCTGGAAAATGTTTATACACGCAATTTACACATAATGCATGTCCGTACATATACATGTACACACACACACACACACACACACACACACACACACACGATGATATCTATAGAATAACGAAAATTAATAAAAAACTAAGATGACTTATAAAAACACTTAATATTTGAACACTTAATAATTGTAATAATTTCAAATATTATGTCTGTCTGTTTCAACCAAATCAAGATAAGTATTTATTTTAATAATATCCTTTTACTTCCCTAAAATGAAAATAATTGAATCGGATTTCCTCAAAAGTAAACAAGATTAAAACTAAACTACCAAAAAATGATACAGAAGAAGTAATTATTCATCTAAAATTAAAGACGAATTAAAATAAGCCACATTTACTCGCCGATCTAAGCGAATTAAGAATAAAAATTCAATTTCGGATACAATATTTAACAGGTATCGCACCGACTCGTTAGACTTCGTCTGAATTTTAAATAACCCTTTAATTAAATTTAACTGACTGTTATCTCTGCTTTGAGTGGATGTTTCAGTCGTAAAACTTGATATTAAATAACTAAGTAACAGTGATTTCAACTTTGTTGCTCTGACTTACAACAGATTGTATTTCCGTGGAAGTTGTATCGAATTTCGATATTAAAAGTATTATATTTAATAGGTTTTAATAACATATACTATTAGGTAGGTACATAAAAATAATATATATTCTGTTTACTATATATTTGTAATTAAATTACATAGTTTGTATTGAACTTGTAAAACCGAAGGTACTTATTTAAGTTATTAAGTTGTTTAAGTCTTCAGAATCTTTTGAACTGCCATTTAAAATCGATTCATTCAAAATTAATTATATTATATGTTTCCCGAGTATTTATCTTTATAGCAAATTTAATAAAAATCTATTCAGCAATCTGTTTAACGTAATAAGAGAGACAGAGTTATATTCACATTTATAATATTATTAGGGATTTTTTATTTTATTTTTGGTTAATACTCAAAGTCAAAAACTTAATAATTAAATTAAAAGCAAATTACTCCCACTGTTTCTTTATAAATGGAAAAGTTACATTTCTTAGTCATAAAAGGAACCTGTGAGCCAAATTTGGAAGCTCCACACCAAGCGCGGCTTAGGCTTTGCGTTGATACGTAGTCATCAATCTTTAACATCTTATATATTCAGATGTTTAAAGAAAATGTGAAGGGAAATACCTACTAACGTCTTAGATATAGATCCATTATAATATTCTTATAGAACGAATTTGAATAATGTGTAATGTTATGTCTACGGATATAGACATATTATTACAAAGACAGAGGTCCCGGCTCAGCATTGTGCTCCACATAGCACGCGAACACATTTTATTTAATTAACTTTATAGATTATTTAAATATAGCAATTAAATACAAAAACTAATAATTATGAAAGCGGTATCTTTATAAATATTTATTTCAGCATTACTAAAACAAAGTGAGATAAATCACCCTTATTGCTAGTGCAAATCTTGCGAACGCCTCGACAAAAGCAATTTGATAGAACCAGTTTTCTAATTTGGACATGACACGACATTTTTTCACTGAAAATTATTTTACATCGGACGTAGAAATACTTAAAGAGAATTTTACGCTGTTTTAGTGACACTGTGTAACAAGATAGTGATGAGTCCGTATACAATGCCGGCTCACACTCACACAGTAAATATTGCCAGAACGTGACTGCAAAAACGGGCACCCACCACAATTGACTAGACACGGCAAAAAATTGCACTAGCCTTTAATAAAATGTACTTACACATGACGCAAGACCATAAGGTTGATGAGATTTTATATTTTGTAATTCTGTATCGTCAATTTGTCAAGACTGTGTGTCTTACCGTTTGTTATTCGAATTTTAGAAGTTATATGTTTTACAGTGCACTTAAACATAATTAAAACAGTTAATGTTATGATACTTTAATAAAAATAATATATTGATTTGTATTTGTAAAACAATAAAGTTTTGTCAAGCTCGTAGAATAATCAAATCTATAGTTTGAAATTTTAAGGGTAGAAAACCCCGATTATAATAATAGAAAGTAAATAGCACGAAAACTTCCCACGCAATGTTTATTACGGCTCATAAAAGAAAACAATGTTATAAGATATTCTCCAAGGAGATTGAAATTAGCAAACAATTTAAAATAGTTTCATGATAAAACAGATTATTTTCAATCCGTGACTAACAATTTTCGGAACAAACCTCGTAAATGTATTATTGAACAAATGGGAATATCAGAGTCAATTTCTTTATACCTTATACATATAAATGCTAATTTATATATTCGATATTTTGTTCCCAGTTTTTAACATTTCTGTGTCCGCTGCTTTAGATGGAAGTACTGCCGTACCTGCAGAATTGTACTAAATATAGACAGAAATAGAGTAAATACACTTAGCAAAATCATGAATTTTAAATCTATCATAAATTCGATTTTATTATAGTGCCCTGAAATATGTTGTGTTAAAGACACTGGTCCACTTTACTTCGAATTCAATTTAAGCAATTTTCTTTTGGTCACGAAAACAGAATGATCGGCCACGTACACGGTAGGAGTTCACAAGTTGAGTTTCAATAATTTAACACTTAACCCGTATGTAGTGAATATTAAATGGTAGGGTCGCGTTGCATAATTCAGGTGGTGACCGACAGAGCGGCTTACTGCTTTTACGAGCATCGATTTGCAAAGAGCACAGCTCGATGTCTCGATTCCCCATTCAAATTCGACGGGTTTACTGCTGCGAGTAAATCCACCAGTTTCCATAATACATTTTACTAGACTCCGTACGAAGTTTCAGCCGAAAATTGCTATTTTAACCAAAAATAATTTTACTTTCTACATGTTTGACGTTAAGCAAGTTATCATTCTAGTTAAGAAATTATTAAAAAGTTATTTCAAAACTGCATTATGACAAATGAAAATGATGACCATTTTCACTTGTCATAATGCAGTTTTGAATCCTGCTAAATCAATTCAAAAATATTGAACTAAAGAAATATTCTATATTCTCCCCAAGAATGCAAAACAATCCGTTCCAAATAATACTAGTTTCAGCCGTATGGACAGCAAAACGTACCGTTACTTTCATATTCATAATATTAGTAGACAATTGTTTTTTATCTTAAAAAGAATTGACGTGTACGGTCCGATTTTTTGCCAATATATATAAAAACTAGCTGGCCCAACAGACGTTGTCCTGTCAAATGTCTCAATGTCAAATGTCTCAAATGTCACGTTGTCTCACGTTGTCTCAAATGTTTTTAAATAAATAATTTAGCTGAAAAACAATATCTATATGACCGTATTGTGAATCTAAACCATTCTCAAGCCCCCTGGAATACACACAAAAATTTCATCAAAATTGGTCCAGTCGTTTAGGAGGAGTTCAGTCACATACACACGCACACAAGAAATATATATATAAAAATTACCATAAATACTATAAGAGCCTTACTTGCCGGCGGCATAGTGGCCGCCTGCAAGTTACTGGTGGTTAAGGCTGCAGAGAGAAGAATTTCCAGACAATACGTGCCTGTCGAGAATCACTGCTTTCTGTAGCCGACCCCAACACGTAGTAATCCATCGGCAGCGGGGTAAAGCCCAAGCTACCGGTCGATAAGGTTGTAGACAGACCGCCGGCATTGATTGCGGTAATGCTGGCGGACGAGGGAGGTTGGAGGGCTGTGGCCTCCTTCTTGTGAAGCAGTGATGATCCAGAAGGAGGCGGCGCCGGGCTCGGTAGCACAGCTGCAGCGCCGCCGCGGGTCGCCGGCGGGCGCGAGGAAGTCGCGACCGCTACGGCGACCCGGGATGGACTACGTCCCTTCCGTGGCCGTCGTCGGTGGAGGAGATCGGGGGAGGTAGCGAGCCTCCCCCGAGGAGGGCTCCCCTGTATTAACGGGGGAGCGGGGGGCTAGGGGTTCCCGGAAGTAGCTTGGTGTTCCAGGGGGATCCCTACATGCCTGAGGAAGGCCATCCCTGAGGTTTTTAGTGGGTAGGCCTCCCCCTTCTGTTTAGGAGAGCCCCACATAACCGCCAGCTCGCCACAGCCGGGGTATGCAATTTAATGCATTTTCCTCAGGGGGAAAAAAAAGGCTCTAGACAGAGGAATCTTCGGACGATGCGTGTTATGTCGAGAATCATTGCCTTCTAACCTATCCGTCATACAAGAGCCGCTATAAGATGTTGATGGAGGCTCTTCGCTATTAGACCATTTTTAAAAACGATTATCGGAACAAAATCGAAGAAATTCATTATCTCGTGGACCAAGTTATAATTAAAAGTCCGTGATTACAGAGTGGTCCCAATCGAGCAACACACAACAATTTTGAAGAAATGGAGCTAGTGTATACTTGTGATACAATGTTGTTTCAAATGGCAAGTTGCTGATGGATGTTGTTGCAAGTTGTTCTGTTTGTGCAAATACTCGCCGTCAGTAGAGTGAAAACAACCAGAGAAATTATGCCAAAGTGATTCTCCCGTCGACGGCATGCCCGACAGATGTTGACCGTCCCGTCACATTTCCTGTAGTCGTTCCTCATTATTAGCTCGTCTGCATTTTCACAAGCAAGGCCCCTTGATTTCTCCAAAGAGGTCACCAAAGCGCAGCTAGTTCAACCAAAGCGCGAAGGTTTATATCAGGATCTCATGAAGGCCCGATAATATTATTAAAACTCATTAAACATTTGTTTTCGAATAAACTTTTAAAATATTGAATAATAAAATTTCGATTGTTTATATTACATGAAAATCTAGGTATATACAATGTGCAGTATGTAGTACATATAAATATAATATGTAAAATCTTTACACATACCCACAAAATAATATTTTTTGTAGGAAAATTAATGATTTTAATTAAGAAATGTGATTTATTCAACATGACGCTTTTAATCAACGTGACATTAACGAAAACACATATATATGATACAATACAGTAGGATGTTTGATAAAACACATGTATAGTCAAAATTATATACATACCTGCGTCTAACTAGATAGTTATATAGTTTCATATTTACACCTCGGAAAGTTTTAATATCGCA
Source organism: Scirpophaga incertulas (assembly GCA_036419045.1). Taxonomy (NCBI): domain Eukaryota; kingdom Metazoa; phylum Arthropoda; class Insecta; order Lepidoptera; family Crambidae; genus Scirpophaga; species Scirpophaga incertulas. The sequence continues at coordinate 10,939,422 of CM071631.1, forward strand.
GCATGTGTGACAGCTATTAACCAGTTTCGTCCCCCGCTGGCGCGCGAGCTCAACTTCGGGTTAATATGACAAACTTTCAAAGCAGGATGGCTACAGCTTTCAGAAGGGGCAACACTATTTCCATAAACGACAATCGACACAATGGTTTTCAAAGTGCTATGAAAAAGTCAAACGGAAATAGCGTGTGTTTTATTCACAAGCTGCCAGTAAAGCTATCAGACATGTCCAAACTTCGCTGAGTGCAGCTTGCTTTATTTCCGTTTGACCTGTCCCGTTCGATGCTATTCCTGGATACCAGAGGCGGAGCCAGACATGTTCATTTTGCCGACAAGCCGAGTGCAACTCCTGACAGCGCGAAGCTACCGATGTGCAGCGACACGGCTCTGCACTTCCAAATTTGAATATTTAATTGCGATTATTTTGGCACAAGCCTGGCTAATTAATGAATCAAATTGACGGCTCTAGCGCTGTCGCACGGTTCCGCTAATGGAAGTGTATTCCTGGATATTCAGTTTCGTCGAATAAATCAATTCGAATTTTAAATTTTGTATTTGCATAGGTTGCCTGGCTACTTTACGATTGCAACGTTTCCTTCCAATTCTTTGTTTGGTATTTTATTTTGTGCATTTCGAGATGGTGGCGCGGCGCGGCGCGGCGTCTACGTGATACGGCCTCGGCGACGACATAAAATATTTTCGTCTTGACATTGTAGTATTGAATTTCACACGAGCTTACGAAATTTCCTTGCAATGTTGACGACGATCCTCTGTTCAATTGTGCTGTGTGCAATTTTGATCGACGCTGTGTTCAATGTATTAAATAAGGAAAATTGTAAGCTAGAAATTTTGGAAGAGCTTGTGTAACAGTAAAAAATATTTTGTAAGGTTATTAATTTTGTGATATGATAAAATAATTAGATTCTTCAAATGATACTAAGATGTGACTGAGATTTCAATGACGTAAAACAATTATACTGGTACTTATTCTAAGTAAAATCATATTTTAGATATGTATTGTAGCTAATTTATAGGACACTATTGGCTCAATCGTATAATATTCCAAAACAATTTAAAAATACGGTTTATTCGAATTGATCCTTCGTTTACCACACTGCGCAAAACAACAAGAACCTAATTCACACACTAGTCTGAACCATTTACATATCCTACTAAATCTTTTACAAATGCTATTTACTGCAGCAACGGAGACCATATCCAAAAATTCCAAGCTGGATGTGCCACCAGAGGCTCATAGAGCGGACACGCCGGCTCTAACTTAAACCTAACTTAGATGTAGGGTCCCCGAGGAGCTTAGGTAACCCTGGGATCACATTAAGGTGGGAAAATAAGTTTATTGTGGGAAAATATATGAGTTCAGAAAAAGCCACAGGCTCACCCTTATGTTATCTGTTCGTGATATTAATCATGATGCTAAAAATACAGTTTAAGTTTTTGACGTCCTCCGAGGCCGACAATCGGGTTTTTCAAATACTATCTCTGAGGACAAATGTTTATGTGTTGAATGTGTGTATTTGCGTTTAAATTATAGATGTTAATATATATTTCTAGTAAAACATATTTATAAATGTATGATTTATTATATGTATACCCTTTACTGTAGATCTCAAAATACAGGGTTTACTTTGTGCTAAATTAAACGGTGAGACTATAAAAATGTTTTATTGAAGCATCAAAATTGGCTCACAATTAAAATATTTTATATTTCGGAATAAAGTGAAAATATGATCATTCTTATGATATAATAAAAATATATATGTGCATATAATCTCATCTATTCTCTCCAAAGTGCAGAGGCGTAACAATGATCTAATAATTATCCAATTGTTATGACTCCCAGTCTAATAGAGGGCGGACCTATTATCACTTTTCGGACACCTCGGTCATATTTGCGGCTATTTCCATTAGTCGGCTATTACATGTGGGAGATAGGTAAAGCCGGAGGTGTAAAGCTATTTAATGCCAGTACTCTTAAGATAAATATGCACTTGTGTGTGCATCGCAGGGATCGTTGCAGCACACATGACCATTATACAATTATTTTATTATTAATTTATTTTATTATTTTCTGATCCATGAATGACCACAAATGTTTTCTATCAATTTCTTTCCTATTTAATAACTAATTCTCACAAACATTCAAATTCAAAAACTTATCGCACAGCTGAAAATCAACTAATTATCATAACATAAAATATTATATATTATTGATATATTATCACACTTCTTGTTTATATATATGCCGTAGCATTGTAATAGACTATATAGCTGTCACAGCATTTCATACATTATATAACCATATGATTATTTTCTGGTTTCATTGAAAACGTCAGGCAAATGTTTCCTGGGTGAAATCATAGATGGCGTAACTACAGGAAGAGCCGTTCTGTTGAAATTTACATTTTACGTAGTGAGGAATTGAACAGATGCTGCGAAAGGTGGAGACATTATTGTCACAGTTCCTGAACGCATCGGACGTGTCAAGTGAACCCGTGTGCTTACTTCATCTTGAGATCGCCACGTTTTAAATCGATAAACATATTAAAATCATAATCAATTTCGCGTTTATTATTACTAATAGTCATTAAGTATTTCGTAATTCAACGGTTGTGCTCATTATTTTTGCGACCGAAGCTTAAACTATGGAAAGGTTTGAAAAGGAGATCGACGACGCGATATATATTAAACATTTAAATTTGATTCAACAACACAAACACAATCTAGATTGACAATCTAGTACAGTAGTAATATATCACTGAAAATGTACTAGCTGTCATTTTACGGCGAGTACTAGATACAGTAGGTACAATCAACTGATGTTCATGACAGATTGCGAACTTCCATGACTGGTACTGATGACGAAAACTCTAAGCACCGTATGTGTTCACCGTACGGCACCGGGACCATAGTACTTGTAGATAGCAGATACTTGTGACCCAGGTGTACACCGTGGTTGCCCTCTCTACCTATCCATCTACTCAATCAACTTTATTAGATTCCATAGATAGATACAATATATGTAACTATAAATAAATGAAGATTTCTATGAATCCTGCGATGCGATTACATATTGGAAAGGACAAACATTCTATCATGAATATTATTTTTATTGTTAATTTAGTATTATATTAATTATTTGTGTAGTTACATAGGTTACTGTAATATTATTATTTTTATATTGCTATTATCATTATTATAATTTATTACATTTAAACTCTTCATAAAAATGTATTAAAAGATTAATCAGTTTGATTTTTTTTATTTATTAAATCTTCAATATTCGATATTTTATAATAACACTTCTCAATATTTTATAATACACTTCTCGATGAATATTTAATAAAATACTTACTGAGAAGTTTATAATCGCTGATATTTTTGGTGAATTTGTTAACATTCAACAAGTTACTGTGGAAGATTTTATTGATATGACCAATGGACTGGAAGAGTGTGTTTTAGCGTGTTTTATTTGAGATTGAAGCAACAATAATTTATTTCTTTGTCTATAATATCTGGTTATGGTGTTGTCGCGTGTAGAAATTTGGGTAGTATCTGATATGATTCGGTGATAACTGGAGTTATGAAGCGTTTACGGATAGGCTTGGATATGGGTTATCTTATATCTTATGAGATTTTTGTTTGTTGTAATATGCTCCTACTATTATTAAATTCTATTTAACGTAGGTTTTCTCTCACTTTATGATATTTGACTTTTAGTTCCAATTATCTAAAATTTGGACTGGCTATGGAAAAAGACAGGTTTTAATAAATATTTGACAATACATGACAACTTCATATTTCATTTTTCAATAAATGCGTAGAGATTAAGTTCATTTTGGAACTCAAAAAGTTTGTGATATAATAAAATAAAGTACCTATCCTTTGTGTTTCCTAAATAAGTTTTTGCTTTCAGCGTGGGAAGACAGACGGCAAAGTTACTCTTCTATTTGACGGTTGAAAAGTTAATCTGTCAGCGGCCTACGAAGCGGAGACTATCTTGACAAGAATCCTAAACTTCGGACAGGTTTACGTTGTGATGCTTAGAACTTTATACAAGTCGACATAAGAAATATTTATAGTACACTAATAAACTCTGCCCTGGAGTGCGTCTGTGTGTATACTGCAGAGTTAGCTTGCTACCACGGTAAATTGTACCCTACAATTTTGATTCAGTTACATCTGTTCAGCAAGTATAAATGATATCAGCTTTAATCGCGAAGTTTTATTTTCCTTTACGAATATGATATATTTGTAATGAATTTATAACTTTCTGACACAAATGATCTAATCAATGTTGAAACTGTGAATGGTGTTAATGGTGAACCGGGTAGCCACAGATACTGTAAAGCATTCCAAACTTTCAAATGCATTAAATTGCATACCCCGGCTGTGGCGAGCCGGTGGTTATGTAGGGCTCTTCTCCCCAGAAGGGGGAGGCCTACCCACTAAAAATCTCAGGGATGGCCTTCCTCAGACATGTAGGGAGCCCCCGGGAACGCCAAGCGACTTCCGGGATTCCCCAGCCTTTGCGCCCCTGTCGATACAGGGGAGCCCTCCTCGGGGAGGCTACAATACCTCCCCCGACCCCCTCCACGGACGACGCCCACGGCCACGGAAGGGGCGTGGTCTCTTCTGGGTCGCCGTATCCGCGGGCGCGACTTCCTCGCACCCGCCGGCGACCCGTGGCGGCGCCGCAGCTGTGCTACCGAGCCCGGCGCCAGCTCCTTCGAGCGGGATCGGCCATCTCCCGACCCCGCTCGGCGGCCTCCTTCTGGAGCATCACTGCTTCACAGAAGGAGGCCACAGCCCTCCAACCTCCCTCGTCCGCCAGCGTTGCCGCAATCAATGCCGGCGGAGACAGATCTCGCCTGATCTCTGCGACCAAGACTCGGCGCTCGGACGCCCACGAGGGTCACTCCGTCAGCGTGTGCTGGGCCGAGTCGAGGTCGGATGCGCAGTGGTGGCAATGTGTCGATCCCTCCCGTCCTATTCGACACAGATACTCACCGAAGCAGCCGTGCCCGGTGAGCATCTAAGTCAGCCTAGGAACTTACTATTTTCAGAGTTTGTAAAAATATTATATTGAACTTTCAAAATAGTATTACATATTTTAGCTTATTGTTGTAATAATAAGTTGTTAATATAAAATTTTACAATAAAAACGTAAAGTAACGAATAACAAATAAAAACAGAAAATTTTAGGTTTATCCATGTTGAGCTTACATTGACTTTCTTTCTGCAAGTACATAAAATTTACTTATTCCGAGCACTACTTATGACATCAAGAATTACAATCCATAAAATTGTTTTATTCCAATACCCATTTTATATAAATCGGAGTTCTATTGTAGGAATGATCAACATTTATAATTCTTTTTAAAAATTAAGGCAATTATTAAAATATTTAACACTAGCTTACCCGTGCCCACTTCGTTGGGCATAACATTAATAATCCTTCTTTAGTACAGAGCGTTATGTTTTGATTTCTAACTGTAATATTAAAAAACTTACGTTTTCCAACTTAAATATAAAAGTTAGACATATGCTGCCGTTGACTTTTTTGTAGGCATTTTTAAGCTCCACATCTTATCTCTAAAACTCAAAAATATATCTTTCATAGTTAAGGCAGCGTTCGTAAGAAACGCTTTCATTCGACCGTTTTTTCCCCAATTCACTTTGCAAAACGGACTACCGCGTAAAAGCCTTTTTGTTTTTTCGGTTTTTTTTATATAACCTATGACACTCAGCAATAATGTGGCTCTCTATTGGTGAAAGAATTTTTGAAATCGGTTCAGTAGATCCCGAGATTACCCCTTACAATTTAACAAATATACAAATATACAAACACACAAACTTTACTTCTTTATAATATTAGTATAGATAGGCCATGGTAGGCACTTATTAACGTCAAATACAAGCTTATGATACCAAATGTTCGGAAATTAGGAGGGCGGTATTGAAGACAACAGGCAAACTTTTTAGACTTTTTATTTCAAATATTAGCATTACTAAATAATTTTAAAAGATTAGCATTTTTATAACAGTGAAATATCTGCCAACCATTAGAAAACAAATCAGACATGAAATGAAATGATTACTATCAAATTATTACATTTATCAGATCCATGCAGCTTTCTTTCAAATAATATTTTTGATCATAATCATTTGACACTGATTACACTGGTCTACATCAAAATTGTCTTTTACATGAAAATATGCTATATTGATTGTATTTCACTCGCTGAACATAAATATACAAATTAAAATTTATAGTTAGCTCTTATTGTGCATTTATGCCATATAAATATAATAGCAGGAAGCGCGACAGATTTATCACATTAATGATGATAACTCAAAATATTTAGTGATTACTCGTGGAAATTTAATTATTTCACATTTTTTTGTTGTGTTTAACGCTGACTGTGTTTTGTTCAACAGGTAAAACGTGAAACGGTTACCGTTTTTTTGACATTTTTAGTGAAAAATTGTAGATTTTTCCGTCAATGTTAGCTGACTATTGCTGGAATTTGAAACGAGATACCCCCTTAACAGTGAATCCAAAGGACAAACGAAAAAGAAGAGAGTCTTAATTAAATACGTTATTTCTTTTTTAGTTGTAATATTTTATATAAGTAAAAAACAAAAATAATAGTAAATAATTACTATAGTTTTTTTTATAAAATGTTTTGTACTTTAACGTGTTACTAAAACCCAAATTTTGTATATTAGGCATATTTCCAAAATAAGAGCTAATTAAAAAAACGTATTCTTATTTTCCTATTCAGTAACCTCATAGCAATACAAAAATAAAGTATTCATTTGAAAGGCACACAAAAAGTTACATTTTGTAGACCAGTGTTATTAATATATATTTTTTTAACCTAATTTTTTGTTAACCTTGAAACAGATTTTAGGCCGTTCGTAGACGGTTTACATAATGCAAATATTAAACTTGACGTGGTACGGTCTGTAGATCTTCAATTTGTGAATATGAATATTCAATTGGAATTTGGTTGCTGTAGAAGATATGCTTCTAAAAAATAAACATGAACACAATAATTTAATTACACAACTTATTTTCATCGGAACATTCATATTTTTTTCTTCTCTAAATCGCACAGCAACGCATTATTACACAAATCTAGCAAATACGTAGAATTTTAGTGTATATTCTGTGAATAACACTAAATTTAATGCCTGCCATTACCTCTAAGTTGGAAGCGACTTTCTAACTAACTAAGACTTGGCGCGTTAGAGTAATTTTCGTCCAAAAGTTTATACAGCGCATTTATAACGTTTTAGCGAAGATTAATACAGACAAGTTGGTAAGTTCAAAAGATTATAATGAGGATCGTCAAAATCGTCTCAGACCAATCTCGAAACTCAACTTTTTGAATAGGAGAAGGAAATTAGCAGCGTACGTTCTATTTCTGTGTATTAGTTTAACCCACATAGAGGTCTAATATCCAGTCAGTTCATTCATCGGTAGTCAGCGTACCGTAAAAAAGAGCTGAATGTGTGCTCCGCTCCACTGACCACTGCCTATGAAACCTCTCGATTGAAATGTTTATTCAAACACAATGGGTTATGTGGATTGAATGTTGAGGGCAACGTATGGAATTCGGTCATAACGCTGATTAGGTATTTATTCAATATTTTTCGATGTCAACCGAATAAAAGTATCTCATCGGTTTTTGTTATTTAATAACAGATAAACGCTGTTTCTGCAATTATCTGTGGGAAAAGTGTTGAGTTGTTTTTGTGATGTGATGAAGCTCACAGTGTAACTTGAACATCTTTCTGCACCAACAGGCCTCACCCAAGACTTCCCACAGATAGATGTGTAAATCATCAAATAAAGTTTAGCGCTATCTTCCACTACGATGGTCCAGTGCATCTGGTCTCTTATTAGGCAAGGAGTACCGCGAGAAATGGAAGTTGGCTTAGGTTCTATCGAATGTGGTTCGGAACACCTTACCGTATACACCGTTCTAATTTACAACTATATTTTTTTTTCTCCAATAGACTTTTTGACTAGAGAGTATGCCTTATATTATTATTATATTATATCGCGAGGAGGTGAAGTTGATATTGATCGCGTCTGCTGTGATTTGAGACCAAATACAACCTCTTGCGGCTCAATAGAAGGTAAATAGTGCAGACGTATTTAATCCCCTTAAAAACCCCCGATTCAAAACATGCAACTAGCAAATGAATAAAAAGCATTGATATCAACAACAGCCAACTAGCTAATGGAAAATAAATAGACCTGGCGGTAACTGAGCTAACATCCGCTCAATAGTACGTTTTACCAAGTAATTTTGCACCGTAAGGTTTAACTTCGTTTACGAATATTCGTTTAGCAAAGTCTATTTTCGCTTGTACTTGAAATCAAAATTGTTACCAACTGTGACATCCGGACTCAATTTCAAAACTCGACCCTAAAGATATTTGGAACGGGGATGATGTCCGTCCTTTTAATTTTCGGAGCCAGTTTCTTGTACAAATATACACAGATGCTTCCAGTCGCTTTGTTCACCTTATTTTCACTTTTCCGGCTCGCGATTTTTCGTAATTAACCGTGAGTCAGCGACAAACTCTTAATTATTTGAGCCGTCTCTTTTGGAGTTCTATAAGTAAACAGAGAACTTTTATTGGTCGGTGCCGGACGCTCTCAATACATTAGATATTTGCACACTGTAGTAACGTTAAATCTGAGTACGTCTGTAAAGTTTCTTCTTTTAGGAGCTGTTTATTGTATGCCAAAAATTTTAGTTTCTTTTAACCTCAAAGCATTTAAATTTGTCGTTTTGACTGTTTATTTAAAGCCACAGGTAGTTGCGACACTACTGTCCAACCTGCATTTTAATTGCTTACGACATATTCTTCTACTTACCTTAGGAAGTGCTTTAGTTGTAATATTTTCGTTAGCCTACGTTTCTTTATAAATCAGATTGCAACAATGACAAATTTTGTTATCGGACTTTATATACTCTTCTAATGTTTATTGTAAAAGATATGTTTTTCCACTTCCCACATTAATTTTCTCTGAAAATGGAAAAGGAAATTTTATGCACATATCATGTACCCGTATAATAGGACTACCCATTGCATGGTACGGTTAAATCCGTCACTAATCACACAATAACTTAATGATATTTATTATTCTATTTCGAAACAAAAACTTATAGTATTTATTGTAATTAAACAACATCGTATGTCTGACATGTTTTTGTATTTATAAATACAACTAATTTAATAGAATATTATTGTTATTTTCATATGACACTACCGTGTCATTAAATAGTTCTTACTGCAGATCATGTACAACTCTACCGAGAGACACGCGGTTACGGGAACGACATTTAGATAGTTACGCCTTAGTCAAATAGAATGGTCCATGCAAGGACTAAATGCGGAAAACACCTATGATGTAACCTATGATGACGATTAGGCCTTAGTCAGCCATACCGGTCCAATCAGAAGTGGGCGATCTCACATAAACTTTATATTTCTTCGTATGACTATGTAGGTTGCCTGACGAATTTTTCCCTAAAATCAAAATATACATTCGTTTATAGCAGAATTATTCTCAAGATTAAAAAGACAACGCTGACACCATAGCGCCACCGTTGCTGATATGTAATTTATCTTACTGTTTAAATTTTGTCAGTAAAATACATTACTCCTACTTATATAAATATATAACTGCGGCATGAAAACCTCCCCCGTTGCCTACGGTTCTATATGAAATCGATTGGCAGAAAGCGACGCAAAAACAATTGTATCCCATCACGAAAACGGCAATCGTTTAAAACTTATTTGGGATTTTTCAACGGCCGCTTGTTTTGAATTTCCCACAAAGCAGAAAATGCTATTTACTTATTGCGCTTCGTTTACTTACAAGGTATTTAGGTTTCTGTCGCTGTTCTCAGTTTTGTGTTTGGAAAATGGAATTTTCCTGTTGGGATAGAGGGGCGGAATTCCCAATCGGTTCCGAAAAAGGGATGTTTGGTAAGCCGTCCCATTTTTGTTTACAGTTGTTTTCTTTTGTTTTTCGTTTTGATGGAGCGCTATTAGATCATGACGTTTTTGTACACCTTCAAAATATTTATACAACTGAAGGTGTTATTGATTAGATTAATAGCAAAACCTTTTTACAATATTTTTTTCCGTGTTGTCATGTGTTGTAACGTCGGATTGTCACGTGTTGATATGTGTACATACACGTAAATATAATAATAATTGCAAAGAACATGCATCTTTTTACGCTTAGACCAGTTAGCAAGCGTGTTAAAAAATATATAAACCTGATCATTTTAAAGCCTTATAATTTACTAGCTGTTGCCCGCGACTTCGTCTGCGTAAATTTCGAGTTGAATGTTATTGATACACAAATCATATTAATATACGATTTTACCGATTAAATTATTTTTGGTATAAAGCAATTCCTTGAGATTAAAAGAAATTGATTAAATGAAACAGCGCCATCTAGTGATTTATGAAAAAACTAACATGCGTAATGAAAACACTATTCTATTATATGTATAGATTAAGCGTGAAGAGGTAATAAATAAACAAACTTTCGCATTTATCATATTATTTTGATAAAAACTGGTTTCGTTTCATCGTATTTTGGTTCCCTGTTCCATCTCACTGCCCACGAACATGCTAAACGTGGCCTTTGGGGTCTTATAACCTGTGGCTCTGTCTACCTCGCAGGGGATAAAGACGTTATCTTATGTATGTATTATCTTATGTATGTATTGTATCATGATGATGAATTGTCTTTAGATTTTAAATTTCCCATGTAACTTATGTAAGAATGGTGTACATTATAATTCGCAATATTATCATGCCTCGAGTTCATTAAAATGACGATAACTTTTTTTTTAATGAACCGACTTGAAACAAAGTTTAGATATTATTCTGAGTTAAAACAAAGCAAATAGTGAAAGTTTCAAGCAAATCGGTTCAGTACTTTCGGAGATAAACGTGAACAAACATACAGACAGACAAACAGACAAAAAATTCCAAAAATTTTTTTTTGCTTTCTAATAATCTATTTAAGTGCCCCTCTATCCATTTCAGTCAAAAATACTAAATGTACAGACAAAATATTTTTACTGTCTTATTATATGTATAGATAAATAAAGTATGCTCAGCTTGTTAGTGATTTCTACTTATATGTTTTATCACATTGAGCAAAGGTTGGGCGTATGTTCTTAATGTTTATAGACACCAAAACCATTACTATTAAATAGACTAGATAAATTGTAATTATTAATAATATTTGAAATTATTAAGAGTTCATAATTCATCACACTTACCGCCAGCTTATCAAAGTACCATTAAATTTCGTATTTTTTTATTTGATGCTGTACGCCTTCGACATTAAGTTTGTATAGCTTAATGCGCTATTTGTCCGTACATCACTCATTCACTCATCTCTAATATATTGAGCATGTTCTCAACATATATACTATGTGCCCAAATGTAATATCGTACTAGAATCCCTTCTTACGAAACGTTGTTTCTGTAGATATTCTTTTATTCTTTGAAATAGATAGGGGAGACTATTTTACGGATCGTTGCTCGTGGACGTTTCGACTTGTACCTCTTTTTGTGGTGGACGAGAACTCTTTCCCTACGACTTTATACGGCAAACAGCGTAGGCACTTTGTAATAATGCTGTTGCTTTATGAGTTTATCGTAATAAAGTTAACTAGGCGTAATGCTCGTTTTAGGCTACGCTTTACGACGACGGATGATAACTTCAGCCATTCTGTGGCTATGTTACGAACTTGAAAACATTAATATTGATTGACTTATCAATTGTGAATGGATTCGTTAAGCATGTCTTCATATTGCTGGTATTTTTTTTTCTAGAATTGTAGATATAAAAATATAAGGATGAGCCTGATGAACGCAATATAATGTCATTGTGCGTGTATTTGCAAAGCCGTTAATCAAACACAGCTTTTACTACATATAAACATATTATATGTATTCTTTAACAACTGAATATATTAATCATGTTAATTAAAGAAGTCACGTTTTAAAAGCCTCACTGCAGTGCACACCATTGTTTAATACATTCATATGTTGATCTCCTTGTTGTCCTTCCTTTTCTATCACCTCTATTAACATTTTTCCGCTGCCTGCCGTCATCCTACGCCCTCTGGGTTATTTTTCCTGTTAATCTAATGCGAACATCAACAAAAACAACCACTCACAACTTTTTGCTAACGTAAAGTATGACCCTCTTAACTTTTTGAGGCTTGGAAATAAAACTTGCTGGTAATGTTTATGCTGTTTTACTTTCATTATGTGGCTGTGAGATCGTATCGTAGTAACAGCTATCTGACTGCAAAGCAAAATATAATTTCAATTTGATACTTATTATGTCAGCTACAAAAAGAATCTTAGTTACGTTAAACCTTTAAGTATTTTTTACTTTTAATCTGCATCACGGTTAATATATTAATATATATATATATTCAGATATTTATATTTACACAAATTTATTAAGTTTAAAACTGTATCAATAGATGGTAGTGTGTGACGTAAAGTTGTCATAATCGCAGTGTGAATGCGCATGTGTTCCTCAAGCTACTTATAATCATATTATTACCTCATCCCCGTACGTAAAAATTAGTTTTCTGAATTACAACTCGTCATTCCAGTTTTAATCTGGTCTAACGAAACCCACGCGAAAAAATGTAATACCCACAGAATATTAAAATCCCCCGTCATAATAACGTAAGTGAATAAGCTCCTCCTCCCGCGAATATAATACACACACCAGACTCGTATAGCAATTGTACCTCAACTGGGTATGCGTGCCCGATAAAGTTATTTAGATGTTCAATACTCAACTACAAAGTGAGTATGAGTATCCAAGCCTGCAGAAGAGTGCTCATGTTTCGTGCATCTATCAACTATTTTTTACGATAGGAATGGCCTTGCGCTTTTCCCAAACGCGACGTATGTCGTACTTTTTGCAGACTTTGGGACCCGAGTGTCAACCTAGTCTGGTGGTCTACCGATTAAAACCCACCAAAGACTCTCCTATACGCTTTACGACGTGCGTGCACCCCAACACGTCCATCCCGGGACGTCGAAATCAATTAATCAGTACGGAGAAAAGTTTCACCGCGCTCCACGTTTGCTCGTTCTTCAACAGAGCAAACAACCCTCTATAGAAAGAGACCATCGTTAACAACGGCGACCTAGTAATTGTACCATAAGGAGAAGACAGAACACATATCTATGATGTCTCTGACGTCACTTTAATAGTCGGTTAAATTATTATTAATCATTATTATATTATTAATCATGGTCGCTTCCTGTCATATGCGATTTTAATAATACCTACAATTGGATCACAACTTCTTAGTCTCTTGTCCTGTTTTATTTGAGATCGGCACAACATAACTTTCTCTTCAACTCTACTTTATCACTCCCTATTTCGACACTCAGTCTATCCATCTTTTCTTCGAGGAAGACTCCTCTCCCTACACACCATTTTTATATCCATAACTTTTCTAGTAAACTGACTTTACTAGTGAGTTACTAGTAACGTGACCTCTCAATTATTAGATTGGATTATAACTATTTCACCTTATGTCGTGGAGCTGATGATGGTAGGTGCGTTTAGGAACGTAGCTGAAATAGAGATAGTTCGTCAAATGAACTGAATGTGAAGTATGTTATTTAAAAAGTTGATAAAAATTTCACCATTTGGTTGGTAGCGCAGTCAAATCCTGGATTCACAAATTTTTTTATATTTACTAACACAACTTACGAAATGACTTAGATCTGAAGCAGAAAAACATCAAACCTAATTGAGGGGAGCTTTAGATTATATTCACAAACATCTTTCAAATTCAACTTTCATATTTATAAATCTTTTTATTTTCGTAACCACAATTACTTAAGAATTAATTTAGTTAAATAAAAAATTTGTGACACGCATTAACTGGGTCGTGTATCCAATAGCTATAGTTGCAAAAGGATCTAGTTGGAGAGCAAACACTGCTCTTATTAAGAAAGTTTTTTCCTCATAACAAGATTACGTACAGCAGATGTGTTGGTTGGCGTTTGGTATAAAGCATAATAGTTAGGCGTCGTCGCTCCAAATTTTTCTCGCATTATTGACAGTCAAATCTTTATCTTAATCCTTAATATAAAAATATTGTAGTAAGGTCAAAAAATATATTTATTATTGATTAATAGTCTTAAAAAATATTATTAAAGATGATAAATGATTAAGCCCACTTCGTACCCCCATAGATTTTTTTAATTCTAAAAATCTTTTTTACTAGCTTAAATGACCTCCTGATAAATTTGTAATATGTAACTTAGTACAATAATATTTTACTTCGGCTTAAAATGCCATTTAAAAACTATTTAAATACAAAAAGTTTTGGTTGATATATATTCTATTCGATACTGTGATGCCCTTGCTTTCAAGCAAGCGTCAAACAAAGAAAAGCGTCTCAACTCAAGTGTAAGGTTCTTATCGGTTAAATTACTGGGACCGTCAGGCTAAAATCCCGCCTCTTATCATGCGTTTTGTAACCTCCACCTTCATCTTCATACTACTAAATTATAAAAATGCACTTATGGAATATTCCTCAATATTATCTAAAGAAATTTGTGTTATGAATGCAAATTAGTTAAAAGCTATTCTGGGAGCGAACAGTGAAAATACAAAGTATTAAAATCATCACGATTATTAAGAGAGTTTTGAGAGAGTTATCATATATAGATTTCATTTTACATACATATTCGCCGAACTAGTTTATATACTTGTTATACTTATATTATGTATGTTATAATAATATAGTTGCTATTTCAAATCACTTCAAAAATCTTGCACAATGTAGGAGTTATTAAAAAATACTATATGTAACTCTGAACTTGTGCTAATTAAATACAAAAAAACATAAAAGCATAGATATTCACGTAGTGACTCATAAAATAAACTCGGGAAAATAAATACGGGAGATATTACAAAGACTGTGGGATTTTATATTATTGAAATTATCATTATTCAAATATAAGAAAACTCGAGAGAAAGAAATTGTTAAGAATACGAGTAATTTATTTTACAATTAATATTGATATTTCGCCATTTTCTTGTTGACAACTCACGTCTATTCATTGACTGTTAGACGGTATGAAATTCGCCAAGCTGTAATATCAACAGAACATGGTGGATTCATGCAGATTGATTCACCAAGAAGGAAAAATGTTTTAGTTATATTGAAATGATTGGAATGGAAGATTCCGGTATGATCATAAATGTTTATTGTATTAAATCAATCAAAATCAAAATAATCTTTATTCAACCTTAGCTAGCTAAAGTTAATATATTAATTTCTTTGAACAATTCTTTTAGGGATTCTCTAGCCCGTAAACAGTAAATAGCACGAATCGCTCTTTTTTGTAAAAGGAAAATACTCTCAATGTTAGCCGCTGATCTCCATAGCAGCAGTCCATAGGACATAACACTATGAAAGTAGCTGAAATAAACAATTCTTGCCGTTTCAACATTAGTTAAAAGTCTAATCTTTTTTACTGCGTACGCCGCTGAACTAAGTTTGATTGTCAAAATTTCAATATATGGATCCCACTGTAGTCGTGAATCTAACGCCTAAGAATTTAGTATTATTTACTAAGTCAATGACATCACCATTCATATTTAAACGAGTATCAACCTGCCTTACATTGGGCAAAGAGAATTTGATACATTTTGTTTTCTTAGAATTTAAAGGCAAATTATTAGTTGTGAACCAATACAGAACTCTCGAGAGAGCACTATTTACATCGTCATAACATTCCTTTTGTCTATCAACTTTGAATAGTAAAGAAGTATCATCTGCAAGGAAGGTCATTTATATATGTGTATTAGAAACAGTAGAGGACCCAATAATAATCCCTGGGGAACCCCCATTGTTATAGGCGAGCTAGCAGATTCTGATCTATTAATAACGACTTTCTGCAATCTGTCTGATAAATAAGATTTTAAAAGGCTAACAGCTCCATCCGAGACACCATAATGTCTAAATTTACTTAAAAGCGTTTCATGACTCACACAGTCAAACGCTTTGGAAAGGTCGCAAAACACTCCAATTACATCCCGCTTGCCCTCCCATGCGTCAAAAATATGTTTCATAAATACAGTTCCGGCATCGGTAGTGGATCTACCTTTGGTAAAGCCGAATTGGCTTTCATATATGAGTATGTTTGTTCTCAAGTGACCAATTAGTTGATTGTAAATAACTTTCTCGAAGATTTTGCTGAAAGTAGGTAATATGGATATAGGTCTAAAATTTGAGGGATCTTTTTTGTTACCCGATTTGAAAAGTGGTATTAATTTACTATATTTCATTAGATCAGGAAAGATACCTTCATCAATACAAGAATTAAAAATTTGTGCTAACAATGGGGCTAATTCATCGATGACAGATTGAATTATGTGAGTTGATATACCCCAGAGATCTTCAGTTTTCTTCTTGTTAAGTAAACGGAATGTTTTCTTAATTGAAGAAGCATCAATATGGTCAAATTTGTATGATTCACTGCACCTATTCACACTTGACTCGAGAAGGGTGACGGCTAAACTAGGAGATGAGTTAAGATTACTGGTAGTTATAGCAGGAATTTCAGAAAAATAATCAACAAATGCATTCGCAACTACCGACTTGATAGTCTTATTATTAATTTCTAAAGAGAAAGAGTTCCCAGAGCTTCTACTTTTGCCCGTTTCTTTTTTTTTTTTTTTTTTTTTATTATTGTCTGGAAAATGCGTTACGCATACCCCGCGGCTCGGGAACACCGCGGGGTTATGTCGGACTCTCCGCGCGCTTGGGGGCCGAGTGCCAGCCAAGTGCGCGGCCTACCGACTAAAAACCAGACAATGCCCCTCAGGGACGCCTTGGCAGGAGCGCATCAATCGTCGACGCATCCTCCCCCTCATCAGACGAGGAGGAAGACACGTCGAGGAGAGCAGCATCACTGCCTGACAAGGTCATGGGAACACTTACGTACACTTCCACGACCTCGTCGGCGTCATTGGCTCGCCTGCGGCGAGCCCCTCTCACCCCCCCGTTTTGCTGGGGGGCCGTCGATCCCCCGGGACATCCAGGGGATCGTCGACTGACGGCGACCTTTGAATAGCAGGAATCAGCCTTCCCGGGCCTGGTCCCCGCTGGTCACCGACAGGAGGAAGGAGGCGAGCGAACTCGCGCCTCCTCCGCCCTGCACGCCTGCGGCGGCATGCCGGAGCCTCGGGATCCGCCTCCCTGGCCCGCTCCGCCGCCTCCTTCTGCGTCATGACGTCGGCGCAGAAGGAGTTTACTAGCGCCCACGTCCTCTCCCCCTCCAGCATGGCGCGCACCACGTTTCGGAGGGAGAGATCGTCGCCTATCACGGCGACCAACTCGGCGCGCCGCGCAGAGAACGCCGGGCACACCGCTAGGGTGTGCTGTGCGGTGTCCTCCTCGGCGCCACAATGGTGGCACCCCGGGGTTGGCTCCCTCCCGATGCGGTGCAGGTAGCGGCCAAACGAGCCGTGACCGCTTAGCACCTGCACCAGGTGGTAGGAGAGTGACCCGTGGCGCCGGTTCGCCCATGTGGTGAGGAACGGATGGAAGGCCTCGACGCTCCGGCGCAGAGTGCCGGAGACGGAGGCCGAGACCATTAGGTCGCCCAGCTCCTCAAACCACAGGCGAACTACCTCCATTGTGGCCTCCTCGGACGCGGAGGCTCTCTCGCGCGGCGCCAGGCGCCGGTCGCCGCTGCGCGCGTTCGCCCGGACGCGGTAACTTTTGCCCGTTTCCTGATTTATTATAGTCCATGTAGTCTTAACTTTGTTCTTTGACATATTTATTTTATTTGATATGTATAAAGATTTAGCACACATAAACAAACATTTTTAAAAGTTTTTTATATTTTTTTACATAATCTAAAAAAGGCAGGGTCGACAGAAGTTGTTTTTAAAGCATATAATTCAAAAAGTGTTCTCCTGCTTTTATATATGCCCGGTTTTATTTTATTTACAATGCCCAGTTATTGGTTTACAATCTTAGATGAAAATCGCTCATTATATAAAAACTCATTGAGATTCGAATTCTTTTTTTTTTTCGATACTGCTAGGCTTTTGTAAAATGCCACCACTGTGGCGCCAGTGAGGAGTGCCCGGCCTTCTCCGCGCGGCGCGCTGAACTGGTCGCCGTCATGGGCGCGGACTTCTCCCTCCAGAACGTGGTGTGTGCCATGCTGGAGGGAGAGAACACGTGGGCGGTGGTGAACTCTTTAGCGGGGAGGCGAGAGGGGCCCGCACAATGCGGGCCGACGCCGACGAGGTCGTGGAAATATTCTCGCGAGTTCCCATGACCTTGTCACGCCGCGATGCAGCTGTCCTTGGCGTGTCCCCCCCCCTCATCTGATGGGGGGAGGACCCGCCGACGATCGAAGCTCTCGCGGCAAGGCGTCAGTGAGGGGCATTGTTAGGTGTTTAGTCGGTAGGCCACACGCTTGGCTAGCACTCGGCCCCAAGCGCGCGGAGAGTCCGACATAACCCCGCGGTTTTCGCGGGGTATGCGTAACGCATTTTCCTAACATTAAAAAAAAGGCTTTTGTAAAACTGTAGTAAACTTTGGTATTGGATATTTTTTAAGAAATAAAACCGGCATCACAGAAAAGCGTTGTACGCTTGCATCGCAAAACGGATTAGTATGAAAATTTTTGGCTATAATGACGTTAAAAGTCACAGAGTCTAAATATGGGGTCAGGATTTGATATACTAGGTTCGTTCGAATACTATGCAACCTTATTTCTTGATCAAAAATCTGATGGATTTGTATCAAGCGCGCTTGCATTAGGCGACATTGTATCTTCGTGCACGTGTATAATTTTTTTCGTCTGTCGCTAGTGTCAAAACCTATGGAGCAGCTATAGCGGAAGTGAAAAGTAAATAAAACGATCACCAAAGAGTACTAATTACTACTACTACTACTATTCAATTTTGTTTATACAGCGCGATACAATCTCTAGAGGCAGCATAACTTGCTACTCGTATTTCTCAAATGTTAAATTATTATTTCTATTTCTATAAATACAGTTAGTTTGCATAATAAAAATATATTATACCTATTACAAGGCTATATATTTAAAATTAATCATCATTAAAAAAACGGAAACTAAAAAGAATATCTATAAACGGAGAAAGAATACTTTTCCCATTCACAAATTTTCTGTTAAAGATCATTTCGAATTTTGTTCGTTGTAATTTATAGAAGTTTTTGCTTTGCTTGAATTCCGTCACTCGCTCCAACACCCGTCAATCTGGGTGCTCATTTTATCTTCAAGTCTGACATTGCTCACAAGCGTAATTAATAGTAGGTATTAGTGCTGTTTGTGGTGAAACTGCTTTCTGAGCACTCAAAATCAGTTTCATTGCTTGAACAATTTTTAGAGCTAACGCTTAAAGTGAGTCTCGTGTGCAAAGCTGCGTGCTGTGAAAGAATGCCATGGTATTTTTAATTGTATTCTGCAACTGCCATAAAATACCAACGATTGGCAAATATGTTTAAATATATATTTTGTATTTCTGAATTTTCATTTTTTAAGCAACACTTGTCAAAAACTACTTATTTACAAAAAAGAAAAATTTCATATAATCTATAAACATACACGTTTCAAAGATAAACATTTTACAAATATGCATCATATTTACTAATAATTGTATAATTTTTTTAAAAAATCTCTTTGTTAAGAGTTTATCTTTAATAACTATATTTTTCAATAAATCAAACTGATTTCAAACAATCAAAACACAACACTTAAATATCTACATTAAAGTTGTGTCCTTTTCGGAATTATGAAGTTTTAGCAAGTTAGTTTAGTTGTAGCAACCGACTTCAATATAAAAAAATAATTTAATTTTTTTTCTTAAAGTGAGCACGAACCAGATACGCTGCTACTATTTAAATAACTCGTGAGACACACGAAATATTTCCGGAATCATTAATAAAAAAAATACAACTAATAGTAAAAAATGTTTTTATTTTACATACGATTGAACCAGTTTTGAAAACATTTGTGCCACTCCTCCGTGGTGACGTTTTTTTGTTACATGTTTTTCATACTCGACAACCTCTTCTGGTGATGAAAGTCGTTGACCGTATAATTGGTTTTCGATTTTTGAGAACAGACAAAAGTCGCATGGTGTCCGGTTGGGACTGTAATAGACTGACTGATAACTGGTGGTAGGTTTTTCCATTTCAAAAACTCATTAGCTAGCCATATGAGGACTTGCATTGTCATGGTGCAAAATGATACTACGTGAATGAATGAATCATTCTTTTGATGGAATCGATAATATCCGTTAAATAAATGGTCGATTACCAGTCACTTTTCATTGTACGATGATTTTCTAAAGCAACAGTAACAGGAGCAATCATCCGCTGCAAGGCACTTTTCAGGCGCGCCACTTTGGTTTGGTTTCGGCTCTTATCGAAAGACCCTCTATTGCTGCATTATATATGCAGCATATATAAATCTGTTTCGTTACCTGTAACTATATCCCTTACTGAATTTGAAGCTTCTTTGTTATGTCTGGTGAAATCAAAATGTGTGAGCTTTATCGAGATGACAGCTTTCTCACACTCAATTTTTTGTGTAGGATTGACTGTATTTGCTTCATGCCCATATCTAAAGATGACCGGATCATATGGTAAGTCATATGATTGTCTATTAGGATCATACGGTGCTGATGATTTTGCTGTTCACAGCGATATACGGACGATCTTCACAAATTTCATCATGAAGAAGACATTTATTTATAACAAACCAGTTATAAATAATTGTCTTGCATGGTGCTTTTTTGTCAAAAGCAGATTGCCAAACGAGACTGCTGAGCTCCAGTACTTTCCCGAGTTTCATTTTATTATAATCTCGCAATTTTCAAATTGGCTCCATAACGTAAAAGAAATTGATCGATGAAGTAAATTGTGTTATACAGAAAGAGAGTTCCATTTTGAACTGTGGTAATAACTATTTTAAATATTGTTTATAGTGTAAGTGACGAATTCAGGAAAGTTATAATGTAACCCATATAGTACATTTCAATAACAGTTCATCAAATTAATTTTAAAGCAATCATTTAGGAATAAACAATTACTATAATAATAAAACTATCTCATCTGCTAGCTTCCATTATTACTTTAGTAAGATGAGATACTCGGGCTCAAAAATATATTTACGCTTCACCCTGGTAACAGAGTTCTTTCAAATTGAGGTAATAAAATATTAAAATCTTTATAAAAAGATATATAAAGATGAATATACAATAACAAAGCAATGTTATGTGACGACTGTAACTTACATGTAAACGTCAACCTACACATAAAAAAGAAAATACAACTCTGTGATGACTTTATCTACTGAAACAGACAATTCTATTACACCTACCTCACACGTACTACTAGTGCTATTACATCTACGTATGCAAATTAAAATATAACTTACGAGCAAACCTCCCGTGCAAGAAAAAAATATTATTAAGCACAACATTGAAAAAACAATCATATTCAATTTAATATATTATATTTTCACTGGGTACCAAGAAGTTTAGTGGTTTCTGATAATTCTAGAAAATCCATGCTTAGCTTACAATCAACTCTCAGGTCTACTAGGTCAAGATTTTAGTGTGAGTGGTATATCGGCTAAGGCAAGGCAGAGGCTGGTATAAGGATCACTGAAGCTATCGAGCATCCTCGGTGTCTCAACTAATCGTCAGCTCGCAACAAGCGGCTCT
This sequence comes from Scirpophaga incertulas, assembly GCA_036419045.1. Classification (NCBI taxonomy): domain Eukaryota; kingdom Metazoa; phylum Arthropoda; class Insecta; order Lepidoptera; family Crambidae; genus Scirpophaga; species Scirpophaga incertulas. Next base: position 10,961,268 of record CM071631.1, read on the forward strand.
TTCTGCATTGTTGATGCATTTATCTGCCACAGTAGTGAAGTCGTCTCTTCCCTATGCAGTAATTAAAAGTTTAATTAATTGATTGGATCAGTCAATGAGTGGACAACCCTGCAAAAAAATCAAAACATGTATATTTGTTTATTAAGTAATAAACACCCAATGGATGTACATGGTACACAAAGGTATAACACAAACGATGCTTAATCGATCGAATCGATTGCATGACGTTCTGTTTACACAAGCATTAGTCACTTTTAAAAGTAATAACAAAGAGAAGTTAATACAACTAAGTGCGCTTCGTCATCGACTATCTTATCCAAGTTATCGAAAAACACTGATACCGCATTTACAACATGATTCAATAAGAATTCTATTGAGTAAAACTTATGGTTCAATATTGTTTCGTGCGATGCTAATCACTGATTATTGCTAGTGTGTATAGATTGGTGTAAAAGCAATATAATCAACATTCCCACAAATCAATTCATACTGCTTTGTAAAGAAGTCGCTAGTTTTATAAAATAACTATTACAATTTAGTGATAAAGTAGGAGATTTATACAGTAAGTACAACATCAGTTTATTTAATACACAGACAGAATTTGCCTTGTGTTTAGTCTTGCTGGCCCTAACTCTGCTTACTACAAGCCAAAACTAGGACCGTTCTCTATATTCGTTGATAATGAATATACGTTTCATAATTATATAATATATGTGGTTCTTGATTGTATGTTTATATTTTTGAAATGTAATTTCATAGTTTTAGTTTATATTTTACTAGCTTTCTGCCCGCGGCTTCGCCTGCGTGGGTTTCGGGATTGGGTCTATAGAGGGTTAAGGGTCATAGCTTTTGCCCACGGCTACATATGCGCGGAAGTCGATTTACGGCGCGAAGTTTTATCGCGCTTCCCGTGGGTCTATCCGTTTTGCCAAGATAAAATACCGCAATACCTTGCTCAAGAATCACTCTATCTATTGATGAAAACCGCATGAAAATCTGTGCAGTAGTTTTTGAGCGAAGCCTTTATTGCGCATCCCGTGGGATCTGTCGATTTTTCCGGGATAAAAAGTAGCCTATGTTACTCGGGGATAATGTAGCTTTCCAAAGGTGAAAGAATTTTTGAAATTTCTTGCCCGTGGCTCCGCCCGTCGTTGCTCCGTCCGCGTTAATTTCGATCCCACGGGAACAGTAGCTACTTTCTTCCGGGATAAAATGTGATATCCTTCCCCGTACCACAGACTATGTGTATGCAAATTTTCGTGATGATCGGTGCAGTAGTTTAAGCGTGAAGAGGTAACAAACAAACAAACAAACAAACAAATAAACAAACAAACAAACAAACACACTTTCGCATTTATAATATTAGTTGGGATTCATTGCAAGTATTATCTGTATCTTTTTGTGACTTTTCTGTATTCTATAAGAAATTTCATAAATGTTAAGTTCCTTTGTTTCCACTATTCCTTTCGTATTGCATTTTTAAAGTTTTATGTATAAAAGTATGATGAAAATTTTTTGGTGGTTAAAGTTTGATGGTTCCTGATATTTTCGCTCATTAATTTTATTATTAAATACAAAATACAACTGGCTTATAGAATGCAAAGATTAATATATAAAATATTTGTTTCAGAATAAGATGCCACCACCACACGGAATACCCTGTGGCCCATTTTGTGGCACTGGAAGATGCCAACCCAATTGCTTTTATGCTACAACTGTTATTGTTCATCCAATGCCACCTCCACCTGTCAGCGTGTCACCTGTATACCCGCCCCACCATTATCCACCACCACCCCACCACCCCCCTCACCATCATCCCCACCATCCTCCGCCACCCCCACATCACCATCCACCACCTCCCCACTATCCTCCACATCATCAACCCCACCACCCACATCACCCTCCTCAACCAAGCTACCGCCCTATTCCTCGCGAATGTTTGCGCTAATCTTACACTGGAGAGGAAATTCAGTCTAAAATAAAATTATACGGCGTGTATATTATTATTTGTTGTTGCTAGTAGATTCAGATATTTATACAAAATAAATTAAATGTTTTCGATAAGTGTTCTTTTATTTCTCATACTTAAACAGAAATCGTTAACTGTTATCGTGGAAGTGTCCCACGCTGGAACAGCCTCTGACGCCTAGTCATAATACATATTTATCAATCCACTAATAGACGATTCACCAGAGGGAGTCTCTAAACCAGGCTCTGTTTGGGTACCTGTTGGCAACCCAACAAAGGTATTTTTATGTAGTGGCAACACTAAGTACCATCGCTCTCTTCCACTTGCGATAAGAATACGCATAACACGCATCTCTGTACCTTGTGATCTAAAATTAATAAATTCAAGTATTTTGACATCAAGGATTTTCTTTACTCCACCCAAGCCAGCTACATATTGGTCCTTCTCAGTCGGCATAAAAGAAAAAACAGGAGCCAAGAAGAAAACTCATCATTTACAAGATCTACAATTGTACAGCGAAATCTTCCGAGGGGCCGCAATATTGCAGAATTCTAGTTGTGCAAGAAGTATTTATCTACATTTATTTGCAACTAGAAACGGTTTGAAGAAAGGTGCGCAAAAAACAAGGAAGCAAGAAATTTATGAATACCTACTCGTCATAAGAGTGAGTTTGAGCAAACATTATTTTAGTCGCCATTTTTTCGTATCCCTACAACATCACCATAACCTGCGCAAGCGCAAGACGCAACTTCACGTCTCACGTGACGCAAGAATCAAGAGTTCTACCTATTTTTGCCGCAAAATAGCGGTACCTAGTGTATCCATTCCTGTGCTCAGTCATGAAGGGTAAGACTTGTCATTTTATGTCACTTAATGGCTGTTTACTCTGTGATTTGTGTGAGGATTGGAGAGAGTATGTAATCAACTTCTTGTTTCTCAATAACAGCAATAAAAAAAGCAAAGGTATCATTCGATTACGAGTACATTACATATATGTTATTATTGTATCTACTAAAGACCTGGTTAGATAAAAATATTCTAACATTATAACTAACAGAGCTGATGTACATCACGCTTTCCCATTCCGTAAGATTGAGTCAGATAGAAGTATAATAAACACCTACGCTTCGCCAATGTGTTTACGTCCGTAGTAGTTATAATTAGGTTAAAAAGAAGGCATATCCTGGCACTTCGCAAAGTTATAATTGCAGTAAATTTACTTAGTCTGCTCGTACGATATCAATAGAATAAAGAGCAAGTTTTTTTTTTAAGATTAAACTCTTGTATTAAACAAATAATGCATTGAGTACCCATAAAAGACCTCATTTATCGTGGGACCGTGTTTAGGGTAATTCACGACATACGAGTATATCCATTCTGGCCCATATTAATAAAAAAATACAATCATTATTCGATAATTAGTATAGTATGTTTCATTAAAGTTATAGTTACAGTTTTATAATTTTATTTAAAATTCATATAAATAAAATATTTTAAAGAAAACAGCGCCGATATAATCTGATTAGTTCATACTGTTCAACAATTTTACAGATCGTAAAATAATGCTGACTTATTGAGGATATTCTGTGCAGAAGTGAGTTAACGTAAAAGGGTCCATAAACCCATAAATTCGACTGGTTCGTAATAAAAAGGGATCCGAGAAAAAACTATGTCGAGTTATTAATCATAAAAAATAACCGTACTATAAACGATTGTTTAATATGATACAAAAGAAAAAATAGACGGAATAGGTAAATTTCGATAAACAATGTTGTGAATTCCAACATCAACGCATAATCAATTTAAAAGAAAATATACTGCCTATTCAAAAGTAATATGCCGTATTCTCTTAATGTCTTAATTTGAAAGGAGACTACCAACTTAACTATATTAACTTTAAAGTTTGCCACTAAAACCTCTTGTGCATTACCAAATCAACATGCACTTTACGAGGTAATGACAGATTGGATCTATTTTACATTGTTTCAGAATATTTGCTATCAAAAAACATAATAAATAACAAAGCTATACAAAAACAATCCCCTAAGCTTGACTACAAAACTAAGTTATGACGCGTAATAGTAGTAAAAACATTGGCGACTTTATACCGCCATCAATCTATGCAAAGGTTCATAAATAGCGCATGTACGTGGACGGCGGTGGGCGCTGAGTTACGGTTATGGGCGCGCTTCCGGTGGGCACGCGAGCCCCAATATCCGCCCGGATTGATGCCCGTGTTCTACACTTTTTTGCAATATGTCCGTAATCCTAAGTTTTTACTTAATAAACATGTATTTTTTATAAATGAAAAATTTGTTCGCCCATTACAAGTAATTTCAAAAAAATACATACATACATACACTCACGCCTTTTTCCCACGAGGGTAGGCAGAGATTACGTCCTTCCACTTGCTACCGGTCCTATCTCTTTCGCTTCATCTACTTTCATAACATTCCTCATACATGCTTGACGATTGCGGGTACTTCTGACCTGGCCTTTTTTGAGGACACTTTCGATTTGTTCGAAATATGTTCGCCCAGGTCTTCCTCGTCCCGTGTCTCCACTCACTCCAGCTTCATAAATCATTTTGGTCAGTCTACTTTCATCCATCCGTTCCACATGCCCAAACCACCCAAGCATCCCTTTCTCTATTCTTGTCACGATATCCTCTTTCAAACCACATTTCTTTCTAATCACTTCATTATACAATCTGTCACTCAGTTTTACTCCTGCCATACTCCCGCAAAGCTCTCATTTCTACTGCATTTATTCTGCTTTCATGTCGTTTCTCCCATACCCAACTTTCACTTCCGTACATTAATGTTGGGACCAGCACTTGGGACAGCACAAAAATACTTGAGATTAATTTTAACTATTTTTTTTAACTTCACGTCCACATTTATAATTAGAAAAATACTATTTTTAAAGTAAATTAAAATATTACTATATGCCATCATCTCAATATATTGTAGTACTTTTTGCTGAATCGTGAATCTTTTTTGCTGAATTCGAGGTTAATTTTTTACAAGAGCTGTGGTAAATTAAATGTTCAACTATCACAGTTTCTACTGTGAAGAAGAACTGTTTCTGCTTAAAAAGGGAAGAGCTTAAAGGAATTTTATCTTTATATCACCTGACGGTTGACTGGTAGAAAATGTCTAAGGCATTATATTCCATTGTACATAAAGTTTAAATAAATAAATAAATATTACATGAAATCTTAGGTAAACTACCATTTTATAATTACATCTAAAATATTTTACAAAATTGCTCTTAAGTGACTAAAACCTGAATTGGTTTATCCAGTTACCTCGAATATGTCCTTATTAAAATTTAAAAAAATCACATTTGAGACCATTAAGGTAATAAGAACAATCACTAGTTATTTTAGCAGTGACATATAATATAGATCAAATAGAGTTAATATATATCAAGAATTAACATAAAGTAATATAACATTATACTGTACTTAATACATAAAACACAATTTAATAACGTGTAACGCCTTCGCAAAGAAAAACTTCCTCGAAACATTAATAAATTCTTATTAGATATTACTGCATAATAAATATCCACAATAAATATCTGCCTAAAATGATAAAATTCTCGGCTCATATTTTTTTATTAAGTATTCCTTTTAATAATGATCGTGAAAGACTATTTCTGGTGCTAAAGACATCGCTGAAAATTAAACGTAATTTCTCAGAAATATAACACATTATTATTACTTTGTAAATTTGCTGCAAAATGAAATCTTGAAAACAATCTATGTAAAGATAAATCTTTGTAAGTGTAATGCAAAGGAAACTCAAATTTTTGTTTTTGTTTCTGTCTATCTTATAATAATAATATTATGACAAATAAGTAGTAGATGCCATAAATATGTTTTATATTTGTAATAAATGTTATAAAATATACATATGCAATCGTCACCGACCACTATCCGTCCCAAAGTAATGTTGCAACTGCATCTTTTGACTATGTCAAAGTATACTTTATTCTAAAGAGCATCATTCGCGTTGTGTTTCAAATTTCATGTGTACATTTACTTGTCGCTTATACGGTATTAGCAAACATTTTGAAGAAACCTGGCATACATCTGCGAAGAAACTCAAAGATGCTTGTTACCGTACCGGTATGTGGTCCGCGTCGGTCAGCGTGGCTGGTAGGGCAGACTCCAGGCCCTCGATGGTGACGTGTATGAGCTATGATGATGACACTTAATTCACTGTTGATAACCGCAAAATACGTTTTTTTTATTTTAATTTAATAAACCGCAATAACTATCTTATCACAAATTTTAATTTTGATATGATTCCATAATTTATTGTTCACCACCGTAAGTACCTCTTGCAGTGTTGTTGAGCCTGTGAGTCGGGAACCTCCGGACCTCGCATAATGAAGGAACTAAAAATCCTACACAATTGAAGTAAATGTCGACTTTAAAGATATCTTTTCTACCCCAACTGTGCATTATTTGAGAGCGAGCTTGAATCCTTGATAGATTATTCATGTTCAACAGACTATTTGATCACATACAATGTATTCTTTAGAATATTATAAAGCCTTTACAATCTATTATAATAAGTTTGCTTTCACAGATGTCATACCTATACTATGTACATATATCTGACTAAATGTCATAGTTTTGACAGATAAGCTATGCAGTTGACAACTGTCGAAACAGGATTCTTAGATCATTATAGATGTTTTTTTAACTATAAACATACCATGTGTAATACTATTTTTAGAGTTTTTTGGAATTTTTATGTGATATATAAACTATAGAAAAGTAAATAATTATGACTACAAAAAAAATATTACATACAATTTAACAATAGTAATATTAAGCTATCCTTAATAGTCAGTAAAGTCTAAATATCATCAGAATTATATCTAAGATCAGTCTAAAGTACTAAAGTCTAAATATAAAGATTTTGATAATAGACGCTTAAATTATAATAGGTACAAACACAGTTCTAATGGTTCATTTGATCGATATTAGTAATTACTAAAAGTTACCGGAATCAATAACAAAAAAATCTATTAATGGTCAAATATAAATCTAATGTTTCTCAAAATATTCCCATTTTGCGACATTATACTTTTTCAAACGATTGAACCAATTTTGCAAAAATCTGTGCCACTCATTCGTAGTGACGTTAAATACATGTTTTTCATACACTTCGTCAGAAATTGCATTATCGTAGTGCAAGATGTAAGGCGATCAGCGTTATCTTTAAGGAGTTACTCAATAATTTCTGGTAAACAAACGGTGGTGTAGCAGTCAGAAATCACTGTACACAGTGATTTTTGAAGGCAACAGCACCCGCTTTTAGTTTTATTAAAAAAAGAAGATATCATCCGCTTGGAAATTTTGATGCGCACCACTTTAGTTGGTTTTGGCGTATCTCGAAAGATCCATATCTTCGATTGCTGCATTGTTTTGGGATCGTAGCTATAAAACCATGTATCAGTAACAGTACTATATCCCTCATTGAATTTGAGGCTCCTTTGTTAAATCTGGCACGCATAGCATGGAACTAAGTGCTGCGTTTCACTTTTTGAGTAAAATTGAGATTGGCACAATAGCGTTTGACTTCAACAAACCAGTTATAAATAGTCGTCTTACATAGTGTTTCTACGCCAAAAACAGATTTTAAATAAATTCTGTATAAAATCGAAAAAAAACAAATTATTTCTAAGTTAAATCTAATAGACTGCTATTGTAATAACCAAAATTTTAAAATAATGTTACAACGTGAAAATTACTATTGATAATCACATGAGGCAAATTTTATTCTACTGCTAAAAAGGCTTAAATTATTGTTTACGTTAATAACTAATTGGAGACTCAGTGTGACCTATGTAAATGAAAATTTGAAAGTAGATTTCAGCATAACATATTTGTGTTTTGTTAAATCATTTTTTGTGCTATGAGGTGCTGACATCAAAGTAGTATGATGAAGACACGTCAAACGTTATACGTTAATCCAACCGAGTTTTCAGATAATTTGTAGACCATCTTAAATCTATTTTTTAATATCTACGAAGAGAGCGGCAATATATGCTGGACAACGAATTAATTTTCACAAAAGGGTACCTGACACCAACAAGATACAAGGCAATATGAGAAAAACCTCATTATTTACACCGCGCATGTAAAATTTGCTGTTCGCCAAGAAAACTGGTAATTCCGCTACTGGAAAAGGAGGAAAAATCCCAAAGCAACCCTATCCTGTGCACTTAATTAAAAACTTCACAACAGGTTGCTTCCCGTTGTTCGGGGTGAGGAAAAGGGTATATTGTTTCAGATCCTAGCTGTAGTTACCGACAAATATACGTAAAGAGATCCTACAACTAAAGTTTTGTAGATTTCCCTGTTTAATTTATTACTTATATTGATATAATGTTTCAAACTAATACGAACTACGTTGGTTTTTATACATTTTTAAAGCAATAAGCAATATATATTAAAGCAATAAGCAATATTATTATAACAACCAATATATATTCTCCAAATGTATATGCGCTCATGTTTAGCAAATAAAAATCTGAAATCTGAAATCTGAAAATAAAATTACTGAATATGTATAGATATTGAACGAAGAACTTCTTTCGATTTTCACCATTTCACATATTTTTTCCTTGGTATTGATTAAATTAGAATATCAAGCGAGGTGCCACAATTGCCACATATTTAAGACCTTTCACAATTTTGGTATCCGATAAATATAATAAGACTTCCTTTTGTTGATGACCGCGTACGAGTAGCATTAATGTTGATGGGCCGTCAAAAATCGCGATAAATTAAGATTTCCGCTAAAACTTTATCGCATATAATAAACAAGACAATTATGTCATGATAATGGCAATCAAAACACCTTTCGCGCTTATGAAATATCCCCATTACTTATAAAAAGCTATCTAAGTGATTGGAAAGAGGATAAAGTACTCACCACTTTGGAATTTGAAAGATATAACGACAAACTATTCACGCTCCACCTCAGCATGACTTACGTATCATGGTGAACAAGCAATGCAGGAACATCAGTAGAACTTTGATGTATTTTTGCTGAAACCCTCCCATAACCTCGGACATAGGTAATTTGTAAACTTGACCGTTCATCTATCTACACTTAGCATACTCAACTTCCAAACTATAAAAGTCACGCAGTAGTAATGCTAGCTATATTTATACAACATTTCTGATCCGTGCTCAGAGTTTCTATGACAATACTTGCCCGCCTCTCTTATTTGTCCGCCAAATAAAATACAACTAGAGGCTTATACAAAGCCGCAAACATATACGCCGACCCATTTCCAATAAGTACTTACGTTTACGGCTGACTACAATAGCAGTTGTTATTTGAAATGATATTTGTTAAGATTGGGCATGTCCTGTCTTTGACATATTACTCGTAAGTTAACAAAATAATACAAGTACTATTCTCAGTTTCGTAATGAAAAAATATTAATTTATTCTTTCAATAAAATTAACTTAGATGATAACAAAAATCAAAATTACTTAAATTGAACATTAAACCTGCAAATCTTTTGTAAACTAACATAAATTAAATCTTAAAGACCCCTGCGACATTCTAATAAAAATATGTCCTCGCTGAATTGCTAGGCTAAGGTTGATCGCTTGCCAGCGCTTCGATTTCCTGTGACCTGTTTAAGCCTTTTCGATATAACCTTGAAGAGGCTTATAACGACTGGTCTCTACGAATACGAACCAAGAATCTCGACGCCGAATAAACTAAAACAATATTCAGGGCTGAGACTTCTACATTTAATGCTCTTTAAATTTTCTACCACTTCTGCTGGTGCTACTGGTTTCCTTATAGTTCGTGGAAGATATAACGGAGCAAATGTGTCTATACGGACGCTGACCCAGAGCGGGTTAGTGAGAAGCGTGAAAACTTTACTTGTCGGCTAGTAGGGTCTTTTACCAATTTAAAACGCTTACAATCCAGTAATTTCAAACAATTATAATCACAGGAAACTATATATTAATATTACATTAATATTATATTAATATTAATCACTATTTACTTTATTCTACAAACACTTGTAATAATTAAAACCAGCACGAGTTAGATTTATTACCTAACGTAAAACCAGTGATAGGTTAAGCTTTCCCAGAAATTTATATTATACCTGGAAGTTACAATATCGTTGGATATTGCGGTAGTCTCGATGCAAAACGAAGCATCCCTGAAATATGCGACACCAAATGAAATCATAAATTCAACAGACCGCAATACAAGCGAGGCACGATAGAAAATGATTCTAACGTTGTAATTAATAAAGTTGTAATCAGTATGACACTTTTGTGGGATTGCTTCAATTAATTAAGGATACAAACGAATTGATTGCAAGCTGATTTTAATTTTTGTGTTTATACGTATCTAAAGATTTAAATTCATTCGTCAAAACAAAACACAGTGCCTTATAATTACAATGCCACAAGTTTTTTATGGATGTGCTTGAATGAAAACTACTTTTCATTTTCAATTTATAATACCTACTAAAAGGACATTAGTCATAACTAATTATGGAAAAAAATATTTATAGATTCTGTAAATTGTCAATAAATTAACAATCAATTCAAATTGAATCTCTATAAAAATCCGATTTCGACTACTGTCAGAAAGATCTTTGTAAAACTACCTGTACTGTTTTCTAATAAAGAATTTAAACAATCCACCTAAAGTAAATTGTATTAATTGTAAAATATATTAACTCTCTGTGATTGAAAGAATGATTATCGAAACAGACATGTTTACTCATGTATAATATATTCAACACTTTGTAAGCATGTGCACGTTAAAATTCTACAATTCTTAATCAGTAATACAAACATATATCATACTCTCAAAAACATTAACATTTTTATATGGTACTATCTTTCAATTTTACTCACATTGTATTGGATTTTCTCATAGAAAAGAGATATGTTCCCGTAGTATTAAACCCTGTCTTTTCTCAGATCTTAAACTATTCTCATACTGAATTTTATAAAAATTTGATCAAGTAGTATCCCAAATATTCAACCTCACCAACTTTACGACATTAGAAATATAGATGTCGAAAACACAAGTATGAATACTAAACAATGAAACTTTTGTCACTCATATCTATACTGTGTGTAATATTATGAACTACTGAAACTACTACGTCAAATTAAAATAACCAAAATTCATATGGCATTAGATAATCTATTTCTCCAAGTATATACATAAACCATGCTACAACCAATAATAGAGGAAGTATTAACGCAAAACATATTATCATCATATATATCATCGCATATCTAGGGCGAGTTACAAATATTTTAATAAATCCACTATTCTACTTATTTCTATAATGTAAAACCAGTTTGTAGCATAATTAAGTACCTATACTTTGTCTTGCTATAAACATTCTTAAAAGGAAATATTTTTTTTCTACATTTATTACTCTAATGTGTGTAAAATTAATACATTATTAGATATATTAAATATATACATATAAAATGGTCTCCATTGCGTGCAATACAGTCCTTTAAAGGTTCACGCTACTAAATATAAACTACTTAATTTTTGTTTTTATAGGATAGGGCAGCAAACGAGCAAACGGATCACCTGATGGTAAGCGATAACCGTTGCCCATGGACACCCGCAATACCAGAGGAGTCGCAGATGCGTTGCCGGTCTTTTAAAAGGGAATAAGGAGGGAAGGGGGGGAAGGGCCTCCGGTACCCTCACTCACTCGGCGAAACACAGCGCAAGTGCTATTTTACGCTAGTTTTCTGTGAGGCCGTGGTATCCCTCCGGACGAACCGGCCCAATTCGTGCCGAAGCATGGCTCTCCCACGGTAAAACTACTACACTAAATATAAACATGCATTCATTCCATGGAAAAATTCTTCACAGCCAATTACTTAGAATAATTATATAGACTGCTTTATGGACTCCAAATTATATCGGTATTTAAAGCAAATTATACTATTTAAAACGTCTATAAATCATAAACGAGCTGATTAAAATTAGGCCAATTTTCATCTCTGTTGAAGTTTAAGTAGATCGAGCTGTATGACTTTTGATAGTATTTATAAAAGTAAAGTCCAGTCACTCCTTCATTAGGTACTAACACTCCACCAAACCAGCACTGAAGTAGGATAATGTCGACGTTATACTTAAAAATACAAAAAAAATCATCTAGAAACAACATTTTTCTTTGATCTCCCTTTGCGTACTGCTTACATAGTTATTTTAATTTAACACCTTATTCTTTTTAAAATTATCAGTTAAATAAAGACCCCTGCATCTCTCATAGACTGCATGTGCAAAGTCATCTTTTAAAATACATGACAAGATTCTAAGTGCTATCCTCATCTCGCGAGATAAAATCTTTTGGATTCTGACAGGATTTCTTCGAATTCTTTCCCTTACTATTTTGATCGCCTTTTGCGTATGAACACTAGATATTGTTCTGTTACAAACAAAAGAAGTTTTCTGTCCCGTGCACATTCGACTAATATCAAAAAATGTATTTGACACGATATCAATTTGTATAATGCAATCACAACGATATAATATCACAATAATATTTATCAACCGCTTGGCGTGAAAATAAGGATACATAATGAACATATATAAGAATGACAGATTCTAAATTCAAATATATTACAAATTTTGTTTATTTTTCAATAATAACAATAATTTCAGTCAGACTAAGTATATAAATTAAGTATTTATTTAAACTTATATTATTAAGAGTTTTTGTAATTTACATAATAATTATACAAAATTATGACATTTCAAAAAAAAATATTTTTATTTATTTTTCTCTTATTTATTGTAAACATAAACTTAAAAATATATTATGAATGTAATCAAGGAATAATTAATACTTACTTAAAATGTAATTAATATCTCACCAGCATACAATGTAATTACTAATATTATTATCTAACCACTAACCATCACATTTCAGCACACCCACGACTGAATGGTTGCGGTCAAGTGATGTCCATAATTGTCAATATCCAGTTAACCATTGGTTGGTTTGTAATGGCACTGGTGTCTAACCATCGGGTACTGAACCAAAAACCAGTTTATTTCGTTGTGGAATAATTTAGTCTTGCTTTGCACATTGACTTCGCCATTTAAATTCTCAAGCTCGGAATCTAATAAAGGTTTTATTAAATTTCCTTGAGTGAGCAAGCCCAGTCTTTCGTGTTTTAATAAAATCATTTTTTGCACCTTACCTCCAAGCTACGGTGTTTGTTTTTAGTAGTATCATTTTTATGCAGCATCTAGATACACATATGAGATAAATGTTGCATTTGTTCTATTATACAAATGGTCAACTTCTCTATTAAAATTACTTTTGCTCCTGATCCTATGTTTAAATAAAAATCTTCGTAATCTACATAATAAATATTATTAATATAAGCATTAAAAATACTCGAAATATATAACCAATTTTCGCCTAGGAAAATACTAAATGGTAAAGAAAACAATTTATTAACAAAATTACTTTTTCGTATAAAGTTTAGTATTGGTAATGAACAGAAAGGCTTTACATGTACACTACGAAAACACCGCTAGAATGAACGACATAAGAGCTGTCTGGTCATCATGTAAAACCTAAAGAAAATGTGTGCACTTTCAGGTTTCAACCTCTCCGAGAGGGAAAATATGTAACGGAGTAGGTAATTTGTAGGAAATAGGGAAACACTAAATAACGAAAGACAGATAATATTATAGCACAAAATTTATTAACAAACAACTATATACCGTTTCTTAATCTATACACTGTAGAGGAAAAGGGAAAGAGAGAAATCTTAACACACGATAAAGACAATAGGAAATTTTTTACAGTTTTTTTTTCTTTTTCTAGGAGCGTCGCTTCGTCGACGTACGGTTGTCTAGTTACAACAGGCACGCAGTTGAAATGCTCGTCAGCACTCGGAAACAGTCCGATGAAACACTCGTAGATATAAGTCGTAAGCTTTTTGCACGTGGCACGGTGCAAGACAATAATGGAGAAGGGGAGATTCTTTCACAGAAACCGAAGATAGAGGCAGCAGGTCAGCAGTAGGTCGTATTATATCAAAAATTTCTTCTTCCACGTGACACGTAGCAACAAGACTATATTTACGACGAGCCAATGCCAAATGGCGCAGGAAATTATTTACTGAAATCTATTGCTAACTCCTGTAATTACAGACGACAATCAATTTCAATGCATTTTATAATAAAGTGTTGTCATTTACTATTGTTACGGAATTGAAACTGGATCGTCAGTGGTATTGTTATTTAGGTACTAGTCAAGTCGCGAGTCGTAAGGTCCGGATTCTATTCTGCCATGCACCAAAGTATTTTTCGTTTTCCGTATGTCATGTGTAGATTTATTTTATGCATCTATTTTAAGGGGAAAGTACACTGTGGCGAAATTCAATAATGTATTTAAATTCGACCAATCCGCACTGGACCAGCGTGACTAACTAAAGTCCCTTACTATCACGGAGCTATCGCTATAGCTTTGATAAGAAGTAATGGATTAATTTGAATAAAGAATTCGAAAATAAATAACGTCTCTGATTACGGCAGTTAATCTATAATATTGTCAATTCAAAGTCAATTCAATGTCAAAGTCTCAGTAAAAAATAAATACTTCCGTCTCAAATGAACTGCGGGAGTAAAAAATAAGTCTATTATTCATGATGCTGACGCCTAATATGATTCTTGTTGCCGACTCGATTTATTATTTGTTTGTACATAGGAGTGTTCTGTACAGCCCTGAAAATTTATTTCATGCCAGTCCTGAGCCAGAAATTTGGCAATGTGTGTGAAATTTGTGCTCCTGAATAAGTAAACACGAAATATGTTTCACGATGGAATGATATACACATAAAGGTTCTTTTCCCTATAGCTTGCGTATGCTTACAAGAAACTCATGAATTGAATTTATTGGTTATATTACAAACAAATTATATTAACTTAACTTAACGGGACTTAATATGGAAAATCGCGCTAACTATTACTTTTATTGTCCTGTATAAACAGGACACAGCTATGAATACTAAAGTTTTATTCCAGTAACATAATTAAAGTCGATAAGAAAGTATCTACCAAACGACCCTGGTATGTAGTCTCCCTCTAGTCAAGTATACTTTCAAAGTATATTTTACACGCTTATAAAACAACTACAATCAAAAGTCGCTTATTGCAGACACAAATATGTATAAAACATTTTACGACCATGCAACAAGTATGACAGCACTCATACTTGATTGATTTTATACTAAAATTGGCAATCACCCACGACCTAATTGCCTAATATTAATTTTTAAACATATTATAAACATATAGCATTTTATGAATTCATTATTTTAATGTTATTCTAAAAAATAATATTAGTTGAAACGAACAATAGCTCAAACCAGTCAATCAGTTTGATGAAATTGACGATTTTCGGCGCGCTACTCTATATATAATGACTGTATAGCATAATTATTTAAACACAAAACTCTGTTAACACACAAAATATTACAAAATATTATTAATGGTGCCAATTAATTACATTTAGATGTTGAGTAAACCGACAAGTCCTTTCGATGGACAACATCACTTATCTGTACGAATTTTGATTTAAAATTATTTTTTTATACGACTCAAAATAAAGTATAACATGAAAAGTTAATAGCAAGTTATTACATGACAGTTCCTTCATGTCCTTACCTCTGTACAAAATATTTCCTCATTGTTGGTATTATAGGTCATTCCTTCCCATAATTTAGTTATGAAGTAGAGTAATGTTACAAAAGTATGTATTATCAAATGCCTTCACATCCTCTGAATACTCAATAAATTAATCATTAAAAATGTGCAAAGCAATGACGCACAAAATTAAACACTCAACAATAACACAAAAGTCACTTTGGGCTAATATGTCTCGTAACAATGACCGTGAGCTAATATGCTAAGTGATTCTTAGGAATATTACTTTAACAGTTCACACTCACTTCATATATGGAAATAGTGAGTAAAGGGAGAAGTTATTCGAATTATATGACCGTTTAAAAACTTTACCCTAAGAAACTAAATACGGGTATATAATAAATTAGAAATGAAACAGTTTTATAATTATATTAACATTCCATTTTGAATGACAAAAGTAGGCATGTTGCTAATTGATGAGCACTTACAACGACGCTAAGAAGGGTCACCACTCTGCACATCGCACTTGCGCTCCGCACTACGCTACAAATGCGAATCTAATGCGACCATAAATCGCTCCCCTCCTGCGCATATCCACCCCACCGTCCCCCTTAGCCCACCTCGCCTAAAGCGCCGGTAAGTAGCAGACCGATAGTACCTACTATGAATTAGTATCGATTAGCAAAGTGGAATTTCAATCTATGCCATTTCTACCATTGAACTACGAAACCTATTTACTTAGATATTACTTCCTTAACTATGACATTTATCAAACAATCAAAGAAGCTAACATATTAATAGACTAACTAATAACTAAAAAGTATATAACATTAGATATACAAATAAATTAACAGCAATGTTATTGGAAATGTACTAACATTTTAAATAAGTTTGATTATCCTTTTCCGAATGTTATGTTATGCTTTGGATTGAATCGCAAATCCCTTCTAATGAATAATTTATGTCCATATCACTATCTAATATACATAAGAGATTTATAAACATGGCAAGGCAAATAAAAAAATATGAACCTATTAGATATATAGCGAAATTATTTTTTTATTTGTGTCAATTAAAAATTCAGCAAAGGTAATTTATATGCGGCGGTCCTCTGATTTGCATCAAAGGCTTGCCCTTCTAAACATGAGACAAACTGAAATCCATTATGTATTAAGTCCTAAAATAACCGCAAACGAAATTAGGAGTTAAATTTGTATCAGAGCAAAGTCTACTCGTGTATTTTCGTAGCTTCGAGTACCAGCCATATTGAAACAAGCTGCCCGGCTTCTAAGATAATAATAGTTCCTAATGGCAGTACAAATATACTATCCAATGGACACTAACCAGTTGTCCGAGTAATAATTACAGTCTGCAATTTGATTGCTGTACCATTGTCTTTTACTACAAGTACATTATATAACAGTTGCATAATGTTCATCATGGTTGTCATGGTTGCAAACTGATACTAACCCTATTTAAATGATGAATAAAAAATAATTTCATATGCGGAGAGCGGAGTTCAGGCGCAGTGTATTGTGTTTGCTGAGCGATTTTGGAGAATGAGTATATATTTGTATGTATATATGTATGTATGTATATATATATGTATGTGTATGTGTATGTATGTATGTATTTGTATATTTAGATTATTACATATTATTTGTGTTGTATATGGCACATGCACTCATATGCACACACGTACACTCTTTCACACACACACACACACACGCGCGCACACACACACACACACACACACATAAACAGTCATAACCCCATCTGCTAATGGGTTTTTATTTTTAGTGTCATGTGTAATTTTAATTCTTAGTTTTTGTTTCTATAGAATAGGTTAGTCAACTGCATTAAGAATGCTTATTTAAATAATGAAAATCCGTTTTTGGCTGTATGTATTGTATTCTTAGGTTAATAGTTTTATTTAAGAGCTGTGGATTTTGTAAACTGAAATAAATAAATAAATAAATAAATAATTAGAATAATATTTAGCAATATATGTAATTTTCACATATTTTTATATTTTGTTAATTTATTGTAAAAAAAGGAAATTTTACAATATACCACAACTGTATAAAAGTCTACGAATTCGTCGGAGGATTCCTCATCTATTTAAGAATCTTGTCACATCTTAACATGGCATGATACATAAAACTTAATGACGAAGATAATTTACGGGACGTCGGCGCTACATTCTAAATAAGAAAACTGCGCGGATCTACGAGAGTCGTTACTGCTACGAGACCAACTACGGGCTACGATGCTACGAGGAAACTCGCATTCGGCATACATAACTCGGAGAGTGCGCTTTCTGCGAAATTAAATTTTGATGGCTGCTTGAATAATTTCAGAGAGTTCTTTTAACGATCTTTTTGAGACGGAAAGACATTTGTTTTTATTAATAAATATAACTAAATCTAAAGTAATATTAAGTAATAAATATTTATTGAACAGATATTAATAACCATATATTGTTACATAATCATAAGCTAACTAAACTCTTTTATAATGTTTCTGTCCTCTCCTGACATATATTAAAAGATTAGCCCAGCTAACATATTTTCCTCATATTCACACCTTTCTGCTTTTACCTTCATTCTCATAGTCCATATAATTTATACCTCTTTTCATTCTTCTTCCTTCATTGGCTTATAACATAAAAAAAAACAAAAGTATCATTTATAGGTACGGAATTATGTTCACAGTTTATATGAGACAGCACAGAGGTGTTATTAAACCAAGCAAAAGCGAATACTCGTATTTAAGTAAATTCAAGCTGTCCCAATGTTGCACCAGTTCAGTTTAGTAACTTTGTCTAAATTTCTAAGCAAAGAGTAGATTGCGGATGGTAGCACGTGTAATGAGTTTATTAAAATTTCGTGCAATTTATTGTATTTGTTGGTATTTAAGCAGCAGGGAAGCCGAGGCACGAGGTAGAACTAACAAGTTGCCGAGAATGAATACGTTGCTTTTAGCTGTATCATTGTCCGTAGTCTTACCTAAGCTGGGTGCATAATATTAACATTTTAGTTTCCTCATTGTGTTTTCCTTTAAGAAAATAAGCTTACAAATCTTGTCATTTATTAATGAAAAGTCAGAATTCAATATATGACTTATTTATAATACCGAAACCTATGTTTGTGTATTTGTTACTGTCTGGGGAATAAATTTGGCCTACATATAGAATTTGCCTTCAAGCGAGCAAAATGAACAATAATCTGATAATGTAAAGATCAAAGAAAAACTATGTCACACAATCAGTGTCATAATGATGAAACTAGCTAATTTATAATTAAGTGATTTCATCTAATTGCTGCTATTTTATTCTTAAGAACGCTCAATTTTTTTCTAACTATATGTACTAACCCAAACAAATTCACATTTCGTGCCTCAAGACTCTGTATTATGAATGTTTTGCATACCATGCCAAATGTCAATAAAACCAGTTTTAAGAAACCCTAGCGACTTCCCTTTTACTGTGCGTTCCTTTCGTGCTTTGGAGTAATTTAATAGCAAATATTATTACTGGTTTGAATATTATCCAGAACACTTATGAGGCTTAATATTGTATCTACTTACTGTTTTTTCCTGGTAGAAACTTTTTTTGTTAGATTTTCGTTTCCTTGCATACCATTCACAATTGTAAGTTATAACATTAATTGTACATAGCGACGATAACATGTATACATAAAAAAACAGCTATTTTATGATAAATAATACGTTTTGTGAATCTTTTAAGATCCAGAATAACATAAAAATGAATCGTTTAAAAATAAGCCATAAGATTTATGCGTAGCATTAAATGACTATTTAGTTCAAGTCAATAGCCGAGTGGCACTGTACTCCCACACTTCCCCACATGTAGTTTCTATGAAAGTGAAATGGTAATGACAGAATTAATTAACAAGTTTTCGGGACCCTTTCTCAGAAATGCCTATTCAAGAACAAAATACCAATGTGTTTGCATCAACGGAGACTAATATCATACAATCAAATTACACATGGCATGATATGATTCTAAAAAATAAAGACCAAAAAATATGTTACTTTGTCCTAAGCAATAATAAATTAAAATTCCATCAAGGTGGAAGTGCTTAAGTTTTAAACAATTTTAAGTGCTAATTTCTCAGCGCCTCGCTATTATTTCTATACAATTTATTAAACCATCAGTTAAGACCGTCAAAATGCCTTACCACAAAGTTGACTCGCGCTCAAAGCTTCTTTAGCAACAATAAGTGTAGCTCAACCAATTTACGAAGGAACTTGGAGTTTCCCTTAATTTCCTGTGGACTATTAACAACAGCCAAGGGGAGAACCAGGCCGGAGGTCAAGTTAAATTAGTTGTTTCTTTGATTGCTAAGATTGATGAAACTGTCACACGCCTTAAAGTTGAGCGCTATGTTTTTATCGCCTTCTTGGGAAGCCGCATTGTCAAGCTGCCTGCATACATTTAATATAAATTATAGTATATCAATTTCCGTATATATTGATTAATCGGTTTTAAGGTATGAACAATAATGGTCAACTAATTGGAAACAACAACAAAAAAGAATAAAAAAAATATTTTTTTTAAGTATTTGTAATTAATATTGTTATTTACCAAATAGCTACTATCCATAGCCTATCAATAGATATAATTCATATTTTGTGGCGTATCCCTTATTTTGAATAACAGCACTCCAACATTGATTCAATCAATACATATTTCTAGGAAGATTGAATTCCACGCTTCAACAAATGCTTTATATACTCGTAGTTCGTTTTGACTGGTGTTACGTTTGTTTGAGACTTTCTTTTTAACAATATACCAGATACTTTTTATTGGGTTTAAATCCGGACTATTTACTGGCAGTCTAAAACGGATAAATGCTGTTCGCAGGAAGCATTTGATGTTATTGGCCGTGTGTTTAGGCTCATTGTCATGTTGAAAAATGCAGGTTACAAGCAAATGATCGTTCGAGTTCGAGAATCATTGCGTGCCTTATGGTATTTTTGTATTGCCATCAATCCATTGTACCGTCAATCTTCCGGATAACACCAACTCCGAATTCGGTAAAACACCCCCAAAGTTTAATGTTACTGCCACCGTGCTTGACTGTACTCCTTATGTATTATAATTAAAAGCATTGCAATTAAATTAAATTATAATTAAAAGTCTTGTAAGGACTTCTAACATAGCAGTTTCCATCTAAATTATTATATCCATATTTATTCTTGTTTAAACTAAGAATAACACTTTTTTCCATTCTCATAACGTCCAATTAACATATAATAATCGCTTCTCTCAGTGTCGCTTGGTAAGAAGCTGAAGTGAAACTTTTCGAGAGTTTCTTCCATACAATTTAGCTCCTACTAATCTACGGCGTATCAGTCTTGACGAGATGTTTCTCGGATCATCAGGCGAAAATACTTCATTTTTAAACTGTTGGAGCCTTTAATTGGGTCATTTTAGCAAAACACGAACGATTAGCGTAACTTCTCTGGGAGAGGTTTATTTGATCGATCTTTCTAGGAACAATTTCAACAGTTCCATGTGTTTTATGATAATCTATTACCTTAATAACTCTCTTAACAGAATAGTTTAAACGCTCAGCTATTCTTCTGTACGCCCACTTATGATCACTTCACCACGCCACGTCACAACGTCACAACGTTTATTTTTGCCCATTTTGAAAAAATATATTAATAAATAAATAAATAAATTTTGAATTGCCGGCAAAATAAAAATGCAAGCAAATAAATGTTATTCTCAAATTAAAAAAAAAGAAATGTTAAATCAAATATTATTAAAATTGTTAAGCAAACTGAAAAGTAAAACATAATATATCTACTTACATAATTACAATTATACTTATCTAGGAACCACGTTCTAAGGATATATACCATTCGTGACTTTCGTACATACGGTATATATAATATTCGTCTATACGTCATTTGAAATTAGACTCGTTTTACACGTATTAAATATTCAAATGAGGGAAGGAAAGAGGTTAAAATCGTCCCATTAGGTCTACAATCTGCATACACCAGATTCCGTCGTAATGCCTGTTGACGGCGTGATTAATATAACGGGGCTGTAGCCGCAAAGTTGGCCCTGTTTATAAATTTTAAGGTTAATGAGACCGCCACGCGACACGAAGTGAGAGTTTTCACAATGTTTCAGCATTTTATGCCTACACCAGCCTGTGTAATGTGTGGGCGAAAATTTTAATTAGGAAGATAATGAAAAAGTCAAACTTTTTTTATTACCATGTGGACAATTAGGGTTTACGGTCAATGTATATTTATATATATGTGCATAATAGTGAATTTGTTCCTGTCATTAACACGAAATAAATCTCAAAAATTTTAAGTTTGTTTTTTACCATTGTTATAAGATTTATTCACCATAAAATGGTAAATTGAAATTACAATATACCACTTCTTTAATGTCAAGAAGAAATCGAAAATAATAATTAAAATAATATAAATTGATAATTTTAGTTTTGATAAATAATTTACATATATTCATATATATAGTAATGCCTCTTTGACATAAAGGTAGGTAGAGATTACAGTTTTCCACTTGCGATGACTATTTTAACAACTCTTTCCCTTCCTGGGAATGAAACCAATTATTAAAAGTCTTACAACAGCTTATTCATAATAAGCTACAGCTTTACGGCTATTTTGATATAAATATTAACATCATATTGCTGTTAAAAATGTTAGACGTAGTATAAAAAATTAGAGAGAAATTTTTATAGGAATTATACGAGTATAGTTAAACCATATGTGAAATTTGATATGACAGACAGAGTATGTTTCAAACAATATAAGATTAGAACAATAACAAATCTGCTCATGTGATCACAAATTTACAAAAACATTAAATATATATTGGAAAAAATATGTTTCACTGCTTGACTACGCAGAAGCATAAAACAAAAGTAATAAAAATTACGCAAGCTTATCATGATAATGGGTAGAAAAATGAGAACAGTCTTTGAAAAGCTTCAATCAAATATTACTTATGGCAACCATACAAAGCCGTACAAAGGAATGAGTAAGACTTGAATAAAAAGATTGTTATTTAATACGTTTCATTTATCAAACACACTGAATCGGATAAGACATTAAAGTGCTACGTGTATGCTAAAAATTGCGTATATTAGTTTTTCTAATAAGTGCGAAGGATATGTTCCTTTCTTTTCAATTAAACTTTACAATAATATAGTTTATACATCAGAATAACACAACAACGAAGTCGCGGGCACACGCATATATATAGATATATATATATACATACATATATATATACTGCAGTATATATATATACATACATACATACATACATATATATATATATATATACTGCAGAATGCTTCAAATGTAAGTACTTTTTACATTTAAAGTCAATATTAATAAATTTTGAATAATTATAATACATAGACTTAAAATTATTCAATTAAATCAGTAAATTGATTTAATTTTAGTTTCCATTTAGTAATAAGTAGTTAAAATGAGTTTTTAATTAGAATAATAATTATTTCATGTTTTATTTATTTAATGTAGATAAATAGTTTAATTTACTTTGCTACTTTTATTTGTATATTATTTACTATATTAATAGAGCTAATACCTAACTAGAAGTATGACAATATTATCTTCGTAAATACTTCATACCAATAGAAGTTTTTTTATATAACCTTATAGTCGTAACGTTCAATAAATAAAAACTACGTAATTACGTTGAATAAGCATACAAAATTGTACCTATACTAAATTGTACATTACTCAAAAAATGGCCCTGCACGCTGATATAAGAGAACTCTATTCATGTAAGCTGTTGTTACCGACTAAATAAATTGCCGGATTTTTAAAAGGCTTTACGCGTCCGTGATCAATGAGTAGGCTTTGCAGTTTGTAATGGAGGATTTTATCCATCTCTTTCCAGCAAAAAAGGTTTCTGTAGTTGCCTCTTTGTCTACCCAGAAGGAGGCCTATTTTAGAAGCACGGCGAACGACACGTTGTCAATTCTTGTTAGCAGAGGTTTTGGTTGTTCTAAACGTGCTACTGAGTCGGCTTATATGATTGATTCTATCTCGTTTACCAATAATTCGATGAATAAATTGGTCTAATACGGAAATGGAAGGCAATATGAGAGTATAATCAAATAGTCTAATTGTTAACTTATTAGTGTACTAAATAATTATAAGTAAGAAACATAACTTTCAGGTACCTCAATATTCTCACATTATTATAATTGTTGCAATTTTATTGAAGCAGTTTCAGCTGTTTTAATATATACAGCTTTATTACTTTGATTTAAAACAAAGGTGAAGTATAATATGTAGCTCCTACTAAAACAAATCGCAAATTATACTTTCCACAATAGATAGTTCCGTAGTATTAAATTACGAGTATCACTAGTTGGGTTACAATTTTATTTATGCATTGATACAAACTCACTTACTTGCCCAACCTAATTTAAATAAACTAACCACGCCTAACTGACGTTTGACAGTTTAATTAAGCGTATCTGGGTATATTCGTACCTTTATACCCAGATACGAGGGTCTAACACAAAATCAGAATTAAATCAAACCACATACACTTCTTTATTCAAAAACAAACCTTGTTGAAATATTAATTAAATTGACCTTGCATAAAATCCATAAAAACCGTTAACCCCGATCGAACTGTATTAAGGTAAATTCTTCTTTAAGCGCTAAATAAAGCTTGTAGTTTTGTTCAGCATGATTAATGTCCAAAATGTGTTAATTTAAATAGTCCTCTGTTATTGTGAGCGTCAAATAGCTTCAAACTGCATACAATCGATCCGTGTAACACAAAGCATTAGATAACATACAGTATGTTACTTGCACGATATGTCTCAAGGAATATTTGTTTTTATTCAAATTAATTCTAACTAATATTTCCAGAAAATCTGTAAAGAAAATTTCATTACATTGAACGTTTGATTAACGCATTCATGACATAAAAATTTAATATATAAGATAAAGAATACCAACTAAAATAAAAATATTATGCAAAATCTAATTTTTACCGTAACATTATAACAACGTAACAACGTAGCATGTGAAAGAGCTATGTATATGAAAGATTGGTATATTAATATTTTGCTAATAATGATTTTTCATATCTTTAAATTTATAACCTTTAATAGAATATGAACAATATCAGAGTGCAATGTGGGTTGGTCGTCATCACATACATATTAGTTTGTTTTATATATACAAGTTGCTCTATCATGTTCTCCTTCACCGAAGAACCGAAGTCGTAAAAACGTGATTATGATATTCAATAACTTATAGCAAATTCATATTTCAGACTTCTCGATTGGGAAACCAGTCATGCCACCGAGCGACGATGTCAATATTTATCTTAGGTGTGAATAAGTTAAAGGATATTGTTAAAAACAGCACTTAAATAGGCAACGTACGCGGAATAAGGAATTTTAATTAAAAATAAAACATTTCAATGCACTTCGGAAGCTTTCAATAAATAGGTATTAGTATGCTGTGTAGGTATAAACAAATAAGATCAATGCATATCCTATTAATTACTAGTCCGTATTACCGAGATCTCTTCAGTCAGTTAAAGTACTCACTCACTGTGTAGTGTTTTTTTCTTAACCATTGATTTTCGTTTACTTTTATTTTCCCAATACATATATTTAACAGTCTTCTACTTAGCTACATGTGCCTTCTGGATTTTGTTAAAGTACATTAATGTTTAACATGCCTGTGAAAAAGGACAATAAACGAGCTTGCTCTTACGGATAATCTAAAGCTTGCGCTACTATATATAGTATACGTGTGTAAATTGTGACTCAGCTGGTGACTCCGTGTTGTTGGATAATGAGGAGATTGCTTTTTGTACGCGGCGATCGCAAATGTCCCAACTAATATTATGACCGAAAGTTTTAAGTATGGATAGATGTTTGTTACCTTCCCACGTAAAAACTGCAGAATGGATTTTAATGAAACTTTATAGTTATAAACTTTACAGATATTGTGAAAATCGTTTAAAATATGATGATCAGTCTCCTACGCAGACGAAGTCGAGGGCGTCGGCTAGTAATATAATAAAATGCACCACATTCAACTTGTAATACTTTTAATAACGTGCAAAGCTGCATATAATTATGTAGAGCTACAAAATAACTACCAAAATATGATAATATATGAAAATCAGGCAAAGATAATAAACAAAAATATATTTCTCCATAGCTGATGATCCAGGACAAAAGTATATGGGCCAGAGAACAATGCCCTTTATAATGGAACCTTATAGCTAGTTTGTTGGAGCTGTTTCATTTATTGGAGTACAAGTCCGCGCATACATCTCGACACTTATAAAACCATTAAATAGAACACTCAACAATCGAAGAATTTCAAAGAAATTTTTAATCTGAGAAAGAATAACCACTATTTGTATTTACATTAAAAATAGGTTTCATTTCCAATTTTATCGTAAGACAAATATTATTTAGCAAAACGATGAAGTTGTAATAGATGATTGTTTTATTCCCGTATCACTGTGATGTTAAGTAAATTAATACACGGCAGGTACACCCGAGGTCGTCTGCTTGGGTATCTCCGTCCCTATTATCTATATACCTTGGGTTCGCATTATTGTTTCGGTGTGAAGCGTAAGACAGGCATTGAAATTACGGGTTACAGAAACTTTACATATAATAGCATATATTGGCAATGTACACTGTGGTTTATGTAGGGGTTGCAGAGCTTCCGCGAATCTCTCAGGAACCACAGGTACTATAAGCACATATAACCACCGTTACCACCAGGTGGGTAGTCCGCTTATTTGTCAATATACTGCAAATTAAAAAATCTATGATACATAAATAAAAATAAATCTGATGGTATTGGGTCGTGTACACTCAGACAACGTTCCGCTATTATACGGTGCTAATCTGGTGGCCCCTCGCTAAGAAAGATGGTGACATACGCCCGATAGCTATAGGGAGCACCTTTAGATGTCTTGCTTCAAAGCTGTCCTGCTGGAATATTTAACAAAGGCTAACTAAGATCTTTGAACCTCAGCAGTTTCATTATTCGGCATCAAAAGTGGCTGTGAAGCAGCGGTGCACGCTGCACGTACTTATTTGAATCGTCCAGACTATTAAGTGTTTTTAAAAATTGACGTGAAATGCATTTAATTCGATCTACCGCGGTGCACTGTTAACAGAAGTAAAAAAAGAACTACCAGAACCACTCATATCTTTGGCAATACTACAGTGCACCGTCTAAATTATTCTTTGGCAATAAAACCATTTTATCGCGTATAGGTTGTCAATAAGGCGACCCGCTTGGTCCCGCAATTTTCAATTTAGTCATTCATTCCATAATTACTTCCCTAAATTCATTTATGGTATCTAGATGACGGTCGCCTAGGTGGGGATGCCTTAACCGTCCTTTATGATGTTCAATGTATCATAGATACATTTTCTAAAATTGGTCTTAAATTAAACAATTCTAATGCGAAATCTTTATACCAGATCATGTCCCATTGACTAAAAAAATAAATATGTTATCAAATTTTAACGGCAAACCTGTTACCTAATATTTCTGTTCATTCTAAATCACCACTCTTTTAGGCTCACCCATTTTCGATTAATTAATCATGTCTATCATTAACTGCAAATTAAATTCATTTAACAATACTTCAGAGTTTCTTTTAAAATAAATCCACATATGGCTCTTTTCATTATACGTTTCTGCGTATTTACTCCCAAATTCATGTATTTACTTCGTAGTTGCCCACTTTGGAAATTTCCGTGCACCCTGTCATTCATCGACCCCTTCACTCTTCCCTTCAGGTAACCCTTTCAAAAATTCTGAACATCAATTTTGATATTGCCCAATAGAAACAAGCGGTTCTCTCAATCAAATATGGTGGACTGGATGTTTGCACCATGGCTTGTTCGACTTTATCTGCGTACCTGGCATCTGTATACGGTTCGCTGTCGTGTATCGTCAGTATTATTTTAAATCAACGTCAGATACTCGGCGACGAGATAGTAAACCTGAAGGAGGCTAGGGAAGCATGGTGTGCATCGTGCCCAGGAGAGGATGTCCCTGTTACCCGAAACACAACGGACTTGGAACACCCCTCGTCTAAAAGCAACCCATATAATATCTATACAATATCTTAACTTATAATTCAATTACAATCACAGCACCATTTATGGATGGTAATTTAGACAAACTTGTAAACAAAATAGCCTCTATAAAACAAAAAAAAAATATGAAAGAAAACGTTAAAATCTTAAAGTCAGGTAGAAAATAAATCTAAATTATATTTAAATTACAATCACATCACTATTTATGGCATGTTAATTACAATCTAGAATGAAATGTATTTTTATTTTGTTTCTGCTAAATTTCTTCATTGGTAAATAATGAAACTTTGCAAGAAAAATGGAACATCTCACACTGAAGAGCTGAACATACAGACAGACAGATATACAAACATACATAACAATTAGGTCAGCTTCTCTTTCTGATAAAATATGCCTTCAGAAAAGCTAAAGCATTTATAGGTTTATGAGACTAACGGTTTCTTATTTTATTAACTATATTTCCTTAAATTGAAAACACTCCTTCATTTTTAGTTGAAGTAAGCTTAACTGAAAGGAATGGTTTGTACATCGATTCTAAATTTGCTCAGACTGTAAAAAGTAAAAACTCTTTCTTTAATATAGGTTTTGACAGTGCCACTGCACTTGCCTCCTCATTTGTTGATATATCTTTAATTGCTTTTTCTTGCCGTGCAACACAACAAACGGCGATTTAATGTCTATATGGGTACATGATTTCTCAAGTTCTAGACTTTTCACGAACTTGATTTTCCGGGAACAAAACCCAACGATTTCCCGGGAATTCTCGACTCGAGAATCTCAGCCCGCATTCTGGTTGTATCAGCAACAGAGTCAGTTCATTTGCTACCATCAAGGCAAATAGGCACCGTTTTGGATCCAAGCAATTTAAGGATAGCGACTTGAGTCCAAAATATGTGTACCTCACGTGTGTGCTTGTAAAAAAGAATGTGGACCAGTTAGGATGACACAGTCTTTCCTGCGCAAGAAGCGCTAGCTACCTATAACGTCACGGTACCATTAACGATTTGGTCCGTCGTTCGCTTGTCACCTATATTAGGTACATGGTCACGGGATAAATAAAAATTGTTAAAGTGGGGTTAAACACTATTTTATTACACTGTCATCACTTACATATTTCAACAAAGTAGCAATATATTTATATATCTCAGTTGACCTTTAACAAAAGCTAATAATCTGATGCTGCTATCTAAGTGCTGGGTCATAATATAACTTTAAATCCACACTAAAGTAGCAGCGGAAATGTTACGTAGAAATATGATTTCACTGTCAAAGACAACAGAATACAAACTCTGATGCACCACCCTTGACATGTTCATAGCTTATGCATGGCTAAAGCTTCCATAATGGTTTGACAATTAGTCGGCTTAACACAAATTACAATCCGCTTAGACTAATTCGTAATAGCAACAAAATTTTGAGTTATCGTATCAATGGTTTCGATTAACATTATGAGCCTATGTGTAAAATTCTAAAGTAATATGCATAGTCAGGTGAGTGATAAAAATAACACAAACTGGAAAAAAATATTTTGACACGTGTATTTTGCATTTTTAAAGAGATAAAATACATATTCATGCATATTCACAAATATATTCACCATTCGGTGGCCACGAGCCTGGCATCCATTCGGATATGAAAGGGCGCTGAAAGAAAATGAGCCTACAGCTCCTATAGAACAGACACAGTGCAGTAGTAGATATGAGTGTCATCGCACCATGGGCCTGTGAAAAGACTCAATTGTACGAGGACTCAGGGTGTTGGCCCGGACTTAGAGTCTAGAGCATCCGCCCAGACTAGAATAAAGCGACATGCTCATGACGCCTGCGTAGCGATGGTGACAGTCTGTGCTCGATCCCCACAAATTAAGAATATGTCGCCCGAGAACGTCAGCGACCTGCATCAGACGGGATTCGATGCAGCGGAAGTATTTCTCGAATGCCAAATAACTACCGCCTGCAAATACCGAACCACAGATATTTAATAAGAGGTTTCAGGGGAAACTACATTCCATCCACTATTATTTCAGTTCCAACCGGGGAACGTCGATTAGGCCCATGGAATTAAAAGACCTCCGTCTTTTGTAGTGACGGAAAGCCGAGGCCAATCGGCCAGCTACCTTTAAGTCCCTCTGACCGTGACGAACATATTATCGGTGTAGCATAAAAGTAGCAAACACGGCGATAGGTAGATTCTCAAAATATAATTATATACTATGTTATATTGTAAGGGCTCTAGGAAAAACCCCTGTGGAATACTGCGAGACATTCTATGACAGCCATTTCGGATATGTATTTAAATACAGTTATGTATCATTTTAAACTGAAATGGCACTAATAAATATTTTATATGCGAACCATATTTGGAAAATTCTTACATTTCAATGTATTATTAATAGTTTAATTATGTCTACTTTTATTATTCACAAATAAAGCGTCAGTCCTTGTTTTAAACAAAATTGATTAACAATTCTTCAATCAACCAATAAAACAAGGCCACTAAATCGCCGAAGCAAACTGGAATACCTAAATTTATGCCATAGTTCCATTTAGTTATTTTGCTAAATTCGTCCGGCGCTAGCGAGGCTTAAATTTTTAAGTTGCGAGCTGGCGAGTCAATTAGTCAGTTAACACCAGAATAACCGGCGATGTTAAATATTCAGGCTGCAAAGTGCAGAGCATTGTCGCTGCAGTGGAAGGCGATGGTCGACGCAGCCTGCTTGCTGTCTCCTCAAATAGACCCATCGGCCGCGAACCAGGAGCTGCGTATAAGATTTTGCCTTGAATTGATTGCTATCAAGTTTTCTTATACAATGATATTCGCTGACTACTATTGATTTATGGCATTTACTGTATATATGATTGTTAGATACAGTAATAAGCAGCCATACTTTGCAGAAATAATATTTTCGCTTATTCTATTTGTCGGTTTTTACAATATCCACAGCATATTTTCTTAACAAACAAGGGAGCAGTTACAACTCTGTTTTATATTCTAATTACTTGTAATAATATAATTAAGTCTGTCAAGAGAGCTGGCATGATAGATGAGTTCAGGCTTAGGTACAACATTGATATTGTAGTATATATTATTACAAATACTCCTACAATACTGCAAATCTATAGTGAAATTTCTTTTGATAATATTGACTTACTCGCCATTCTGTAAAATTATTACATAGTTATTTAAAATTTTTAATCCACTGTATCTGCGTCCTAGATTTGAACTTTACCTAATCAAATTTTTTAAGAAATTATAATTTCCCTAAATAACCTTTGAATGTGATTTTTTTATCATAATTTTTTGTTGTCGTTTTCCAGTTGAAGTAAAATAAATACTAAATAGATTTGCGCTGACTACAAAACAGCTCATGCTCCCGGGCTAAAAGTCAGTCTGAACTAAAAATACAAGAGACCTACAATATCTCGAAATTAATTCTGACACATATCTCTAGTCTGATTTAGATATTTTCGAACCGTCTCGAAACGGTTATATAACACCGGGGAGGAAGCCTATATCCAAACGTGAGACGTCTGCAGACTTCTCAAAGTATGACAATTGAAAAATTGCTTAAACCTCTCTAGGCAAGCTGACATTTTGATTTATTCGAGTTAACTCCATGGAAATGTTTGTGTTTTGTGATGTGAATATTACATTAAGCGTTTCAAAAAAGGGTCGGTAATTCATGATAATACTTAAATACCTATACTCATAGCAATAGCGATAGAATCATCACTTTTTCTGTTTACCTAGGATTTTCTAATTAACAGGATATTTACTTATTCTTCACAGGAAAATATCTACAAGTATTTGTAATAGAAAATACAAATAAATATTTCCTTTGTTACAACTTAATACCGCAGCAACAGCAAAGAGATAATTAAGTTACTACTGTAGTCGGATAATAGTAGGACGGGCAATTTTATATCTTCTCCGAACAAAAACAGTAGTAAGAAAAAAAAGTCCAGTCAAGAGCGAATCACACTCGCACATCAAGGATTCCGCAATTAAGTTTTAAATTGCTTTTTTTTGTAATGCAACTACAAAGTTACGTTTTTCGGATTTTTGTTATATGATATTGATTCGTTCTTCATGATTATAGGTCAACAACAAGTAACGTTTCGACTTCAGACACAACTTTTTGATATTAATTTCATCTTAATATTTTTGTGTTTTTTTTAAAAAAACAAGGACAGACGGACAACAAAATGATACTATAAGAGTTTAATATTTTGGTACTGATTACGAAATCGTAAAAATTACCCGCGAGTCAGATGGGCAATACTCGGGTAATGGCAATTATGTCCTAAATGCTAATTTGCCATGTGTAAATACTATGTGACAGATTATTTAGGGTCCTATTTCAAGTTACCTATATCTTATGAATTCCGATTTTCCCAATAACTCATTTCCTAATACATAGTATATTATCAGTATTTTTTATACATTATTTGGTTTCTAGTCTCCGTCATACTTTTATTCTTTAAAAAGTCGAAAAATATTTTAGACTTTATATTATTAGTAGTTGTAACTTTAGGATTTTTTAAATGCTAAATAAATTAATAAAATATCATATTTATTATCATATCATTGTATTAATTTTAATTTAATTATAAAAATATATATTTAAATTTTCAAAGATAAACTACGAAACTAAAAACTATAAACAGGATTTTATAGTTCATTAATGAATCATTCAAATTTATCATTTTAATATACCGGGTGGAAAGTTTCAATGGGGCAGCCAAGGGAGGTACTATCCATAATTTTTCAAAAAAAAATCATTCCAGTCCACAGATTTTCAAAAAATATACGGTTGGCAAGAAAATTTTCAATTTTCACAAAAACTTTTTTTGATGCTAAACGATCCTGCTTCGTATGCTGTTCAAAAAGATCTATGGGACCAACTGAGGTTTCAGTATTAGTAAAGTCACAAATAAAAAAAAACTTTTGTCATACAAATGGAGTCAATTAATTTTGTTTCACTCGGAACTTACGTAACCTAGATAGTTTTCTGAAAAAAAATTTAGTTACCTACCTAGTTCAAATTCAAATAAGCTTTAAATTTCGAACTTTGTTTT
Organism: Scirpophaga incertulas; assembly: GCA_036419045.1. Lineage (NCBI taxonomy): Eukaryota > Metazoa > Arthropoda > Insecta > Lepidoptera > Crambidae > Scirpophaga > Scirpophaga incertulas. The sequence goes on from CM071631.1 coordinate 10,994,188, forward strand.
CTTTTTATAATGCGTACTTTCTTTTGTTGCTAGTCATAATCAAATTCGATTTTCTTTTAATCGTTGGTGTGGTTTAAAGGGAAACGAAGCAGTAATGGTGAAATTTTATGAGGGCAACTTAAATTCCGATTAAGGTTCCTTGGCTGCCCCATTGAAACTTTCTACTCTGTATATCTGAATCGCTTCTCTATAAAATTAAATATGTATTAATATGTTTTTATGGCATTATAATGAGATATTATGTAAGTGGCATTTTGGATAGTATGAGTGAGTATGTCAGTATATCAATAAAGTAAGTCTATAGTTGAAATGATAATTCGAATAATTACAGTTTTACAGAATGTGCAACAAACAGAAGATGATAAAAAAATTATGGAAAAAATTAAATTTGAGATGTGTAGGCAAGAAGCTGCGGTACCATTAAAGTGTACATGCTCCGCGTAGAATCCTATATACACCATTGGGAGCACAACGTTGATCATTGCTTAATTACATGAATTAAATCACTGGTGTTACACACTTACCCTGGTGCACTTAGTGGCTGAGGGAAACTATCGACGATAGGATCCTGCAGGCCATAACGTCTCCTCCACATCCGAGCGCTCGGGCTCCATCTTTCCGCGGTCGACCCTTTCTCTTAGAGGGTGTCCTAGCGATGTGGTGTGAAGACGCGAACGCCCTCAACTGGCTGAAAAAGGAGGTGAGACAAATCAAATCACCGATAGCTGACACCAGTCTAACTGTCATTAGACAGTCAGAGATGAAGAAAAGAATCAAAGCTGGGCTTCTGATTCACACGCGCATCACCGATGCCGTAACATTGCAGAGAGTCCTTTGTGCCCAAAACCCGTGGTACAAAGTCGACTCCTGGCAATGTTACGACATGATGGTGGACGACAAGGCGCAAGAACCGGAGAAGGTGGTGCACCTGTCCATGGGATACCGGAGGACCAGAAGCAGAACATCATGGCCAGGGACCGCCGTGTGGCTTACATGTCTGGTAGCGGATACATCCGCTTCTTCGCTCCAGAGGAAACGAAGGAACCAGATGAGCCACCGGCTACAAATCAAGCGGCAGGGTGTGCGCAACCGAGGGAGACTACTTCTCCGGTACCCTCCAAGGGCTCCCCTCGGCTCCCCAACAAGGGTCGAGCCAGATGGAGATCACCTCGCCGCCATCAACAGGGGAAGGGGACATCAGCGACGAAGACGGAGTACTGCGGAGCCCCTAACCTACATATCATACAAACAAACCTCTATATATCTATATATATATATATGTGCTACAAGCAACAATTCACTACTAATAAATCATAATAGTTAAAAATGTTTCTACTTTATCCATTTCTCTCTTCGAACATAGACGGACCAAGCATTTAAGTACCTAAAATATGTTAACGTAAACTTATGCAGACCAACTTCTGAGCACATAAGTTCTTAACTACCGAGTTGAGACAATACCTACATAACGCTTAGTTCCAACTTAAGTTCGAGAGCTCATTTACAAATGAAAAGTTTCGAGTAATAATATTATGTAGTACCTACTGAAATCTTAGCGATAACATGGTTTATAAAATCGTTTTACATAAAAAAATTATCGTTGTAAAATTATCATCCTTATTTAAAAATCTTTATTAAATTTAATCAAGCTGTAGTTGTAACAAGATGCAATACATTCAAAAACTAACAAAAACCAAATTACTGCTACCCTGATTCCATTACTAGTGCGAACGAGCTCCTTCTGCCACATTCTATACTACTCATTTACAAATTAGTACCATACATTGTACCGATAAAATATAAGTACTAAGACCCGGTCTTCCTAATGTCTTCCTAAAGTCCCTCCGAGTATCTGGTGGTAAGTCTACGAGGCATCGATCCCTCAATGACTCTACCCAGGCTGTGGTACACTGTAGTCGTAATGACTGACTGATAAAAATCCAATGAGTTTATTTCCTTGCAAGGCTTGAAGGGCTCCAAGACCTACCATAATTCGTGCTTTCTCCAAAATTTATGGCCAAAAAATAATCCTATGCATGTAACGGACAAATTTTGACAAACAGGTATGTGGGTAAACTCTTTGTTTATGATCACCGCGTAAGAATAAGGCTTTGGAATCTGAGAACATGGGCTGCAAACTTCATTCACTCACAAGAATACAATTTAATGAGACATTCTTATATAAGTCTAATCCTTAACTAGAACTAACACACAAATGGACTTCTTCAAATGAAGTGACAACGTTATAAATTGTAAATAAACTTTGTTATGAGGTTTCATACCGCAGCCTATGATAAACCATGGTAATTTCCATTACAAATGCTAACAGAGGTTTTCCATCACAAAACCGCCAGAATATTACAAAGTAAAGAGATTATATTAAAAAAGAAAAAGAAACAAACTTGTGCGATGTTTTAGTCTGGCGTTATTTATTTAATGACCTTACTTTCCTTCCCTTAAAACCTGAGCGGAGTACTTGAATAATTCGAAACTCAAAAAAGCTATTAATGTGATCGACGACTTTGAAACTAAAGATAATAAACGTATGTAGCAGAGATATTTTGAAATTATACACTGAACCTTACATATTTTTAAACAAACTTACCTGTATGTTAAGTTCTCATCCCTGGAGATTAGCAATGAGATACACTTATACAATTTTAGAACCCTATAAAAAATTAAAGGACTGCATATTTTTCACATAATATTTAATAAAAACTTAAAAAATATATTATTGCCGACACTATTACGAGTACACTTAGACAAAGTAAATTGATGTAATAGGTGCTGGTCCATTCCCCCTACAAACAGATATGTCTCTGTGCTCTGTCAATTATCTATATATCCAGTACCACCTCGACCAAATATCATCACATCTCCCATATAGACGCTGGCCAAGTGCGGTGACACATTGGTACATGGCAGGATCGACCCCGAATCATTCAATTAGAGTGCCAGTGCTGGAGCCACAGCACCACCGACGCTCCAATCGACCAAATATATTATTATCAAATATCACTATTTTTGATGTTATACAAAAGTATTATACTAGAAAGTAGCCTTTTTTAACAATATTTGAAAGTTTAACCCGTAAGTTAATTGTAACAGCTTTGCTAGGTTCAAAAAATTCACAGTAATACAACATACAAACAGGATCTGGATTTTGTGTTAAAAAATTCCACAGTGTGGTCTTTGATTCAACTCTAGTCAGAAAGCTGGCGTAATAATTTCAATTTCAATATTCCATAAACGTTTTTTTTACATTTCCAACTAATCATCATCACACATATATGTGCTCCACTACCAAGGGACATGAGCCTACCCTATATTAACCTACCAGCTTTAGTACGGAATGAGCGACTTCACGTACACCTTAGACGTTCATCTCAGGTGTATGCAAGTTGCTGCACGTTTTCCTTCATCGCCTTCATTGATCGTATTGAATGAATTATTCAATGTTGTCCTCATACTTGAAGCAATATACGACAATCAAATATAGTTTACAATATTTTTGATTGTCGTACAGACTTACTTCTATAGCATAGTAAAAATGAGACAACTTACCCAAAGCAATCAAACGACACGGCAAGAATAATTTAGTTACAAAGTGAAGTAAACCATATGTTTTTGAACTGCCTATTCAATTGGTGTTATATACATTACGCATACGGTATATGTTATGCTATGAACTTATATTAAGAAATGGTATTTGATAGTCATAATTTTTATATGCAAAGTATTTTTAATTTCGTTTTCAAATAAACGTAATATAATTACATTCTAAGAATGACGACTTATGGGTAATTTATGTTATGTGATCTATGAAACATTGCATAGGGAATATCGTTCGTATCAAGGCTAAATCGATGTATTCTATATAAAAAAAAATAGAGATGAAACGGATAGTGATTTGGCCGGATACCGGATACCGGATATTCGGCTAACTACGAGGCCGGAGCGCCGGATATCCGGCCACCGGATATTCGGCCGCTTATCGCGTTTCATATATGTGTGTGTATGTGCAAAATAATCCGTTAGGTACTAATATTATAAATTCAGTCTGTTTGTCTGCTACTCTCTCACGCCTAAACTAAAGACAGAGATAGATTAGACAACGAGAAACAATATAGATAGGCTTAAAAACTTTTGTATTCCCACAGAAAAGCGCGATATAGACGAGTTTAGGGCGTAAAGCACTCAGCGCGAACGGTATCGCGGGAAACATCTAGTATTCGGTATTCGGCCGGATAGTGTCCTACTATCCGGTATCCGGCCGGATAGTGAAAATAGGCCGGATAGGCCGGATACCGGATAGTTACCGGATATCCGTTTCATCACTAAAAAAAAAAACAATTTACTGTTTCAAAATTATACTTCTCCCATCAAGGTGGTAAAAGATCCGTAACGTTTCACTATGTCATTGTAGATGATGTTATTTATTAGGTGTTCTGCCATTTTTATAGTATCTGTAGACAAAGTGTTGGTTTTATTTTTTATTGTAATATTGTCGGCATTTCTTGTTATGAGTTAAGTTGCTTTATCTATACTAATAAATTCCTTAATTATTAGATAACTAAGACAGCAAACTGTTTAAAACTTTTAAACAGGTACATGCCAATAACTCATAAAAATAAAAAAATAATAATTTCAGAAAGTGTCGGCCAAGTACAAACTTCAGGAAAATGTAGTACCTATTTGCCAAATTCCTTTTTTTTTAATTTAAATAAAGAAATTATTACAATGTTACAATCTGTTTATTTAATATAACGATTAAAAAGTTATAAAGTTAGTTGTGCGAAAGAAAACAAACGACACTTTCTTAGCTAAACGCCTTTTATTTATTCTATTTCACCTTGATAAACAAAATAACGTAGCGTGTTGGGCGATTAATAATAATTAGAACCCGTAGCAGAGGAACTCTTTTCTTCTGCGAGATAAATGACTTTGGCTTTATATTGGTAGGGCGTGCTATCGCCCTTTTTTATTAATAACTATCACTTAAATACTAATTAATTTAACTTTTGGTTCTACTTTAAATAAGCTTCATAAACTCTTATATCTATTATTTATTAGATCTACTCAAATTTCTACACTTCACTGTCTACTTTTTACTCTTTGTTCAACATAGACGATTAACGTCTATGAAATCGTGCTACAAAAATAATTTCAATTATTGTAGAAAATCTTAAAGTATTTTTACTTGTATTTACTTAACCGAACCGATATAAAGAAGGCGGATCAGAAAATAGGCTTGTATTAAATTAAGCAAACTCAGGTTAAATACATTATAATTATATACACACTACTTATACTACTATAGCTGAATACGAAAATTGTTTTAGTTAATCGGAGCTTAATTTAGACTAATGAAACAACTTTGAACCAGTCAACCGAAGGCATGATTCTAAAGAGAACTTATATTGCTTTGTTGCGCAGAAAGATGTAAATCAAATAAGATAAGCTGCCTCTCTACTTACCTAAAGGGAGATATGAATAATATACATACACATCACATTCAATTGAGTTTTTTCGCAGATGTGTACAAATTGCTTACAATAAAAATCGAATTTAATAAAAAAGTATTTAATATGGTAAAATAGAAATACATACAAAAATACTTACCCATTGCATCTTCAAAACACATTCATATATCGCAGAAAGCGAGAGATTTTTATATAATAATAGGAGTATCTAAGTGAACTTGCTGGTTAAATGTTACAGACACATTTGCTTTTCACTTTTTCATGTTAGTTTTTAATAGAAGCAGAATACTGGAGCTTTATTTTCATAGACAAACGCGGATTCTTAATAACTATACATAATCATCCTAAGCAAAAGTTAAAAATAATTCCGCTTTCACACAGTTCGTTTACCCTAATTAAATTACGTAGGATAATTATCTAACTGAAGCAACTGAATTAAAACCGTTACTTTACCTTTATTTTGTAATTCTCAAGACAAGATTTAGGACTAAACTGTTTAATAATATCTTAATCAGTTTAGATTTTGATCTTTGAAATTAAAAGATAAATAATTAAGCAGCTAAAATTGTTAGCTTAAGCAAAAACAATCGTTGGATACGTTTTATAAATCAAATTGAAGATAATTGTAACCTTAAACCAAATCAAACTGATCATGATCAGTAATTTTATAGAGACTATTTTCTAGTTTATATTAACATATTTATTTTTACATATTTACATAGATATATTTACGTACGGAGATACTCGTGCCTCTCCCATGGGGGTAAGCAGAGACCACAGTTTTCAATTGCTACAATCAATAAATATACAATTATTTTACCAACTGAAAATAAATGTTAAAATCACCAAAGTGTATTTTGTAATTGTAATCTCGTATCACAGATTCATATGGTTTGATCGAGCTTCAAGACTTGGAAAATTCTCCGCAGTCAACTCGGTAATAGTATTAATATACCCAACTACATACAACCATTCCTTCGATATTTAATTCGCTTTAACGTAGTTTTCGCATCCGCAGAGGGTAGCTTTTGTTCTCTTGTGTTTATTTTATTATATATAATATTTAGCATTAAGTGTTAATAGTTACCTTTTTTATATAGTATAGTGTAAAAAATTAGGTATTTGTACTTAACTTTTTTAATGATAATTACTTAACCGAAAAACTAACAGACAAAAACTAATAATGTAATTTAAATGCAAATAAAATACAAAATCCTGGAACGAAAAATTGGCGTTACGTGCAATATTTTTTTAGCAATTTAATTCAATAACATCTGGACCTATCTAATCAAAATTTAAGCGATATGGTTAATTATGCAACATAAAAAACTACCGTAAGTCATGTGATTTAATATTTATTAACTTAGATAAAAAAAAGGAATAAAAAGCAATTTCATAGGTGAAGAAACATTAAGTGGAACGACGACGTCAAGGCCACCTTCCCTCGTCATTTCTACTCGTATGACTGATAATGTGGTTGTTATTTCCGGTACACCAGTTTATATTTTAAATAATCAAAATAAGCATTATTCAATATTAGCCTTTAGATACTTATTAAAGACAAAACAAATGTATGTTTTAGAGAATACAAAACCTTGTACGTGCATATAAGCAAAGAAATAAAAGCACTATATTTATTCGAAAAATCTCTGAATACTTGTTATAAAAACCAAACCTAGCAAGATTGGTTTTCTTCTATAATCCCGCAATGCACGCAATATGTATATATGTAGATGTAGGTTTTATATACATATATCATAAATATTACATACCAGCTGTGCCAGCGACTTCGTCCGCGTGGAATAATTATTTTGAGCATCATATTTATTTTTGCAAACAACCACCTCGGCTTTTACCCGATCTTGACAACGGGACATATCCAAATTTGATTACCATAAAAACGATTCTAGTGAGTTAACATTAAAAGATAGACATATACTGTCGCGAACATTTTTTTAGATCATTTTAAGAGGAATAATTCTTTCATACATATTTTTTTGGTATCTAGAACCGTTTTCGCAGCGCACGCAACGGAAGCCCTCAAAGATGAATAATTTTTCCCGTTTTTTCCACATTTTCTATTATTTCTTCGCTCCTATTAGTCACAGCGTGTAGCTTAATTAAGCCTTTCTCGATAAATGGGCTATTCAATAAAAAATGAATTTTTCAATTCGAACCAGGAGTTCCTGAGATTAGCGCGTTCAAACAAACAAACTCTTCAGCTTTATAATATTAGTATAGATATTGTAAAAAGCCAACCATACGTCTTTCTTTACAAAAAAATCATTAGCAACGTTTAGTTACTGGTACCAACATTTTGTATGGAGTGAGTGAGTTTGTATGGATGGATGTTTGTTACTCTTTCACGTAAAAACTACTAATGGATTTTAATAACACTGTACAATAATATATCTTATACATCATAATAACACATAAGCTACAATTAATAAAGATATACGCCACGCTAATATAAGTTACTCGGAATACTATCAGCTAGTTTATTATATACTTGACTAAAACGGGCCGCGATAAGTTCTCACAACAATTGAAATATGTTGAATAAAAGTTGAGAGAGTAAGAAATATATTCTAAAACTTCAAATTTACCAGGTACAATAAATATCCCACAAGATTGTAACGCCAAAGTTTAACCGCAAACAGCGCCAAAATATTCTGCGGTTGGACGCAAGCGGGCGCTGATCATTGAATATTTCCTGGCTCCCAACTTCTGAGTTCTTCCAAGTCTGCCTTTCATTGGTTTGTTGTACTTGTGCTGACATCGCTTTCAAAAACTTTCCCCTTTCCTGTGCGCGCACTTTGATTTCACGTCGAGTTTTTAGACGTTTGTATACCTCTACAGCTTGAAAGCTCCTGAACTTTGTTCATTGATATGTCGACTTGCATTTTTTAATAGTATCTAAAAATTACTCTGGATACTTCAAATTTATAAAATTACTAGCATTCCGCGCGAAACCTCCTCTTAACCTCCTCCGCTTAAACCACTCTAACAGATTTTTTGATTATATTTTTTCTCCTCGTTATTCATTACTAATATTTTATTTGTTGCCAGCCTCGGCTTCATTTTGAAGATTACAAATAGCAAAATAACAGAATAAGATTTACACAAATAAATGTGAAATTAATCCGATGATCAGATATCCATGAAGTCTAGGAACCATCAAGAGCAATAAAAAAATCAAGAGCAAGTCACAGGAGTTTACCGTTATTGTTCCCATGGAAATTTGGTAAAATAATTTCTTATCGGTTTTCCAGGCAATACTCGTAAAAGGAACCTGCTGTCAAAATTTCGTTTCTCTAGATCCAGCCGTTTTGGCTTTATATTCATGAGATTGTTAGTGAGCCGGTCTATTATAATAGTACTTTCAAATACACAAAGATTAACACGGTAAATATATATATATAGACACGATGAACTTAACATTAAAGCATTAATATTTTTGGAACTTTTACCGTATCTATAGTTAGTAAATATTAGCCTAACATATGCATAAGGTAATATACAAAAACAATAGCAAGAAAAGCAACCTGTATCACAATAAAATCGCTTTCTCACTTCTTGTGTAACCTATGAAAAGTCTAACCCTATATAATTATGTGAGTAAAATAAACTATTTCTATGTATTACCGAAAGTGAAACCACGGAAAGACATTATTTGCGTAGTCCATATATTACTCATAAAAACGTTATAATATTTCAATGCAAATTTTATATTGAATTGATCATCACGTTAATATAGTGGCAGTTAGCAGACTCGTTAGGGTAATCATTTATTCCACTAACGGTTTGGTCTAACGCGAAACCGAGACCTATTGTCCGAAGCTGAAGCGATCAATGGAAGGTCCGGGATTCCGTAAAGTTAGATAATTAATTACGTTCCCATAATGCCTTGAACGCAGCCATTATAGTGCCCCGGAGCCTCGTACACTAACATAAACCCTTACAATGCCCTATTGAATCTTGATAATACGTTTTATATATTATGAGTTACATGGATATTATATTATAAACCTGAAACCAACAAGCCCCTTGTGTCCAAAATCAGTATGTGTGATTCCATAATTTACAATAATCTGGCACTAAAAAATATAGTTTTCAAAATTTTTGCTAAATGGTACTAATTAATTAATCTAGATCCCTGTTTATAAGCGAATACAAAGATAATTTTATAAATATGCTAATTATTAAGTATTAGACTTTTTCAATTTTATGTAATGTATATGTAGCTAGGTCTATCAATCAGGTATATAGTTACTGGGATTGATTGTAAGAGCGCTGAAGACTTCATTATAAGTATTAGATTTTCTAAGCAGTTCCTACTCTACGCCCGCTCGAACAGGAATCGTAACGACAAATCAATTCCGGACTTGCAAACACATAACGATTTAAATCCAGAGACTGCAAAAAAAATAATTGGTATTGTATTTTTTTTATATTATGATTTACGAGTAAATTAATAAAGCTCACAAAAAAATAAATAAAGCTCTGGAACCTTGATTAATATCTATTGGACTTTAATAAGCAAAATCTTTCTACTATCGCTAAAAACAGAAATAATAAATCTTAATATATATAAATTACAAGAAATTTATTTCGAAGATGAAATAAATTATAGTCGTTATAATTTGACAAATTTAAAGATGACGCCTGGCTTATATATTCTAATAATAAATTGAAAATATACAAAATTTAAAATAGAAAAATTAAAAAATGACAACTGCATATCACTTGCATACAAAAACCAGATATAACTGTAGAACAGTAATAATTTCTAGTAACCGAAACGATATACTAATGCCTTAACGAGTATTGAAGTCGGTGTGTAATATTTAAGATCGGACAATATTGTTGAGCCATTTAAAGTGAAATGAAGGTGGTGGAGCAACGGGAAGCTTACGTGCCGTATCTGTATCGTGGCTAAATTAACTGGCAGCAACCTCTGCTACTCTCCGAGGTATAATAAGCATCCTAACAGCTTCGGTACTGTAAACTCTATTATTTTCGGAGCTCAACGCGAGTTTTCGCCTCGTGTCGGACTAATTTTCTATGGGCATGCAAGTGTAACTAAGAACACAATATTATTTTAACTTTTAATATATCTTCATCCAATATCTATACCAGCATTTAAATGATTAAACAAAAAAATATAATTTTCCAGTGAAAAAATAGGAGAATACGAATGTGTAATTTCTACAAAGAATTTGCATTATTCAATCCGTAACGTGTTCATAAATTTCTCTATTTTAAATCTTCTTTCTAACTTTACAACAAAATCTCGAGATGAATAGCAACCTTATATGAAATGTAATTAGCAAAATATCGTGTCCGCAAAATCATTGTAATAATAACACTAATATAGTCCCAGAGGTGGAGCAGAATGAGCCGAGAGTTGTTCAGGTGACTAACGTAATTGATCGAGTACCACGATGTACAGTCGACATCAAATCAAAGAACACACTTATGTACCTATAGTTTAGTTTGTCTTACTTACCTCTTATAATATTAAAGAGATATTGTTTTGATATGGTGGTAAGTAAAAAATGTTCAAAGAGCGGTTGCAAATATATACTAACTTTATTAACCTAATAAATTGGCTTTATGCAAACTGGAATCAAACTAAAGAAAGGAAAACCGAATTAAAATTTTATAGCCTCTGTCGTACATAATAGTGATTTCACAAAAAAAAAGAATATTAAACAGCGCACATACTGAGATAACTAAAATCAGTACAATAGTCATTATATGGAAAACTTCTTCCGACAGAAACAACAGAAAACGAAAAAAAATATCTGGCCTTATATACAAGGTCTTTCGGATCCCGGAACTCTATGGAGGGCGCTACTACAGTACCAAAGTTGACACCACTGCAAACGTGTTGAATTTTAAAACTAATTATAAATTTGGCTTTAATTAAGTGAAGTGCAGTGTCCCGACCAAACCCTGCCTACGGGGAAATCAACCGGGACGACATGCGCGCTGCAGAAACTAAACAATCTCATTTCAGCTGATTCTGTATATACCGACAGACTGACATAATTTTCACAGCTATAACTATTTCACGTACAGTAAACTATACAAATCATGTTAGTCTTATAACAAAAACCGGTAAAGTGCGAGTCGCACTCTTTAACTCGAGACCATATTGTAAAATTGAAAAGAAACATAAAAGAGGTATTACACAAGTGAGTGAAATAAATACATTAATGTTGTGGAGTTGTGGTTTCTCATATAATTGAATACGCATAATTCCTTAAGCTTATTTGAGCACATACAGTGCCTAAAGAACAGCACAGTTGTAGGAAATTTTTATTAGATACCAACATGTTTTATCAATATTCGTCCCGCATGAATAAACGTAGTAACTCTAGCTTTCAATTGCAAATCAAATTTATCATAAGCAACTGTGCGGGTATTTAATTCAAATTTGTATAAGCCTTTAAACACAAAGGAGAAAATAGAATGGTGGGTAAAGATACAATATTAAACGATCCAACCAAGCGATATTTCATTAAACCATTTGGTGTATTCGAAGCCGTCCATTCATCGTAATTTGCTACCGATCTCAAACCATCCATTTGTTATTACAAAAACGACTTTCTCAGAAACGTTACTAATTACGAAAACAAAAGTGTAAATTCGAGATCAGAGCTGCTTTCTCGAGGGGAGGAATCAGAAGGGGCGGAATATTTAGAAATGCTATTAATTTATTGAAATAATACCATTTGGCATCTGACGAGAAACGGTAAAATGGAATGGTACGGTGGAATGCAATAAGAGCGTAGGTAGTCAGGTTTTGTTTCGTATTTATAGCTATTGACAAGAAGAAAATATTCAAATTGATATGTAGCTTGATATTATTTCTTTGTTTATATAAAACTAAGTCGTGTTTGTTACATCACATGTTGCTGAACAGATATTAACGATCACAAAATTATGAAACTATTAATAAATTATGAATTTTAGAATTCCGCCATCTTATGTAGTTGTACAGCTACCGTCTTTTTATTGACTGTCACGCCACAACAATCAATCGCCGGATCCACTAGTATTAATTATAAGTAAAAAATAGGTATATAAATTACTTATGCAATTTTTTTTTTATTTATGAATTTGCACGTCGAGCAATTGCCAGTTTTGTCACTTTTGGTCTAATTATTTGTGTTTTAAACACGCATAATTCATATTTTATAATAATAATATTTCTCCTTGAAATATAAAAAATTTAAATATTTAAATAATAATTAAAAATAACTTTAAATAGAAAATTTGCTCAGAAGGCTGGCCGCATGACCACGTTGTATGACAATGCTGATCTTGTGTGGCAAATACGTTCCAGCATTCTGTTCACGCGATGATGCATTTAACCTAAGCCTGACTTTTGCCTATACTTTCCCTACAACGTGTCGATCCCAAACAACTCAAATAAGCATCCAGTATTTATGTTAGCATATTTGAGCCATTTGAACAATTTGCCTAAATTAGCAGCTGAATCAGCCAGCCAGCTGAACTGGGGCGCCATGAAGATTTCTCCCAACACGCGTCGCATTAAATATATACATTTTACAAATTAACTTGACATCACAATCAAGTTTTCTCGAAAGATTTTTTTTTTCATGAAAAACAGATATTTAAATTAGAAAAAAGTATTTTATTCCATATTGAAAACAATTTTCACTGCGTAAAACAGTTGTTAAAGTATACTTGATACTTGTCTCCCAGGACAATTGTTCTAAAAGCGTCGGGAACACGATATACCATACCATCCTCAATGAACGCCTCTTTCCTTTTTTTACTCACCTATACATTCAAACACTTTTCACCTTGCTTTCTCTTTTAGTTTTAATTGCCTAGACATTGGCTTTTTATTCATTCGTTATCTACTGCATTAATTTCATTATGAATTAGTAGGTGAATTAGTAGGTATACTTATACATTTTTATCTGTGAATTATAATGTATATGTTTATGTAGCTATATGTTTAGTATGTATACGATATCAAATTACAAAATTTCAAACAAACAACAAATTAAAGCAGCCGAAAAGAAAGTTTTGTAAAGATTTCTCATCAATTACTCCGCTCAGCAATGTTTCCGCGACGGAGTTTTCTTGAGAGTATTGTCGGATGAAATACGGTCCAAACTTTCCTTCATTACATCCCTAACGTTGTTAAAAGTATGAGCTTATTGAGAAATAGTTCGTGTTTTGGGATTACTACTATACGTGCCTATAAACAAACTGATAACTATAGCGTTATTAAAAAATACTTTACCGATAGTTCCGTTACAATTACCGTTAAATACAGAACATGCAGAATTTTTCATCGAGTACATATTGTCTGAATATTTAGCATCCAGTATCTACATGAGTTTTATATAGTTTCAAAGAATAAAAGTTATGTTTGTAAAAGACTTTAAATCGGTAAATATTTTATGACATTTCCTATACATTCGTGCGGCTGTTTTTATGTTGTGTAGATTTGTTTATTAAAGAAATTTTACGCGCAATATTTAATTTTCATTATAAATTCTTAGCAAGGGGCGAGGAATGCAGGCCCTTTGTAAATGTTTGCGGTTCAGTCTTTGATGTAAAGCGACCACTCGACAAGGCCGTTCTGCCTATACCTACTACTGATTTGAAATATAATTATTATATTGCCATCTCGGATATGCTGTATCGAAAACATACAATTACATAATTGAAATGTACTACGTGATTTCGTACATCATGTGTTTTCTATCAGTCCATGCTAAAATTAATGACATGATTCAATTCAACTTCTTTAACGCTTCTAACTATTTGATAAGGTGTTAAAAAAAGAAATAACATACAAATTTATTTGGCTAAGGTATTGCAATATTTGGAATCACATGAGTGTAGCATTTTAATAACCTAAAATTATTATGTTAAGTGTACTTAACCACATTATTGACAGATCGACTTTGGAACATGTTACATTCTTGGGTTGTAGGAAAAGTTCGTCGAAAAATGAGGACCAAAAATGTTTTGTATTAATTTTCTTTATTAAGGTTTAGTTTTAATTTACAATATAATCGCCATCAGAACTAATGACAGTGCTCCATCTATTAGGAAGGTCCTGATACCTCTGGCACAAAATTCTGGAAGTTTAGAATCAAAAAACTTTGTTACTTCTGTTTTCAGATTATTAAAATCTTTGAATTTCTTTTTACTTAAAAATTAGAGTTCTAGAATGTTACTGTATATTTTGGAATTTCGAGATTGTTCCAGGAAAGAAAAGAATCTTCGTTTCTTTTTCTTCGTTTTTTTCGACGAAATTTCCTACAACCTAATAATATTTATACTATTTTAGACAAATAGTATAGGACAAGAGACCTCTAAAATATTGTATTATAGTTATTAATTAATTCGATCATAATATTAAGCAATATAACGAACTGTACGTTAGATAACGTTATATAAACTACCTATTTAACGTATGTTTTATTACAATTAAAGGCTTTACCGTCTATATCAGACTACAATGTGTTCATCCATTAAGAAGACAAACCTAAAATGGAAATACAAACAATAATTGCCCGGCCATTAATTTAAACGCAAAATCAGCGGTGACATTGAATTGACCCAAGGAATCCATTCGGGGTGCCGCGACAATGGAAGGGTCGGCTAATAGTATTGTCACAGATCCACCACTTTATTTAGGCCTGTTGAGGTCACTGCTCTTTGTGGTCTAATTAATGGCGGACACGTTTGTTAAATAATTTAACATCCTACACACGTAATGAGAAAAAAATTCCACTTAGCTCCCTTTGGGAATAAGTTGTTCGTTATATAGGAGTATCTCCAAGTTTCTATTACAAAAATCTGTCGGCCTTCACAAAGTCTAGACAGTGAGTGAAAAACTGATAAGACAATAATTCTTAATTTGCATTAATCAAACATTATATTAGTAGTCTGTTACAGAGATTAAATAAAAAAATCTAGATCAGAATAATGTAACCAAGCATACACATGTACGACTATTATTGCGATAGTATTAGAAAATTCAATGAGGGGAAATGCATTATGCACCGAGACACCGCGCTGGCTAGGCGCGGCCGTGTGTGGGGCTCTCCGGTCTGACAGGACCGGACTACCCACTAAAACCCCCCTGAGTTCTCTAGGCCTATGCGGGACACATGGCGGGGTGCGCTTTCGCGATTCTACCGCCATGAGCTCCGGGGCCGGCTCGACCTACGTCTGGTCGAGCCAACGCCAAGGGAGGGACTGTCCGAGAACCCCTGGACAATCCCCCAGACGGAGAGACATCACTATGGCGTGCGCGGTAGCCAGACGCGCACGCAGCCTCGCGGTAGGGCCATCAGGCGAGCACCGCTCTTGCGTGTGCCCGCCTTCTCCTACCTATCCGTTTGCGGCGGAGAGGAGCGGCCTCGACGTCCTCCTCCCGCTGCCTCCTTCTGCGAGATGACGTTCTCGCAAAAGGAGGCGACAGCCTCCCATTCCGCCTCGCCGCGGAGCATGGCCACGACCACGCTCAGCAGCGAGATATCGTTGCTTCCCAACGCAGTGATAAGGTTGCTGCCACGCCGAGCACACAGCCAGCGTGTGCCCGGACGTGTCGTCGGGAGCGCCGCAGTGGTGACACCGCGGCGTTTCCTCCCGACGTGCGACCCGGTGCAGGTAGTGACCGAAACAACCATGTCCGGTCAGTACCTGCACCATGAGAATATTCAATCTCCTTAGTGTAAAACCGAACTTGAACTGTCCACTTGATAACGAAACTTACATATAGAAAATTCTGCACATGTATTTAATTATTACTAGGTTAAGACATGTACATATGTTTTTATTAGTCAATCATCATTCTACCTACTCTAGAATATTATACCAAATACAGTGCAAGTGTTCTGAAACTATTATTTAATTATTTGCTGTGTACGTTATAGGTAATATGCGGAGCATAGGTGCTTCGCAAAGTAATTAGAAATCGGGATAACGTTGCCCACCAGACCGTAATTGAGAGATGAAAGTAAACATCTCTAATAATTAGGGATTCAGCTATAACCGATCCACTAATTGCTAATTGAAACTAAACCACAACAATAGCTTAAATTATTCAGCAGCAGTTTCAATTTATTTTGTAATTTGCTAAAATATGCATTCCTATTCCATTAAAATTTTTGCAAATTAGAAACTTATTTTAATTACACACAGACACATTAATTTGATTATGATCCTATAGCGGTTTAACGATTTTGTTTAACTAAAGGGTAACTTTATACCAGAATTTGATGTGAAATCTTAATAGTAGCAGTTTTTACCTTTCAATTTAATACTTAAAATATTAACATTACCTGGTATGTTTGTATTGCGTAGTGTTCTTATGGTATGTGTATTTTCAATTCTTTAAACAGTTTACTGGTAGAAATAATGCCTTTGATATTAAGCCACAGAAAGGGAATGAAAGTATTAGATAAAATAAATTACAATATGGAGTAATGAAAATAAACATAAAATAATATTAACTAATAAAGTTACCTTGAATAAAAAATTCTTCAATCTTCCGCTTGCGTGGGGGTAATTAAGGCACCGTTTCGTCAACCGTCAAACCCCGCACGCGATGTGGGGCGGCGGCGACTACGGCCTGAAATAATAATGTATGCCTCTTGCCTTGTATTATTGTCGTAGTGCGGTGAATTTTACAACCGTAGCGATACAGTATTTTTATACCATAATTAATTATACTCCTTGATGATTGCGATTTCGGACTCGTTGGTGATTGGATATTTTTACCATTTTGTTAAAAGTATTTAAGTTTCCTGTTACGACTTTTGCTCATTTATCGATTTAAAACTACCACAGAATTTATTCTTAGATATTGGACTTTTGTGTATACAAAGTAACCAGTTACAGAATTATAAGAATAACTCGATTCCAAATGTAACAGTGGTTGCTGGATTAGTGTATCTACTCGACTGGTACTCCTTTTCTACTTAACAAATCACTAATTATCTCATTTTATTCTTTTGCGTACCTATTGTATAAACGTAAAAAAAAAAACAAATATAATCTGCATTCAAGCGAGATGTTAAGAAAGCCGTCTTGGCACTTTAACCAACTTGGTGGGCGAACCTTTAAATGGCGTATCGTGCCCTTATTACATAAAAAAGTTACAGCAATAGAATAGGGTAAACAGTTGAACTATGAAAATAGTTTTTATTGCGTAAAGAATAGAGGCGGTCTCAAAATCAACACGTATAAGTTTTAGTTGCAGTACAGACTTGCGTGTGTACAAAAACTTAGAACGGAAATTTAGCGTTACTTTCAAGATGTGGTTTTTATTCAAACTAAATAAACTAGGTAATTAATTAATTTGATCTTGAGCGATATGGTTAAAATATTATGCAACATAAAGTGCCATAAGGTCTGTAACGTAGAACTTATTTAATTAGATTAAACGAAAGAAATAAACGGCAATTTCATAATTGAAAACCCGAAATAAAGAACAATCAAGAGCAGTATGTCACTCAAAATCAATCGACATTATACAGGTTTATGGTTTAGTAATGCTCTACTAAACTCTAATTGATCATGTGTCAATTAATATTTTAATTGTGAATTGACACATGCTGTGATAGAGATCGAGTTGAAAATCGAATTCCCATATCAGAAACTGACATATTGTAATGAACATTCGCTATTAATAATTAGTCTGCAGAAATTTAATCTATGGTTTTACGATAGCACACCATGAGCCCGGCGGCTGCCCGAGACAATGAGCCATCAGTCACACAAAGCCGGTAATGCAGCCGGGATGTCGGCCTGTTATCCGGATAGCCCAAACAGTCTCCGTTGCAACAAATCAGAGCAATACGCGACGTCATCGGAAATCCAAATACTGCCTCGAACACCACACATACACAATATTAATTATATGACAACATGTGAGTATGAGCCAACATACTGCAACTGATGTAGTCATTTTGGGATTACATAGTACTTGTACACATGTTATATGTTGATAGATGTTCTAATGTTCTGCGAGAAATTGAATTTATATAAACAAAATACAAATATGTAATCGAATGAATCAAATTATAATTTAGTTTACAATTATTTATTTTTGGAATAAATTAAAATTAAATAACAGTAGGTTTCATTATATCATATTAAATATATATTATTATAATATTTTATTATTATGAAATTAAATAGTTCTAAATTAGGTTCATGTAACTTTAATAATTAGTTTATATGCTCAATGAATGACCTTAAATCGGAAAGATTGGAAAGAAGACGGAATAAATTGGCAAAGGATCATTTATATAAAATAAACTCTGTAAACCTATTTTTACGATAAAATCATTGGATTCTTACTAATGACGACAAACTTAGGTAAGTCGATGCGAATCCTAAACTTTACTCGTAAGCACAAAAATAAAATAATTTTATATATAATGGATAGAGAACCGATATCGTCATTCTTACCCTTGCTCATTTAAATTCTGATGAACTATAAAAATTAAAAAAATATTAAAACTGTATAATAAAATCTATTAATTAACATTTACTTTTATTTCCCACGGCCACTTTTTATCATCGCACCGCTCGCCATCGACAGGGAGTTCATGAGTTCACACTGGAGCCTAAATGGCACAGTGCGGTTCCAAAGGAATTCCCTCCCGCGTACACTTCGTTTGTGGAATGAGCTCCCTGCAGAAGTTTTCCCTTAGGACTACAGTATGGAGTTCTTCAAAAGGGGAGTAAATAGATTTTTGAAGGGTCGGCAACGCGCGAGTGACACCCCTGGTGTTGTAAGTGCCCATAGGCTACGGTACCGCTCACCATCAGGCGGGCCGTAGGCCTATTTGCCACCATCGTGGTATAAAAAAAATAATTTGCACAAATACGAAATTATATATATATACGTTCTATATCTTAATTATATCAACACTAAAATATTCTATTAATTAATCAAATTAAATCCTTCATCAGGATTACAAGCGTTCTGTGTATAGTTATTAATAGCTAACAGTCATTTTAGGATTGTCAATTAAATCAGTAGAAGGCGGTTAAGCCCTGGTCGGGTGGTGGACACAATTATTCATCACTGGAACAAAGCCGGTAATCCTTCGTATTGACCGGTTTCGTAGCGCCGGTCTACACTACAACGACGAACATAAAAGCACGGTTCGAACGTCAAGGCTTTAGGAGCTTTGTAATTAATTCCGAATTGAAGAACAAATACTATTGTTGTCTAGCATTGTTTAGTATTCGATGGTGATAGAGTGTGTGCAAGTCATTAGACTTGGCTATATTAATAGAAAAACAAATGAAATAAATGTTGTCAATTCTTTTAATTATTTTTAAATAGTATAAACGAACATGCAGCAAAAATAAAGGACTGTTTCTCTACGCTAGTCATTATAATACGTTATTATAATACGTTTCAGAAAAAATCAAACCAATGGTGAAAAAATCAAAAAGTTGTCAGATAAACGAAAAATGTATTAAGGAAAACAGCGCACATATAAGTAACTAGCTAACCCGTGCCCACTTCGTTGGGCATAATACTAATATCCCCGAAGCGAGCACGAACGCGAACCGAATTAAACCCGAAGCCATCGCGCTCCGTACGCTACCCGTTTATTCACCCATTTACTTTGCAAAACGGACTACCACGTAAAAGCCTTTTTATTTTTCGGATTTTAATATAACCTATGACACTCAGCAACATTGTGTCTTTCTATTGGTGAAAAAAATTTTAAAATCGGTTCAGTAGACCCCGAGATTACCCTTTACAATTTACAAACACACAAACTTTACTTCTTTATAATATTAGTATAGATAACTATGTGAAGTATAGCAATAGTTTTGAGGCAAACTCTGTTCCACAAAGATACTAAAATACAAATATTTTAAATCTGTGCTATAAGTAATGCGATTATTTTAAAATTAAATAGGCACATGCAATGTTTCGTGAACCGGCTGTAGCGGAGATCGCTTCAATAATGTTTGATAACAAGAATCGACATTTAATTGAGGTCCTTGAAAACATATTTTGTGCAAATAACTATGAAATATCAACTGGTAGAACCATCTTATTTAGAACATATTATTATGTTGGCGATAATTCGATGTTTAATTATGTTTACTTTATAATTATCAATTTTTAAGAATATTTCTTCTCTTAATAATTAATTAAAAGTTAGTGTAAGTTTATGTTTTCCTCGCGCGTGCTTGTTCGTATTAAGTACTTATCACATGGCAACACCAACCCAATCTAGACATAAGGCATGTTAACATTTTCATATCCTGACAGATTTTATTATGAAATACAATTTATTGTAAAGGTTTGAATTGTTGCAAGATCATAGGCCCTTCCATATTAACAAAACTAACAACAACACTCTATAGACTCAACTTTGTGCTGTACCTATAGAGTGGACAAAACAAGGCAAGAGAAAAATAGCATGTTTCTTCTAGCACTCTTTCATTTAACAGTAAAGCGAAATGAGACAATCAACTGTTTAATTACTTTTTCTTTGTCTATACTCGACCTGCCGAAATAGACCTGTAGGCATATGCCGAAGGCAGCAGGACGCAGGAGGAGTACGGATAGTAAATAATAACGTTGATTTCTTTGATGACTTTCTATTTATACGAGTATAGCTAGAGTATAGCTGGCATAAGGTAAAATAAAACCGACCTTACATTTTCAATTGTACATCAAATGAAATATAGCAAAGACACTTTCGCGAAATTAAAATCGCTTTATACCACAACACAAATATCAAACTAGCGTAGTAACTGAATTTCACTCGCAAGACAGATAAATAAAAAATGACGTTGGCCCCTGCTAGGTGGAAGGCTTTCTAGCAAATGGCCTTAAAAATATTTCATTTCTGGAATTGTTTTCAGTCGGAAATAGCGCCAAGTGACAGTTAAACTGATGTGTTCTGCTCTGTAAAAGCGAGGGTACATTTATAAAGTGTCCGGGTTGAAACGAACAAACTCATCCGACAATGCTCGCGTATTGGAACAAGACAATATTGGAAACGGTGTTTGATAACTTAATCCATTTATCGAGTTCAGTTCGATAAGTTATTGTTAATTTTGTAGCTAGTTATTAATGGTTTTACTAAAATTTGTAATGTTATTATTATATGAAGTGATACAATAAAATGTCCACGTTTATACACTGCATCGGATTATACGAGTATGTATCTTATTTTAATAAAAAATCTTTAAAATTGTGTTACTACTACTGTTAACATAGTCAAATATTGTAAAAATTGTGTTACTACTACTGTCAACATAGTCAAGTATTGTAAAAAAAAATTATAGAATCCATGAAAGTCAAAAAATGGCCAGGCCTGTCAAGACCGTGTCTATATAAATTTAAATATTAAAAATATTTTAATCAGCTATTGCCTTCATGTAAACCTTTTTATTGCGGCAGTTTGTTGTGCACGTTCTCATGTATGAGCAAAACTTGTTTTGTTGGGCAGCCGTTTGTTTTTGTTTGTTTTAAATCAGCTGACTTCTTGACAACGCCATCGCTGACGACTGTTTATAAGGAAGCGTCAAACTGCCTCGCTTGTTGCTAGGCGACATCTCTACTAAGCCAATAGGAGCCTTGCATTGTTCCGGGAACCTAGCAACCTTGTCTGTTGTGCAGCACCTTGTGACATGTGTTACGAAGAAAATGCCAGAACATAATATTTTCAGTGTTTTTTATTTGTGTTTTGTATGTTTCTTCCGTATGCTTTTTTATTAGTTAAGTAGTTTGTATAGTGCCACTAATTTAATTTTTATTGGTATTGACGCCATTTTTATTTGCATGTCGGTAAATTCTATCTCTGGCAGTGACGACGTAGAACTTATACAATGTCCTAAGTGCCCTCACTCCCGGTTTTTTAAAGGTAACCGGGGCCTAAACATACATATTGGCAGATACCACAAATCCACTGCTTCTGACCCAGCAATTTCGCCTTCGCTAATTTCAGACTCAGTACCACTTTGGCAAACTCTTGGTCAGCTCAAAAATTCCATCCCAGTTTTAAAGAAAATCCCTCGTTCTGCACGGCCTTCAGTTGCTGCTTCTCTATCGAAATGCATAGAGCATGTGGTAAGAGTAAACACGCCTGTGAGTTGGGCAGAACTTTTAACGTTCTGCTACAGAATTCTTTACATAAGTAGAAATAACAACAGTTCAAACCTTACACAGAAAATAAAGAAGAATTGCCTTCTAAACCCATCTGTTGGCTCTATTGTATTTCCACCTTTTCGACCTCCAAATTCAAATAAATCTTTAAAACTAATAGAGTCTAAAATTAGCGATGGCGATCTCCGAGGAGCCGGCGGCCGGATAGACGGCGACAACATCATTACTGAATCTGCTGTTCAGTAATGATGTTGTCGCCGTCAATTGCCAGGAAACTCTTAGTGCTCTTAAGGATAAACACCCACCTCTAGCACCGAACATCGTCCTTCCTCCACCACCTAATACATCTAACACCCATTTATTAACTAAGGAAGAGGATATTTCCGCAGCTATTTTCTCTTTTAAAACTGGCTCTGCCAGTGGTTTAGATGGGTTATCACCCCAACATCAACATTGAAGAAAAAAGATGGTGGTATTCGCCCCATAGCTGTTGGCTCCACATTTCGCCGTATAGCATCCAAAATTTGCTGTCAACACATCTTACCGACACTTTCAGTTGATTTTCAACCGGTCCAGCTTGGCTTTGGCGTCAGGGGGGGGGTGTGAAGCAGCCGTTCACGCTCTCCGTACCTTCCTGACTCTTGACGTAGCTGAAGTGGTGCTGAAGGTGGATGTAAAGAACGCCTTCAACTCTGTAGATAGAGGTGCCTTGCTTTCAGCTATCAAAGAAAAAACCCCCACTATGTTTAACTATCTTTGGCAATGTTATAGCAAACCCTCAAAATTAATTTTGAAAAATAATCAATTGTATTCTTCTGTTGGCTGCCAGCAAGGCGATCCTCACGGGCCTGCTATTTTCAGTTTGACTATACAACCGATTATTAATTCACTAAATTCTAAATTTAATGTATGGTACCTTGATGACGGAACTATCGGAGGAGACTTTTCAACCGTACTTTCAGATTTCCATACTATTATTGAAAAATATAAAAGCATTGGCCTTCATTTAAATTACTTTATTTGTAATACAATGGACTTCCGCAAAATAACACCTGCTACAATAGAGTACTTCATTTAAATTATTCAAAATGTGAAATATTTATTCATGAGTCAAAATTTACACCTGATCAACTACAACACTTCATCTCAAAATTTTCGGCTTTAGCTCCCAATATCAACATTCTTGACAGTAAATCACTGCGTCTTTTAGGTTCCCCGATTTTTGACGAGGCTATCCCTACTTTTATAGACGAACAGATCTCCAAATTTCATCAGTCTTCAGACAAAATTTTAAAAATCAATCCTCACATGGCCTTATATTTAATTGGGTTTTGCGCTTTCGCCCCAAAATTCATATAAGCACTTTTTACGCAGTACTCATTTTTGGCTTTTCCCAATGCAACTCTCCACTATTCACAGATCGCTAAGGGATATACTTTCGAAAATTCTTAATTGTTCTTTTTCTAATAACGCATGGAAACAGGCTTCTCCTCCCGTACGTTTTGGAGGCTTAGGCACCCGCTACATTTCTCATATTGCCCTTCCAGCATTTCTGTCTTCTGCATATGGTACAATCGAGCTCTTTAAAAAATACTACGTCCTTCATTAGGGGCAGTGGAGCCGGCTCACCTTGCAGAGTCTAGAATTGCTTGGTCTAGGGCATGCCCTGGATCCACCATCTTCTCTATCTTCACAGAGACAGTGGGACGAGCCGCTCTGCTTGCGTACGCAGAGCGATCTTTTAAATTCCGCTGTAGGCGCTACTGACCGTGCTCGTCTCCTAGCGTCCTTCCAAGTGGAGTCCGGATACTGGCTGCAAGCCCTTCCTTCAGCCAGTGTCCGGACGCTGCTTGACAGGAGCACGATATCCCTCGCTGTCTCGCTCAGACTTGGCATCAAGACTAAATCACCTGTCAAGCTGTCGTTGTGGAACTCGTTTCGGTGAGTATGGTCACCATGGCCTCTCTTGCCAAAAAAGCGCTGGCAGAGTCTCCGGCCACGCCTGCATCTATGACATCATCCGCAGAGCTCTTGTCGCAGTCAACGTGCCAGCGCTTCTTGAGCCTAGTGGTATCTCTCGTGACGACGGCAGGAGACCTGATGGGATAACGCTCATTCCATGGAAGCAGGGTCGTCCTCTTGTATGGGACGCAACTTGCTCTGATACGCTTGCTCTGTGTCATACAGTTAGTACGTCCCTTGCTGCAGGCGCGGCGGCTGCCGCTGCTGAGTGCTCTAAGCGGTATAAATATTCGGCTCTCAATGATAGCTACATATTTGCACCGTTTGGTGTAGAGACAATGAGATTTGGCGAAGAGACTCGCCGAGGTGACGGGTGATCAAAAGGCTGGCAGTTATCTCGGTCAGCGTATTAGCCTCGCCATCCAACGGGGAATTGCTGCCAGCCTTTTGGGCACCATCCCTGACGGCAGCACTGGAGGTGAAGATTTTTATATTTTGTACATTTTATATGTAGTAATTTTTAGTCGTTAAGTAGTTTTAAGCTTAGAATATACTCTATTAATAGTTTATTTAATTTATTTTTTTAGATTTAAGTAACACTTAACATATATAGTTGTTTAGAATTATATATCTCTTTGTTACTTAGAATTAGTTTATTTTTTAATTAAATGATTGAAAAATATGTATTTTAAATAATTACATAGGTACAATAAATTTGTTTTAAAAATAAGTTAAAAGTTTATCTGAAATACACTAACCTACTAACTGCAATTAATTGAAAGTTAATTTCAATTTTATTCCCAGCATGAATATCATTTTGGCTTTCATAAAATAGTTTAAGCGAGATAATAGGCTATTCAGTACATAAATCAATACAACACAATTTGGCTAACGAAACCGGCGGTTGGCTGCGGATTATTTAGTTTAAACAACGGAATGCTACATTTTGGGCATAATAAAAATTATTTTACTGCTATCACTTTAATATTATGAATTATCTTCACAGAATTGTCAAGAAAATCTTTTGTGGAATTGATCGTAAGCATAACGAAAACAACACCAGTGCTTACTGAATGTGTTAGCTGTCTATGATGGCCATATCATCGGTCCCATTTTTTTGCTATCATGTCTGAACGGTGCCAGGCATCTAAAGATCTTACAAACTGCATTAGAAATTGAAGACGATTGAAGACTGCTGTTTGTTGGGTTTCCGCTTCTGCACAGTTAAACGGTTCGTGATTAAGCCTCTATATTTTCTCTATTTGTGGAAAATAGACGTCAAGCAGTCCTGCTCCTTTAGACCTGCAGCCTAAAGGAATTGTTTTGAACACCTAAAGCACGTAACGTTTCACCACTATGCTGATGAGTACCGGCACATTTTGCTTGCAACGTGCGAGACTATGTTGTTAAGACACGACACAGTTTCGCCCATTTTTTCCACGATAAAACGGACACGAGCAAGCGATATCACGGTCTCGTACTATTATTACTCGCTTTCGTTCCGTATATATATATATATATATAACGCTCACAAAGTGCAGAATAACCGCACCCAACAGTCCAGCTATTCTATTCCGAAAAGTCAGCCGAAACTTGAAAATCAGTAATAAATTTATTGAATCTGTGAAAATCTTTTGACAAATAAGATAACAGTTTGCTCTATATTGGTATCCATGCTGTTAAAACTTTAGTATCATTTTCTAATAAGTAACTAGGTCGTTGATGTTTTTATCATTAACGCAACTGACTGAACTCTTCATTTTCTATTAGCGACTGGATAGAGTCAATAAACCAGTTTAATTTATGGACTATATTCACGTTCCGTTTTCGATTTATACGTAGATTGTAAACGCTATACAATATATTGTTACATTGTGCTCCGTTTAACAATGTACGAATCGACTGTACAAGATCATTGCGAACAGTACGCCGCTGTAATAATCTTTATTTTATAAGTTAAATCATAACATTTCAGACGTTAATTTATTCGTGCTTATTCTTAATAATCATTATATACGTTGTCGAGAATAAGTAAATCCTTATATTACTTCTTTTATAATTTTTTAAATCTCTCGCGTGAAGAACAACGTTCAGATTTGTTTACCACCTAGTACGAATTGAACCAGTCCATGCAATAAATATGAAATGGTCGAATCGTCGACGCAACGTCGCTCTGTTACTTAACTACTTCATTATTCCAATGGCCATCGGTACTAATAATTAATATAAACAAGGTAAGATTAAGATGAACTTTAGAGAAGAAATTTTGTTCCAAATAATACCTTCGTAATAACATATTAGAATCTTTTTCGAATTTGTAACACAATTACGAGATTCAGCTTTGTGTACCTTTTTTTTGTTCCCCTGAGGAAAATGCATTAAATTGCATACCCCGGCTGCGATGAGCCGGCGGTTATGTGGGGCTCTCCTCCCCAGAAGGGGGAGGCCTACCCACTAAAAACCTCAGGGTTGGCCTTCCTCAGGCATGTAGGGAGCCACAGCACTTCAACCTCCTTTTTGCCGTAATCAATGCCGGCGGAGCTTTGTGTACCTAAGTATGTCGGCATCAGAGAAGTGTTTGACCTGTTTGCATATCAAGAAATATGGTAAAATATTGAAGTAGAATAATATCTTTTTTATAACTGCCCACCTAGCGGTAAGGAATTAGACTCGCCCATAGTACATGTGCTTCCTGTGAATTCCACAGCAAATATACAACCACAACAGAAACCACAGTGTGCATACTTATGACTTAAGCTTTAAAGTTACGGTACCCAATAATGTCACAGCCTTTTTTATTTTTTGGTCCCCTGAGGAAAATGCATTAAATTGCATACCCCAGCTGTGGCGAGCCGGTGGTTATGTAGGGCTCTCCTCCCCAGAAGGGGGAGGCCTACCCACTAAAAACCTCAGAGATGGCCTTCCTCAGCCAACTTCAATGTCACAGCCTATCTTGTCGTTCAAAATGAACATAGAAATTCCAACACCACTAACTTACGTTAGAAATGGTTAAGACAGAGGCGCTCAAATAGACGACAGCTGGTACAGAGTCGACCTCTAGTAATTTTGTTTGTGAATCCGGTAACAATATTAAACAAAATCTACGTTAACTAACAAAATACAGGGTATATGGGTACTCGTTACTCGCTGGCCGTGTGGTAGAATTGATCAAAGCATCAACACGAAATATTAAAGATACATTTTTTTTATATTTATAAGTACTGAAAATGTACGTAAGATTTCGCCCACCTTCAACCTTATCATCACTCACATGATTATAAACTCTTTACCTTCATCTCACCTGTACACTGATTACTTAGGTATGTTTGTTGTTATCAAATTTAAATTAACAGTTACATTACTGCAATATCTGTCAGTTTCAATTAAAAATTTGATAGCAACAGAGACACATAATCCGTAATGAGTGAACGAAACGTAACGGTGTTAACAATAGGGCCGAAGAGGTAATACTCCACCTAAGCTCCTTGATAACAGAGGAACTAGCAATTTCTCCTTTTAATTGTTAGTAAACAACAAAGCCACGGAAGCTATCTAAACTATCGTCAATCCTGATCGAACTATCAGGATTTGAAACTCGAACCACACAATAAACTGAACAAGGTAAGAAGTACTATGCACCGCGTACGTTCTGTCCACACTGGATCAATCTTCGCACTAAGCTTTCACAAACTATACTTTATCTTTGATTCCACATATATATTTCTTCAGCTCACACTCACGTATTATTTCTCAGCAAAAGTATTGCGAACATTAAGCGGCAGTGCACAGAGTACCTTTAATTATGAGGAAGATGATGTACGTGTTGAACATACGTATAAAACGGCTAACCATGCACAATATCCTTGATCTATTTAAGTAATGCTAAGTTAGCGTGTACATGTGAGCCCCGATATGTTTACCCGCCCCGCGCGGGTCACAGAATGTCGCGCACGTGACTCGACTTGGAAGAAATTCGATTGCCCGCGCGGTTGGCTCACTCGATCAACTAAAATCAATTTGAGATTAGATCTAAATTTCATATGAGCCCTACGTGACAACATGGTACGCTTAAACCTTATTTAACGCTCGTTTAATGTAGTAATTAAAATTATGCTATAGCACCAACATGCTACATTTTAGAGGACTGTTTGTTATTCTTATTGCTGGCATCACATCGTATTGTCGTTATTAGAACGAATACTTTCAATAGGTTGGTTTTCCAGAAGACAATTTATTTTTCGTTCGGTTCAGTTAGATATAGACTTGCCTAAAATAGGACCAATTACTTTTTGAACTTACCACTCTTCCCATTCATCTCACTCCCATTCATCCCATTCATCCCACTCGATATCCATATTTTCTCAAGAAAATATGGATATCGAGGTTAATTTGGTTAGTTTGTCCCAAACGTTGCGAGAAGCATTACACTAGCCAGTGTAGCTATCATGAGTTTACATTCATTCCACAGCGTACATTTTCTAAGAAACTTTGTAGAGCCCCCCTTTTTTACGATGTGGAATGTTGTTATGCGCCGTACCTATCAATGGCTCATCAGTTTCTGGGGAGGAGAGCCCCACATAACCGCCGGTTCTCCGCAACCGGGGTATGCAATACAATGCATTTAAAAAAAATAAGGGGTAGACGGGGGAGCCTATACTTGCACGGCTTAGCATGCAAACTCACCTTGAATCATAGAAGGACTGCAAATGCTAGCCCAACCGTCTGTGTCGGACGGGAGTAGCGTAGAAGTCGTTTTGACGCGCCCTCTTTGCTGCCTCCTAAGATATAACATTTATTTATTTATTTATTTAATCTTTTTCGCACAACAAGAAACAGATGTACAAAAGGCGGACTTAATGCCTGAGGCATTCTCTACCAGTCAACCTGTAAAATGTGAGAACCATTGTAGACGGTGTACGATTACAGAGAGAAATAATAAAAGACATTATTTATTAACGTGACAAATAAACAATTATACCTATGCAAATAAAGTTAGAATACACGCATATATAAATACACATACATATACAATATATACACATATATAAACACACGCATACATACATTATATACATATACATATTGTTGTCATACCAATTTTAGACTGACTCCAGAAAATGTCTTCGCACATGTTTTTTGAATGATGCCTTAGTACTGGCCACTCTCAAACTAGGAGGCAGCTCATTCCACAAGCGAGTGGCGGACAGAGTGAATGAGTCTGACACAAACCCGGATCGATGAGGTGGGATTTTCAGAGTCATAGAGGCAGCGGAACGTAGGCTGAGCCCATGGTTGTTACCGAGCGTCTGAAACCTTCTTTTTAAATAATTAGGAGCATTCGGTTCGAAAAATATGCTGAAAAGTAGGGAAACTAGTCTTAGGTTCCTCCGCTGGCGAATGGGTAACCATTTTATTTTTTTGCGAAACATGGAGATGTGATCATATTTACGCAGACCGAAAACATTCTCACAGAAGGACACTACAGTCACAAATTCCCTTCCGCCATTCACCATCTTTGCAATGATGATGGGTAGTGAAATGTCACTGCCGCCCAACGCCACACGCGTAACACGCGGCGTTACTTCCTTACTCACCGAAGCATAGAATAATTAATTATTTGTTTGTAAAATATTCAAACTTCAATATTGACCTAGTAGGTAAATATTTGATAAGAATGTAAACTATATAAAAGCATCTGCTTTTTGTAAAGTCACAACTTGGTTAAAACTCAGCTAATTACTTTTAAAACTCACTTGGCTTATAGACTTTCAGATGTCAAGAGGCACAACATTCTAAAACTGAGCGGACAAGGGGAACGGAATGTACATCAGCTTTTAAGAAGAGCTATAACTTATATAATAAAATACTCTAGTTCAGTAACAACATGTTTTTATTATTCTAGTAATTTTAATTTATTACATCCCCTAGAAATCGCCAGTGAATTGTATTTATTTATGACACATAACAGGTTACAGTTGAAAAATACAATATTACAACAATAACATTTAAATTAGTGTACCACTATAATTCTACTACATGTCTTACATACGTACTTTGACCAGGATTCAATAAACGAACAAAACAAAAAATATCTGGCATAAACTCACTATCACCTTAAAATACACATTCGAGGACTATGTGAACAGATGCATAGCAGACGAATTTAAATATTATCATTTTAGTAAAATATATATCTAAGTATTCATTATTTTTCAAAACAGAATACCTATAAGGAGAAGAACTGAATTACATATTCTCTGACATATTGAAGTTGATGAATGGCAGAAAGAAGGGTGAGGCAATGTATGACTGGATTATTTTTTACATACAGATAAAGAATATTATTATGTTACCCTTGTACATTGACGGTATCTGTAAAATTATTTCATTGTTTATTTGTAACATACAGCAACATGTCAGACTACATGTTGACTAGACACCAAGAGACAACTCTTATGTAGCTTGTTTTAGCAGTGATTTTCGTAGTTATTTATCGTATCATGTAGCTGACTGTACAATAAATCATATTTGTAAATTAAAAATAACATTTCTATTAAATATCGATCTGAAGGTGCTAAAATAAGAAGATCAGACCAACAAAAGTAATTGTTTGTAATGAAAATCGAATACCGCACCTCCGAGTCAAGTAGCTGAACTGCAAAAGTTAGTATATAAAGTGCTGGTCTGTCAACAGTATTAAGAGCCGGAGGCTTATGAGAGCCAACGCAACCCTTGTTCAAACGGGTGATACTGCCGGTCGGGAGTCCTCTTATTAATTACAATATCTTGAGCAGATGTTCACATTCAACCCCAAAACCGGTTAATTAATTTTCACCTCCCTCTGTAGGTAAGTATAGGTACTTAGTATCACGATCTTCACCCACTAGGATTACTTTTCGCATGGTTGAATATAACATTAATGATTCAGAATAATATCAGTTTCTTTAATCTTTATACCACCCCTTTATCGAGTGAATTCAGTCTATATTGCTACCCTATATCATGCGTCTATTTATAAGTAATATTTAATTTACAGAAACCTTAATAATGTTATAAATACGACAGTATGTCTGTCTGTTGTTCTTTCACGCCGAAGTTATTGAATGGATTTAAATGAAATTTTGTATACAGGCAGAATAGAGCCTAACAAACGACATACTTTTTAATGCGAAACAATGCTGCAAAGTGTTGAAATAGGGGATTAAGTTTAAATGTAAATTATTTTTAAAGAAATAAGTACTAAAACTTTGAAACTTATTATTTAGGCTTTTAATTATATATAAATAAATACTTATTTATGGATGAAAGTTTGAATAGTCTCACAAACTTCTGAACCAATTTTGGTGAAAATTGATATACGGGTTGTTTGAAACCCGAAAAAGAACATAGGGACATTTTTGCCACAGGAAAATATTTTTTTTATTTTATGAGGATGATTACGGCGGGAAAATATATGTTTCCTGTTAAAAAATCTGATGTAACGCGGTAGAAGCCGCAGGTGGGAAGCTAGTAATAATATATAATAAACCTCCTTTCCCATAGGTAGCACTGGAAAAATTGATTCTTACAATAATTATATTTACACAAGAATTTGTACACGGAATTTGATAGTTATGTTAGGAATTATCACAAACATTAACACGAAGGCCATAATTACCAGAACCGTTATTTCTTAAAGCATATAATAATCTATATTCAAATTATAAGAGGTAAAGTTTGAGGGTGAGTCGGTGGCGTTGTGCACTCTCAGCACTCACATTCAAATGGGGAGATTTGGGAGCCCGGGGTCGATCCTGCCATGCATTACATTTGCCACAGTTTTTATATTTTCCTGTCACGTATCTCGTGTCTCTAACTGTTGACAAGCGAAAAAATGTGTAGGTACCCATGTAAATAAGTCAGTGAATTTTCGGAGTGATGTGGGCATCGTACCATTTCTTTACTCATGTGGTGTCATCATCTCTCTCCAACGGCATGACCTGCAATACCGTTAGGGCCTTTCCAGTTTATAACTGATTTTGGGGAGTTGGTTATACAGTGCGATACTAACTAAAAGCTAATAAAAATTATATTTAATATTTCCATTTATATGGCTCCTGAAAGAAAAACAAGCAGTTGTCAAATCACGAATCTAATGAATTTATGTCGCTGCTCGCGGAATACAACCTAATCACAACTGAGACTGCGTGAGCATAGATTGTTTAGCTTTCATAATAAAAATATAAATCAAATTGTTTTATAGATTCCAATTATATATCAATTAAGATGGCGCTTGTTATTAGATAAAATTACCTAAAAAATAAGTGAGAAGGCAAATAAAATCTAAATAAAATGGTGAATTAATGTAAGTCATATAGGTATGTAATTCAGAACCTTAAAAAATATAAAAATCCTTTTTTTCCAGGTTTTGATAATAACATTGATTTTATTACTTAATCTATACATATAATAAGACAGTAAAAATATTTTGTCTGTACATTTAGTATTTTTGACTGAAATGGATAGAGGGGGCTTAAATAGATTATTAGAAAGCAAAAAAATTTTTTTGGAATTTTTTGTCTGTCTTTCTGTCTGGATGTATGTTCACGTTTATCTCCGAAAGTACTGAACCGATTTGCTTGAAACTTTCACTATTTGCTTTGTTTTAACTCAGAATAATATCTAAACTTTGTTTCATCAAAATCGGTTCATTAAAAAAAAGTTATCGTCATTTTAATGAACTCAAGGCATGATAATATTGCGAATTATAATGTACACCATTCTTACATAAGTTACATGGGAAATTTAAAATCTAAAGACAATTCATCATCATGATACAATACATACATAACAAAATAATATGATAAATGCGAAAGTTTGTTTGTTTATTACCTCTTCACGCTTAATCTATACATACCTATAATAGAACAGAAAAAAATATTTAAGTGTAAATCAGTTTCATTACGCATGTTAGTTTTTTCATAAATCACTAGATGGCGCTGTTTCATTTAATCAATTTCTACAACGCGCTATTGTAGTTTTTTCAAATAAAGCCTAATAAAGGAATGTGTTTCGACATAAGGCGAAAATCTCCTTCGTATCTTTTCATGATCTTTGCGCTGAGAATCGAATAGGAAATTTTCTGTGAATTTTGCTTTAATTAATTTTAAATTTCTAATGTGTTGATTTCGGATTTTGTTTTGCTTTGTGTTTAGGATTTGGTGTGGTGAGTGAACTGGTTGAGTTTATTTCAAGACGGACTTTTGCTGTGTTTTTAGGCTTTTGTTTTGCTTTGCGTTTAGGGTTTAATTGGTGTAATTGCCAACTTCATAACGCTCTTTTGATGTATTATTGCTTTCTAATTAAGTTTCAGTGTTAATTCCATAGAATAAACTAACAAATTATCATTTGTAGGTGTTCATTTTTGGATTATTTAAAGTAATCTATACATATAATAGAACAGAAAAAATATTTAAGTGTAAATCAGTTTCATTACGCATGTTAGTTTTTTCATAAATCACTAGATTGGCGCTGTTTCATTTAATCAATTTCTACAACGCGCTATTGTAGTTTTTTCAAATATTTTTTTCATAAATCACTAGATGGCGCTGTTTCATTTAATCAATTTCTACAACGCGCTATTGTAGTTTTTTCAAATAAAGCCTAATAAAGGAATGTGTTTCGACATAAGGCGAAAATCTCCTTCGTTATCTTTTCATGATCTTTGCGCTGAGAATCAAATAGGAAATTTTCTGTGAATTTTGCTTTAATTAATTAATAATTTCTTCTGTGTTGATTTCGGATTTTGTTTTGCTTTTGTGTATCAATAACATTCAACTTGAAATTTACGCAGACGAAAGTCGCGGGCAACAGCTAGTAGTTAATATACAGAGTACTAGTGACAAGTAAAAACATTGTGACATGCATGATAAATCTCCGTACGAGAGCCAGTATTGCAATACCTAATCAACATTTACACAAAACAAAAATCTAAACAAACTCATATAAATTAGTACGAAACATTACACTTATCGTTATTCTCACTTTTATTCACAACAGGGACTTAATTTAAGGGATGCAATTAAAAGTAACATCACGACGCTCTCAAGACCAAAAGAAAAAACTTTAATTCGTTCGTCGAGATAATTTTTTCAGACGGCGCAAATTAGGCTGTCCTTAGAAGCCTCGGGCGCGAACGCAAATCCGATTTGAGTAATGAAACGGGACTAATTAAAAAGTCGGAAGAGAAATTGTGGCAAAACAATGCTGTCTCCGGACTTTTATTTGCTTATTCGCACTTCACTTGTCGCTGAATTCTTTGAGAGGTGGTGTTTGCCAGGTAACCTTACCTCTATGGGTTTCGTTTCATACTTCTTATATTTAAACTAATATTCGTAATTATTAATCGATTTTTGCTACTTCTCAGTGATAACCTGATTTGTAATAAATGATTATTACAAATCAGGTTACGACATGTAATCACAATTTTTGACCTGTAGCGTTCTGAAAAATCTTCTGAAAAATATAGATAAAAAATATAATCGAACAGTCGATGATAATGACTACAACTACAAACTCAACATTAACCGTGCCGTCGAGTATATCAAGATCTTTGGTCAGAGATTAAAAACAAGCTTACATATTTAACAAAAAACCAACACCATTACGAGTAAAAATCAATAAATATTCTTTGTCACTTACAGTAGCAGCTATTTAAACAAAGTAAGCATTGTAAGATTTAATTTATAGAATGTAATGAATTAATGTAAAACTGACATATACAATTATGTTAAATTACAAAAAATTATTGATGACAAGACACAACTTTTGAATATTTAGTAGCACGTAGCAGACAGATCGAGACACAAAGATAACATATTTTTCTCGCAATCTCATATAAAAATAATGCAAGGCAAGACCAGGGTTTGTCGCTAATTCTTTTAAAGTTGACTGACTATGCTAGGCCTATGTAGTAGATAGTAATTTAATACACCACAAAGTACACTTGCGACTGCACATTCACCTGCCAAGCCATTGCTCCTCTAATTGCAGCAGTAACTGCGTAATCCGATGAAACATGATACGTAAATATAGCTTACAGTCTGTATATGAGTAGAACAGTAAGTTATTTTGTGTCCATAACTACTGAGAAGTCGTATATTCCTATATCTACTTTTTTTAAATACTTCAATCAAAAAAGGAACCAATGTTGTGTGTTCTCTTCAAGGAAATAGAATATTCCCTGTTAAAGAACACACTAAATTAATTAGGTAATGGGGTTATAGTCAACCAACAAAACATGAACATTGTCTTGTTGGCGCCCAACATGGAACACACATTAGACTTCGAGGCGGCCATAATAGCAAACACGTGATGTAATCAGTAATAATTTTTCGCAGTCGATATACTGCCTCAATCGATAAATAAAAGACCCAAACTTTTTTTCATAACGTTAATTCAGTTTTGTTCATCAATATTGTTGCTTGTATTTAATTCTGGGCATTTTGATATTTATTCACCTCTTAAACCTTGTCTGGACCACAAATAATTCAGGACCAATCAAACTATTTAGCCAAATCGGTCCAGCAATTCTCGCCAGTTTTAGTGAGACTAACGAACAGCAATTCATTTTTATATATAACCACCAAGGCAGCTAAACACTGATATTGTTCTGATGCTTAATAGAAATTGTGAGAAGATGGACTATGTCAGGACCTCCTAGAGAACTAACAGACGTAACGAGAGCCCTACTTACGCCTGTGGATCAAGTATCGTACTTTTTTATACCACGATGATGGCAAAAGAATTACATATTGCCGATCCTATAAAAACTTTCAAATAATAATTTTATTATATATATATTTCATTTTATATATATAATTTTATAAGGAACTGGTAAACAGCCAACGTGGCCATCTTTTGGTACGTGATTACAACTATAGTATGTATACGGGGTGCAAGATTCACAAATATGAAACACTTAGGTCCGTATTACAGAATGCTATTAAAATTTGGGTTTAAATTTGTTTTTGAAATAGATGAGCAAGATCTGAATTTAAATTTCTCTAGTAGAAGCTTGATATAAGATTCCTAATTATTAAAATGTAGCTGACAGAAGATAACTCTTTACTAGTAAGGCTCTTTAAGTGCCAGTGGCCTACATTCCACAAGTACGTAACGCAAGCTGAAAATAATGAATGAAACTTTAGAACCACAGACCACAACGCTTTCATCTTTCTATTTCCATCTTGTTCTGACAAAAACATTGATATATGTACACGACTAGTACCATTTTGAGTCGCTTATAATGCCAAAATCTGTATCAAAAAATACATCACTCCGTTGCCAGTCTGTCTGTCCGTTCGTTTGTCAAGGTCTTTTTTCTAAGAAACACATGACCTCATGTTAATCAAGTTAAAATAAATAACAGTTACTTAGGACTTCGCAATGTGATAAAACATCATTTAAGTAAAACCAATCAAAAGATTATAATCAAAAGATGGTCATTTATGCTCTGTTTATGCCGTGTATTTTGCCATTTGCAGTCGTAGTAGTGGCATCAAAAATCATTTAGACTTATTTGCAGTAATTCAGTACGTAAGTGCAACTCGCACTTGGTCACATTTTTTAAGTCGCAAATGCAAAGGATTTATTACGCAATTGTACACTGCCATTTGTTTGTTTTTTCTGAGCCTTTTGGAATCTGAATATCCTGATGTGTTTTCTCTTGCTCTTTTACAGTCTACAATCGTTGTTGAAGTTTACTTGACAAAATTAGCCAGTCGAGTGCATGTTAATTGGAAACAGGTGGTAAAGAAATCATAAGAGAAATGAAAGTAAAAAGATAAAAGGCGGTCAACACGGTACCTTGAAGACGCGAACTAGAGTCCCTCCCGAGTTGAACATTTTGTTTGCCTTCCATATTTCCATATCCCGTTTATATATCTAATATATGATAATCTCCGTATTATCTCTACATTTAAACCGCAGAAAAACTTCAGTATTTCTGCGTAATTTATTGTTTATTATTATTGTTCCATTTTAAAATAATTATTTTGGAATGTCCATATAATTATATATATATAATACTACTCGTAGTAATAATTTCCTCGCAGCTGTAAAATATTAAACGCTGCCCCAGTTCAATAAAAATGGTGAACTGTTAGTGTTTAAATAAACCTCTGCCTAACATTTCCGTGAGAATAGCCCCTACTAATATTATAAAAGCAAAAGTTTGTATGGAAGGATGTTTGTTAGACTTGCACGAAAAAAATACTGAATGTATTTTAATGAACCTTTACAATTTATATTTGCAGTTGCAATTAAGATATTATATTATACATCAGAATAACACTTAGGCTGGAAATTATAAAGAAATACGCTAAATACTAATACTCCGCAGACGAATTCACGGGCACAAACTAGTTGAAACTAGTAGACTTTGGAGCCCTTTGTGTATTATATCGGCTCTTCAACGAGGAGTGCTCCGAGGAACTGTTTGACTTGGTACCAGCGGCACCATTCTATCACCGTACCACTCGACGCCGCAATAGACTCGGGTGAACGGTTTGATGAAAAGAACTAAAATTGCAAGTTAATTACAAAAGTAAAACAAATCTCTAGACAATAAACCGTAAATAAAAGTATCAATGAAAATCGAGGAAGCTAGGGAACTATATTTGGATCGTAGCAAGTAGAAAACTGTGATCTCTGGCTACCCTCACGGGAACGAGGCGTGAGTATGTATGTAGA
The DNA here is from genome assembly GCA_036419045.1 of Scirpophaga incertulas. Lineage (NCBI taxonomy): Eukaryota > Metazoa > Arthropoda > Insecta > Lepidoptera > Crambidae > Scirpophaga > Scirpophaga incertulas. Next base: position 11,032,525 of record CM071631.1, read on the forward strand.
TAGATAACATCTAAATTAAAATTGTAAGTACGAATACAAGTAACTTCATTCCATTCTTAATGAAGCCTATGAGCAATGCACACTGCGCGAATGACAACAAGGTGCAGAGTCTACCCTGCACTTCACTGGAACGTAGTGAGTGTTCGGGCGGGCGAATCTAGTACGTAGTACATATATATCGATGTCACCGATAGAGCACAAAACTGTAATCTTAATGGTAATATGATGATATAATTGTATGCAGGAATTATTGAAAGGTGAATGAGACGACACAGAGGTCGGTAGTAAGTGCATTCAGAGTATGTTATCATTTTCCAAAATTCGCTCACTTATAATACGAAGCGGTGCACATCGAAGCATCGTAGCTAAGATATGCAGATTATTTCACTATATTTTAATCCACTGTATGAACTTCAGGTAAATATACATATGACATTCTTAAAACTCATTGGTACATGGCAGCAGGGTCGGACTGGGCCAGAAGAGCCCGGGTGGCTGATCGCAATCCCGAGGCCCGAGAGTCCTTTTTTGTACGACGCATAGTTTCCGAGACATGCACCCGGACAACAGAAGCACAGGGGGCCCGCGCAGCGATGCCCCTGTGCTTCGTGCCCTGCCGCATGCCCCGCAACTCAGGCCGTGGGGGGCCCGCGCAGGCTGGGGCCCGGCTGGCAAATGCCACCTCGGCTGTATGGCCAGTCCGACGCTGCATGGCAGATGTGATCAATCCCAGGAGACGAATTTTTGAAACAATAGAAAACCAATAGTATACGAATTACCGAATTGACTATTTCTGAACTTTCATTTTGTGCGTTCTGCAACGAGTGGTTCAACCCACTCGTTTTTTATTTCTACTAGTAGAGTATCCAACGCTGAAGTGACCTTGACAGTGATCCGTTTCACGTGTGGGTCGTCGCCGGTTTTTTGTTTTTGTTGTTGTGATTTTGAATTTTTCTGCGTGAAACGGAATTTAATTAAGAATTGGTTTTTAATGACAACGCTGAATTCGAGTGATTCAAAAATCTATAAAATTATAAGCAGTAGAAAATAATTTCGCGCACGATTCGTATTCGAATTCCAAATTCACGTCTAATGATTCAAAAATACGTCTGCAGGTTGCAACCTTTGAATAGGAAGGACTATTCAAAGATCAGTATCGGAACCACAGCGCCACCGACATTCTCCTGACGTTGTAGGATAAAAAAAATGTGAGCATCCCACAGAAGATATGAGCTTTGAGATTGAGAAGATATGAAGATAAGTACTTCCTCTCGCAAATTAGATTCTACCCAACTGATAGACTACAGGATATACATTTAGTCTGTTTTTAACTCGGTTTTTTAACAATTATCCATCCACTATAGATTTATTCAAATCAAACACGTTATATCAATGTAGACCAACTTTAATAATACATTATTAGAGTATTAATCTGTTCCAAAACTTACATAATAGAGGAAATAAAGATATCAATTCTGCTCAAACATATACAACACAAGTAGGAAATCAATTTATAGTTGGATCACAATACTTAAAAATAGCTTTAACTAAAATATAAATCATTCCGCACAGTTTCCTGGCACAGGCCTAATAAACATTAATTAATTTATTACATACATACCTATTGTCAATTATACGCCTAACGATCCGTAAAAAATCCCTTAAAATTTTCTACAATTTACATCTCATGCATTTATACATACAATTAATACTTAAGGTTACAAGACAGTTAAAAGATAAAGTTACAGTTATGGTTCATGATGATTCGCAAATACAATCTATTAACAACACAAATATCAGTATGGATAGCCTATCAAATTGAAAACCTTATACAGATAAATGGAATTTGCGTAAAGAAAAACACATCGCTAAACCGAAACCCGACGAAAACCAGACAGTATCTTTAGTCATCATCGAACGAACCGTTACGCACGATTCACAAATCAAACCCTATATAATACTTTTCCGCATACCGCTAGAGGAAGGAAACTAAACTTCCGAACGTCTATAGGCCGAAGCGCGAAAATGAAGGGTACACATAGTACAATAAAATCCAGAAATAAACGCGCATTATGAGCACGTTCCGACATTTTCACATTGATGTCGGCGACCAGAAGTTCATCTCCCTTAGCTCCGATGGTTTTGGGCGAATAGTGGAGGTTGGCTTTGTAGGTTTGGGTTGTTGCATCACCTGCTCTTGAGCGGACATCTTTGAATTTCTGTCTTTCGGCGCAGGACCCAAATTTTCCACAGATTCCGCTAAAGTACCTATAAAAGATGAAAACAAACATTATATTATCAATAAAAAAAATTATCATACTTTATTTAGATAGTAGCTTCTAGGTCTATAGAGGATTAAGGGTCATAGCTTTTGCCCACGGCTACATATGCGCGGAAGTTGGTTTATGGTGCGAAGATTTTATGGCGCTTCCCGTGGGACTATCCGTTTTTCAGAGATAAAAAATACCGCAAAACCTTGCTCAAGAATCACTATTGATGAAAACCGCACAAAAACTGTGCAGTAGTTTTTGAGCGAAGCCTTTATTGCGCATCCCGTGGGATCTGTCTATTTTTCCGAGATAAAAAGTACCCTATTATTTAATTCGGACTTTTATCTTTACGTCTGCAAAATTTTAAAGCAATCGGTTCAGTAGTTACGGCGTGAAAGCGGAATAAACAAACAACAAACTCACTTTCCGATTTATAATATTAGTAAGGATTCAATCTGCAAATTAAGCACTTCAGACATCTAGTAAACTGTGACTGTGGTTATACACCAAAAGAGACCGAAAGGTCATAACCTACCTATAAAATAGATACATAATTAATTAACATTACTTTAAGAAATAACGTTTTATTTGCAGTTAAGTTAAGAATATTGGTTTTTATAATATACTAACAACATACTAATTTATTTATTTAATTTAATATAAACCATGAAATCAAACTTTTAGACATATGTCAATAGACATTGGTTCAATCAAGTCAATAGACATAAATGGTTGTTCCAATATTATAGTCAATAATTCGAAGTTATTTTTTTCCGAAAAATGTAAACGCTGTAATTATAGGTTTTTTTTAAATTTAAATAATTGAATTGTGAAATTTGTTTTCATAAATAATATATCGAAATTTGCAATTTGCAATTCTTATAAACGTGAAATAAGAAGTACGAAAATATCACAAGTTATTATTGTTTTATCGACTTTCTATATATTAAAAAAGAGTAATTTTTATTCATAAATACCCTGAATCCAGCAACCGGAGAATATTCAAAAGACGTTGTAAATACGTATAAATGTATTCTAGTGAATTCCTCAAATAAAGAGGCGCGTGATCTTTTTGGCGGTCGTTCAAAATAATTGTTTTCTGTGGCAGAGTCGTCACAACCTGAAATTGTTTACGCGCATCATTACATTCTGAGCGACGAGTGATCGCTATCTGCGTTGTTTCTATTGATGCTAATCTGGCCGAGTGGTTTTACAGAGTCGTAATTGAAACGCAATGGAACCAACACAACACAATTATCACACTTCGTATGCATGAGTCTAATGAGATCATTTGAATATTCCACTCGAGATAAATGTGTAATGTATACAGGCACTAGGCACAACAAACAAAACTCGTGACCAAACGAGAACCAATTATATAGAGAGGTTAGACCTTTTACGCAGCGGATGACTAATCTACACAGAGCCAAAACCATAGGTACAACTATAGATTTAAGCTATGATATTTTAAAGATTGCCTATATGGCTGTATGGCTCAAATCTTTATGATTAATTTCCTACTTGAGACGGACTAAGATATCGTATTTAGAAGATGCCTTGGATATTTATAGATAACAAATTAAAAAACATATGTGATACCTTGAATGGTTAAAACATTATCTATAGATAATGCTTATCCATATTTTGCATACCAAGATACGATTTTGATAAATTTTAAAGTGAGGATATTGTGAGAATCAGAAAAGTAATACTACCTCCGTTCAAAAAAGATATGTCGGTTTTGGTGAAAATTTTTGTTCAAAAATGATTGTCTCGTTAGTTTCAATTTCGCTTAGACAACTTTTTTATTTAACAAATATGTTTCTGGAAGTTGATTTTTTCTGCGCAATGCTTCTTTCCCAATATGTGCTAGTTGGTAGTTATTGATAAATAGCACTAGAAGTGTTTGCAAAATGGCATTTCCCTTCTCGTTATTTAAATTTTTTGACTTTACTCCAGAATGTTGGATTTCCATAATTTAAGGCTATTTGGACCGCGTAGAAAATAGCAGCTGCTTATTTTTGTATAGCGTCAAAAATTACCAATATCGGACACTGATGGTTATTGATGAAATTATTATAAACTAAATTTTTACTTATCAAAAATTATTCTATGTAGAATCATACGGTTCATACACAAATGTCAAATTGACAGCTTATATAGTTAAGTTGGCAAAATGTTTCAAACGAGACAATCATTTTTGAATGGAAGTAGTTTATAATTTTTACACCAGAAAAATATCTTCCTTCTTCTTTCGGGAAAGTCAGAGATAAGATGGTATACTTGGAAAATTGTCTGTACAAGGTTTAATTATATTAAACAGCAACTTCATTAAGAGTATCTCAGTAAATTATGACATATCAATAAATTGTAACAATATGCGTTGTTTAATACAAAAGATGACGTCACGCGCCGAACACTTACTCAAACAGTGGATGCTAACAGGCTAACTTTATGCTATAACCTTATTAACCTTTCCGAACAAAAAAACATTTATCCGCATACATGTAATGTACCAAATATTTAAACAGCGATAAAAGATTATCGTCACCTTGACAATACACACCATGGGTGCAATGACCCTTAAACATAGAATGTCCTATACCAAACTTAACTAGAAAACAAAACCTGTTTCGAACAAAAAAGATGGATATATTGAGGAGTTTTCTTCTTTAATGTTTAAGGATTGTCTTTCTATTCAACGACTAAACTCAACATTATATGATATAGGCTACATTATATATAAGTTGAGATAGTGTTGAGATAGTGTGCAAAAATCGATTACGTAAACTTGTTTTATTGATAAAGAGTACAGATCGTGAAAAATATACTCACCATGCAACCTCATTTCCAGGGCGTCTTCTTCCGCAAGGGTGGAAGTGGAAGTCGTCAGGTCCTTCTTCAGGCCGAGGAGCGCCATAGTCAACCAAGACCTGTTGTTAGCATCTTCGACCGGCTCAAATGGTGACGTGAAAAATCTGTAAAAAGCACAAGAGTATTGTAAAACAACAATGTTATTATGACAGTTTGAATAAGTAAATCAATGAAAAATCTATCGCCATCATTTAGATAATATTAAAGTTCATTACTTACAATGCTTATTATAAACATGACATAATATCTAAATAGTGTTACAATGTATTTTGTATTTTATAAAGGGTAAACATCCTATTTATATTAATTTGCGAGCAATTAATAATAATTACCTAATTTTTCATATGATGTATGTGTTAACTGAACTATCTACTATAATACCATTTAAAACTCACCTTTCTAATTTAATAGTATGACATAATGACAATACCTCATTTATATTAGTTATTTATGCAACTGTTGTATAATCAAGGGTATTAAAACACGAATGTGTGATAATAGTCTCACATGAGTGTTTTAATACCTAATTATAACAGTTGCATATAAGACTTTATCTATAATCATGATGTGAATCCTCTATAAAAGATTCTCATACCATAGGGTGTTGTACAGTGTTGTAAGAACTATGTAAATTCAAGAAAAGTCTAATTGCGAACCATGTAAAATAAACAAACCTTAATAAGTAAAAGAATTATTTATTGTAATAATTATTTGTATTTTGGATCGTACAATTATTGAAATTACGAATTAGTCTACAATTTATTGTTCTTTTTTCAAAACTTTAGCGATCGGATGGTGAAAATGTCATTGCATGAGAATGTTCGTTTTTTTAAATTCATAATATCACGCGTTTGGATGATATAATGATCATAATATCATTCGAGTGTTTTAATGTTGGCAATAAGATAATTGTTATAGGTTCTTTTATAGAGGATTAATAGCATGATAGTAGATAAAATTAATTATGAAATATAAATCTGTTTTAAATTATATCGTATTTAACAGCGTGAAAAGAACTACCTGGGTGAAGGTAAATCGACAAGTTCCATACCACGCTCTCATTGGGTTTTCGCACTAATGACGTGTGCAGCGTTACCGGAACAGTGGCAACAATTGCGTTTTAATTACAATTAATATAGCAATTTGTACATGCGTCTGAACAAGTCTATATTAACAGCGCTATTAGTTCGTGTTACCAATAACATTTTTTCTACTGATTGTAATATTTTTCACAATGTGCTATAAAATGTATTATCCAATAATACCATAGTATATGACCATATGGATTTAATTATTTTTCATAAAAGCATAATATATTGGTACTTATTGTTTTTTTACGTACTAGTATAGAAAGTATTCCAAGCTTGCTCGGATTGATATTTTGGTTAGGTCTTATTACCTTTACGTATTATTTTTAGAAAAGACAAAAGACCTAAGCTTACAAGCATCATCTCGCGTTTTATCTTTTGTCTTTGTGAATGCTTCTGCTAAAATAATAATAAATTCAATAATAAAATTATAGTTAAATACAATATATCAAAATACGGTTGGCAACCCTACTGTTACTAGAGCGACCTCGTTTCGCTACTCTTTGTTCGCTGGCATGTGACTGTTTGGCTAAACTAATGAATGACACTTCAGGTGAATCACGCTTGTCTGATTAATGGTCAACAATAATTATTCCCTTAGAATTATTGATTTAATTTGTTCTAGTTTATAACTCGATGTTTGACTCGGGGAGTTGATGTACAATGTAATTAGGGTAACAATATAATTATTATAACTAGATAAAGTTGACAAACATACAGACATTCATTCATTCTAGAGAATTTGATGTCATTCAAATAAATAATTGTAATACAAAAATCAGAAAGGTTGTTCACTATTTTGTCAACCTGCGTGTTTATCTGCCTTTTGCCAACTTGGCAAGCCAATTTTATTACCATAAAAATTAAGTTAATTGAAAAAGACAGTATATATTATGGTAAAACACGTTCAACCGTCTAACAGTGTTACAACTAAACTTTTCTCAATCAAATTGTTAAGAAAATTTTTCATTATGAAACTGATGCCTTCTGAAAATATAGAATGACATTGACTATAAGTCTGATTACAATGTTAGAAATAAAAGTAGAAAATTACAGCCACAATAACATTTCATTATTGCGTTCCTATAATAGGTTAGTGTCTTAAAACTGTTATTATATAATTACCTAATTTAAGTTAATTTGATATCATTAAATAATGTCGAAATAAAACGCAAGTCATGTCGTCACGATTATAGTGTAAACACCCTACGAAATTATATGTCACGTTTTTTACAGATCTACAACACGGCTTACATATCTTCTAAAGAAATAATCATAAATAAACTGTAACTTCAACAATATTATTCGGCTGGCTGTGTACTATCAATATAGATCTCTGAAAGAGAACACTTCTAGCGTAAAGATCGCCTTAACCCATAATAGCTTTAAGTAGTATTTTTATATTATATTTTGTTATTTTCAAGTAAATGAAATTAAATATGTATCTAAATAAAATAAATGAATAATAAAACAACTACCCGCTTATCTTCCTTAGATAGGACGTCCCTCAGTTATTGGAGTCCAGCATCCAGGTTATGTATATCTATGTAATCTTAACAATGCAGCAATGTTACTGCACTATTTAAGTAACAAACTATCAGTTTCTATCAAACATTTAACAGCAACATTGATATAATCAGCTTACAGGTAAAGCACGCTTCCACTTTTTCGTCACTTACCATCCATGTGAGATAGTGCCAAAGGCAAACTCAGTGCAACATTAATGCCTCATTTATAAATAGTTTTAAGAAAACAACAAAACGATGTTCATATTACGCGCATTGTCACTCTGAAAATTACAACTTACCCAATCTAAATGCATAGAAAAAATAAGTTTAAAGTGTTACCTGTTGCCGATCATCTTGCGGCGGCCGGTGGGGCTGGAGGGCGGCGAGTGGGCGGGGGTGACTGGCAGGCTCTTACTGCCGCGCCGCGATACGAACTTATACTGTTCGGGTTCGTCGTCTGTAGGGGACGCTACCGTGAAGCCACGAGGGCCGCGAGTTGATATCATCTGATGCGCTACCTACAACAAGCAGACGAATGTTTTTAGCCTTTTAAAATAAATGCCTGCCTCACTAGGCACTACCCTACCGTGAGGCTGCGTCCTTTGGCGGTGGCTCGATCAGCTCTGGGTTGAGCCGGCCCCGGGGCACATGGCGGTCGAATCACGAGAGCGCACCCCGCTATGTGCCCCGTATGGGCCTAGACAACTCGGGGGGGTTTTAATTGGTAGGCCGGTTCGCTATGACCGGAGAGCCCCACACACGGCCGCGCCTTGCCAGCGCGGTGACGTCGTACATAAGGTCACATTCAAAAAAAAAACTTAACACCCGATTGCACCAAATAATTGCGGTCACCAACAAGTCAAGATTTACATTTACATTACGAAAACCACCGCTATCACCAGTGACATTAGAGTTGACTCAACGCGTAGAGTCGGACTTGCTGCTATGCGTACTACCTATACACACGCTTGATAACCTAAGAACGAGATTACATAATATGAGAACTAACCAGTCACTTAAAATCGTTATTGAATTAGCGGCAACGTAGAAATATGACTATATAATGATAAAGTATAAATTATATGAATCGCAAATGTTACTGCAACATTACTGTTATTGAACGGGCGCTATCCAATTATATGCCAATACAATTAAATCGGGACAAAACTTATTTACTTAGACAAACACTCAATATCAAATGACATTCGAGTAGAATTTTGAGATGTTAGGATAATAATAACCGTTTGAGCAGACATTCTATGCTAAGCCTCGATTCCACATAACAGGTATAAAATGACTCGTATTAACAGGTGGCGAGTAACATGTGTACAGCATATTAACCAATTTTTTTACACTACAAACAGATAAGTTCTCATTTTAATGGATGGCATCTAAACTAGAATACAGAAATAAGAATAAAAGCTAACAAACGAATAAAAACAAAACCTTTTTACTACTTTTATGTTAAATATTGTTGTGTCTGACAGCGAAACGATCTGATCCGGCAGTTACCAAACTTATTTACGCGACGAATTTACGAATTAATATTTCACATGGAATACTTAATAGGTAGTCTCACAATACAGAGAGAACAACAAACAGAAACATTTCATAAACGCCACTCTTTTATTCTCAACAGCGATGGCGCACACTTTGGGAAACTCTATAACTTGATATACTATTCTATTCCTTCAAATAAAATATAATTATTTGATAAATTACTGACAGCACATTAGATTGCTAATGTAGGTAAAAAAATTGTCAATCACCTCCAACATCATTCTGGAAAGTCACAATCACCGTGAAGCACTAATCTTTTTATCAAAAAACACAACGAACTTCCGCCAAGTAAACTGCAGACGAAGGTTTATTTAATCAAAACAAACAAGGGAAAACACTGCAAAGTGTTAATTTGCCGACGGCGGACTTGGTCACGGTCACACTTAGATATCGTTCCGACGGCTGCCACACGACTAAAATTTTATACTGTCAATATACCTAATAAATCAAACTCCGATTGTAGCTGATGAAATCATATGTGGACATTACTAAATGGGTTACATATAGTGTCAAATTTTTATCGCGTTCCCGAGCCCCCTGCGCTTATCGCCACATAAATTAATGCTAGTTAATTAGTTTATTTTAGGGTGTATTCACGCGCACTTGGTGAAACGACAACTAGTTCGCCAAAAGAATGAAATGTAACTGTTATTACAATTATAAACTTTTTTATTTGTATATTGCACAGTCAAGCAGACTACTGAATTTCACTGCCTATCTTACCCTTCACCCCGAAAGACAGCAATGCAAACACTGCTATTATGCATTAGAAATAGGTAAGACGGAGGTAGCCAAGCAGACAACTGGTATAGTCTCCCTATGATAACATGCAAAATTTTTATAAATGTTATAAAATGATAAATAAATATATATACATATATTATTACACGTCAATTTTCACAAATTTAATAATACTACATATAAAAGACTAGTATGCGTACCGGGACACTTGTATTACAAAATATCTTATAAATGAACTTTGGAGTAAAGTTATTGTTTCACTTGTAATTTGCAGTAATTAATAACATTTAGATTAAGCAAGGCATTAAGAGGCTGCTTCATTGTGGTTGTGATGCCTTTGCAACGTAGTTTTGACGTAATCGTTAACACGAACATTTTTCAATTCGCCGCCAGAATTAAGCCGAAGTAAATCAAACGATTATACTACAAAGCAGTATAGTTATTAATTTCATTGACGACTTCAAGTATACTGGTTCGTTATTCTATGTTACGTGTGAATGCGCCCTCAGATCACACTGCACGTCGATGTGTCAACTGACCTTAACCACGGAGCTCCCGCAAGCTGCGCCTTCGCCTTTGAGCCCGTCATCCACAGCCGCCGCCTTCGACGAGGTGGGGTTAGCTGCGAGTAAACAATGACAATGATATTTAAACGAAAACAAAGTTAATACCGCTTCAACTAAATTCAAATCGGTGCACGTTTCAAAAGTTGTAAGAAAAAACTTTGTTGGTACTCTTGTAACTTGTCAATTGCTTGGAAAAGTAACTATGCTAAACTTATAAAAACAGTTGTCAAGGCGAATCGATTATAACTAGCGATTTAGTGCGCAATAATTCCAATGATGTGATACAATTTAACAATTTTTTTTTATTTAATTAACACGCACATGTACCGTGGTTAGATATGCACTAATGCTCGGCAAACATCGCACTGTGCAGCGACGACGCTACGTCACAATGCAAACATATCTGGGACGTCATAAAGTAACTATCTAGTAATGCAAATATATATAAAAACTCCACTAGTTAATAGAAACCAGTATTTAATGATTATTTTAATGTAAGAAGCAATTTTAAAATTACTTTTATTACTACACCCACGTGGAATGTAATAAAACTAGTCGTTAATATCATGTTACAAGTATGTTAATTGCATAAGAAAATAATAGAAGTATACGAGTATATTAATTACCTTGTTCCCATTTTAATCATTTTTGAAGAAATGAAACATTACACATATTTTATTTAAATTATATGCTTTAATATGAAAAACAGGCAATACGAACTAGACATGTTTAATGCCACGAAAAGTATATAGATTAAGACTTATAAGATAATAAAAACAGATTATTGTCAATACAATTAATATACGAGCTTACAAAGTAATTAAAAATAAAAACTGTAATCCTAAATCATTACAATAAAAAACAAATTACATTAAATGTCTATATTGTAACTTTATGATAAAGTTATGTCTATGACTCGTCGTCGCAGTGAAATAAATACTAACAAATAACCATTATTCGAGACATGTTTTAAATTTCAATATAAAGATACGATTTGTTCAATATTACTTCACATTTTGGTAAATATTTACCTGGGGATAGGTGGATCTCGTGCGGCTACTCATTTTTTCTACAAATCCATCTAACAAATTCTACCGCGTAATAACAACAACCAAAAAAGAGTTAGGACGCTTACCTGCATTATTTATGGGTGCAATGCCATGCAGAACGTCTTGGCAAGGCTTTGTATGCTTCGACCAATCCTTCTCCTTTGTATTAATAAACGCTGAAGCAGATTTCACTTCCGTTGGAAGCTCGGTCAACAGTTTCGGTAAATCTTGCGCGATCTTTGTCTTCCCCAAAATTGTTTCCGTTTTAGGATAGCGAATGTAGAAGAAAGAGTCCTCTGGGGCTGGCGGAGATGCAGCGAAGGGTTCAAAATCTCTGCAACCAAGCAAAACCATACATTCAACACTAGTATATACATCAATAAAATCTCAATTACGTATTCAACCCTAAAGTATTTTCCATAGACAGAATAATCAGAGATTTACAGTGTGTGATCTAAAGGTCACTATAAATTATAAATGGAAAACAATTGGCATGGTTCCATATAAGAATAGGTGGAAAATATAGACAAAACTTTACGACTAATATTCAACTTACGGCAAATAGTTGTTGAACTGTGCGACAATATTTCTCTTTCTAAACATGTTTGGGGATAAATGAATGTGTTGTAGTGCAAGGTGGCCTGATTCACTAGTACGGACGGTGTGGTAGACCGATTTATTTATAGTGTAGTCAGAGACGAGAGCAAACTTCGCGAGATGGCGTGACACGAAACGTTACGGAGGCGAACTGAAAAGAATCTGGAATAGCTTATCGTTTTTATAGTCGCATCCGCGCGAATTATTATTCGTAATAATTTAATCTTATCACGATAACATAACAACAGAGCAAACGAACTAGTAGAAAAAAATAACACGTTTCGATGACGTCACGTAGCTCGACCAATACGGAGAGTTCATTAGCACACTCCCTCGACGAGAAAAAAGACATAATGACGAAACGTCGCGGCGTGTTTCTTGAGGTTGCAGATATGCTCTCTAAATAGTTCAATGTAGATACTATACGCAAAATTATAACAGAACACATCTTGGCACTATAATATTGAGCTTTAATTAAATTATCAAGGCGTCACAAAATTGCAGCGGTTTGTAAAACAGCTCCTTTACTCAACCTCTATCAAGTTACCACATTCCGTACCAAGATAATATAATAAATAGATTTATTTAAAAAAGGGTAGTCCTGCAAGTTATCCTGTCCATAGAACAAAATCGGTCAAATTTGATAGTATAATATTGACATAGAAAATTGTATCATTGGATTATATATTTTTATAACATGTCTAAAGCAATGGTTATTTGATAGTACTTCATTTATTTTGCCTGGCATTCACTATTCACGATATGTAGTTACATCAATATTGATTTATTTAAAAATTGTAGACCAATATATATATTTTATATATTAAGAACTTGTATATTAATTGTATTAAAAAAATAATCTTATTTATTATGTTTTTGAAAGCTATTCTAAAATTATACGTTTCTTGTAATTTAATCTGTTATAGCTTTTGTCTATTACAAAAATGGGTCTTATTGACTGTTTGCCAACCCACTTTTAACAGCTACTGTGCATTCACCACTTTTATAGAGCACTGTTGCCTCCGTCTTGTATTGATTGCAACCATAGTCCAATTAAAAACTATAGTAAACAAGTTATAACATATTCAATAAGTCACAAAAACCCCAATGCTTCAGTCGCCATTTTCATTACTACCATCGTGATGATGCAAAATTTTAGACATGTAATGTTTTTTTTCTATGCGTTATCTAATTAAATTGCGCATTTAATAGAATTAATTATTCGTTCGAAATATAATATATATAATAACAAACATATATTTAAAGATAGAAAGAGAATTTTTTTTAGGTCATTGTCATTTCCGGGACACATGGCGAATCGCGAGAGCGCGCCCCGCCAGGTGCCCCGTATGGGCCCAGAGAACTCGGTGGGGCTTTAGTGGGTAGGCCGGTCCTCTTGACCGGAGAGCCCCACACACGGCCGCGTCTTGCCAGCGCGGTGTCATGGTGCACAAAGTCGCATTTCCCCCTCAAAAAAAAAAGGTCATTGTCATTTAACTCCAATAACTTTTATAAGACCTTTTACTCAATCCCTGCGTCGCTTTTAAGTCGGTTTTTATTTATTCCTTCATCTACTTACATTCGTACTAATAATCTATCATTTGTCATGCGACGCCAATGCCCTCTCATTTTATCTACTATAGGAGCAATTTTATTTTCTGAAACATACACATTCCTACTTTGTCTACTCACGTTACACCACGCATCAGATCTTAATATGTGCATCTTTGCTGAATTAGACACCTCTCGTCATTTACTTTGTCATAATTGACTTTTTTTTTTGCGAGGGGAAAATGCACCTAATGCACCTTGTCTCCGCGCTGGCTAGGCGCTGTCGTGAGTGGGGCTCTCCGGTAGAGTACCGGCCTACCCACTAAAAACCCCCCGGTGTCCTTCCAGCCCATATCGGGGCGCGTGGCGGGGTGCGCTTTCGCGATTTTACCGCCACACGCCCACTATCAAAATTGACCTAGCAACAGCTAATACCAACGACACCTAATCTTCGTTACGTAATCATGATCGATAACATGGATCATAATATTGTTATAGAAATCGAACAAAACATACAGACGACTTGTTTTGGTTACAAAATTAAACATTTGTAGGTATAGCTACGAAAATAATAACCATGCGACAAAATATCATATGATAATACAAATGAAAACATATTTTATGCAAGTGAATGTTATCGATAATTTGATACTTTATTACTAAGACGCGTTTTCGCTAACACCACACAATTCAGAAAAATATTTGGTATTATTTCTTATATCATCGAAAATCATCGATAATATATAATATATCGCGAAACTCCTATAATATAAAAATGATAACCAGTAACATTTTATAACTATGTATTACATAAATGTAATATGCAAATACTTTGTCATAATTGCCATAAATTCTATACCACTAAATAAAGCAAGTGAACAGTTATACATATAAGGATATTTTAAAACAAAATTTCTTTCCTAGCAAGGACAATATGTTTGGCATATTGATTAATGCGATGATAACCTTCAAGATTTAGCGGTGTTTGGATTAATGTTTATACTTACTTAAGTATTTTTTCATTACGTTAACTTAGTGTTAATAATGTTATAATTAGATTTCTTAGTTTCATTTATGAATAAGATAGTAAAGTTTTAGGGAGTGAAGTATTTAAATCCGTTATACTGCCTTTTTAATACATACTCTCCCGTTTTCATATACAATACAATGTTATATTTCAATTTAAAATATTGAAATTTAATACATATAAAACATTATAACGGATAATATAAAAAATAAATATATAACCTCAAAGTTTTATTTTTATTTTTTTGTACCACCTTCGCTGTCTTTATATTTTAAAGGTTATATTTGTAACACAATAATCTCTAATACTGTACCGTATTTAGTTACTTTGATCAGCTATAATAATGTAATAGATTACTATCAGAGGACAGAGATTACTCTGTGTACTATATACAAATAAGTAATTAAAAAGAATATTCCGCCGTTATTTTTTATTTGTATATATTTATGTATCTATTTGATCTCATCCAACTCCATATTTCAAAAAAATATATATTAATAATTTGTGTATAAATAGGATAATACTTATTACCTATCCTTAATTAGGATAACGTAATTCTGTGAATACAACGTGGACACGTTTTCTTAAATAGTAGTGTTAGTAGACGTTACGTCACGCTTTTGTCTAATGTGAATAACAAAAGTGACAATGAATGAATTTATCATGAGATAATAATAAATACATTTTTTTGATAGTACATAAAATGTTATGGGTATTAAGCCAAAAGTCGAAATATTAGGGAAACTGGAAAAGCAACAATTATGTTCATCCAATCAAGTTCTTCCGTCTAGCACATTAGCTGCCCTCTACCCGCGCTCGAACATATATTACAAAAAACGAAAAAAAAACCTTTATAGTATCAGTATTCAAATGAATACACATACAATTACATAATTTTTGAATACCTTTACACTTTAGGATACCTACCTAACCATAAAATGACCGCAAAAATTTTATGAGGCCATCGTCTGTGAGAATCACAAGGAACATACAGCATAATAAATACAAAAAACAAATCTATTTTAAATGACAACAATGACATGTTTATCGGACGCAAAGTGTTAATGTTATCTTGAAGAAGTTCGTATTTCGAGACTAAAATTATTATGATAACGTCAGTGTATTTTGAAATAGAAAGTACTCCCGTGCAAAACTGGCTAGTCTCCATTGCGTCTGACACATATTTTATTTAGTAAGAAAATAAAAACCCAGCGGTATAGAATATATTCGCATTAGGTACAGTAAATTCAAACTCTAAAGATTTCAGTAGGTATACTATCAGAATAATCAATTATTGAGTACATAATTTGATTATAATATAACTGCTTTGTACTCATAACACGTTTTATCTCAAGAATACCATGAAAACAATAGTGATACGAAGTGCGTGGGGTGAGCTCGGTGTAATCACCTACATCTACGTAACACAAAATATTTACATTCTGATTATCAGCTCCAGTTGCTGAGGAAAAACAATGTCGATAAAGGGAGGTATATTGGCGAATCAAGACATCAATAACTAATTGAAGTATACATTTTAAATAGCAAATGTCGTTTCTATAGATTTTACACATTTTTTTTTCGTTTCTAATTGACATCAAAATAAATTGTTACTTACATTTATATTAGGTAGAAGCAGATTTAGTAACAAATCACGCACTTTGTAATAAAAAAGAGCTCATATTTGTAAATGCACGTCTCAAGTAAGTTCTAGGAACTACTAATGTTGAGATGCGATGCATAACTAATTTCAAGCTGGCTACATGTAAGCGATCTACCCTCGTTTTATGCTTATTTGCAGCTGTACTGCCACTTTTCACTAACCTCACGTTATCACACTATTTACTCTCACTCAAACATTTATAATTTCAAACTTCGCATCGCATCACAAGTAGTCCCGTGATTCGTTAAAACTATGTATTCATAGCACCGATATATCCGGCTTCTGAATAAACAAAATACGTAATATAAAAACCGCTAAACTCGTAACTTATACAGGCTGTTTTCGTACCGGCGAAATAACATTTGATAAATGCATTTAAGTTAAACATTAGATGGATCCTAGGCGCAGTCTAAGACCTGAAAACCTTATTCCTTTTCGAGTTAACCGACTTCAAATTACCCCCTAGTTAGCTGTAAAGGCAAACTAACTGTAGACGCAATGACGATCTATAGATTGCTGCATAGCAGGTATTCCTGGTACGAGGGCTGCTACTTAAGTATCCGAAATCTGGGATTTCAACATTTTTAAACGCAATATATGACCTTCATGGTAAATATCGTTCTGTTTTTGAAATACTGGCCGCAATTTTTTTTCCTTCTTTACGCTAGTGTTTTGTTTCTGATGGGTTTAAAATGTCATATCGCTAAAATGATGGAACTCACGCGTGAAAATATTCGTGCTATGATTTATTACGACTTTCGACGTAGTTTAACGCAACAACAGTGCGTAGATCAATTAACTTCAACTTTTGGTGTTGAAGCTCCATCAAAAACCACTGTGTATCACTGGTTTAGTGAGTTCAATCGGGGACGGAGTAAGCTCACGGACGAAGTTAAGGAAGGTCGCCCGAAATCAGTCGTTCTGCCACAAAACATTGAAGCTGTACGAAAACTAATTATGCAAGACCGTCATGTTACGTATCGCGAGATAGAGGCTACTCTGAGCATATGTATGACATGCATTAATAAAATATTACATGAACATTAGTTCGTAAAAAAAATTTGTTCGCGTTGGATACCGCACAACTTAACTCAGCAGCAAGAAGCTCGCGTCGAATGGTGCAAGAATATGTAAAAAAAATTTAACGGAGGTGACTCAAAATCTGTTTATAACATCTACACAGGTGATGAATCTAGGATCTATATGCGTACGATCCCGAAACTAAGCAACAATCTACAGTTTGGGTGTTTCAAAATGAGCCGAACCCTACGAAAGTGACTCGTGCAAAAAGCACTTTAAAGCAAATGGTGGCCTGCATTGCTGAATAAATTACGTGGTGAACGATTTTCAACCCATGAAGATGCCGTCGACGCGTTCAAACAGCACGTTTCAGAGATACCGCAATCAGAGTGGAAAAAATGCTATAAAAATTGCTTTCAACGTATGCAAAAGTATATCGATCATCGCGGAGAATACTTTGAAAAAGAATAAACCCATTTTTAGCCATATACGTTTGTTTAATTTTTCTATTCCGGATACATAAGTAGCAGCCCTCGTACGCTGATGTAAAACTTTCGATGCTTAGGTTAAAAAATAATATTTTTTCTACAGAATCTTAACTTCTGATGGAGACTAAATATTATTTCATGGCGTTGGTAATACCCGATATAAATATGTATGTCTGACAAATTAAGATGTTACTTATGGCGCCTAGTCCTACTGTTAACAGTAGAAAATTGGTTAAGCACATTTACTATATGCTTACGGGCAATATCTATAAGACTAAATAATCAAAGATATTTTAGCGTCCACCGAATTATTATTCAAATTCTACATACTGTATTAAAACAAAATATTTAGACCATCACTAGAAAGTGTATAAAAGCATATTTGGCAAGAACAAGACAAAAATAGCAATGACGATTGTAAATGACAAGTTTATCAAAATGATTACCACGATAACACATGTTTTAAAATGTAAGTATGTAGTATTAGAACTAAATACTTCTAAATATATTAGTATATAAGTGAAACAATGAAACAGATTTTACGTGGACATAATAAGATAATAATTTCCATTAGATTAAATAAAAGTAACTTAACAGCTAGATTTAGTACATAGATAGTTACAATAGATACTATGCCAAACTTTACATTTGCTTCAATATGAAAATACATGAAAAACTAAACAAAAATAATTCCTGTTCGGACGGGATATCGACGTCAAACTTACTGTAATGTTTGATAGTGTATCGCGTGTACATTGGAGACTGCTGCGATTAGAAAGACTACAAGTACAAGTATGTATGTTTATCGAGCTTCAATGCTATATTTGCCGTTCGCTGCATTCATATTCGACCTCTATACCGCTGCCTCAAATATGATGCAATTTATTGCGAAGACTGGTAGTGAACACAATTTTCAATTTTAAAGATAAAAACTATATTGTGAATAGCTAGTACTTGGCGTGTAAAAACGAGATGATTTCTTTCAGCACAAACTTCCGCCCGGATACTGCCCGTCTCTAATATCAAACGAAAATTTACATACTTATTTTTAAAACATTGTGTATTATTGAAAGATTTTTTTATATGATATTTTCGATTGTTATTATATAAAATATGCGCGCACGAATATTCAGAGTGATAAATTTATTTTTCTCTTAATCAATAAAAGCATGTGGATTACAGATTACCAAAATATCTAAAAATAATATAGTTAAATAAATTGTATCACACAAAACAAGTGATGTATTATTTATTATCATATTGTCAATACTCAGTCATAATTAATTTAGCGTTTCGAAATATCATTCTAAATAAGAAAACATGCCCACATTACTGACGTCGATAGCACGTCAATGACAAGCCCCCGCCCGGTTCAACGATACATTTTCACACGACGCAGTAAATATCCTAAATATAGAATACAAGGCATTAGGTACTAAAACATAATGTTAATCTTAGTCTTATCCCGAAAACCGTTATATGTAAATAGATTTCCCTAGTAATGAGCGTCGTATAACCTGTAATATTAAAAAGCAACTATAAAATGACGACAAACATTGCAATTATATTTAACCATTTTATTATTTATTTTTTTACCACCTATTTCTCTCCGATTGTTCTTATTCTTGCTATTCCTAAATCTATATAAGCGTTAGTTTTATAGACATGACATTCGATGAACGAAAAGCACGTATGAAGCTTGAAAGCCGCCGCTTTTATGAATGGCATAGGAGTGATCTCAAGGTCAACATAAAAAGTAACCATCTTTACCATCGAACCATGATCCTTCTATTAGAAGGCAGGTAAGACCACACTGTCACTAGCCTTTTTAATTACTGTCAACTTACTTCAACAATTTTTTCCCCACTCAAAGTTAAGGAACCAATAGAAACTGACGTAAGCCTCCCCGAAGGATCATCATCAACCCTGAGTTGCTTGTTTCTAGGGCATTCCCGCGATCTTCACCAGATCATCAGTCCACCTTCTAAGGCATGCTGACGCTGCGGTTTATCGAGTATCTTACTACCCCAACGTCCTGCCAGCAATGTGCCAGCATGTGTCTAGGTGTAGCCGTAACTATGTAGGTGACCCTGGTTCTTCTGCGGATTTCATAATTTCGATTCGATCAATCTGATACGATCATGCAGAGAAACTCCGAGCATTGCCATCTCTTTGGTGACACTGTTTTCGGCACTGGTCTGTGGCCTGAGTAGAATCTGAAGAACATTTAACTGAAGTTCCTATGATGAAGGAAAACATCGTGAGGCAACCTAATAAGACCTACCTTACCTATAGGAGAAGAAATCGGTAATCGGTAACGGTCAGGGTAGTTGACAAAAATCTAATCACCTTAACATAACTAGTTAAGATAGGCTCACGCCCCTCAGTGAGGACAGATCTGAACTACGAGGATATACATCTTGAGATGTAATGTATTATGATATACATTTAAGCTACTTGTCACTTTCAGATATTTTCCAAATTTAAAAACCCTTTACGTTTAAACCTAAAACCGATTAAGATTGCAAAATTGAATATTCGTAAAAATAATTTTGTTTCGGTTTGTGTTGAGTTGCATGGAAGCAATTTTTACTAAAATGTACAAGGCCAAATCTAATTCAAACATCTACGTTACTATATTAAAGTTAAGTAAGGTAATTTACTAAAATTATGAAACGTAATCCCAAGCCAGCCTACCTATTACCCTCTACCATGAGAGACAAAATATGGCATTTAGTTAACGTTCGACTCAGCGATGATTATACAAAAATAACAAAAGTGCAACTGAGCTAATATAATGCTTACTTATACACCAAAAGTACACTGCTTCATTGCGTCAACGAACATTTGAAAGATAATATATGACTGCTCTTGATAAAGCACAATGTTAAATTCTTATTACTGAATTATTATTTGAAGGTCTTTGGTAAAGCTAGTACTAAGCTTGCTCAATCTGTTGAAATATAACCTACCTCAAGGTCAACATTGAATTATATCAAAACGTGACTGAATTCGCTATGTCAGAATTCGATTGCCGCAAGATTCTTTTAAGCGTAGAGTGGACGCATTAGTAGCTTAGCATTAGTAGCTTAGCATTAGTACGGCATCAATGTTCGAGGCGGCATTAGAGGAAAAGACTAGCCCTTTGACTGAACAACGACGAACGACTGAACACAGCATACGTCGTTTAGCTGACTTGTTGATTGCAACGTTCAACATTACAGCTAGACGCTTAGACATATATGATTAAATGGCAAATTAACTAAGGTGACCATTAGTTTAGGATTTAATGGGAGAATAGGAAGACTTTGTAATTTCTTGGGAGGTTATTCTTGAATTAAGTTTAAGAGGTAACCAAAAGTTTGATGAAATAAGTAAACATGTAAATCAAATTATTAATCATAATATTGTTTACTGCATCAAACAAAAAATTACTAACTCAAAAATTTACGAAGCAAGAATCATTTCATAATCCCGTAATTTCTCCTCGAATATTTGTTTAAATTTTGACTCACTCGTAAGTGACTTCATAATTTATGTGTCTTTAATAGCACGTGTAACGTATTTACTATTATTTACTACTTACTCTCCGAAAAATATCTTGAAACAATAACAAACACCGGCTAGTTGACGTCATATTGAAAACAAAACGCACCTAGCGCCGCGGTGGTGAGCACTGAACTAATTCAATTAGACGGCAGCTTTTGAATCAGCTGTAGTGTTCAATGTTTTGAGCAACTCAAATATTCAATTAAAAAGTTAGATGTATGGTTGAATGGCGTTGTTCGGCCAAAGGACTAGCTGTTTGATTGAACGGCTATTTTAACCAGTTGGCTGCGACATATATTATGTATATGTGGATTTATAGATCCAGTGAAATTATGACAATTTGCATGGTGTACTGAATATAAACTCGACCTGCACAATGAGAAATGTAGCTAAAAAGTATACCCAGTTAGATGCAAATAAATTATTTTATTTAAAATGTTTACAGATTATTGATATTATTTATATTAATTAATATATGACATAATATTGTAGTAAGAACTGGCCTATGGAAAGATACTCCAGTTGCCACTCACTAAATGGGCTCCCCAGAAAGGCAGATCAATATTGGTGCAATGACGGCAACATACACAAAACACAACAATACCTACCTACATTATTTTAAAAAGTATGACTGTCAAAAAATTTTATTTAGTGTTACCAGCACTATTATAACATTATTTCATTAAGGGTATCGATAATCGAATGTTATATAATTATATCAATAAAAAATATGATCATATTCAGAAATATAACATATCACAATTTATTATAATAGGTTTACTAGTTACGACTTACACATGAACTAATAAATTCAGTTGCATATCTTCGTAATGATATTATTGTAATCGATTGGCAATTCGTATTGACATTGTTATTTTGTTGTTGGTAACATTTCAAATTAGTGAAATTGTTGTGAAATGTGTTGATAAATTAAATTACTTTTCAACTGTGTACTTCTACAGATTTTAATTATATTGTATAATTCTTAATGCTTTTTAATATGAATTATCATAATTATAGAAAATCTGTTGGTGAACAGACTTCAAAAATCTAGACACCTCTGGCGATTAGATGTATTTACTTTATATTTTTTTTTCAAATAACCTGTTTCCAAACCATTTTTCGAAGAAATCATGTACCTATTTTTTGTTAAAATTATCAAATATTGGTGCCGTGGGTCAGGCGGTTTACGAATACCGACCCCGCCATTCTTCCTGGCGTCTCGTAGAAGTCGAGTGTAGGATAGGCACCATTTAATAACCTATTTAGGTGCCATTGCTGTTGCATGTACATGTTCCTCCTCCGATTTTGTTGTTCACTAATTTGACCTTGTTACTTATTTTCTTTTCTGGTAACACCATTTCCTTAAACTGTATTGTTGGTCTGTTGTGACAATGCATTTAGATCAAAAACACAAAATTAAACGTGTCTTTGATCAGTATATTATGTGTTTAACAAATTTTCCTTTACAGTGAAATAATGTTGAAACTCTCGACGGAGCGGTTTGCAACTCTCAAAATAAGCCTTTGCTATATTCATAAAAGAAAAAAAAAAACATCTAGAAATGTATGGTAAATTGGTGGCGCAAAATTGTCGATGGGGGGCTCATGTACATGCAACACAAATAAAAGGTTTCAATACCTAAAAGCGTAGGTTATAGTTTTTTTATTTTTTTTATTTACCTTTTAGGCTCTTGGGTGCTGGTTCCCAAAGCCCTAAATACATAATTTTCTTTTTATTTTTTTACTTTCTTTGGTTATGGGTATAAACCAAAGGATTCGGGCTTATACAGCCACATATTTAGTTTTATGTGTTTTTTTAAACTTACTTGCTATGAATGACCATGGTATGGTTTCTTAATAGGTTTTATTTAGTTATCTTTAGTAAGGAGGTGCACCTTACGACTTGTGTTTATTTTGTTGTTGTTTATTTTTTTGCATACACAGTAATAGTTTAGAGGGCATGCATGCATTAGGGTATAGGTGTTGTGTAGGACATTATCGCAATGTTCTTAGTTATTATTTCAAATAGTAAATATGTATTATTTTTTCAGTAACATCTCTTTTTAGCCAAGCTTCAAAAGGTATGATGTTTATGAAATTGTTGTAAGACTGTCGAGGGCGACAGATGAATTCTCTACGCGAATTCTATCGTGGTTGGGGGGATACTGTAACACTTTTTTTTCACTGATTTTAAGTACTATTAAAGACACTTTTTTATTGATATTGATTAAATTCACATTTACAATTGTATCTTGCATTGGTTATGTTTTTGTCGAATTGTTACTTTGACATTGACAGTTCTATAGTGTGGGCCGCTTATCATGATCCTAACACCATTATCTATGGGCAAATTGGGCAACCAAATCTAGCCAAGCGTCGTCTACAAAGATAGGTTCTTTATTAATAATACTGAAACATCACTCCGGAATTCATAGATTAAAAACAGTGTCGTAGATTAATAACTGCCCACAGATTATATGCCGGATACTAATTAACAACAAATTATTTGCACTGCCAATTACAAAAATATCGTTTAGGATTAAACTTAAATTTAGGAAGATCAATTCTTCCTTTCCTTTATTAGTGGCGGATCGACATAGTTTCCACACCATCCTAGTCCCATTTAATAACAAACATCACATACTATAACATCGTCTATATAGTCTGTGCCTCATCGGTGGTAAGCAATCTGTAATGGTATACTAATCTGTGACTTGGAGATCTGAAATCTGGGAATTGGGAATCGATCTATTGTAAAAATCTCACGCATATTCCGTGATATAAAAATCGTATAAAAGTTACTGAAAGTGGTGTCAGGATCACAAATTTCAGGAGTACTCTACTTAACAAAATTATCCATATCTGTTGGACACACATAATTTAACCTAGTTGCCACCGGCACTTAGAAGAAAAATAATAAACTAAAATATTTACATATTGAAAGCCCGATAAAAAGGTCAGTAATAGTTGCATTTATCTCTTTAATCTCTTTAATTTCAATTTGTTCCCAATAGTAATGATTTTCACAAATAATTATTGATATTTGTTTTGAGCGGGTAGGCTTAACCACCCATACAAAATCATGCTGAAATTAGTTGCTCAGATGCTAATCTCATGTATTTGAGGTAATTGGTGTTTGTATTTAATCATAATAATATAAATAATGTAAATTCTTGTTCTTTTAAAATGTAAATGTGCCATAATTTGATGAATGTTCAATAGATCATGTTTGATATTTTTCTTTGTAACCTAGTTGTCAGATTTAATTGTATGAAGAACAATAATGTATATGGGTTCCTCTGAACCGCATAGACCACCCACAGTGAGTCCATGACTATGATAATGTAGCATTTTATGATATGTAACAGGGCAAAAAGGTACCGGGAGGTTGTTATCCCGGCCCTACAAATTTATGTAAGGAAAATATATAAAACACGATATCCTTGAGAAAATTATATAAACCTTAAGGAGAATAACTGCAATCTATTAAAAGAAGAGTGTCTGGACCCAGTTTCAAGGAAGGTATTCAGTACTAACCACCGGGGGATGGGAATTTAGCATTAGAATACATGTTATTTCTTAGATTTTAGAATTACCATAATAAATAGTTTATTTCAATACCCTGATCAACTATTGTTGTTAAATATCCTTGCCGAGATTGATCAAACAGCACCAGAACCAACCTGCCCTTGTGTCTACTCATTAAAATTTGTTATGTTAAGTACACAATAAAGTTATTTATTTTAATTGGTTATTTTCATTTTTAATTTAGTTGTTATAAAAAAAATAAATATACATGTAAAGTGTTAAAGTTGATAATTAAATCAGTAATTTTGTTATTTTGTATTATTTGTGTTTTCTTTATAACTTTAGTTGGTGAGTAGGAGAATTATTACATTACAGCCTATTCTGGTCATTTGACAGGTGGTATTGTAAAACCAATATTATCGGAAAATTATGATTTGGATCTAGAAGATATTAAAGTTAATTATAGCACATGATTTAATAATACAAATACCATATGATTATATAAATAGTTATATAATAAATTAAAGAATGAGTGTAATAGTTTCAGAAACATATAAAAGAACAAAGATGAACACAACACCAAATAGCAGCAGATGGTACAGTATACATGAATCATCAAAACAAAACATATCAATAAAATACAAAGTGAATACTCACTTGGTTGGTTTGGTTTTCATCCAGACGGGAAGAGTGAATCCCTCTTTGATCTCAGGATCAGATGACATTTTAATTGTTTAATATTTTAAACGATAAACTACACAATAAAACCAAAATTTGTAGCTACCTAAAACTGGAGTTGAAATGAAAATCGTTATTATCTTGAGCAGAAAAGATAAGATTGTCTGAGTTGGTTATGCAACATTGATATTATATTGAATTATACTTCCTACACTATGCTTAATCTACAGTAAAATATATAAAGTTTGGTGTACTCAAGACACCGTTTGGGATTCACTCGATTTCAAACATAATGTAGACATAGACATCTGTAACAAAAACAAGGGATATAAATAAACAAATACTAATACAGTATTGCTTGTATCTGGGACAAGTAAATGATTTAATATGCAATCAAACATTTGACCTAGCTCCTGAGTATTGTGTAGATCCTACTTTATCCTAGTATATATCCATTTTGATATATATTGATTTAGTTGAGTTTATTATAATTATGACATAATTATAATTTATTATTTCACTATATTTCCATTATATTTTTACAAATAAGACAAGTTTGTATAGAAAAATAATGTTTACATGAAGTGTAAAGAGAATTTTTATTTTTGGATTTCCATTTTAACATACTGCAATACTAAATAAATATAAATTATATTACTGAACATCATATTACTATGAGAGAGAGACAATCACAGTATTAAATTATGACAAGGTTTGGACCTGGCCTTGTATTTCACAAAACTCTGATGTGTTAAATGCTAGAAATTATAGCATGCAATTGATGCCTTTGCATGCATCTGGAAAAATAAGGTGTCTGGTAAAATTAAATACTGTATTAATATCTAGCAATGAGGTTACTAATCCTCACATACTAGTCCTCTTAGGAACATACATACATGCGACTGTGTACTAGATCCAATTTCTAAATTACCATTCTAAAAATATTGATGGTATTTGTGGGAGTTAGTGAGTAAAATATAACATTTGAATACCGTGGTAGTCCCTAGTTTTAAAAATATATTTCAAAATGAAAGGTTTATATTAAAACACAATAAATCATAGAATAACTTGAAATAACAGCAATAAAAATAGGATATATATATATATAGTTTTGCTAACCAGTGACATCAAAGTTCAACAGCTGTATATAAAAATGCTTTCAGTCAACCTCATTACAGTTCCTTAGTAAGTACTCTTGCAAATTAACCAAAAACAAAATTGTAACCACTTGACATATCCATTTTAGCGGAATCCATGCCACAATTCAGATACAATACTGTTAATTTATTTGTTTACCTATAAATATTTTTATTTTTTGTTTGGGCATGGTTATCTATTTGACATTCAATTTAGATAAAATAATCTTCAAAATTCTTGTTTAAATCTGAATTACATTCACTTCAATATAAAGTAGGCAAAAGATTTTAAAGGACGACAAACATTAAGTAACAAGTAACAACACTTATTTAGCAACTGTAATCGTCTTTCATTGAGCAGCAGATTGATAATCATTAAAAGATAAAATAAAGCATTATCAACTAAGGGCATAAAATCACGCGCCTACCATTTCTCTTTGAATAAATTGAATTTCAGATACTCTGATGTTTCAATTTACTGTCACAAAATTTTACACAATAACGCATATTGTAAAATGTCCTAAAATCCATCAAGTCAACCCCATACTATGATACAGAAACGTTATTTTGTCAATTAAATATTTTTAATATACATATAAAACTGCACTTATCACGTGTTATAAATGAAATTAAGTTTTTGAAACATTAAACACTGATATCTTACCTTATCTTCAAAGACGTTAACGGTGAAAATATCAAACATTTTAATTTAATGTATAAATTATGATGTTTTCCAAATTATCTTCGAAGACTTACAACAAATAGCAAAATGAATGCAAATGGTGGCGCTGTCAAACATATGTGGTGGACGTAGACAGAGTAGAGAGGACGCCATTTACATTTGTCAAAGTTACAGTAATTTTTACATTCAGAAAAGGCAAAGGAACAAAACAAACAACATACTACAACTATTTATTCAATCTTTATGTATTCGTTCTAGAAATACTTTTCGTATATTCATTTTAGAAATCTGAATAAATTAAATTCTTCATCATGTCTTCATAAAATAAAAGAATTTATCTAAAACGAGGGATATAAAAAAAAGACGGTACAGAATTAATGTAAGAAACAATTGTACCCAAACTTATACTACTTCATATAAAATATAAAACAATGAAATAAAACAAAACAGGAGCGCAGCTGTTAGATTAACTAACTGGCTTGATTCCACATCTAATAAACAATCGAAAATGCTTTTAATAATATTGTAATAAAATGTATGAATGGATATAGGTAGAATTGAGTCCATGCGTGGCCGGCGGGTGGGAGGAAATCGCGCTAGCGCATGCGGCAACCCGGGAGGGACCACGCCCCTTCCGTGGCCGGGGGGCGTCGTCGGTGGTGGAGATCGGGGAAAGTATTGTAGCCTCCCCCGAAGAGGGCTCCTGTAACTAGCATAGGCTCAACATTATATAGTCTGTGTATAATATGATTAAGATAAGTTTGATTATCTATGAATACTCTCTGTTGATCTAGAAATGATAAGGATAACATACAGTCATGTAAGTGCATCAATAAAAATATTAATAAATAACTATCGGGACTTTTATATTAAATAAATACACATATAAACTTAGAAGATATTAAACTAATAATACATGGCGCTGAGGCAAACTAATAATATTAAAGCGTAAAGTGCTATCAAAATGGATTTATTAAAACCACCATCGCCATTACTATTATCCGGCAACATAAAGTCAAATTTTGAAGATTGGAAACAAAAGTTTTTATTGTATTATGTAGCAAGTGGGGCAGAGAATAGATTGTCTCCGGAACAAAGAAAAGCATTGTTACTACACTGTATTGGTGACGATGGCTTGCAACTTTATAACACGTTGGAAAACAAAGACGTACTAACATATGAAGACGTATTAAAACGAATTGAGATTCATTGCAGTCCACCAGAAAATGAAACGTATAATCGTCACATATTTTTCAGTAGAAAGCAAAAGCAGGGAGAAACAATAGATGAATTTATAACCTCTTTAAGAAAACTGAGTAAAAATTGTAAATTTGAAAACTTAAAAGATGGACTAATAAGAGACCAAATCATAATGGGATTATCTGATATAGGATTAAAAGAAAAATTATTAAGAATGTGTGATCTAAACTTAGAAAAATGTATTTTAACATGCAAAGCGGCAGAGGTGGCACATAATCAAATAAAAGATATACAGCAGTCAGAGTGTCTTATAGGAACAGTTTATAATAGAAATAAAATAAATAATGATAAGAGGAAAAATTACAGTAAAGAGACAGCAAAAATATATAGGAAACAGTGTTATAAAACGGAGGATAAAAAGGAACGAGTATGCGGCAGATGTGGAAAGCAACATCAATATGGAAACTGTCCAGCTTATAACAAGAAATGTGCAAAGTGTAATAAGTACAACCATTTTAGTGCAATGTGCTTTAAAAAGTGTTCAGTGATTAGTAATGACAATATACAAGAAAATGATGAAATACAGCAAAGTTTTCAGATTAACTCTATAAACATTATAGGAATGGTGAACAAAGATTGGTATGTAGATCTAAGTTTAAATAACCATAAACTCAAGTTTAAGATAGACACTGGATCTCATGCTAATATAATTACTAAGCAGATATTACATAAGTTTCACTTAAATTTATATGAATGTAATAATATTAAATTAAGAAACTTTGATGGTTCTAACATAAAAATTGAAGGTTATTGTGTGGCAAATATATCGCATAATGGAAACATTGTCAATGTCAAATTATATGTAGTTAATTTTAAAACAGAATGTATATTAAGTTATGTCACAGCAAAAAAGCTAGGGTTAATTCAAGATGTGAATAACATAAAAGTAAGGGATTTAGTAGATAATTATAAGGATCTTTTTACTGGTTTAGGATTGTTAAATTATGAATATGACATTAAATTAGTGGAGAATTGTCAACCTGTGGCTGAAAAACCTAGGATTATACCATTTAAATTAGAAAAATATGTAAAACAAGAGTTGGATAAAATGGAACAATTAGGTGTCATAAGAAAAGTAAATGAGCCTACAGAATGGGTTAATTCTATGGTTGTCACAAAGAAAAGTGATGGTAGTATTAGGATATGCTTAGATCCACGTAATTTAAATCAGTGCATAGTTAGAGAAAGACATAAAATGAGTACTTTTGAAGAGCTAGTTGCAAAAATGCCAAGTGCACATTATTTTTCAGTCTTAGATGCTTCAAAAGGTTTTTACATGGTAAAATTAACTGAGCGTAGTCAGTTATATACAACTTTCAATGCAGGCAATTTTGGTCGCTATTGTTATAAAAGATTACCCTTTGGCTTAAACTCATCTCCTGAGGTGTTCAGTAAGGTGTTTTCAGATGTCTTTAGAGACCTGGAAGGTGTACAACAATATGTCGATGAAATAATTGTATGGGGTAATACTTAGATCAGCATAATGAACGCTTAAAAAATGTATTAGACAAGGCAAAGTTATCAGGAATTAAATTTAATAAAGAAAAGTGTAAATTTGCAGTCAGTGAAGTAAAGTATGTAGGTCATATTCTTACAAGCAATGGTATTAGACCAGATCCTGAGAAAATAAGAGCTATAGTTAATATGGAAAGTCCTAAAAGTAAAAAAGAACTACAAACTATTCTAGGAATTGTAACCTATGTTTCAAAATTTATACCGAATCTATCTGATATAACTTATTCATTAAGAGAATTGCTTAAAAAAGAAAATTTTTTTGAATGGGGTAGTAAACAACAAAAAGATTTCGAAAAATTAAAAAATCACCTAACATCAGAACCTATTTTAAAATATTTTGACATAAATAAACCAATTACTTTATCAGTTGACAGTAGTAGCACAGGTCTTGGAGCAGTTTTATTGCAAGAGCAAGCACCAGTTGCATATGCTTCAAAAGCTCTTACAGAGTCACAAAAATCATGGGCTCAGATTGAAAAGGAATTATTAGCCATAGTATTTGGATGTGAAAAATTCAAACAATATATTTATGATAAAACAGTACTGGTTGAAACAGATCATAAACCTTTAGAAAATATTTTTCAAAAATCTATGTGTGAAACACCATTAAGACTTCAAAAACTTAGGATGCGTCTACAAGGCTATGACCTTATTATAAAATATAAACCAGGTAAAGAATTATTAATTGCAGATGCATTATCACGTTCATATATTAAAGACACTATTTGCAATAAAGAAATAGATGAAAAAGTAGAGCTACATGTATGTATGGTAATACAGAATTTAAATATTAGTGAAAAAATGTTAAAAATATTTCAGAATGAGACTAAAAACAATGAAGAATTTCAATTACTTATGTCATATATACAAAATTCATGGCCTAATTATAAAAATTTATCTCCTAATTTGAAATATTATTATAACATTAAGGATTCATTGTCTGTAATCAACAACTTAATTTTCAAAGATTCTTCATTAGTTGTACCAGAGTCATTGCGAAAAGACATGTTAAATAGAGTTCATTACAATCACATGGGCAGTGAGAAGTGTAAAAATAGAATCAGAGGCTTATTATTTTGGCCATTCATGAATAAACAAATTGATGATATGGTTAATAATTGTGATACATGCTTAAAATTTCAAAAAAAATCACTCTCTTGAACCTTTACAGCTAAGACAAGTACCAAGCAGACCATGGGAAGTGGTTGGTACTGATATGTTTTTCTTTAGTAATAAAATTTTTCTGTTAGTAGTTGATTATTTAACGAAATATGTTGATTGTGTTGAGATGAGAGATCAGTCTGCTGAAAGTCATATAAAGAGTTTGAAATCTATTTTTGCTAGATGGGGCATACCTAAATTAGTATATTCAGATTGTGGTTCACAGTATAATAGTACTTTATTTAGAAATTTTTGTAATGAGTGGGGATTCAAACATATATCATCAAGCCCATATTATGCAAGGTCGAATGGTATGGCTGAAAGGCATATTCAGACATTTAAAAGATTATTAAAAAAGTGTTCACTAGAAGGTAGAGATTTAGATTTGGCTATGTTAGAATTCAGAAACATTCCAGTAGACAATCAGTTAAAGTCACCTAATGAAATGTTATTGGGTAGGCAAATTACTTCCATTTTACCTACTAAAGCTAATTATAACAGATTAAATTATAGAAAAATTAAAAAATATATAGAACATAAAAATAAATTGTATAAATATTATCATGATAAGAGAAATAAAGGGAAGGAGAGAAAATATTATAAAAACCAAAATGTGTATGTACGGGATAAAAATAGTAATAAATTAATTAGTGGTAAAATACTACAGGAAGATGACAATAGATCTTATAAAATTCTTTTGCAAAATGGAGAAGTTGTAAGAAGGAATAGATACCATATCTTTAAGGGGTCCAAATACAAAAAGTTTATTTCTAGTTTTAATTATGATGATGATGATGAAGATGAAAATAATTTCATAACTAAAAATCAAAGTATTTTGAGCAATGATAATAAGGACAACTCTTCCTCTAATGATATGATATCTATAGATAACCATAATACTGTGTCAGGTTATGTAACACGTAGTGGACGGTCCATTAAACAACCGTCATACCTAAAGGATTATAATTAATGAAAAGAAAACGGATGTAACTAGCATAGGCTCAACATTATATAGTCTGTGTATAATATGATTAAGATAAGTTTGATTATCTATGAATACTCTCTGTTGATCTAGAAATGATAAGGATAACATACAGTCATGTAAGTGCATCAATAAAAATATTAATAAATAACTATCGGGACTTTTATATTAAATAAATACACATATAAACTTAGAAGATATTAAACTAATAATACAGCTCCCCTGTACCGGCGGGGGAGCGGAGGCTGGGGGTTCCCGGAAGTAGCTTGGTGTTCCCGGGGGCTCCCTACATGCCTGAGGAAGACAATCCCTGAGGTTTTTAGTGGGTAAGCCTCCCCCTTCTGGGGAGGAGAGCCCCACATAACCGCCGGCTCGCCACAGCCGGGGTATGCATTTTAATGCATTTTCCTCAGGGGAACAAAAAAAAAGGTAGAATTGAGTAATTTTTCTATTTTAAGCCGTTTGTTTTGCATAAAACCGTTACTTTTAACCAATAGAATAGCATAGATTGTTAGATGACGTGATATTCTAGCGTTTGAATTGGATAAGCGGCATGGTTCGGTTCATTTTGTTAGTGGAATTGACCCACAGGATGCCAAGCCAATCAACTGTCTCGCTCTCGCACGCTGTTTGTAATCTATCCGTTCGCTTTACTCTCCTTCAGTGAAAGAAGTGTTCTGGGAACTAAATGAAGTACTGAGCTAGTTGGGACCAGAATGAATGAGTGAAGGAGATATAATTGCGAAGTGAACTAGTTCAATTGAAGCATTCATTCACGAACGACTCAACTCTATTGTGAACCAATGGCGTAGCAACTATGACGTGAAAAAGCGATTTAAAATATTTAAATTTAATTAAATATTATATAATAGCAAGTTGGTCATGATTCAATAGACAGTTAAAATCGTATGCTTAAATTTATCTCAATGACTTTACGTGTTTGACATTTATGTCAAAGCTTGAAATACTGCACTATCCCTTTTTCGCATGGTGTAGGTCCAGCTGTTGATATTCTTTTAATAAATATTATAGATATATGTCAGTCTAGGATTTTTGCATGGTGGTGCCGATCGCGCAAGTCGGTTCAATTTGGACCGCGACTTTAGTATTATAATGAATTTGACATTGATAGATAGGTTTCAATATACTCAATTACTCATCATCTGTGGTTTACGTATTTAGATAGTTTTTGTGTTTTCATTTCGTTTCGTTCGCAAAGAACTACAGATTTACTTAAGAGGCTTTAACATAATTACTCCTCTGTGGTGGTGACACCGGTGATGTAATGTAAAGTATTTTTACATCAAGAATTTATTAAAATTAAAATAATGGCTAATAAAGTTCCAACAGATTTGGATTGGGTTCAACTCCGCCAAGAAATGGGTACTCACCGTGTGGAAACCTTTACTGAAAAATTGAGTCGCAAATTCGCAGAAAATCCTTTTGTTCCAATTGGTATGTTGACATTTAAAAATAACTCGTGTTTTTGCATCATTTTTTTATCAAGCAGACATTTAAAACAAATAATAAATATGTTTATTATTTATCTAAGTTGTACGTTGGTACATAGTTATCAACAGTGAAAAATGTCTATTTCGGCTTAAAAAGGAGAATGATGTGGTGATTCTGTGTTAAATTGAATATGTACGCGTAAGTATACGTACACCAATCTATCAAATAGTGCTCGTCAAAGACATATTTGAATTCCACTAGAGTAAAAATGTACATATTTTTTTCAGATAATTCATATTTAATTATTTAGTAAATATCATGTTATTATTTTGTCTTACACAGGCGCTATTGCAACTGCAGGGGCATTGTCATTTGGATTATGGAGCTTCAAGGCAGGAAAAACTAGAATGTCACAACAAATGATGCGACTGCGAATAGTAGCACAAGGTTTCACTATAACTGCAATTGTACTAGGTGTTATGATGACAGCAGGAAAGACTATAAAGTGATAATTTATAATTTTGTTAAATAAAAATCATATATTTTCTGTTATACTTACTTCTGATAATGTGTATTTCGAGGTACATAAAAATAATTGAACACCACTATGAGGTATATTGTTTCCACTGGACTGACTGCTACCAATGTGTATATATGTATATTTTTATTTGAAAATCAAATTGTTACAAATAAACTTGTCCTAGTACTCATTTATCACATTCAGATGTAATAATAATAGACTACCTACTTATTGTTTCCCTTAAAACAAAAATCATTAAATTGGTGGGCAATATTAGAGCTTAGAAGAAAATACAAAAAATTGGTATCTATACATTTCATATAGTATATTTATTATATGAAATTCATAGACACTAAATACTTATATGTTATTAAAAGTTGCTTTTAAAATATAAATATTTTTAGGGGTACTGAAGTACCTACCTCCTAATTACCCATATCACAAGTGTAAGATAATTGTAGTTATCCTTTATTATAACTTCAATAAATAAACTTGTAACTTAAAAATCAGATCTAACCATGCAATCTTACAGTTGCTTTGATTTATTCCCAATAATTTTGTAATCTTTTAGCAAATGTTGATCTATATAATAGATGAACTTTTATCCATCATAAAAGAAGTCTTAATGAAATATGGAAACAAAACTGGAAATGGAATGAATTCCTTATAAGGGAGACTATTTATATGTAGATAAACTGGATTTGAACTCTAATAGTGGCCTCTGTGTTGGTTATATTGTTGCTTGTAAAGAAGAGATTTCTATGCTAGCAGATATGCACTAAACATAGCCTGAAACAAAAGGAGTGAAGTCAAGGTCTGGAATTCACCAACCCAAAGTTATTTCCTGTTCACAAAAGATGTGTGATTGCAAGTGCTACGGTGAGTATGTCGGACGCCATACCAGCTATACCGATCCAACTGGTATCATCTGCCAACTAAACTCAGCCTTATGATTAAGTTCTTAGTACAATGAAGGCAAATCATGGAGAGAGAGAGAGAGTGATACAGGAATGGAGGTAGCCTGTAGACAATTAAATATTATGATAATTTATGAAATAATCTAATATCAACATAACTGAATGGAAATAATGTTACCAAATTAAAAATTGAAGGTAAGTATGATACTTTCTTTCAAACATAAATATGTCATAGTTATGTATTGTGTAGTTGGTATCATTTCAAATTAAATAATAAACATAAAAGCCCTTTTTTGAATATAGTTTGTTAAAATCCGAAAAAAAATAGTTTAGCTGTTAACTAAACGAGAGTCAAATCATTAAGAAAATGTCAAATGGGGGTGTCTAGCGAACTGTGTTTTCAATCGTTTTTTATTTTAATACGACTTTCATATTTACTGGTGCTTAAGTTAATACTGGATTATAAAAGTATTTCCTGAATAAAGATTTTCCTGAGAATAAAAATCACGTATTTTAAAACGAGTACAGTCAAGAACTTTAACATAGGTACCATTAGAGTTTATAATTATGCAGGAGGAAGGCAATGGGAGCCAGGAGTTATAACAGTAAGTTTACATAATTATGTAGTGGACATGGATGACGGTCTTCTTTTTAGTAGGTTATAGATCAAATACCAAGGTATTTCGGCTATGAGTGGCTACTCTTGCTCTTCCTGTTACATTACATTTAGAACCCGGTGGAACCCACCTTACAGTCCACCAGTGAAACACTCTGTATTCCTTCAAACACCGATAGTGTCTTAAGGCCAAGGGAGCTACTTCGACCACCCGCCAGTTACAACGATTTTCATTTGTTTGCTGATTATAATGATTTTGTAGATACTTACTATTAATTTAACGTAACGGTTCTATTCTGCTTGTATTCATTGACGATAAATGGAATATATTGCCAGTTCTCTTTTTTTGAGGCCTTTTAAGCGAAATTTAATGAAAGTGTGCATGGAGTGTACCAACTGGATTTAATCTCTATCTGCACCATGAAAAATACAGCCGAAACTATACCCAGTTAGATGCGCGGCAACTATTGTAATTACTGGTCAAAACGTGTGTGAACTATTGCATTTCGATTTTGGTGCTAATGAGTACCGTGCTATGGAAGAGACTCCGATCACCTGCTTTTTAAATGATTTAAATATGACAGGTAGTGACTCGCTGCTCACCCCGTCAACACCGCCTTCAGCGAGCCTAATCGGCAACAGTCAAGATCGGCAGAGGATACGACCTCCGCGACATGTCCTTAGTGATCTCCCTAATCAATTAACGCAGAAACTTCAAGACCTGCAAGCGGCGGCGTCTGAGCCCTCGCTACCCTTGTCATCCTCTAATCGGCAGCCTTCTGCTTAGCCACGTGTAGGTTCCCTGTCAATATAGGCCGGATCCACTTTGGTATACCGTGCCTCTTTTAGCGCATATACCCTCTCCATAGGGCAGCGCTAACCGTGCCTCTCCTGAGGCGCGGCTCTCTGTCACGTAAAGCCGGTAGGGTCATTAGGACCAAAGGCTTAGGCTGAGTTTAGTCGGTAGGTCTGTCGGGTCGAGCCGCCTCGATTCGCCAGGATTCCGACATAATCACCGTAGCACTAGCCGTTGCGGTGGTATCCATGAGGATTCTCAGCCTCCTCTCCTGAGGAAAAAAAAACTTGCTGCTCACCATATGGCCCCCCCAAAAAAGCAGATCAATATTGGTGCGAAGGGAGCAACATAGGTGTGAACAGCTAGGGGTGTAGAAATGTGTCTGCGATAGCGATCGAGACGCCGTATTATTATTATTAGCTTTGTCTCAAATTATCATAATTTAAAAAATCTGTCTAACAGGTGTCATCTTCATAGTTTACCTGTCAAAACTATGACTTAACAGCTAACTATAAAGACGACATCTGCCAGTGCCAGCAAGTGGACTTACCAAATCAAAGTAAAGACTTATTTATATTTGAACCCTTGTACTTTTTAATGAGAGATTATACTAGAGTGGAAAAAGAACTCTTATCTCAAATCACTATCTGGTATTCTTCCTACATAGAGAATTATAGTAGTCTGTTTTAGGCCAAATACTTTTCCGAAATACTTAATGAAATTTAAAATTCTATTCAGATTGAACATTGTTTTATATCGATTTTTTTTACATTTCGCTAACTTCAGGTTTATTGGCTCTTTTCATGAAATAGGTTCTATGCATATTAAAACATCGTAGATTGAAAGTTGTCGTGATTGAAAAATAAATCTGAAAAGCATTATGCTACTATGCCAGATAAAAATCTTGTCCTCCCGATTAAAAATATCCACGTGCTAAAAGCTCAAAATCGCGACGAAGAGATTGCACTGCATCTACACAATCGGAGAGTATCGAGATCTCACTCAGCACTTCCCTACAACCAGTGTTACCAATAACGAAAACTATAATACTTGAATGCCAAGCTGGAAATTCGCGACTTCGCTTAAAAAATATATAATACTAGTTTTTTTCGAGCTAGTCAATTTAGATATTTAAATGAATAAAGTGTTATCAACTAATTATAATAACCGACTTCAAAAAGGAGGAGGTTTTCAATTCGATCCGCATTTACCGAAATCGCGAAAACTTCCGAAACTGGCAGCATTGCCTACAACAAACATCCCTAGTAATTTTACGCTCTCGAAAGTGAACGTCAGTACAAGTTCGTTCTTCACGGAGTCTGTGGAATTCGAAGAGTGCGACATCTTCGACTTACTTCTATGTACTATCTGCGTGAGCGTGTATCGCCTATGCGACCACGGAAAGACCATGGTACTTTAAACTACATTCATACATGTGAATATTGTGGTCAGGGAAATGGAATCCTAGATCATATATTTCTTCATTGCTCTGCATTAAATTTGTCAAGATTACTCACTTAACAAAAAAAAATATTTTCCTGACAATTAACTAACAATTTAGTTATTGACAAAAAAATACAAAAATCTATACTATATTCATTTCATTCGTTCATAACAGACTATATTGAAGTCAAATGTTTGCCAAACTTCGCTCCATGTCGGTTCTATTCGGTTTTCGAACTCGAGTTAGAGAGAATTCAACTCGAGTGGATTCGAGTTACGTTCAACTCGAGTTGACCATCACTAATAATTTCTGTTGTCATGTTATGTCAATGTCAGTTTTAGAGAAGAAATGGTAATCCAAAGCCGTTAAACTTTAATTTAAAAAAAATAGAGAAGAAATGGCTGCATGGAATTGTAATCCAACGCCGTTAAACTTTAATAAATAATAGAGAGTTTGGCTGTATGGCGCTAAAGATGCCTTTGCCTTTCCCAAACAGGGAAAAATATGATGAAAAAAAAATAAATAATAGAGAAGAAATGTGAAATATTGTTTTGTAATGGGAAAATTAATTTCTATTTGGTGGTTTACAGATTTCAATGCCGCTTTAAAACGCACCAAAAATAATAACACTATAAAACAATAGATGCTTCAATCCATTTGAGTTTTAGGCTGTTTTATTTGAAAATACCGCTTTCTGTGTTGTGGAAAAACTTTTGTATATTAAGAACTTTTTATTTTAACATTACAACAATGGCTACAAGAAAACGTAGTGGTTCTGGATCTAAAAGACATCTTAAAGAGAAGGTGGTTCAGATTTACGAGTCTTTTTTTAGAGGTGAAGATTTGACTACCGATAACCCTACATTTTGGGATGAATTTTTTCTACTGAAACCTAAAATCCCTCAACTTGAGTCAGAAATTCACAGATTGTCAGCTGAACAGCTGACAAATTTAAAAGATAGTATGACTGTACTTGTAGCACAATGTATTGAAATGTTAGGACAGGAACATCATATAAGGTAATAATTGTAAAATGCATTAAATGAAAATTTCTCATAAATGAGAAAGAAATCATTGAGTAACTTTTGAAGTTTTATTGTGTGATTATAAGAATTCAAAGTCATCTAGATACAGCATGCTAATCAACCAACTTGATTGATATTGTGGAACTTATTAATTCTAAGTGTTGGGCTGTAAAACTGCATTAGTACGTAGACTATTTATGAAAAACAAAAACAATATCCATATAAAACTACAATTTCATAGTCAAAGACCTGCAATTTAGCTCATAATTTATTTTTGTAAGTAAAATGCTGTGCAACTCCTTATAGTATTATGTTTAATAGGTCAATTTAGTAGCAGGTGAAGCTTACTATGTATATGTACATAAACTAAAAAATGTTCTCAATGAAAATAATCAGGTATAGTTAAGGTAGCTGCATGTATGTGTAATGATTCCATTGAATCATGCAGTATGTGCATTGGCAAACGCACTATAGAATGGAGGCAACTCAAAAACATTCTGAAATCACTAAAGCAAATATGGTCATCTTATATTCATTTTGTATAGTTGACCTATAAACTGCATGTATACAGAGGCATGCAATATGCTCTAAAAAGAGTTATTTTTAGATCATATTTTTATTGAGTATCGTGCAAATCTATAGGCCAACAACTGTATCTTAATATCTGCATTGTGCAAGGTTGGTGCATATTATGTGTCCTAAATATTTAAAATTCACCATGAAGCCTAATGGGGCACCATTTAGTAAAACTTAAGGAATCTTACTATTTTATTTTTCATTGGTGTCAAAGACCACGGATTGAGTTTTAGTCACATTATACAACTTTAGATCATGACACCTGACATGTGTGTAACAAACTTTTCAAGCCACAATTTTTAATATTAATATTGTTATTTAATATTATTTTAGACTAGTTTATTCTCTACAAACTTTAAGTGCTCTTTTAATTACAATTTATCAACGTGGCTCACAAGATGCAAGTATAAACATCAAAACAATTTTAATTGGAGAAAATGATGCTGACATAAAAATGTTGAAATTGTTTGAGCAATGTGGTACAATATTGTCAGGTAAATGCATTATTTGTACATTTTTTTTATTAACCAATTTACACACACAACAAATTTTAATTATATATAAATTTTAGGTGATGTTCCAGATAGTTTAAAATCAATGGTACTTAAATTATTACTTATAATAGCAACAGGAATGGACAATATTGATGAAAATCCACTTGTTGAATATCTCATGGTAAATTCATTATTTGATCAATTAATACTATTACTCTACACTTCTACGGAGAGGCAGCAACATGGTATGTGAATTAAAAAATTATCTTATATTCAACTAAAGTATTTACTTCTTTAATAATGAATATGATATGATATATGGGTGAATATACGCCATTGGGATTTTTCTTGGCCCACATGAAAAAAATTACCTTTTGATTTGAAATTCATTATCGAGAAGAGCAGATCGAGTGTTTTATTGATATTTTTAAGAGCCAGAAGATATTTAATTTTTTGACAGGTTTATGTCTTCCCCCAATAATCGCCCCAATCGCCATTATGTCTACTACAAATGAAACTAAATCTTATATTGATTTATTAACATCAAATCTAATTTGTGACACTAGCCTGGCTCGCTAGTATTTCTCTTAGCACTTAAACTGCTAGAAGAGTGACGCCAAGGGGGTGACAAAATAATATATAACCCAAAAAAATACACCACGCAAACTTTATACTGGAATAATACGAAATACAGGATATCTACTCATTTTTAACAATACATTGTATAATTGATGCCATACATAACAGTAATATATAAAAAAATTAACTTGCCAGGGGAAATTCAGTAACTACTGCCACAAACACATTGTTCACCAGTGCACTGGTAACTGACATAAGATTATTCAAATTATGTACAACGCCATTGGTTTGTATCTAATTTCACTCTGTTCAACACGCGCTACTCAAAGCCAATGAGGCGCGTAAGCGGTTATTCCGGAAAAATTTGAAATTTAAATTGAGCCAGAGGAGGTGACACTTTTGTAAGGCCTCGAAAAAAGGTTTTATTTCAACTAGTAATTATTATTATATACTATCTTTTTTTGATAAAGTATATTGTGTTGTTTGTTCAGTTATAATATTACATTGAAAAAACTATATAATGGTCAAATAATTAAAAAATAATGTGATAATTATATGGTATGGTATGGGGCCAGCCAGGGGAGTATACATTTAGTACTATTTTCCGTCTATGTAAACAAAATTACCATGCTTATCAATAGAATATTGTGCGGGACAAATAAAAGACACTATTATGTATTATTTACATATAAAATAACAATAATTTCATTAATTTTATATTTTTTAATTCAATGCCCAATACCGTATAATGACCCATATTACAAACTTTCTCATTGTATTATTTGAAACTAAATATTTAGTCAATATGACAAATGGTTATTACAAGAAAAATAATATCAAGTTTAACAAAAATGTTAATACATGATATCTACAGAACTGATTTGTTATTTCAGGTTATGACATAGTCATGCTACTTATGTTTTTAGTTAATTATAAGAAACAAGAATCAGCAAATCCATATGTAGTGAAACTGTCCATACTTGATGATGAATTGGCTTTAAATGGGTAATGTATTTTCATTTAATTGTACAACATTTTAGGTTATGTATAATTAATCACTATATCAATGCAATATTAAATAAAAAATTCTTTGCCTAACATAATCTATCAGTAATTTTATTAATGCAATTTAAAAATGAAGTTTTATAAACAAAATAATCTGATTTTCTTCAGAAACTTGTAATTTACACAATTTGTAATTCTATTGATTTAATTAGTATTTATAGATTACAAGAAACTCCCTTCATATTTAATAATGAATTTGTAATAATACAGATATGGTCAAGTGATAACTGCCACATTAAATGATTTCGTCATGTCAGTTTTTGGTGGAATGCAAGGTAGTGGTGGTGGAGGGTGGTTGTCCTCGCTCACTAGTATGGTGGGTGGAATATTCTTGACCAGTGATGATACACAACCTGTTGTCAAAGGGCAGAGAAATAGGTATGCATAATACATATATCTGTTTTTTTACATATAAGACTGTATTTGTATG
Source organism: Scirpophaga incertulas (assembly GCA_036419045.1). Taxonomy (NCBI): domain Eukaryota; kingdom Metazoa; phylum Arthropoda; class Insecta; order Lepidoptera; family Crambidae; genus Scirpophaga; species Scirpophaga incertulas. The sequence continues at coordinate 11,074,934 of CM071631.1, forward strand.
TATAAAGTACTTTAAGGATACATAATTTCATATAGGTCTTTGGGCTGTAAATATGTGTCTGAATACTGCATTAGGTTAATTTTTACTACTAATGAGCAATATGCTGAAAAAATCTCACAACCAATAAAAGAAAGTAGTTGCATCTAATATAATAATTATTTATTTGTTAAGGGATAACAAACAGTTACAATATACAAAGTGCAGTATAAGGTTACACATTCTAAGCATGATAATACTGCAACCTACATCATTATCCATGGATTAGAATAAAAGTAATTGCACAATTTTACCTCAGGGCCACACAGCACAAACACATACACATACATGCTTCATACACCCACGTCCAGAGACTAGACATATACATAACACAAGTAAAACATACACAAACGGAACACATACAATACCTCTATTCGTAATAACGCGACTAATTTACAACAAGTTACAACTAAATGTATGAATCATTGAAACCGGTTCTAAGATATTTTTTCATGTAGTCTTGAAGAAAATAAAGATTTATTTGTAATAAAAAACAGCCAAATTGATCCAGTATTTTTTTTATTGCGCCAGTGGTGGCGAGGAAGGAATGTTGCTTGCTCTATATGAAGCTGCGCATTTGAATCGCAACTTCATGACGACGCTGGCGCACTCGTCGTCCGCCGCAGCGTCGTCGGCGCCACCGTCGCCGCCAGCCACTTTACCACCACATCAGGTACCTAGTGCAAATTAAGTAACTTAATAAATCCTAAACTATGTTTATTTATAATAGGCTATTTGACAATGCGAAAAATAAAGTGTCAATTACTGTTAACAGTATAAATTAAGAGTTAAAAAATGATTATTTATTAACGTAAGTTGAAAATAATGATTAATTTATTTTAAAATCCGTAAATAAAAATTGCATTTTTTAAACGTTTGTCACGTGACACAAAACGCTCCTGATTGAGGACTCTGTAGCTACAAATTTCAACAAATATTATGGAAAACAGCGGAAATATTCGAAGTGAGTTGCAAAAGACATTCTGTTAAAAACATTAGAGGTATTATATAAATATTATGTTTATATATTTACAAAATATAAATATTATGTTTACTTACATCGAAATGGTCTTCACAAACGAAAATATTTGTACTATTCGCTATGTCATTATGATCCCTCCGAGAAAGTAGCAACCACTTTCGGCGCACTTCGATATTCTTTAGAACACTGACAAATAGTTTTTCCGGAGTTTTTAACGACGTATTTGTACATTTTGGAACTGCACACCATTTGTAACTCATTTTGTTACATAAATCACTGATAAAAAGTAAATCCAATCGCACTTTCGTTTTTTGTTTACAACAAACAAATATATATGCCAGTTGTCACAGATCAGAATACAGGCAAGTGACGTCACCGACCTCATTGCAGCGCGATATTGTCAAAGTAGCGTTTTGGCACACTATTTAAATATTGAATTTTTAATTCGATGTTTTTCAGCTAATATATACCAGAATTAAAAATAACAACTTTTACTGGGTTCCTTAGACTCTATACTGCATAATATAAAATGGATTTTAAAAACCTGTCAAATAGTCTATTTATATACAAATATACGTATACAAGGGCAGACTTAATGACTGAGGCTTTTACAGTTTTAGAGTGTGACTTGCTCTTAACGACATCATTTCGAATAAGCTTTATATATTTTTTTAATGTTTTTATTTTACATACATACATGTTATGCCTTGTTCCCAATGGGGTAGGCAGAGACCACCTCTCTCCACTTGCTACGATCCTGGCACACTTCTCTTGCTTCCTCCACTTTCATGAGCGTCTTCATGCATGCTCGTCGGTTGGAGTACTCTTGATCCAGCCTTTCTTTAGGACATCTTCGATTTGATTGAAATATATCCGCCTAGGTCGACCTGCACCGATTCGTCCTATCATTCTTACCTTGTGTATCTTCTTCGTTAATCTTCTTTCATTCATTCTTTCAACATGGCCGAACCATCTAAGCACCCCTTTCTCTATCTTAGTCACTACATCTTCAATTACGCCGCATCGCTCCCTTATCACACTGTTCCTGACTTTGTCCTTCAGATTCACTTTAATTATACTTCTCAAGTTTCTCATCTCCACAGCATTAATCCTACTTTCATGTTTCTTCTGCCACAGCCAACATTTACTACCATACATCAATGTGGGGATCAACATGCCTTCATGCACAGCCAGCCATTTTTTTTTTAACTTGTGTTAGTTATTAAAGTAATAAATGTGTTACTACATTTATGGCAAGACTAAGTATATATAAATATTTGAAAACAGAATTCCGAAGTGCAGAATTATTATTTTACCCTTTAAATTAAGATGCTGTGTTAATTTTCCCTTATTCTACTAGATTGCCTGACAAGAGATTGCTGCTTTGGCAACAAATCCAGTTTTTAATATGTATATGTTTTGTCATAATATTTTTGTAAATATTTTGTATTGCTCAAAATAAACTCATAACTTGTTCAGACTCATAGATTACTTAGAAAATAGAACTTATTCGTCCTAGGTTTTATTTATATTTAATAACTACAATTTGGTACCAAACTGACATCTTAATTGTTAATCATTTACTTTCAGAGTCCACCGAACCTTGCTCAGGTACAAGCTCTTGACAATGATCAACCGACAAATCTACTTGTAACATTCTTTCAATATTGGTATGTTATTAATAAATAATCTTAATATCTCATAGCTCTGAAAACGGAAACTAAAATGCATCCTTTGTTTCAGTTCAATAGTCATGGCTGATACAAGAACTGAAGCTAGTATGAACAAGTGTAGCTTATGCTTTATCACGCTGACATGTATTGTTGAAGAACAATTTGCGAATTCTATAATGCATGACCAGAACCTAACATTTAAGGTGTATATGTTTTCCATTATTATACACTAATTATATAAATGTAACACAATCATTATATATGTATGTCTAATATTTCGTCTGTTTCAAAGGTTCAGTTATACAGATTACCTATGAGGCATAGAAAAATTGTGCTAGAAGAACCACCGTCACAGCCTTTAGCTTCTACGTTAATAGGTGTGTTTTGTTTTTATAAGAATGAGTACTATAGTTTGAAATATTTTTTAAACATTTTAACATTGAAATTTAATTTCCATTGCATTGTCAGATTTACTAGTAGAGTTCATGATGTGTCATCTGCTGAAAAAATTTCCTGGGGAAGCGTACTCTCTGTGCGTGGGCGTCCTGCTGCGGCTACTCAGCTACCAGAAGCGGGGCCGCGTGCGCCTGGCGCGCGACTGGCGGCCGCTGTGGGCGGCGCTCATAGCGCTGCTCAAGTTCCTCGTCACCAACGAGACCACGCTGCTTAGGAGGCACAACATTTTCGTCATGGCCCAGCAGGTCAGTTTTAAGTAGTGTTGTGACAAATGAGCTCCGGGTCGAACCTACTCAAGCTTCAAAGCTCGAGCTCTGACGGCTCGCCTATTACAATTCTTCATTCTGCGAGATTAGGTATTTCGAAGCGTCCCGACAACTCATTGAAGGTCACACGTCCAAAATACTGTGTTGACGCTACGACTAAGTGATTTTGATACTTTTCATTATTGTTGCAGGTTGTGAATATATTCAATCTTTTTATAACATTTGGAGACACATTTTTGCCTACGCCTGCGTCGTACGATCAGTTGTACTATGAACTAATCAGGATGCATCAAGTATTTGACAATTTATTTTATATGGGTAAGTTATTTTATGTTAATAGAGTACTTCCCTCTATATAAGAAAAGATCTAAAGTAAGTAAGTATTGTTTGTAGGCGTTGCCAGAATACCAGCGCCACAGTGCCACATCTGTCACTGTGGCATATGCTGAGGCAATAGCCTAATTGGGCTAATTTAAACATTAGTATATATATGACTTATATATGTATTGTTAGCACACCAATAAACGTTTTCTTTCTTTCTTTCTTTCTTTCTAAAAAATATAACTATGATAGCTTATGCATTAAATAGTTGGAACCATCATGTTTAAGTAAATAAAATAACAAAAATAATATAAAAAATAGTTTCAAAGTATTCACTTTTTAATCTATACGTAAACACAAGAGCGAAACATAGGCACCATCAAACTAACAATAACACATTTACAACCAATATTTAAAGCATGCATTGCCTTTAAGTATATACCCAGACAATGGAGAGAAGCAAAAGTAGTATTCCTACCCAAACCAGGGAAAGAAGACTACACAGCAGCGAAATCCTTCAGACCAATAAGTCTAACATCTTTCCTTCTCAAGACACTAGAAAGATTGGTAGACCGATACCTCAGGGACGGAGCACTCCAAAGGAGACCTCTACATCCCCAACAGCATGCCTACAGGAAGGCAGATCAACAGAGTCGGCACTACACATGGTGGTTCACAAAATAGAGTCGGCCATACACAATAAAGCATCAACCCTAGGTGTCTTCATAGACATTGAAGGAGCCTTCGACAAAACGATGCACAACAGCATAGACCACGCCCTTAGGAAATATGACATAGAACCAGCTATAAGAAAATGGACCACCGAGCTGGTAAGCAAGAGGGCGGTGCAGGTAGTGGGGAATAAAACCATCAGAGCAAAGGTGACAAGAGGATGCCCCCAAGGAGGTGTCTATCCCACTCCTGTGGAACATAGTAGTGGATAGCCTCCTACGGAAACTAAACAACAGAGGCTACACTACTATTGGTTATGCAGATGACCTAACAATATTGATAAATGGGACTGCAGAAAACATTTTATGTAAGGAAATGCGCACAGCCCTAATATTAGTAGAACAATGGTGCGATGAACACCAACTATCAGTAAATCCAAAGAAAACAGAACTTATACTTTTTACCAACAAAAGGAAGTTACCAGAAACTACAACTACCAAAACTATTCAATACCAAACTCGCCCTGTCAACACAAGTCAAATATCTGGGCTTAATTTTAGATGACAAACTAAACTGGGCAAGCCATGTGGAATCAAAAACAAAGACGGCATGCCAGGCGTTTAACCAATGTAGGAGACTAGTCGGCAACAAATGGGGCCTTAACCCAAAAATCACACTTTGGTTATATACCGCAGTAATAAGACCCTGTATAACTTATGGATCATTAGTATGGTGGCCCAGAACACAACTAATCACAGCAAAAGCGAAACTACAAAAACTACAACGCTTAGCAACCATATCCACTACTGGATGTATGAAGACCACACCATCAGACTCCCTGGAATACCTCTTGCAACTAAGACCCTTAGACCTAGTAATACAAGAGGAGGCGAAATCAGCTGCTCTAAGACTGAGATCGCAGGGACTTTGGAAAAACAATACAGGAAAAACACATACGATAATCCTTTTTTTTTTTTTTTTTGTTTCCCTGAGGAAAATGCATTAAATTGCATACCCCGGCTGTGGCGAGCCGGGGTTATGTGGGGCTCTCCTCCCCAGAAGGGGGAGGCCTACCCACTAAAAACCTCAGGAATGGCCTTCCTCAGGCATGTAGGGAGCCCCCGGGAACAGAAAGCTTCTTCCGGAACCCCCAGCCTCCGCTCCCCCGTCGACACAGGGGAGCCCTCCTCGGGGGAGGCTTACTACCTCCCCCGGTCTCCCCACCGACGACGCCCCCCGGCCACGGAAGGGGCGTGGTCCATCCCGGGTCGCCGAGCAGTCGCGATATCCTCGCGTCCGCCGGCGACCCGCGGCGGCGCCGCAGCTGTGCTACCGAGCCCGGCGCCGCCTTCTTCGAGTGGGATCGGCCATCTCCCGACCCCGCTCGGCGGCCTCCTTCTGGAGCATCACTGCTTCACAAAAGGAGGCCACAGCCCTCCAACCTCCCTCGTCCGCCAGCATTGCGCAATCAATGCCGGCGGAGACAGATCTCGCCCGATCTCTGCGACCAAGACTCGGCGCTCGGAGGCCCACGCGGGGCACTCCGCCAGCGTGTGCTGGGCCGAGTCGAGGTCGGATGCCACAGTGGTGGCAATGTGTCGATCCCTCCCGTCCTATTCGACACAGATACTCACCGAAGCAGCCGTGCCCGGTGAGTATCTGAGTCAATCGGTAGGTGACCTCCTCCTTCCCGTGGAGCCAAGCTTCGAGTTTCGGGAGTACGGCACCGACGGCCCGCTGGCGCGCGCAGATCCGTAATTCGAGCTGCGCACGCCAGACCGCCACAATCCGTCGGTGCCACTCCCGCTTAGGCACTTCGTGCGCGGGTTCCAGGGCGCTCCCCCGGTCGACCCGCGCCGCGACGCATACGTCGCCGCGTACATGTCGGCCAGGATGTCGAATGGGGGGGAGCATCCCAGAACCGTCGCCGCCTCGTACGAGATTGTACGGTAGCCTCGTACGATCCGTATGGCCATTATCCGCTGCAGGCTCCGTAGCAGAGCTCTGCAGCGGGGGACCTCGCGCAGTCTTGCGACCACACGGGAGCCCCATACATGGCCACGGATCGCACGACGCCCTCGTACAGGCGGCGAACTCCATCCCTCGGTCCCCCGAGATTGGGCAGCAGGCGGCGATGCAATGCGCCCGCCACCCTTTTGGCTCGGGGGACCAACCGCACGAAATGCTCCTCGAAGCTCCAGCGGCGGTCCAGGGTGAGGCCCAGGTATTTGATGTACGGCCCCACCGGGACACCGCGTCACCCACCCGGATCCGGCAGCTGGGTGGTTCCCGGCGCCTCGGAAGGCCGTGGAACCATAGCGCCTCGGTTTTGTGAGGCGCTATTTCTAAGCCCAGCCGGCGGATCGCCCGCACGACACATGCCACCCCAAGCTCGGCAAGCCTGAGCACCGGCCCGAAGTCGGCCCCAGTCGTCACGACGAGAGTGTCGTCAGCGTAGCAGACGACACTCACGCCGCGAGGAAGGCTGGTGCGAAGGACCGCGTCGTATGCGAGGTTCCATAGCAGGGGTCCCAACACCGACCCCTGCGGAACGCCGCATTCGACCCTCCTCGACGTTTCCATCCCGTCCCGTCCCATCACGCCGATCGTCCTGTCGCGCAGATAGTCCCCGACCACGGCCCGCAGGTAGGGAGGCAGCTCGTGGTATACGAGTGCCTCCCTAATAGCCTGCCAGGGAGAGTGCCGAAGGCGTTGACGATGTCTAACGACACCGCCAACGCCACCCCCCCCGATCGGACTGCAGACTCCGACAGGGAACGAACACGCTGGATGGCGTCCAGCGTTGATCGCCCCCGCCGGAATCCAAATTGGCAGTCCGATAGGTCGGGACCCGCGCGCGACAGGTGCTCGCTGATACGAGCGGAGATAACCCTCTCGAAGAGTTTCCCCGCCTCGTTCAGCAAGCAGATCGGACGGAACGAAGATGGAGCGTCACCAGTCCTTCCCTCCTTCCTGAGGAGCACCAACCTGGCCGACTTCCAGTCGACGGGAAACACGCCCTCGCGGAGACAGCTCGTGAAGAGCTGCCTCACCGTGCTCCCGAACGCCCTGAGCGCCAGCGCTAGCACCTTTCCCGGGACCCCATCCGGTCCCGGGCAGTGTTGCGCGCAGAGAGCCGCGAAACGGCCCCGGCGAGCTCGCTCTCCGTCACCCGGAGGTCGTCCGACCAAGGGCCGGGCGACGGGGCGGTGGGGGGACTGTCCCGGACCCTCGGGAAGAGCGTATCCACCGCTCTTCCCACGACGAGAGGGTCCAGGGTCTCCGTCAGCGGAGGGACCCACGGTCGGAGCTTGCCCAGTACCATCCGGTACGGGCGCCCCCATGGGTCCCTCTCCAGTCCCCCCAGCAGCTCGCGCCAGGACCGCGCCTTGGCGTCGGCGATGGCGACGCCGAGCGCCTTGGCCGCGGCTCCGTACGCGCTTCTGGCGCTCAGGACTTCGTCGACTGAGGCTTGCCGTCTCGACGGGCTCTGAGGTACTGGCGGCGCGCGGCTACTACAACGACCCGTAGCCGCGCGATCTCCTCGTTCCACCAGTACGCAGAGCGCCGCCGGGGCGGCCTGACTCGGGGCATGGAGACGTCGCAGATCGACGTCATCGTGCCCCGGAGCCAGGCGGCCCGCGCATGCACATCGAGGTCGGGCGAAATCCGTGCCTCCTCCGCCCAGTCCGCGACGTGGGCAGCGGCTAGAGCCGCATCCCGGTCCAGCCGCTTGATGGACCAACGTCGCGGACGGCTGTCCTCCTGGAGTGTGCGGGAAGGGGCGGCGGTGGGCCACCGACACGTCGAACACGATGTGCCGGTGGTCGGAGAGTGTAACCACCTCCGCCGCCACCTCCAACCTGACACCATCCGGTGAGCAGAGGGAGTCGCCCATGACAGGTCGACGATCGACTCCCCCTGCCACCGCACGCAGGTGCTGACCGACCCCCGGTTTAAAAGCCGGAGGTCCAGTCCCGCCGCCCACTCCAGGAGTGTCTCCTCTTACGTCGTCCGGGTGTCGCCCACTCTCGCGAGTGGGCGTTGAAATCACCCAGACGAAGACTGGACGTGGAGCGCAACAGCGAACGCAGTTCGCTACCCCGTCCAGAAATGCCTCGAATGCGGCGAGGCCGCAGTTCGGGGAGATGTAACAGCCACATACGATAATCCTAGACTGGAGCACGAAAGACACTCCTCTTCTAGATGCACCCATGGATAGAATACCATGTCAACATATATTTGACAGGAAATACCATATCCAACTAACAGCAGAATGGAAAGATTATTCTAACATCCAAGAAGTTAGGATATACACCGACGGCTCCAAGACCATTTCTGGAACCGGGGCCGGCGTCTTTTCAAATGACCTAAACATCAAACTATCCATAACTTAGATAAACGAAATACAATCTTCCAAGCAGAATGCATTGGCATCACCCGAGCGGCACAGGCGATTGCGGCCAGAGGTCTTACAAACTCAAACATAAAGATAATCTCGGATAGCGCATCGGCCTTACAGGCCTCCAAAACAATACTATCAACTCTGTCCTCATACTGGAGTGTCATAATACGCTCCAAGCCATTGCAGATACAAACCGGGTAATCCTGCAGTGGATAAAAGGACACAGCAACTCACTCGGAAACGACGCGGCAGATGAGTTGGCAAAAAGAGGCTCCAACACGAAAGAAGTGTATGGACCAGAACCCCTAATGCCTATTCCACAGGCAGAAGTAAAAGTCTGGCTGCGCAAGAGAACAGAGAACTACACCTAAAAGAATGGACAACTAAGAAGGGGTGCAAGCGAACGAAGGAAGCAGTCCCGGTACCTTCCAAGAAGCTTGCCCGTTCCCTTATCAAACTAAAGAGAGACAAGATCCGAAAGGTCATAGCCACCATAACCGGACATTGCCTTTTAAACAAACACCTGTACACAATAGGTATAACAGACAGCCCCCTGTGCAGAGGGTGCATGGAGGCTGAGGAAACGCCACAACATGTTCTTATGGAATGTGCAAGTGTGGCCGACCAACGGGAGAAACTTCTCCATTCCCCGGCGTCCCTGCCAGAAGCATGCAGCAGCCCACAGAGGCTGCTAGCGTTCTGGGAGGAACTGGGATGGATGGAGTAGGAAGAAGGCAGGAGCCTTCTATCATACGCACAATGGCCCAATCGTGAGGCTAAGTGCGGTGGAGCCCAGCCAAACTAACTAGGCCACCATGTCGTGACGTCTTAAGGTACTGTAAACTTATGCGTGTCAATGTCATTATGAATCAGTACGTATAAAGCCGCAAAACAATAAAAAAGGAAGTTTGTAGGTTGCTTTTTTAATGTAAGAGAACGTTATAAATACGTAAGGTAAATTGAAATCGCACGTGAATCACACTATGGAAAGCAGTTTTGTGAAAGGAGATAGTACGAATTTACCAAAAATAAATGCATTAATGGTCGGAAAATTCTTTGCTGCAAATCCCGACTTTTGTTCTGCCGAGTTACGGAGTATTAAAACATCGATGTCAGTATTACTCTTTCATTATTATTCCTTTATTAGTTGTTTATATATAAAAGATAATAACTCATTTTTAAATTATGAATATAATAATACATAGCATCAAACATAGAGCTTTGTTTATTATTTACATGCCGTATTGACGTCATCGCTACAGAGTAACAACTCGTGCGGCGCCTTCGTCTAATTACGCGCGAAATTTGAAAATATTAAATTTTAATGCAACTTTCATAGTACTTAACAAGTGTATAAAATTTTTATATTTTAGTATATGGTTTACTGACACGCAAGGATCAAATTAAGATTCTTTTCAAAAAAGAGATCAATAGAGAATATAGTAATTTAAAAACATAGATTTTATTTATTCTTTATTATTATTTGTCATACAGTCTCAACAGTTAAAATGTCAAAGCCGAAACTAATATATATTAATAGAATTACCTATTGAGCAGGTTCTTTGAATAGTTAAATCCCTATTCGGCTATATCACAACTACTAAAGTTAGGTTAAATTTTTGTATAAAATACGTTTCCCAGTTCTGAAGATCATACAGGCAAGTTTCAAGCAGAAACTAGTAATTTTCATTTAACGATGGTTAAGGCTATAAATATACTTCATCGTGGCTTGTTTACCTGTCCCAAAGCAATATTCAAAATGCTTTTTTTTAATTTTTGAACTCAGCTTTACGTTACTCCACGGGAGACGGCGAGTTCAAAGCAGAAGCACTCAGATTAGCGAATTGTCTGGTCAACGTTAGAGCTATCATACAGCATTTCTCGCCCAAGATTGAAGCATGGCTGGCGTCACAGAATTTGTCTACACCGACTGAAGATCAGGTATTTCACGTGTCATAGCACTTAATTTTTATTTCCACACGTATTCTCGGTTTTACCACACGAAATAATAATTAGTAATAATAATATGTTTTACATCTCGAAAGTTTTTGATAAGAAAAGAAGCATTATCGCCTTATTGCTAAGTTTCCTTCATATGATTTCAATAACGTTTTGTGTGCTAGGGTTGTCCGAAAATCTGTAGCCGAAAATATGTTACCATCTGTGGCACGAATCAGCTCGTTACTAAGATTTTGATGATCAACGTATGAGCTATTTATAAAATATAGTTTTACTAACCATTTAAGAAGTACATCAGCTTATATAAAATGGGTTGCGAAAGTAAAATTTTTATGAAATAAGAGAAAGAGTAATTATTTATTGGTGGGCCCAAATTATCAATAACTTTTGATGATAAGACCACGCAACCTTTTTTGTTTTTCTCGAGGTGGAATGCGTTTCATTGTCATTTTTGATATGACGCTAACCGCACGCGACTTTCGCGATTAGAAATTCAACATGTATAGTCACATTGAACTTTGGTTTCGTTAGTTTGTTATCTAATAAAAATAATAGTTAATACAGGTTAGTTACTAGATGGAAAACTATTTTCAGTTATTTGAAAGGAGCGGATTTTCATTTTGAAACATGTGAAACGATTACAAATAGTATTTTTTAAATCTAGTATACATTTAAGTTAATACAGCCAAATACTGCTATTCAAAAATAATTTTTTTGGGTCTACCTTTTTATTGTTCTTTCTTTAGGAATAAATAATCGATTTTCTATCTAAATCAGATAATTTCCAGCACAGTACATATTATTTTACTACAATTAGTAATGGTCGTTATTTCAATAACAGATAATATAATGAATTATTTTCCCGTAACGAATAACACATTATTTAACAACGGCTTATACTGTTATCCTGCTGTTGCTGTTGACAAAAGAATCGCCTAGTCGCATTATTGTTGTTGTCACTTGAAGCCGTTGTGTAGGCGTAGGCGCTCGCTCTGTTGCCTGACTGCTTATTCTTATAATATTAACCTTTCTCACTAGGAAATAAAGTTCCTATTTGTTTATTTCTTATAGTAATTTTACCAATACCAAATTCACAATGTTGTACCTACCTTCGCGCGTATGACAATTAGACTCATTTTGTATTCCAGTGTGATTTGAAATAACAATTAGGTAAACTGTTGCTGGCTTGCTGGTGCCTAAGCTGTTGTCATTTTTTTAGTTACGCATTATTTGCAGTTCTGTGATCATTGCAATAATTAGTGTCGTGTACTTTTGAAATAACTAATAAATAATTAGAGTAGATATTGTAAATAAATGGAGATGGGTAGAATATTGCAAATATTGCATGTAAATAATGTGAATATGAAATGTAAATAACATTATGTACAGATCAATGAACTTTTAAATACACCAGAATATTATATTGATAAGTTATTTAAATTACTGCCTAATATTCTGACAGTCCTAAGCTTGAAAAAGTATGAAGTTCGTTCATTGTTAAGAATAACTAGCTATAATAACAGTAACAATCGTACTCAACAACATTTGTCAAAACAGCAATATAACAGGATAACAGACAACAGTTTACAATAACAGTTATGGGAAAATAACACAACAGTGTTATTCGTTATTACCAAACAGTCGTTATCGCCATTACTAACTACAATTTTATCTGTTGCTTTCTTGCAGATATTAGAGGTAGTAAGGAAGAATTATGATAGTCTAATACTGAAGCTGCAAGAGGGGCTGGAGTCGTACGAACGCTATTCTGAACGGGGGCACCGAGGTTTGTTGTCTAAGATGGTTCTGTCTGCGGTGGCCGCGGCGAGAAACCGCAGCGACGCGGCCGCGAGGCACCTCAACTCCGCTGCTGCCGACGCGGTCTCCCATTACACTAGTATCTCTTAAACAACACACATACGATAATAGTTATTTATGCAACTGTTGTATAATCAGGGGTATTAAAACACGAACGTGGGTTTATCACGCGAGGCGTAGCCGAGTGTGATAATAGTATCACATGAGTGTTTTAATACCTAATTATAACAGTTGCATACAAGACTTTATCCTACAATCATGATGTGAATCCTCTATAAAAGAATTCCAATATTCGAGTGAAAAAATGGCGGGAAATAACACGATAAGACGAGAATCCGAAATTACGAATTAGTCTACAATTTATTGTTCTTTTTCCAAAATTTGAGCGATCTGGTGCTGAAAATGTCATTGCATGAGAATGTTCTTTTTTGAAATGTATGATATCACGCGTTTGGATGATATAATGATCATAATATCATGGAGTGTTTTAATGTTGGCAATAAGCTATTGTTATAGGTTCTTTTATAGAGGATTAATAGCATGATAGCAGATGAATGAAAAACATACGCGCTGTACTTTTACATATCCCAAAGACAAAATAAAGAATATAAGATATTCTGTACACAACCAGTACTCAATGGCACAATAATGAGGAGTTTAAGACAACAAATAAAAAATGTTCTATGATTTCAGCCCGGTTCTACTAGGATATTAATTGTTTTCTAGATTTGTCTAGTATACTATATATATATATATTTAATGTGGTAAGATGCTGAAATGACCAACGCCACACATGAACAGATTTTGAATACTTATTTATCTGTAAATCAGAAATAGCCCCTCTTTGGTTAGAATCTTGTCATGTTTAATATGTATCCTGCTTATGTTTTATTTCAAAAAATATTTTCGTGTATAATTTTGTTATCTAAATATAAAATCACAACAATTTTTAAGATTTCGACCAATTTCCGATACCTTTCTACAAAACGAGCGGGAGATAAGGCTTCAAAACTTGTACCTACGCTCACTTTTCTACTTTTAACACAGACACTAAAAAACAGGCAGGAGACTGTATTTTAAATATTACTAAAAATATTTTTTATATTATTACTAATATTTAAAATTGACAAATTATTTTGAGATTTAATATTGCAATAATATTTTAGCTGCTAAAGTGCCTGAAACAAAGTTATTTATTGCAGATTGAAGTATTCTGATAATATAGGTGTATATAATAAAGTTTATCTTAGATCAACAAATTTTTGTGATAAAATAATTGTTTTCATTATTTTATTTGCTGAATTAATACATAATTACTGCTGAAAGTATATTGTAATGGCAATGAATATTTAATAGCAATTAAACACAATTTTTTTGTTATGAGAACGCGTCTCGATCCTTGTCACATTTCTATAGGAAAATGTACAACTTAAATAACACTAATACTTTTATATGTATTAAAAATAATTAAATTGGTAAACAAAAGTTATCGCATTCCAAGCAGCTTCCAAACTCGCATTTCGCATACTCAAAAGCAATAGATAAGCAGCTGTTAATTTTTGAGAGTATCTCAAATTAAGTCGCACTTAAGACCCACTCAAATGAATATTCGAATACTGAAACGCAACTCAACGCTAACTGTCACTCAAATCAGTTGTCAAATCGCCTTGAGACGTTAAATGTGAGAGTGGTCGCGAGGTATCTTAAACGCTATATAACGTTTGCTTATATCCCCGAAAAGTGATATATAATGTCTGTGTCATAGTTATCTTCTCTTTCGGATAGTGAAGAAATACCTAGAGCTCTTTGTTTTCAATTATATGGTGATATCTGAAAGTACATAAAATAGTACCTATACATAACCTATTCATAATAAATTTAATATAAATTTAAAATAAATTTACATGAATGGACATATAAGTTGTGCCTTTTGATTAATAAATCACCCGGTACAAGTACATATCAATCACAAGATCTCACTTCTTTAATACAATATTATACAATTTATGTTTCATATTTTATTATTTACGTACCTTTTGATTACTTCTAAAAGTATTTCTTTACCTGGTGTATAATTTGAGCGTTTCTTTTTGATATTTTTCATTATTATGGATATCTTGTAATTAGATAAATATAGAGTAAATAAATTAATAATTTCTCAACTTTTAATAATTTGAAAAAACCTTTTGTTCTAAATTAACCGCGGGCTTTGTCAACAATATCATGTGTCAACGTTTCGTGCCACGACTATCGTCTTATCGATTTTAACAAAAAAAAGTACTAATTTTTTGAATTTGTTCAAAATCAAGCATTCATTTTACATGAACATCTAATATTAAACCGTATTGTCTTATGTTCATACAATATTATTTGCATAAAATACATTACTTATCCAAACAATGCTGCGTGTAATGAATACACAACGTAATCTTATGCGTAACTGAGGACATACTTTTTCAAAGAATGACGGCTGCTTACTCGATCACGCCTTCAAATATTATAACTAACGTTTCAGAATACCATTTAAATTTGAGAGATACTCAAATGTGAGAGGCACTCAATTGAATAAAAGAGTTGAGTAGTGTTTCAGTCAAAAATCAAAAAAATCAAAATCAAAATAATATTTATTCAACATAGACCTTTACAGGCACTTATTGACGTCAACAAACAAAAGAAAAAAAAAGCTTAAGTAATAAAAAAAAAAAACAAAAACCTTGTCCGTACGTACGAATAAGGAAAAAAAAAAGAAAAAATATATTGACTCGACACCTGTTCGGAAATTGGGAGAGCCTTCTCGAGAAGAACAGGCAAGAAACTCTGAAGGTCTATTTTTATAAAAATCATACGTATTCGGCCGTATGTTTATCTAATATATTCGCTTTAGTTAAATTAGCCACACAGAGGATAAAATGCTGTAAATAAAAAATATTAAGTTGTTTGTAAAAAATATTTATTTAATTTTAGTTATAACTTTAGTGTACGATCGTATTATATGGACTAAACTTGCAAATAAAAAATGAGATTTAATGTATTATCAACTTGTTTCACATATGTGTGAAACAATTTTTTTATTGGTATTTCAAAATATTAGGGACAAGCATATAAGGTGTATTGTATATTCTATTTTAGTAGTCATTTAAAAAATCAATTCATATTTGATGCAAAGAAAATGAACAGGGGCATTGCCAAGTTATATATGTATTTAATGTTCACATATAAGCATTATCATAACCAAAATGTTCCGTTGGGCTCACAGGGAACGTATGGGTAACATTATGTAACAACATGATATACTTAAATGAGGTAATTATTTACTACATAACAATTTAAATGAAAAATATATACAAAGGTAAATGTATACGTGAGAGAGTATATTATTTTTAACACATATTATATAATTCACCGTTGTTTAAGGAAGACCTTGAACAAATTTTGTGTTGTAAATTATGAACGTTGGTTTTATGCCACGTATACAATTATTTTTAGGGGTACGTATATGCCGCAAATACGAGGTCGAACAATTGTAGTTACATCGTTGTTATATAATAAAGATATGTGAATATTATCCAAAACAAATGTATGTTGTTATTATAAATAAATATTTAATATCTTTTATTTAATTAATTGACTACAAATATACACTATTTATTGAATTGTACTTGTTTTCATTGAATTAACATATGCGTTAATTTATAGTTTTTAAAGGTGAAATTGTTTTCCAGCTCTAAACACACATTTATTTCAATACAATGATTCATTTAAGTTATAGATAAACAAATAAAATTCTGAGTTCAGAATTTAGATTTTTTAATAGGATGAAAATTTTTGTGTTAAATTAGGACCGAAACCAGCAAAACAGAAGTCCCATACTTCTGTTTTGCTGGTTTCGGTCCTAATTTTTGTGATGAAGTGTGATAACATATATTTTAATTGTCAACTATATATTTACATTGGTGATTTAAAAATTTAATAATACATACACTTATTACATTTTTGACTGAGACTTTTACGTAGTGTGTATTTATTAATAATTATTATAAAATCAAAATATTTCTTTGGCATTAAGTACAATATTAAATTATGACTAGATAAATAGATCGACTAGTTTCCAATGGAATGTTTCAGATCTGAATACGTATGATTTTTTTTTTATATTAGGAGTAAAACTATTCAGTTCATTGGTCTTATTTCTGCAAGAGCCTCCTTTACTAATTCCTCAAGTTCTAACGGTAAAACTGTATTGCCAAAGTTTTTATTGCAATTTATTTCACTTCCAGTGCAGTTTCTCTTCAGATTAGAATCGTCATCACTATTATTCCTGTTCGACTCTTCGTCACTACTAATTGCGTATTTGCATTTAATACTTTCTTGCGAATGTTGGTTTAATTGTTTGTCCTTAGTATCATCTGATTCATTAGATCCCGTATCAGGTAATAACTCATCAAGTAGCATTTGAGATGGAAATATTGGTATGAATTTTTGGCCATTGCACCAACTTTCCATAGTTTTCTCCAGCTCGGTTATTCTGTTGGCCAGAATTCTGCAAATCGACAATTTCACTATTTAAATATTACATCAAAATCATTTTAAATAAAATTAAGTTTTATAAACAACATGATACAGCATACAGACGACCTGACAATTTCGGACATAGTTTAGTGCGTTTAATATTTAAATTAAGCTCCATTACATCTTCTGTCGGCTAGTGTCGGTACAAATAATGAAGTCAGTGGTCACATGGGTTTAAACTTTAACAGTGTTACAAGTTTAAACGCCACTTGTTGGGCTTTGGGTGTTACTTATAAGGATGAACCTTAAAGTATCGCCTAATATGGGAAGTTGAACACCCATTTATTTTCTTAAAAATAATGTTCCCATGCATATAATAAGTACAGAAGCAATAGTTTCATCGGAATTACAATACCATAAAATTATTTTGATATCAATAACTGTCAATAGTGGTAGATTCCTGCTTACGCAATATAAACTATTTGTTAGAAGAAATTATTAAAAATATACATACTGATTAGTTTTCCTCTGATGTTGCAAAGCTATTGACTTATCGTTGAAGGCTTCAAGTAAACCCATACACACAGATTTCAATTCAGCAACCGAGCTGTTCTTGAGAGCCGTTTTCGATTTTGAATTCAACAACTCGCGAACTGTGAAAATGAGTTTGTGTAAAATTACAATATATCGACGGTGGAAAGGTGAAATCGCTAAAGCGCCATTTCGGCAATTCTCAGGGGAGAAGTTTAAAAGATTTTTTTTTCGAAATAAAATCATATCTTTTTTGTTATGTACTGGACTCTTTTGATACTTAAAGCGCCAAAAAAGTGCTCTGATTGACATGAAACCGATAGAGAAAAAAAAGACCTTTCGTTTGGTATATATAACTCATTTTCGCTCAAAGTGGCGCTTAAGCGATTTCACCTTTCCACCGTCGAATTATAATATTTGTATGTATTGCATGATATGAGACATGACGAAACGTCATTAAATCAAATCACAAAAAATACGTGTACGTGCGCTTGTCACGTCTTCCTTCATAATAATAGAATGGGAACTAGCTATCCGTACATATTTTGAAACTCCGTTTCACCCTCATAGGTAAGTTTTGGAAAAATCCTTTCTTAGTGCATCCCTCATAAGGGTTCTATCTGTTTCACAACTTTAGAGTCTCAAAAAAACTTAAAAACGATAGTATTATTTATATTTTTCAACCCCATCGCACCTGATTAGGGGATGAGGTTATTTCACGACTATTACATTAAATATGTTCAAAGTTTCTGTTCTGAAAGGCCTGCCCCGATTTCCAAATATGTGCAAAGTAGGTACCTATTTTTTGTTTTCCTTGTATGTATGTATCTATATTAGTAACACCTAAACAGTACATCAGGTACTGTTGACATTTTGGATTGTACAAAAAATTTACTCAAATAGTACAAAATTTGGGACTCAACATTTGCTTTTTTCATTTACTATGGACGATATCAAATGTGAAATGAAATTGATGATACCGTAACCCTTACCTTGTTTTTGGGTAATCACATCACTAAAGCCTTTTTTTAAATGGACTGATTCAGTTTTGACTCTGTTATCTAACAGTGTCTGTAAACAATAGATAAGTTTTCATTAGTTAGGTCTATCAATTCATTGAATTAACGAAAATATGAGTTTGTATTATGATAGGTGCTTTGCATTTGCGATGCGTAAATCTCCGCTATTACGACTAACATGATCTGTCTCAAAGTCAACACGTAAAAACTGACGCAATGTATACATTAGAAAATATATCAAGAATTAGGAATAGTCTATCACAAGCTTTGATTAATCCTACTTAATATGCCACATGCTTAGTGGTACGCCACATAGCTTTCAATCTTATCGGTAAGACAAATGACCTTATAATTTTCTGCATGAATACACAGAAGTTCTAACAAATCCTCACCCTCCTGTCATAATAATTTTAGTAAAAATAACATTACTTTGTATTTTGTCAACGTCCTCTTAATTATTTCCTTTTCTGCTTGTATTTGCGTTATCCTTTCATGCAAATACTTATTCTCCGTCATTAGAGCGTCTAAATCCACTATTGGCTTTGGTGGATCAGCGCCTTTCTCCTCTAGTTTTAGTCTATTTGAAAGTATGTAACTTATTTGCTGATTTAAACGTTGTACTTTATTTTTGTAGTAATCACGATCTGACACCAACTCTTCCTTTTCATCTAACGTGGCTCTGTAATCTAACTGAATCTGTTGATACTGGAAGAAAGAACAGTCTTAAATTAATATTAATCTGACCTTCATTATAAAGGCTGCAATGAAAATTAAAGATATTTATTGATTTATGTCATTGTTTTTCAGTAAGGCTGTTGCCAAGACTATTAGTCAAAGGATTTAAAGGTATATACAAAAAATAATAATACTGTATCATAAATCCACAATAATAAAGATATTGATTAGATGAAAAAGAAATGCAACATGTCATTTAAATACAAATTTCTTAGCAATAGCATTTCTTGTATAGGCATTTCAGTAAAATTACTTTAATTTTCGATTTAAATAACTATCTATATTTTTATATAGTTTAATCTTCCAACGTGCTATAACCATATATAAGGCAATCATGAAAATTAATTTTTATCTTAATTTTCATGATTGGAAACATCTGCTAGCATGAGCAAAAAAAGAAGATATGATAAAGCGTTTATCGTGCGATTAACTGCCATCTTCAAATTTATCCTTTTGACAATACATCAGTCTATCATATCGCGTTTCGGTGATCATGTTATGGGAGCACACTTTCAAAACAACAATGTTAGTACCTGAGAAACATCCAGTAAGGAGCAAAGGAAATACAAAAAGAAAACCACTTTTTCAACAGTCCATCTACATCTCTAGATGCAATTATATCTTTAAAGAAAATTCTTGTTGATATTGTCTCAAGATTGAATATTAAGCACCATAAAATTGTTAAAATTGCTTCATTATTCCAAAAACATTAAAATCCAAAAAAATGTTACATGCTAATTAAATAAAATATTTTTCATTACAGAAAACTAAGCTGGCAATAAAAACAATAGGGTACTTCCCTCTATATTAGAAAATATCTAAAAGCATATAACTATGATAGCTTATGCATTAAATAGTCGGAACCATCATGTTTAAGTACATAAAGTAACAAAAATAATATAAAAATTAGTTTCAAAGTATTCACTTTTTTAATCTATACGTAAAACAAGAGCGAAACATAGGCCGCCATGTCGTGACGTCATAAGGTACTGTAAACTTATACGTGTCAATGTCATTATGAATCATAGTACGTATAAAGCCGCAAAACAATAAAAAAAGAAGTTTGTAGGTTGTTTTTTTAATGTAAGACAACGTTATAAATACGTAAGTTAAATTGAACCGCACGTGAATCACACTATGGAAAGCAGTTTTGTAAAAGGAGATAGTACGAATTTACCAAAAATAAATGCATTAATGGTCGGAAAATTCTTTGCTGCAAATCCAGACTTTTGTTCTGCCGAGTTACGGAGTATTAAAACATCGATGTCAGTATTACTCTTTTATTATTATTACTTTATTAATTGTTTATATATAATAGTACATTATGGTACAAGTGTGTAATGTTGGTGATTACCGCTGAGGCGCATTGAGGCCCGAGCCGTCAGGCGAGGGTCTTAAGGAGCCGAGGACGGTAATCATCAATACACACGTGTATCATACAACGTTTTTCAATACACTTCTGAATAAAATAATACTTAAATAAAAAACCATTTTCTTCATAAATTGTATTTGCAGACATCTTAATTAATAACTAACTAAATAACTTCAAAAGAGAAAACGAGACGAGTTGTGAAAAATGTTTCGTAATGGCGGGAAAAATTAATCAGTTTTCCTATGCGCGCGCATCGGCCATAGACTAATAAATTTCGTGTGTAAATGTGGCTTTCAGTGTCACTCAGGGTTCCCAACATAGGGGTTTTCCCCCTAGATTTAGGGGCTAAATAAGTGAGATGGGATTTTTTTAGGGACTTGAAATTTTTAGGGGTATTTTTAGGGATTTTTTGACTCTTTATATATTTAAATTTTTTTAAAGATAATTTTACAAATGGCTCTCGTGTGAATCAATGTAGCCAACAAAAACATTAATATTTATTTCTTGCCCTACCGACTTATAACATCCAGTTCGTAATTCTACAACCACTCTGTGGTAACTATTAAAGGTACTCTGTGGTGGTGACTGGCGGCAATACTGGCGCCACTGGCGGTTATTTTATATTTTATAGCCTGTGCATATGGCGGCGTGAGGGCAGCGTATACTGTAAATATTTTTTAGGGGGACAACTCAATAATTAAGGCGATTTTAGGGGTTTTGACACAAACTTTAGGGATAAATATTTTTGAGAGTTGGTAACACTGGTGTCACTGTCACCTGAACTTACATAGTTTAGGGAAATCTAGAACTATGTTAGACTCCCCAGTCTTACAGGTGAACAATCCTTTTTGACTTACAGCCTGATTGATGATAAGCAGTATACTATAGCCTATGAACTCATGCAACACCAGAGAGCATCAAAACTACATTACCAACCATTTAAAAAACCTATGAACTCCCTTCTAGTAAAATCCCATATGTATTTGAATGAATGAATGAATACTTTATGTGCATCATTTTACAACACACAAAAACAGACATAAAATAAATCAAACTTAATAACTAACAAATTGAACGAGGAAAGGATGGATTAGTACTTCTGAACGAGTTAAATACGTATACTCTACGTACACGTATTTAAACCAGCAACCAACTCACCTCAGTCCATGTTACTATATACTTATAACTAAATAATGATACAATACATGCGTGCTGCAGAGATACAAAAAGGCGACAGCTCAGCGACTGATTTTGCTTCAAGAGCAAAGCACTGGTATTCTGCTACAGCCCAGAGGATGAGGACAGAAAGAAAAATAAATGAAAATGTAAAATAAAAAGATAATATATAATAGGAGGGCTGCTACTTATGTATCTGGAATAGAAAAATTAAACAAACGTATATGACTAAATATAGATTTATTATTTTTCAAAGTATTCTCCGCGATGATCGATACACTTTTGCATACGTTGAAACCAATTTTTATAGCATTTTTTCCACTCTGATTGCGGTATCTCTGAAACGTGCTGTTCGAACACGTCGGCGGCATCTTCACGGGTCGAAAATCGTTGACCACGTAATTTATTCTTTACATTTGGGAATAAATAGAAATCATTAGGTGCCAAGTCTGGGCTATACAGTGGATGACCCATCAATTCTATTTTTTGACCCTCCAAAAATGTATTTCGCGTGATGTGTGACAGCTGGCATTGTCGTGGTGTAGAATGATTCTGCGTCGCTTGTTGTTTTTACGTATTTCTTCAAACACTTCCTGCAAACAAATGGTCGTGTACCACTCCGGATTGACCGTTTTACGATTCTGCAGTAGTATTGTAGCCACATGACCATTAATACCAAAAAAGCAGGCTTGGTGGCCTGCTTTAAAGCTTTTTGCACGAGTCACTTTCGTAGGGTTCGGCTCATTTTGAAACACCCAAACTGTAGATTGTTGCTTAGTTTCGGGATCGTACGCATAGATCCAAGATTCATCGCCTGTGTAGATGTTATAAACAGATTTTGAATCACCTCTGTTAATTTTTTTAACATATTCATGCACCATTCGACGCGAGTTTTTTTTTGATGCTGAGTTAAGTTGTGCGGTATCCAACGCGAACAAATGTTCATGTAATATTTTATTAATGCTTGTCATACATATGCCCAGAGTAGCCTCTATCTCGCTATACGTAACATGACGGTCTTGCATAATTAGTTTTCGTACAGCTTCAATGTTTTGTGGCACAACGACTGATTTCGGGCGACCTTCCTTAGCTTACTCCGTCCTCGATTGAACTTACTAAACTAAACCAGTGATACACAGTGGTTTTTGATGGAGCTTCAACACCAAAAGTTGAAGTTAATTGATCTACGCACTGTTGTTGCGTCGAAAATCGTAATAAATCATAGCATGAATATTTTCACGTGTGAGTTCCATCATTTTATTACAAAGGATATTGTTTTTTGCTGATTCCGCGCAGTTCATGATGACTTGTCCAACAAGCAGACAAGGTCGACACGTGTTTCGTCTCTCAGCGAGACATCTTCAGGATTTGTTGCCCGCTCGGTGACTCACGGGCGGCTGTCACTCGGCGGCTGTCCCGGGTTCGAATCCCAGTGGGAGCAAATGTTTGTGTGATGAGTGCAACTATTTGTACCTTAGTCATGTATGTTTATCCGTAACCCTAGATCCCACAACACAAACCTTACAGAGCTTAATTTGGGTTAGGCTGATTGGTGTCAGTGTAAGAAATATTTTATTTTGAAATAGAATAAAAAAGCTGATCTAATCTAAATGTTTCACTTACCTTTTGTTGATACTTTTCAAGTTCTTGTATCAGTTCTTCATAGTCTTTATTACAGTAATTCAGGTTCATTGTTAATTTTAGCGAATCCAGTACTTCATAGTCAGAGTTCTCTTTCTTTTGCAGCTGCTTTCTTAGGGCTATAATGTCACCAGTTGCTTCATCCAATTTACTGCGTAATGTTTCCACCTGATGTGGTAAAGTAATTATGTGAAATATAAAATAAATCACAAACATATTCACAACTATTACTTTCATAATTTGTATTTTATGTTCAGAAGGCTACTTAGTATTTTTGATTAAAATAATAATTAGTATAGAAATAATTTTATTCACTTTATTAAAGTGAATAAAATAACTCGGGTCAAGCCCATCATTTCAGATGTTTTGCAGCATATATTCAGCTCATCTATTGCTCATAAATGGCAATTTTTCAAGATAGGCAAGTCTTTGATTTTATTGTGTTACTAGAAACGGCACTGAATTATTGCTAATTATAAAAACTCGAAATCAACTAAATGAGTATGCAAATGGCTATACAGAGTCGGAAATTATTAAAATCTGCAAAACTCCACTGAGTTTAAGTGGCAATAGGCACAGCACATTGCTGTCAGACCAATGTGGACCAATAATTTGCTAAAGATTGCAGAAGGTACAGATTTAAATATCCATAGATGATAGAAGTGCATGTACTTTATGTGTACAAAGGAGTGGAATTTAGTTTATTTGAAGCGAAGCAGAATTGATTTTTGAATTGGTTACAGAAAAACTTACTTTCGTTCCCATCACTAAATCTGCCAGTGGGCAACACAGTTGGTTGAAAAATATTGGTGCATTTAGCTTCTATATTGATGATGACTTTCACACGATCTATGGAAATATAAATGTGTGGCAAAAGGTAATGTATTTTATATGTATATGTAGTGATATGGATGTACTCATAGATCTGAAAATAATTTGGAGGAAGCCTATATCGAGCACTGGATGTCTCATGGCTAAAATAAAAATGATGATATTTATTTAAGCATCATATTACCTCCAGTTTTAATATGTTGTTCTGATCCCTAGTTTTGGCCAGCATATCACCACTACTAACAGTGTTTGTTGGAGTAAAATTATAGATATTATTTTTTAAGTCTTGAGCTACTAACACAGGTTTTTTATTTTTCATTTGTTCAACTAAAACTTTGTATCTGTCACGTTCCATACTGCACTTGTCTAGTTCTCTGCTCATTATCAATAGAGCATCAATTTTACTTTGAAGTTTACTCTTAAGAACAGAATTCTGGAAATGAAATAATAATATATAAATCTTTAATACTTCTTTGGATTCCATACAATATATGTTATAATAAGTAATTAAATAAATCTCTGTGGACCTTATCAGACACAAGGTTGGAAAGAATAAACATTTTAATATTAAATTGTTTTGTTATTCAAATAATTCTATTTGTATACTTTTCTATTAAATATATATAACATGACAGTGGGAAAAAGACACTGATATTATTATTATATATTTATTTAGATTTCAAACAAAGATTTAGGGATTACTCAAACACAATTTTTGTTTATTATGTATTAGATATTATAGTATTAACTATTAAATATTTTATTATAATTATACATTTATTAATACTGTATCTGGTAAGTTATTGTATATTTTTATCACAAAGTGCTTGTTGTGTACAATATATTTTTTCTCAAGCTGTATATGTTATGCTTGCATTCTTCTGGATGTTTTGATCAATAAAATATTTTGATTATGTGAAAATGTTTATCTGGGATCTAAGCCAACAAAAGATGGAAAGTATGGGTCCGACATTGAAAAGTGTCTAATTGCAGGAAACAAAGTGAATGAGACTGGAATGTAAAATAAGTAACTGTCAGACCTTGTCAAAATAGCCACATCTAGCTGGATTGATGGTCTCTACGCTTATGTATGAGAGGGAAAGCTGGGTGTAGCACAAAGAGTAAAATTTATATTGAAGCAGTAGAAATGAGAGCTTTGAGAGGAATAGCTGAAGCTATGATGAAGGTTAATTTGCAAATTGGTGTAATAAGGGAAAAGTGCAGTGTGAAAGATGTACTAACAAAAATCACAAGAAGGGAATGCTTTGACAATTTGGACACATGAAAATGTTGGATGAAAGATGACTGATGAAATTAATTTAAGGAAAATATGAATGGGCAAAGTGGTACGGGATGTTTTACACAAACATACTTGGAGTAATTAGGAGATACTCTGAACATACATCAGGTCAACATTACTCATAACCGTCAAGTGTGTTGGATCAAGTGGAAAATGATGTCTGTCTACCCTCGTGAGAATGAGGCAGGAGTATATATATATATATATATACACAAAAATAGATAATCTTAATACATAGGCATTGCTATTAGCGAGTTTCTTGTTTTCTTTAATGACGGCGTAAGTAAAGCTAGCAATCGATTTTTGTTCATTTGATTCAATTTAGCTCGCATGTCATTATGCATTTTGCATACATTATGTTATTCACTATATAATGAAAACAATGATTTTACCTCAAGTAAATAATCCTCTAGTTGTTGCTCTTGAAACTTAACTTTATTATTTTTTGCGAACATCTTTGCAAAATTTTGGGCGTACGTAAAATTCAAAGTGTAAATATATCTCGGCGGGTATGAAAATTAATATTTATAATAACTCTTGAGCGCACTTTAAACTTCTAGCTGTAAGCACATATAAAATTTTATTGAAACACACAATTATATTTTTATTTCATATGATAACTAATTGTAATAAATTTATTTAATTTAATAACAGAAACCTTAGAAAAAATATAAAACATTTTAAACTAAAAACTACAAATACAGTAGTCAATAGCCATAGCCAAGAGGATTTTATCCACAGACCAATTATTTTATTACAGACCACAGACTAATTAGGTCACAGACTAATAAGGATTTATAATATTAACCACAGATTAAATATTAACTTTTTTTTAAATTTGTTTTTTTTTTTAGTTGCTTTACTGGCCAGATGGCCTATTGGCATGGCCACTTAGCATTAGCGTTCAGTCACTGCGGAAAGAAAAAATGTATGGAGATGTCACGTGACTTATCGTTACCTAATGTCACCTCTATACATTTTGTCTTTTCCGCAGTTTCGAACGCTAACGCTAAGTAGCATGTGTTTAGGGGGGTTGGATTATTTAAATTTGTTTTTTTTTTGAGATGCTTTACTGGCCTGGATTCTAGTCCTTTAGGCCATTTAAAGTTCTTCTTCTTCTTTAAGGGTAAATGACGGTGCCCTCATAGGATTTCGCCAAGTTCGAATGGTTCAAATGGATTAAAATTTTAATTTGTTTAATCGGTCAGGTTGTAAAAGATAAATTCGTCACATTTCATAGGTTATGAACAAAGATTTTAAATTTCCATAGATGATGTATTTTGCATTATTTTAAAATGTTGATAATTTCAACAATAGATTACAAAAATCTGGGTGGGGCTGTGCCGGGGCACACGTCCGTTGGTTTCAACGTGAAACGTCTATGTTAGGGAATCGCTTATAAAGTAAAAGATTGAGATAACAACAAGATTGACGGTGTTTTAAGTATTTTAATAAAAAACTCAATGTCACAACAGCGAGCTGACTATATAAGTATTTCATTCACACCACATTTTTGTTTCTAAGACTAATAGTTTTTTAATTATTAAGGTACGATGATATAGACCTTTTCGTTACGGTCCACTTTTTAAACCTGCTACCCGTATATTTCGGCGCGATTTTAAAGACGTTTCACGTCAAAAAAAGAGAAAAAGATTAAAGACAAAATTACTTTCAAAAAAAGAGCATATTCCCATTTAAAAGGCCGGCAAAGTATTTGTGACTCCTCTAGTGTTGCGGGTGTCTATGGGCAACGGTTGTCGCTTACCATCAGGTGATCCGCTTGCTCGTTTGCTGCCCTATCCTTTAAAAAAAAAACAAAACAAAAACCTTTTGAGCTAAGGTGAGGCAAAATATTGTTGATTTTGCATGAAATTCCGAATAAATTCATATTTTAAAGCATACAAAATGTATTTGTATGTATGTGTAATTCGTACTATCTTGGAAGACATATGGTGCCTGTAGTTTGTGTCACGTATTGTGACAGGGGTTTGTGTTATCTCATAAAACCCATAGCTTGCAGTGTAATCTCTCTATCAGGACAATATGTACGCGACCTTTCACAGAAACGGACCAAAGAAAGATCGTTGTGCAATATCGAGAACCATCGCCTTGCTATTTAATTGTTTGTACTGGCGGTATACACGACAACTCATACTGTTCATTTATTCCTCAATCACTTACTATAGATATAAAGGAACTTTTTGAACCCAACAAAGATTAGAGACCAACACGCACTCCGGTCCCAAGAAGTTTTTGGCCAGGATGTGTATCGTGAAGATTTATTGATTTGTAAAAATATGAAAGTCAATGGCTATAAGGATAAAATTTCATTGCCTAGAAAAATTTAAAAAACGACAATTTTTTTGGATGACAGACTATGAAATAGTCTGTGCTATGAAATAATTAATATCTCTCTTCGCTTTGTAAATGTATTTTTTTGCAGATGTTAAGTGTTTTCTTGGATAGTAATATTTTAGTGAATTATTTCGGTGCCATGTGCCCGGAATATCTTAAGCGCAATAACATCTTAACGTAGCATTCGATGAGAATGGCTGCATCCGGGACAGAAATTGAAGAATTTTTGAATGGACCTCTTGTTTCGTGGGTGAGTGATTATCCATCCGTGTATCTTGTTTTTATAAACTAGAGAATTGTAAGTATGTAGACCCAAGCGTGAGACAATGTACTTACTCGTTCCGTTTGAATGGATATGATATTTTCATGAAACATTTGCTTGTTCTGTGTGCAAACTAATATTATTGTTTGCTCATTTAGCATTTTATTATTTGTATGTTGTTTATAAGTTATGAATAGTACTTATAAACGACTATTATACTTATTAAACTTAAATTTGTGTTATGAATACACTTAAGATAGTAATATTGCAAGTGGGAAAGTATATAAATATTAACTGAAAGAAGGTAATTTGTTGTTTTTCTTCACTCTCACAACTCCTAATAGAAATCACATTAACATTAAGTATCTAATGTTATTGATTTAAAAAAGCTAATATAAAATGTAAATCTAATTTATACTCACTAATAAAATTAATGTTTCTTAATATAAATAAAATAATTAATATTTGTAGATGAAAAATTAATTACTAAGTTAATATTTTCTTTCCATAAAAATTTATTAAAATAAATACATAAGCATCCATATTAACAAAAAAGTTAACTTGTACTAGTAATTCATGACCTAGTCTGTAATCACTTATTCTTTTTCTGTATGGGCAAGAGTATCAAACATAAAGTTTTGCATTTTCAAAATAATTTGATCATTGTTAAAACAGAATGTTCACTGATTTTATGCAATTATATTAATAATGATATTAGTGAGATATTCATAAAATATGAGACTTTAATATAAATTTAAATTAAAACAGAAAATAATTGATAATTTGGTTTGTGATAAAACATTTTGTCCATCAGTCGAAATCTTTATATACCATCTTTTCATAGGTTGTTATATGAGATTATAGGTAATTAACTATTACTAACAATGATTTTAAGTGATTTCTAGAATAAAAATATTTTAAATATTTTTCTAGAATAAAAATATTTGTGATGGTTTGTTAATATTGTTGCTTTTTTTTTTTAGGGTTCTATGTTTCATAAAACTGTTATATTATTTTATAGATGTGTTGACAAATATGCCATTAATATAGTAACTTTTGGTAAATTATATTAGTGTTTTAAATACAAATAAGTTGTGCACTACGCATCTAAAAATGAGTTTATTAAAATAAAAAGTTTAAGTGTGTGTTATGTAAAATGTTGTGATACAAAGTTCTTAAATATACTTTTTTGATGTCAGGTGAATAGTATTAAAATAAAAAGTTCAAGTGTGTGTTATGTAAAATGTTGTGATACAAAGTTCTTAAATATACTTTTTTGATGTCAGGTGAATAGTATTAAAATAAAAAGTTTAAGTGTGTGTTATGTAAAATATTGTGTTACAAAGTTCTTAAATATACTTTTTTGATGTCAGGTGAATATATAATATATTGCTGGTAAAGGTTTTATTACTAACTACAACTATTAAGGGCAAGTCCTCATTAATTGTAATAAAATCTAGCCTTTTGATGTCTTGGTGTTGTATTGCTGTTATGACAATTTTTACATTAGCTTCATATATTTTATTGGCTTTTAATTTATTTGGCAAATAAACATTAATAGCACAAAATAAATATTAGAGAAGCTAATTACAGATTCATAATAATAGATGTAAATTCAAGTAGTTAGAAAAGCTTACATCAAATTTGTATATATAACATTGATTTACTTGCAAACTGGAAGACTTGGGAATAAATTATCAAGAGTAAAATGCATTTACTTTTAGTTGTTTTTCACGACACAATCATACAATAACAATGACATCAACTACAAGACTTATACTGACTTAAATAGTTGTGCAATACCTTGTCCTCCATTTTCATAACAGTATAATTTTAATACATTATGAAACAAATGTAACTAATCCAAGGTATTTCTATAATTCTTTGTCAAAATGTGCTTTAAATGGTTTTTGTTTGCTTTTATTATTAATTAGCTAGTGCTGGAGACTTTGTTTGCACAGGTGGCAATGGATTGTGCAGATGACAAATGTTATGTATTAGAAAACTCTTACTAATATTAATACGAAAGTAACTCAACCCTGAAACTACTGAACATATTTAAATTAAAGTTGGTACACAGATAGATAGAGAGCTTACTACACAGGGCAGTACTAGTACACAGACCAAAGAAATGACATAGACTAATTTATAATGCAATAAAAGGATTGTAAGGGAAATAGGGAATGAAATTATATATAGCTAATGCTCCATTTTTAGGATTGAGATTTAAAACTAATTATTTTTTGGGCATTTCATTAGACAAATAAATTACCTAAAAGCTTCGATCATATATTTCTGTAGATACACAATTCCATAGAAAATCAAACAAAATATCGACCCCGCGTCTATACATAGAAGAATAGATGTATATTATAGTACCAATTTTGAAAAAAGTTCTAAAGTGTCAAATAATTTAAGACAATTTAAATCTTAAGTAAGGTAATGAAGTATGAAAATAAATCCTTGTTAACACATTCAATGCCGAGGACACGCTTGGCGTGTT
Organism: Scirpophaga incertulas; assembly: GCA_036419045.1. Taxonomy (NCBI): domain Eukaryota; kingdom Metazoa; phylum Arthropoda; class Insecta; order Lepidoptera; family Crambidae; genus Scirpophaga; species Scirpophaga incertulas. The sequence goes on from CM071631.1 coordinate 11,105,756, forward strand.
CAAGTTTATTGATGTCTGTATGCCAAGAACACGCCAGGCGGGTTTTTGATGTTTTGGTAATATGTCTTTAACGAGGCCAGATATTCTGCTCAAATTATTACTGCATAGTTTTTGAAGGATTTGCTATGGTTAAATGAAGCGGCAACCGTAAAAACCAAGTCTGATTTTTTTTTGAAAATAAAGGTATTTGCAGTGCCAAGTCACTTATTGGAGCTACCATTAGGCTCTCAAACTTTTTATTAGATTGACCCCTTTGCTATTTTTAAGTTCAAAACTTCTGTAGCCCCTCTGCTTCGTCATACAGAGCTGCAGTTGGGTATAGGGCTGTAAATAGACCTACTTTTAGGACGCCTCTGTTCACTCTGTCTTAGGAGATAAGATGCGTTTACAGGTTATTACGCAGTAATTGATAAATGACTGACATTGAACTCCCACCACCCAAATCTAAGACAGGACTTTTAGAAGCCTGTCTTTTTCACTCTTTTCCAAAAACCTGAATTTATTTTTTCATTTTTGTAGTTTAGTGGTTTGAGTAAAAAAATATTAAGTTACACCTAGGTTGATCATCATTATAAAAAGTTCTGTGTAAATTTTAAGAGTTAACTTTGGCTATGTCAACAATCACGAACTTATTGTTCTAAATTAAAGAAAGTGATCTTTGAAAAAAAAAATAGGGTGTCGACATCTTTTGTAGTGGTTTTTGAAAATTTTAAAACTTATTGTTATAACATAAGACTAATCATATTATTATATTACGACGCAAGTAAGTTAAACAATACAAATAATAAAAAGACAATAAGCTGTCGCTACTTGAATGTAAGAGTTTGTTGGTCTAAACAATGCAAATAATAAAAAGAAAATAAAACTGCTGATACTTGAATGTAAGAGCTTATTAATCTAAACAATAGGAAGAGCTGGTGTTTGCTACTTGTAAAATAAACAAAAGCCGGCCGGCACCTTTTGTTGTGAGGGGTCATCCATAAATTACGTCACACGAATTTCGTGATTTTTTGCCCCTCCCCCCGTCCTTGTCACAGCTAGTCACATTTGTGAGACTAGCCCCCCCTAAGTGTGACGTCACAAATTTTGAAATTATAGAAATTATTGAATGATAAAAGCGGTTTCCAAATCAATTTTATTTTCATTTGAATAAAATTAACATCAAATCAATTAACAAAACAAAAAACGATTACTTATATTAAATAAGTAGATGGTCATTTCATGATTTTCTTATTATATTTTTCAAAATCACCTACTAAAATCAATTAGAAAAATAGTACGTTTCGGGAGTACCCCTATTAATAGATAGAAGAAGATACTATTCCTTTATTTATTTATGAGAGTATACAGACTTTACAAAAAAAATGTTATTATTTACAGCACTTTTCATACTTATAGTGATAATTTAAAGTTTGTGTTTTACAGTTAGCTTATAATAGATTTTGAAATGTGACGTCACGAAATTAAAGATCGCTCCCACCCCCTTGTCACACAATGTCACATTTCGTCAACCCCCTCCCTCCCCCTAGCCGTGTGACGTAATTTATGGATGGCCCCTGATTTCTACAAAGGACATCATTCAGGCTTCATACAAATTTGGGCTATTTTTTTTAGCCGGCCAACAAAAAATAACTAAATTTTATCATAGGCATAATTATAATAAACATTTTGTATTATGACAGTAAAGCTCGAAACCTATTGGTTGAGATGATAATCAGTCTCAAAGTATTTATTTTATTACCTACGGCTTGCACCCGGCTTGCGGGGTGAGCTCGTGATTTCCAGGTAAAACAAGCTCGTGATTAACTTGTTCTGTGAAAATGAGATTCTTCTGTAGAAAAGGGTAAAGGAAAAAGAGGTAATTAGTGAAAATGCTTCAAAATTAATTTATATTATACATAGGTAAGAGGAACCTACGATAATAAGTGCTTTAAAATATTTAACACATTTTAGAATCAATTTATGACAGTTAGAAAGATCTTTTAGTCTATATCATGAATCTATATAAATCATCCAGATTCATGGTCATTATAAATTAAAGTACATGCATAATTGAAATTAATAATTGGAAACGTCATTAATTATTATTGCATGGGGATTGCAGTAAAAAAAGTTTGAGAACAACATGTTTCACTATAATGCATATACTTACCATAAAATCTGTTTTTCGCCATTATTGACGACCTCCATAGTCGAGTGGATAATACACCGGTTTCAAGGCGTCGCCATCTCTGAGGTCCCGGGTTCGAATCCCGGTGGGGGCAGATGTTTGTGTGATGAATGCGAGCATTTGTACCTTAGTCATGGTTGTTGATATATATTTCAATAAAAATTATTTATATATGTATAATATATGTATGTCTATCCGTTACCCTAGATCCCATAACACAAGCCTTATAGAGCTTAGTTTGGGCTAGACTAATTGGTGTAAGTGTATCAAATATTTATTTATTATTTATTTATTTTAAGTATAAAACTGAAAATACTGTCACTAACACCTTTATTCTCGCACAACACAAGAAATACTAACTGGCAAACGTTTGCAAAAAAAGATATAGCCGTTTTATGTATTTTACCTATAAACAGTGCCGTGAACACGCCTAGCGTGTTCAAAGTATTATATCGCGGCATCTCGGTAGACTTTAAGAAAATCGTGGTGGCAGTGAATGAGTTAATGTCGTTACATATTATCTTCTGGTTTCGATGATATAATGATGCCGTGAAATCAGAAATGAACAACACATATTTGAAAACAAATATATTGGATAATAAGCCCTTAGTCCGTTGCAATTAAGCACAAATTCATTTCATATAATAATGCTCCTACGTTCCATTTGACTCCGAATATTGTGCTCGCGTCTTATCGCATCCTACTTGAACATAGACAGTAGTGGAGATGCTTAGTTTTTTTTTACACTTATCTTAACAGTACGGAAACTATTTAAATTTTAAACATAAACCAAGAAGTATGTAGTATTAGGTGCTAAGGAAAGTACAGACTTTATTAAGACAGGGTTTCTCAACCTTTATTTTGCCGAGCCTTACAAACAAAGAAAGCGGAAAACTAAAAAAAAAGAAAGAAAATCACAAAAAATGGTATAGGCGACTCCATCATTCCACTGACCTTTTTCTGAAACATTAGCTCTGTGCTATTTTTTTCCTATGAGTGAGCCACTCGAGACAGAAAGAGATAGATGCGATGCGTTATGCATCGTGGCATGGTACGCAAGCGTTTTAAATTGATATTTTAGTAATACATAATATGAATAAAAGTGTTTTACTCATAAAAAATGCGCTAATAAATTAAGATAAAGATATACTTATTGGAAGTATGACATTCCATCCTTCTTTTGCACTTTACGTGTGTCATTTTTACAAGTATAAACTACGCATTTCGGCATCGCTGACGTTATCAATCGCGCGCGGCCACCGAATGAATGAGAGCGAAACAAGGCACATTTACTGTTTGTGCCTTGTTTCGCCGGTGCCACTTTTTAGACGGTAACTGTGTATCTACAGAAATATATGATCGAAGCCTAAAAGGGGTAAAAATAGTAGATTAAAAGTGTTTGATTGTATTTGGTATGGGGATGGTTAGAGATCTGGGGAAGAATGTAAGATATTATTTACTGGAAGAAGATATATCTTTCCTTTTTGAAAATCTGATATAATGCAGGTAAATATACATGTATTCGATTTAATGTTTTAATATGTTTATTTCTATTTCAGCTGAAATCATGTCTTCCAAATCCACATATAATCACAGAATATTCCAATTTATTCAATGGTGATATTTTACAACAAGTATATCTCCAGATAGATCCAGAACCTTCATACCACATAACAAAGTTAGCTGGCTTAGAGGAACAAGCATTACTTCTTGGACGAGTAAAAAATTTTGATGCTATCATAAAAAACTTAAAGAGTTTGTATGAAGAGGAACTGGGTATGACCTTACTTGTTGTACCAGAATGTATATGTTTAGGAAAATCTCCAGAAAACAGAGAAGGATTAGAGAATATGAAGCTTCTGATTCTATTACTGCTTGGTGCTGCAGTTCAATGTCCCAATAAAGAAATATTTATCACTAGAATTAAAGAATTGGATGTTGATTTGCAACATAATATAGTAGAATGTATTAAACAGGTTTGTATCCTAGTTGATCTCACAAACAGAATCTCACAGACAGTATGTGTCAAAAGACCAGTACACAAACATTTGACTAATATCAAACGAATATTTTCAAAAGTTGTATATGGCTCCATACCTACTTTGTATAATGCAATTACAGCAATTCAATTCTTGTTATTCCTCTATATTAGATAATTTTAAAATATTTAATCAACATTTGTACAACACACACAGTGAGACAGATTCTAAATGTAATATTTTATTTATTTTTGATTGTATTTAAACTAAACTTCATTTGGTCGGTGATTGGTTATTTCTTGGCGGGTCCCGGGTTCGATTCCGATCAATATTTCGTATGACCTACTGAAATTCTCTCACTTTGGGGGTATGTTTATGTAGGGTTTTATATTTGTAACTGCACAAATTATTAAAATTTAATGAAAGTTGTTTAATAATATTTTCATAAAAATTGCATTTTCACTGTATGTACTCATACAAGTTAAACTAAAATACACATACAACAACTAAACTATGAAACACTAAAATGTAATCAAACTATACATAATGTTAATATACTGTGATAATTTCAGGTAACTGACATGCAAACTGTTGTTCTTACACCAGACGCCATTGATCTTTTTCAATCGCCAACTTTGTTTAATCACATGCGTCGCATCGCGAAGGAACGTGATCATTATCTTCAAAGTTGGGCTACCTTAGTTCTCAACGAAGATTTATGTGAGCCTGATAATGAAAACAAAAATGCAAAAAATCGTTCAAATCAAAACATTAATCAAAATAATAGTGAAACTCAGCATTTAGCTGTAGAACTAGCAGATTGGAAAGCACGCTTGCGTAAACAAAGGCAAGAATTGTAAGTTTATTTGAAATAACTATTCATGTTATAACGGATTTTCAAATAATACATATTTTCTTGTGATAATATTAACCTATGTCCTTTCATGTCTTATGTTTACAACTATTTACTCTGTGATTAAAAGAGATTACCCTGAACATTCAAACTTACCTCTGTAATATATATATAGTATAGATTATAGTATAAAACTTAAAAATTTGACATATTTGATTTAGTGACAATCATCAAACTTAAGATATTTAACACAATATTGATGTTCGATTTCAGAGAAGAAAAGTCAGAACAACTATCAGAAAGTCGCGAAGAGTTGGAGCATACAAAATCAGTGTTAACCAAGTTACGCACTGATAGTCAAGAGTGGTTTAATGAGGCAAGAAAAGCTGCAGCATACAGAGATGAAGTGGATGCTCTTAGAGAAAAGGCTGAACGATGTGATAGGTCTGTCATATTATTAAAATTAATATAGTTATTAAAAATTATTTTCAAGAGTCTGTTCCTTAGATACAAGACCTCACTTAGGAAGGTTTTGTATAATAATGTTTATGGAAATAAGTACTGGTGATTTTCCAATTGATGAATAACTTTTGTCTGAGAAATAAATTTGACAGCTTAACAGGTTGTATGCAGAAAATCTGTCATAATAAATCTGCCATATTTATATCGTAGACAAAAGTTCATATTATACAGACTATATCAGCATCAGCAAGTTGCTGGTGATCTTGTCTACAAGGTCTTGCCTGTGCATATAGTTAACCCTCAGCAAGATGAAAATAACCAGAGATAATATGTAACTCTGGCAAAGTACTTTGTACAGCAGCCTGCTTCTGTGCCATTTTTCGGATTATATTTTCTATAGTTTTTCTCAATAACTTCAACTTTTTTCCCTCTGGAGAGGAAAGATTGAGAATCCTCATGGATATCACCACAACTGAGTGCACGTGATTGTATCGGACTTCAGTCCATTCGAGGCAGCTCGACCGGGATGACCTACTGACTAAACTCAGTCTCAGTTCCATGGCTATAAGAGCCCTACAGCATGGATCATGAATCGTGACCCCTTAGGAGAAAGCACGGTTAACGCTGCCCTACGAAAAGGACGTATGGGCATAAAAAGGCGCAGTACACTAAAGTCGCTCCAGCCCGAATGAATGGGTAACTTCATCTGAGCATGTCTACATATCTATTGTTAAGGCCGAATAAAACTTAGCGCACGAAAAATTTGAATGGGTAAAAGAATCTGCATACTTCCTTTCGGCTGTCAATGCTTAACAACGATGGTTTACGCAGGTTCTCGACTGGCATTGAGAGAGGGTTGAGTCCTTCGTTAACTTCCACATTATGATGCATCCCACACTGCGATGTGTTGCGAGTAGTTTACGCTTTAACTAAGGCATCCTGTCCTGTTTGAGTTTATCTCAATTCGATACTGTGAGCCATGACCCAAAGTGCTTACCTTGTTGTTACCAGACTTTTTTTTAAGACATCTTTGTATTTTAACATACATTACCATCATATATTTTTTTAATTTGCACTCGTATTATATTTTTTTTAACAAAAATCTCTGAAAGTGATCACTTCTAGAGATAACATCGCCTTAGATCACAATCTACAAGTTGGTAGATTGTGATGTAAATGCAATAAGTACCTTTATGACCTTTGTTTTATTTATTTATTTTACTAAAAAGAAACAATTAGAGAAAAGAATCCTATACTAGGCGTGACATAAACTCTTTAAAGTTTTGCCGCACACCAAGGCCGTATCAATACTTTAGGCTATAATAAACATTATACCTACAGAAAAAAATAAAAACAAAAGATGAACCCGTCAGGAACAATACAATAGGCTATTTGACAGGTTTTTAAAATCCATTTTATATTATGCAGTAGAGTCTAAGGAACCCAGTAAAAGTTGTTACTTTTAATTCTGGTATATATTAGCTGAAAAACATCGAATTAAAAATTCAATATTTAAATAGTGTGCCAAAACGCTACTTTGACAATATGGCGCTGCAATGAGGTCGGTGACGTCACTTGCCTGTATTCTGATCTGTGACAACTGGCATATATATTTGTTTGTTGTAAACAAAGCGATTGGATTTACATTTTATCAGTGATTTATGTAACAACATGAGTTACAAATGGTGTGCAGTTCCAAAATACGTCGTTAAAAACTCCGGAAAATCTATTTGTAAGTGTTCCAAAGAATATCGAAGTGCGCCGTAACTGGTTGCTACTTTCTCGGAGGGATCATAATGACATAGCGAATAGTACAAATATTTTCTTTTGTGAAGATCATTTCGATGTAAGTAAACATAATATTTATATTTTGTAATAATTAATTACATTCATACTGTTAATATTTTCGTTATTGATTTGAGGTTATAATACCTCTAATGTTTTTAACAGAATGTCTCTTGCAACTCACTTCGAATATTTCCGCTGTTTTCCATAATATTTGTTAAAATTTGTAGCTACAGAGTCCTATGATTTCAATAAGCAGTACACTAAAAGATCCCGACTAAAACTTGTTTGTTCGTTACAGATGGAAAATGACATGGCAAATTACTATCAGTACAAAATAGGTTTCAATCAGAAAATAATTTTAAAAGATAAAGTTCTGCCTTTTAAATTTCATTGCCAGCCAGATCGCAGTAAAAGAATGTGTGATGCTGGTACTTCCCGATCTGCATTTGTCAAACGGAAAAGAATGGAACTTGTTAAACAATGTGAAGACATTCAATAACCGACGTAACGTCTTCGATCATATATGATCGAAGCGTAACGTGAACAAATTATCGTTTATGTTCACGAAATTGTGCCAAACAAACTTTATTATTTATAACCTATATAATTTCTTGTGGAAGTTCATCATTATTTCACTTTCTTATGATATAATTTAAGTTACCATTAAATTGTAATTATACTTACTTTGCTGTTTTTACATTTTTTAGCTCCGAAGCATAAAAGTCAGAATTATTTTTGAAAAATAATCCGACCATGATTGCGTCGACTTGCGGTAGGTTTCTGCTGTCTGCTTTTACAAAATCGTTGTCCATGGTTGAAAGTACTTGTAAAATAGTGCAAATAAACAAAAAAAAAAACAATGCATAATAAAGAAAATCTTAATATAACGGAGATAATCTACCACAACTAGGCGCAACACAAGTAGGCAAACGAAGTTTACAAGCAAGTGACGTCATGATAAATTCGACCAATCAGGAGCGTTTTGTGTCACGTGACAAACGTTTAAAAAATGCAATTTTTATTTATGGATTTTAAAATAAATTAATCATTATTTTCAACTTACGTTAATAAATAATCATTTTTTAAATCTTAATTTATACTGTTAAAAGTAATTGACAATTTATTTTTCGCATTGTCAAATAGCCTATTCTACCAACGCGGCTACCTCTCTCACTCTTACATAATGCGCGCGCATATCAATGCATCCTTGTTGACAACTTCACCATGCAGCTCAAACCTACAGACTACAGGACGTTCCATTAGAAATATTTATTTTGAGATATGTATTGTTATTATAATTATCATTGGTTAAAATATATAACTTATATAGATATGAAAATATATTAAGTGAATAAGAATATTTAATTATTTTTGCAGTATTTTTTTAAGATATATTTTTGAAGTTTATTTTATTTATCATATCCACAGGTATACTATTTATAAAACATGGGATATATTGTAATCTACGTTTACTATATAAATTATTGTAATTTGGTAAATTTATTTTTTTTAATTTTGTCGCCCCGCGTAGTAATTTTAGTTAGAGAAATTTTTCTGAAGTTTTTTAATAAACTATCATTGAAGTGTTTTTCTACTAATAGTGTGTACTGTACCTTTTTATGGACTGGAAGGACGCTACAAAATTCAAATATGGTATCATCTTCACAGTCAAGTTGTGCTTTAATATTCTCTATAATAATTGTTTTCGGGATTCGTAACTGGAGATGATATATTTTATCTAGCTGCGTTCTATACGTTCTGCCATAGCTTAAAAGTCATAACCTATTAGTGAATCAGCCAGAGAATTATATTGCATAAGTGCATATTTATGTATATATTGTAACTTCAGTTGCTCAAGTAAATCTAAACACTCATATATTTTTCTTATATATTGATGTATATTAAATGCTATGTGCATTTTCAATAACTTTCCTTAACTAGCCTTTAGTAAGGAAGTGCTATTTTTTCTCCTGCATATACATCGATGGGGCTGTTAGGGAGTGCTAATGTAAACTACGAGGTCTGCATCTGTTTCTGTGCTGGAAAATGTAATTTAGCGTCATCCTTCTTCCTTCAGAATTAAAGACAGGTCACCATTTGTCCGCTACCTCAAACGCTTATTTCGAGGTTAAAGATCCTCTTCAAATATAAATAAGGTACCTAACTATAAGCCTTCTTGTAGTCTACTCAAGTAACAGAGAAGCGTATACATTAAAATGAGTATCAACACATTCTTCGCTTGTTATTAAGTAAGAAATTAACGAAAGTATTTAGCGTTCCCAGCAGCCCTAGGATCTGTTTTATTATTAGTAATAGTGACAAAACAGATGAATATTATGAACTCAAATTCTTTGTGAAATTTTCTTAAAATGTAATCTGCAAATGCTTGTAGGCTAGAACAAGAAATACAAAGATACAGAGACAGATTAGCTGACGCAGAATACTACAAAACTAGAGTATCAGAATTAAGAGAAGATAATAAAGCACTAATGGAAACGAGAGATGCTCTTGAAGAGCAGCTGCTAAGGGCCAGAAAGAGAGCTGAACAATGTTTGTCGTTAGAAGCTGCCATGATAAAATTGAAGAGAGAAGCCAACGATATAGCTTTGGTATGATTTAAATTTATTTTTCTTAAATATTTTTGTTTTGTTTTAGAAAATTTTAAAAGGGTTTATTGTTTCCATTGTTTTTTATAGGAAAGAGATGCAGACCAGCAAAAAATTCAAGAACTTATTGAAGAAAATAATCATTTGCAATATATAACTAAATCAGTATTGAGTGAAAGTAATAACAGTAATTTAGATACTGATAATGAATGTGAGAGTACATTAGAATCTGGAGAAAATAGTTTGTCAGAGCAACTTACAAGTAATGCACAAGCAAGAGCTTTGAAACTAGAATTAGAAAATAAAAGATTATTATCAACTATAGATAGCTTAAGAGAACAATCTTTACTAGAAAGTGGAGAAAAGTTATTAGAATTAGAGAAGGAAAAGAAAAAATTAAGTCTTAAATGTGAACAATTGCAAGAAAATTGTAATCGTCTTATGCAACAAAATTCAGAATTAGAGGAAGTATTCAAAAATGCTTTAGAAGAAAATCGAAAACTACAGGATACTTTAGACAATCAAAAGGTGTTCATGGATAGACAAGCCATAGACAGGGAATCGGAAACGGTAAAATTACATGATTTTGAGAAACATTTAGAATCCTTAACCAAAGATAAACAAAGAATTCAGATGCTTTGTGATTCTATACAAAGAAGGGCAGATGATTTAGAAAAAACATTAGATTCAAGGACAAAAGAATTGAATATAATTAAACCAGAGGCAGACAAGGTTACAGGACTTATTATACAAACAGAAGAACTGAAAACAAAGTTAACTTATAGTGATAAGGAAACACACAATCTACAGAGAGAAGTTAATAAATTACGAGAAGCTGTTGAAGAAAAAGATGTTACTATAGATAAACTAACTACTGAAATAGAGTTAAAGATAAAAGAAATGGAGAGATTAAATAAGGAACTAGAAATAAATCAAAATACTCTCAACAAGTTACAAGATTTAGAACAAAAAGCACATGAATTGAAATCGACAAAAAAAATGGATTCAGAAACTATACAAACCTTACAAAAAAATTTAATTAAAGAAAAAGTTAATTGTGACAAACTTCGAAGTTGTATAGAGAAGTTAGGCATAAATACAACAGAAATCCTTAACAAAGATATAAATGTGGAGGATTTATTGGAAAAAATTATAAACAATACAGATAATGAATGTTTAATATCTGAACTTACTGGAAAAGCAAACTTAAATACAACATGTTCTTGTAAATACAAAGATAAATTTGAATTGGTTGACAACACTAGTTTGATTAACCCTCAAATAGAACAATTAACTGCCGACGTGTGTGCTTTACAAGCTTCTTTAGAGCAATCTAACGCTGAAAATGCTAAATTGCAAGTAAATATAGCAACATTAAACTCGCAAAATGGATCATTAATCTCTCAGCAAATGACACTACAACTAGCTAATAGCCAATTAGCAGCAGAAAAAGAAGAAATCGTAAAACAATTAGATATATTAAAAGACAAACAGGACAATTTGTTGAGAGATCAAGTAGCTCTCCAGACATTGCATGAGCAATTAAATACTGAATATGAAGTTCTGCTTAGCGAAAGAGAACCGATTAAGTCAACTGTAAGAGACCTTAAATTGGAAAATAGAGAACTGAAAGAAAAAACTGAAGGATATGAAAAGAAATTGGCAGAGTTTGACTTAGAAAGGGAAAACTTGAAAATTGAATCTCGGAATCTTATAAATCTGAGAGCAGAACATTCCAAACTGAAAGATGATTTCAGGAATCTTTTTACCGCAAGTGATAGGCTTAAGAATGAATATAGAAACATGCAAGAAGAATATCGAAACCTCAGAAGTGAAGTTACTCAATTAAAATTAAAGAACACTGAATTATCTGGTGAAATTAATACAAAAATAGAAATAATCACAAGTCTTGAATTGGAAATAAACAAAACAAATCAGCATTGTGAAATGCTTGTCCATATGAATAAAAGTTTAGATGCTGATAGAAGATCATTAATGGATCATGTTTCTCAGTTATTGACACAATATCATGAATTATTAGCTCATTCATTAAAAGACAAACAACATTACCATGAAGAAGAAAAAATGTTCGCAGACAGAGTAAATGCTTTGTGTCGCCAGAAAGAAAAACTAGAGGAAAAAATTATGGAACATTATAAGAAATTAGACAACTGTACAACAAAAAGGCGCGGTTTCGGTGCCTCGTTTGTTAAAAAAGTTCGTAAAGCTGGTACCGATTTAATTAATAAGACATCTAGAAATAATAAAAGAATGGAAGACTACAACCGTTCTAAATCACAAATTACACTTGCGGGTTCAGAATCAGGTGATTCTGACCCTGGGAGTCAGGATATGGAAAAAAGTTCTAAATCAGATCACGATCAAGGATCTTCTAACCATAGTGTGGAATCGCCTCGACACAGTATAGAATCAAGCTTTAGTAGAAGATATGAGGACAAATTATTGAAAAAATCGGATAACACAGATATAACCGGATCTTTTCCTAGTTTAGACTCATCAAGAGTTCCCACTGAGAATAATTTTATCAGAAGGCAGTCAGTGACTTCTATGCATAGTGGAGGTGGAGACGATGCCCTTATTAGAGCATCTTTAAGAAGAAGGCCACATAAGTCTGTGTCATCTTCACATCGAAATAGTTACCAGGGTTTAGAAAGTGATGCTGGCATGTCTACAGGTAAAATATGTCTGTAATTTTCAATGACCTCATTTTTATCTATTATGAAGTTTACCATAAATTCCTAGAGATAGTTATCTCTAGGTAGAAATATCATTTTAAATTTGAATAATTTATTCTAATGTTATAGCTGCCGCACCGTCGCCTGTGTTTGGAACAGCTGGTAGTCGACGTACTGTTTACGTTGCGGATGATAATCCAGATATCACACTTAATGCAAAGCCTCAAAGTACACCTCTAAAGGACAACCCAACTTATCTGGTGTATAACAGGATATCGACAGTCATTGGAGATGGTGCATGTCAAAATTTGAATGAAAGACCAGCATCTGATCTACATAGATCTACATCAGAACTGCAGCGACCGACAGTTGAAGAAAATTTTCCAGAAAGAGATGAGCTTAGACATGATCGAAGGACAGCAAGTCGCAATGAGAAACCTGACAATTCAAAGGAGTCTGCAATATGGTATGAATATGGTTGTGTATAATTTAAATAAGTTGAATTAGAAGTCCGATATTATTTTTAATACCTTTATAATGTGATCAATTTATTAATTCTAGTGACCTATATGTTATGGTCCCCTTACAATATATACATATTTGGCAGCATTAGTTTGTAAAATATTTCATAAAACTTTACATATTGCAACTATTGTAATATTTCTTGTGGAATAATTGCGAATTTTACTTGGTGTCCGCTTGCAGTTTTGGCGGTATTATTGTCGTATGACACTTGGAAATTTTATTTAAAACATCCAGAATAAATTATCGACCTGTCTGAATTCAGTGATGACCTAAAACTCACCATTAAAAATAATTCTATTACGAATCATGTTACATATTTTACAATATAATATGGCAGAGTAATAAAGTTATATGACAACATAAAAGTAATCTCTATTAGCGGTCGTAGAAATACTGCCTATATTTCTTTTTCTATTTTTAATGAATTATTATAATGACAGTATTAATATAGCATTTATCTTATTTGACATTTTATATTATATTTACATTGGTTTATTTTTACATATGTGCTATTTTTTTTTAATAATTGACCATTATTGTTTAGAAATTAGAATAATTTAAATTACAGTGTCAAATTTAATTATCAATTTTATTATTGTGAATATGTGTTTTAAGTATGCATGCATGCATGAGGTACGAAATATAATTAAGTTGACATATCTTGTCATACAAGAGTAAAAAAAATATGCGTTAATTTATTGTATATTTTTTTAAGTTAATATCAAAGCCAATTTCCGAGGCTTATGGAACAGACATAATTTTTTCTAAGAGGTTCATACTTAGTAGTTTTTGATGCTAAGAGCATATATCAGTATAGCAAACACTAATATTATATTTTTATTATTCTACCAAACAGGCAGCTAAGCTAGCTAGTGTATGTGTACGAACTCACATTTTTAGCACAAACAATATTATATATCAAACTATTAATGTTTCTGCAAGTGCATTGTAAATGGTTGTATCAGTTAATACAATACTACTCTCTATCAGTCTATACTGAACAAATACTAACCCTTGCCAGTGAATCTGTGAAAAATCGCTTTATATACGAACTTATTATTTTTAAGTATAATTTTATGATGATATGATTATGTACAAATTATTTGTTTTAGGATTCATAAGATAAGTGATTTAATTTACAAACTTATACGTGTAATTTTTTTTAAGATTTTAGACAGTACAAAATAAATATACGGATTTGTTAAAAAAAATATCAGAAGAACGGAAGCTTACCTTTTATAAAATGTTATCGCATCTTCGCTATGAATGCCTTGGTGAACTGGGATGCCATAAAAATAAAATTAATGCCATGACATGCATACCTAACCTTGATATTTTAGTACATACTTATCTAGCTTGATATATCCAACATGTAATCGTGTTGAATCACACAAAATGGCAATAGAAATTTAATAAAAGATGTGTGTATGCATATTATTTTTCTCAAACACAAACCTTCGAGATATATCGAAATTGCTATACGGGCCAAATACTTGCAAGCAGCAGTCAGTAAGTTATATGAAAATCCATATTTGTTGTATTTTAGCGGCCAAATAAATTACTATGTAAACTAACATCTGTCGTGTATTTTAAAACTGAAGGCTTTTTACTCCAATACATGGACACTAAGAAGGAACGTATCAGTTTTACTTGAAACTTAAATAGTGAGAAAAACATAAACACTCAATGTTTGATATTTGTCATTGATTATGAAAAGTAATTATATTTAATTTCATTATTTGAGGAAAGTACTGTACAAGTGTCGGCCACGACTAGGCATTGATGGACGTGTTAGGTCTAGTACAGGGGTTCCCAATCTTTTGTATCCCGCGGCGCAGTTACAAGTTTAATATTTTTTCACGGCGCCCTGTCCTAGTTATCTATTTGAGGAAAATTGTCGAAAGAAATAGGTACCTACAATAATAGTAGTTAGGTTAGGTTGATCGTAGCGAAAATCAAAACACCACAATATAAAATAGACTTTTTTATTATAAAGGAATTTAAACGGAAAACAACAAGAAAGACTTAAGAAAAAACAAAAATTAAGTACGACATTTACTCAGTCAAATCAATGTGAAGGGTGAGCTTGGTGATCTCCGCACAGTTTTTCAAAGCGGGGAATAAGACTTGACACTGCTACTCTCATTTCTTGCTCCACATTGATCTTTGAGCGATATTTATTCTTTATCGCAGCTACAGCTGAAAATCCAGCTTCACATAGGTAAGATGTTGCAAATGGAATGAAAATGTTTAGTGTTTTGCAAGTCAAATTTGGATACTCATTTTGAATTGATAACCAAAACTCCACCAAATCGACACTCGCGAATCTAGTTTTTAGGCTGCTGTCGCAAGAGAGTTCAATGAGACTCTCTTCATCTTGTGATGTAAATCCTTGTGGACTTTGTGCATGGAAAGGGTCTTGGATCCACGCAAATTTTTCAACATCATCATCTGCAAAGTACTTCGAAAAGTATTCGGTGAGCTTCGCTAGGTGTTCCGTGAAAAGGGTAATCAGGTCTTGTGAAACAACCAGTTCATTGGATGCCGCATAATTATACAATTGCGGGAAGCAATCTTGACCGCCGCCTTCCTTCAACTTTGTTATCCACAACTGCAATTTCTTTCTAAACGCCGCAATCTTCTCCGAAAGCTTCAGAATGTGTGTGTTGTTGCCTTGCAAAGACAGATTTAAATTGTTTAATTTCTCAAACACATCGCATAAATATGCTAGCTTTAGCAAAAAATCAGGTTCAGTAAAATATTTGGCATTTTCTTGACGTTCTTGCTGTAAAAAAGTGCAAATTTCTTCGCGTAATTCAAACACACGAAATAAAACATTTCCACGTGAAAGCCATCGTGAATTACAGTAGTACAGCAGAGCTGTATGTTCAGCTCCCATATTTATGCATAGTTTTTTAAAAAGTCTGGCTTTTAGAGGCCTAGTTTTTATGTAGTTTACCGAACTAATTACACATTCCAGTACTTGGTTCAGTTCAGAGCTCATGGCTTTTGATGCAAGAGCTTCCCTATGGATGATGCAATGGGTCCACATAGCATTCGGTGCTTTTTTACGAATAAGCGCTTGTAATCCCCCATACTTGCCAGACATCGATCGAGCACCATCAGTACATACACCGATACACTTTTTCCAATCCAAACAATTTTCTGTAAAAAACTTGTCTAAAATTTCATACAAGTCTTGGGCTTTCGCACTTCCCGTAATGCTTTTGCAGAATAAAAGGTCTTCGACGATGATATTGTCAGCCAGAAAGCGTACGTAGCAAATAAGATGTGCATCATCATTACTGTCAGTGGCCTCGTCAAGTTGCAAACCAAAATCCCTGCTTTTAATTTTTTCTATTAATTGGTGATTGAGATCCTCGGCAATGTCATGGATTCTTCGACTGATGGTATTGTTAGATAAGGGTATCTTGGAAATTAATTTTTCAGCTGATTCTCCCATCATAATATTCACCATGTCGCGAGCAGCCGGTAAAATAAGCTCTTCTGCAATAGTATGAGGTTTTTTGCATTTTGCCACCCTGTATGCCACCTTGAATGATGCTAACAGTGCGTTTTTGGGTACTGAGGCCTGCTGAGTGAATACGTTTTTTGTCTTATTTAAATTTTGTAATTTCCGGTGAAAAAAATCGCGCGATTTATCAGCCATAGTCGGATGAATTGTCTCGAGATGTCGCTTTAACTTACTTGGAAGCATACATTCGGATGATAGTATTTTCAAACAAAGCACACACTGGGGTTTTTCTTCATTGTTTACTTCTATTGAAGTAAAACCAAAGTCCAAATAACTATCATCGTATTTACGATATTTCCGCTTCTTTGCTTCCCCACCGCCACTAGTAGATGCTTTATCACTACCATTAGAACTACCAACTTGTTTACTTAACAAAAATCTGTTCATTTTGCGTGAGATATTTGAAGAAAAAGAAAGGAAAACAAAACAACAACAAACAAAACGTCCGTCGCGCGGCACACTTGTAGGTAAATAAACGGGCATTGCGTTGCGATGCGAGCGAGCGAGCGCGGGCGGGTGAAGACGTGGGAGGGGTATGGCATCAACGGTTTCAAGCTTTCAAGCGAGTAGGCACTTTAGCGAGCGAACGAACGCAACGCGACGACGAAAAAAAATTCTACGACGCTATGTTCGTTTCCTATGCGAACACTCAAAATGGTACCCGCCAATATTTTTGGTGTCCAATAATAAGAGGATCGACTCACGGCGCCCCTCTTTACTTTCTACGGCGCACCACGGCGCCGCGGCGCACACTTAGGGAACCCCTGGTCTAGTATGTTGATGACCTCCGTGGTCGAGTGGTTAATGCACCGGTTTCTAGGTGTCGCCATCTCTGAGGTCCCGGGTTCGAATCCCGGTGGGGGCAGATGTTTATGTGATGAATGCATTCGTACCTTAGTCATGGTTGTTAATATATATTTCTATCAAATATAATTATATAGGTATGTCTACCCGTTGCCCTAGATCCCATAACACAAGCCTTCAGAGCTTACTTTGGGCTAGGCTAATTGGAGCAAGTGTAACAAATATTTATTTATTTATTGATGTGTGCCTCGGCTTCACCTCGGCCTACATTTGCACGTTCGTCCGTCAATGCCTCTATTGCTGGCCACTGCGGAAGTGTACTATTGAGATTGTTGTTTTTTTAAAAATATTTTATAACTGTTGTTTAACCGCATAATATAGTAGATAGGCATTACACTTATTACATTTTTTATATACTACTTACTATCTACTCATAGTGAAATGTACCTTAATTTTGTTTATATCGAATCTAAGCACGTATTTTTTATAAGGGGCCGTCCATTAATCACGTGATCTTTTTTTAGCATTTTTTAAGACCCCCCTCCCCCTTGGTGATACGTAGTGAGGTTTAAGACTAAACCCCTCCCCTCCCAACATCACGTATATTTTTAGTATAAAGAATTTTGAAATTCGTCATCGTGGCAAGTCAAGATATAACACTACACCGCGCTACTCATCTGTTTAAAAATCGCGCGTTAACAAAAAAATAAATACACGTGATATCTTACTATAATCTTGTGTTAATTACGTGATTTTTATCAACCCCCCCCCCCCCCTTCAAGCCTCACGTGATTAATGGACAACCCCTAAATAGTATATCAAAGTGGTGTAGAAAAAACTCAAACATCAACATTCATATTCTATGGCGCAAACAGTTTATCGAGACATAATATGGCATTATTAATAATATTATAACGAACACAGTTCTAGTATAATTGGTACTTTGAAAATGGTGCTTCAAATTATTGTAAGATATTAAGTGGTTCGAATGGTGAGCGAGGTGAAGCGATGATATTCAATGGTATCTGCGTCTAAAGTTAGAGGTACTGAGTTACGTCGTTTTATATGTATCATGTTTCAAATGAATAAGTATTACTTACCTGCAAGCTGTAATCATGTATACACAGATGATTATTATGTAACTATTATTGATATCAAAAAACTTCAAACTATACATATAAAATAATAAAAGTTCATTAGTATTAATATATACTACTACTATTATTAATTATTTTTAAGAATAAAACGTGAAATATGGCAAAAATACATTAAACGTTAATGAGATTTTATACTGACACGCGTTTTATGTTTAGAGCTTCTATGCATAAGCTGTTATAAAAATCAGCCTTAGCCTGTCATTACATTTTCCTCGGATTATTAAGTGCTCGTACTTGACCAGTGTGACTAAGGCCTTAAATGTGAGTGGCTGAACTACAGTTGCCGCTAAAAAAATTGGTTTCTGATAATCAATCTTGGATTATCTTTAACACGATTCTCAAAATAGAACTCTAATTATACAAGGCACAAAGATCTGACATGCTCAGTCAATTCATTCTCTGCTTCTGAGCCGTAGGTTTTTGGTCTTAAATGGAAACGTATATAAGATGCGATCAACATTGCTTAAGTCGATGAACATTCAAAGTTCTTTATTGTTTCATGCTGTATATCTGTTCGTTTACATGTATTCCAGGCTTGATTTCTTCTCCTTTTGACGCTTTTATTTCATTTGACTGTAATGACGCGCAAACCTTTTATATGTTGCTCATAGGATTGTTATTAATAGCCTCTCACCGAATTTATGTAAAGCACATGACTTTGATATAGGATATTTTTAATAAAAATAAATCTATATGTATGAGTTTTATTGTACAGAAACAACAATCCGGCTAATTTAGCTCAATATATGAGGCCATATAATTTTTATAAATTGAATCATATGAATTTTCAATCATGTGTTTGGTGAGTCACAATCTTTTTCATTTTTTGCACTGTACAGAAAAGATAAATTTTATTTAATAATTATTTCATGTGTATACTTTTTAGAACTATAAGATCAAAATAAAACATATTTTAATTGTTAATTAAAAATAAACATTATCGAATCACAGCTTTAATACGTATAATTGAGACTTTATTAAATGTGTAATGAATATAGATTCTATCATACAAACATTCTTTAAGATTTTCAAAAGTGCAAAACAATTTTTACTTGTACTTCAAGCAAGAGAACACCAATCGAATTGTACAAACGGAACCTACTTAGCAAAAGCTAAATATTTTTTAAAATGTTTGTTTACATGCGATAGTCAAGTGTTATTTTTATTTTTGCAAAATATTTATCCTGCAAGCAGGAAAAATAGATCACAATATTATCGTAAAATAAAGGCGCCAAAATGTCGACCGCCATGTTTGTGACGTCAATTGTACTAAAATAAAGAAATGTCAAAGTTGTCAAACGCCGAAGATAATAGTGATGTGCCAATACGGAAAAAACAAAACTCGATTTAACCCGAGTTTAAATTCACGTAACTTGCTCCATGTCGGTTGCATTTGGTTTTGAAACTCGAGTCAGAGAGAATTAAACTCGAGTGGGTTCGAGTTAAGCCCAACTCGAATTAGTTACTCGAGACGACATCACTAGAAGATGAGATTTGTTTCCAAACATAGACTTTGTTTTAGTACTAATGACGTCATACCGAGAAAATCATGGCGGTCGGTTTTTTCGGTCACGTGATATATAGATATATATAGATGATAAAACTTCGATTTTGAATTAGAAATATAAAATTAATCTTACGTTTCTATGAAAAAATAATATAATTTTTGCATTCTCAGTACAAAATTATTTGACATTTTTATGTTATAACATGAAAATAGCCTATTAAAAGGTGATATAATGTGTTTGCCTATCTGGCCGGAAAGTAACAAAATCCCGCGTAGGAACTGTTACAGTTGTAGAATATACTAGAGCACAAAATGCAAATCTCATAGTGGACTGTAAAGTCTAGCCGCACCATACTATCTGGAAAAGCACAGGAGCAATAAAAGAGATGAGTTAGTCACCGATTTAAATTTTTCCTACTTGTTAAATAAAGGAAACACAACAACTTTCGTTACACTATATAATATAGTATAACAATAAAACAACATAATAGGAATGAAAAAAAATGTACATAAATAATTGAAAGTATTTTCTGTCAGGTCTATTTTATTTGCCCTCTTTAAAGGGTCTCGGAAAAATTATCAGCGTTTCGCGTTATGTGGAGCACAATGCTAAATCGGGATCTGTTATGTGCCATAGCGGTAAATAAAGTTATGTCTATGTCTTACTAGAGCTAGGCAAGATATATTAAACAAACGGCAAATCGGCTGAAGTTCAGCTGTCGTGCAACATCTGACTGTTGCATAGCTGATTGCAGTAGTGTAACCACTTCAGCACTTCTTCAGCGTTAGTGTCCGTCTTGTCGTGGTGATTTTCTGGCGTTTGATATTCGGTCTGCTCTCTTCAACGTCTGAATAGCGAATGACCTAATTTTCATTTTTTTCTCATGAGAGAGGCTGAGAATCCTCACAAGGAGCACGAAACGTACCACTACAACGGCATGTGTCACGGTGATTATGTCCGACTCCATGCCGGCCAGAGCGGTCTGACCAGTGTGACTTACCGACTAAACACAGCCTTAGCCTTGGCCATAAGGGCCCTCCGTGCGTCCTTTTATAATCCTAGAAAGTCTAGAAAGTTGTAGTGCTCACATTGAGTATTCTTACAATATTGTCTTTAGCACATTGTGTTAAGACGATTGATGATATTTCAAAAGGTCAATAAACATACTTTAAATTGAAACTAATATTATTTAGGTAGGATGCTGTTAACTTTTGGAAATTGAAGGTTGAAAATTATTTTAAGCGAGATGCGATTTTTTTGAGGCCGAGTTTTTGAATAGCAGGGTACTGGACATATACATAATAAGCATGCTCCTATATACACACTATTCGCTAAAATAGTCCTCTATCCTTAGATGACAGGAGTTCAGATTGCAATGTCATGTCGCGACAAAGTTTAAATAATCACAGGCTTGATCAATACTGGATATGTTGAAAAATGAAGAGAAAGAGAAATAGTAGTATCATATAGTGAGAGCTGCCACAAGTAAATATTTTCGTTTCATTCGAACCTGACTTCCCAACAATATGTGGAAGCTTCCGAATTTCTCCGGGTTTGGCACCAAATTTTTTTTCTTACTCAATAACGCGGATCATCATTTTATTAATTGTGTAGTCAGTCTGTGACTCAATCAAGTCTAGTACTTATCAGAAATTGCCTCATTTCCACTTCGAAGTGATACATTAAACTCTCAACTACGGACGAGAAAGAAAATAATATTATTTTAAACAATTAAACTATGGGGAATGACTGCATAGGGTAATGATTTTTAAGTGCCTTAGACTACTTCAGCGGTTATTACTCACGTTATCAATTTTTCACACTTATCGAGTACATCCTCCTATGTGATATGTTCCCACTGTCAAAAGTTTTGCTAACTTGGCAACACTTGGCTTTGTTTCTGCACTCCTACTAAATCCTATAATACAGACTGTACATATTACTAATTCTACCTCTTCTTATTCAGGAAGATTGCGTTACTCTGAAGTATGCGAAAGCCTACTAAGAAACTGAAACGTCTCCTGACAACGGTTATTTTTTTTTGGAATTTGTATAACAAGTCACGTTCCGAAGAATTGTTTGACGTGACACAAACGGTCGCACTTTATTACCACACTGCTCACCATGAGCGGAGTATTCACCCTCACACGCTGGAGCCAAGTGATCAGTGCAGTGAGTGAGCAGTGCGGTTTCAGAGAAATTTCCTCACGCGCACGCCCGATGGTGAAATGAACTTTGCCGAGGTTTTCTCTGGGCCGTACAACATGAGGTTCTTCAAGAAGGCA
Organism: Scirpophaga incertulas; assembly: GCA_036419045.1. Taxonomy (NCBI): domain Eukaryota; kingdom Metazoa; phylum Arthropoda; class Insecta; order Lepidoptera; family Crambidae; genus Scirpophaga; species Scirpophaga incertulas. The sequence goes on from CM071631.1 coordinate 11,128,124, forward strand.
GTTAATAGGTTTTTGTAGGCTCGACGCGCTTGTGATGCCGACGGTATTACAGGGGTCTATAGGCAACGACATAAACGATGACAGTCTACCATCAGTAAGTCTTATTATCACTGTCTTGGTACAAAAAAAATGTAGATTTATGTAGAAGGGTTAAGGCATTGCTTCCAAACGCACAGTAAACGGACTACTCTCAACCTAAATACATATACACAAAGGACAAAGCCTAAAAATGAATAGACTAGAATCGATTGAAATGAAAAAAGAAAAAGATAAAGAAAAAGGTAAAGAACTGTCTTATAAGTATGTAAAAAAATATAATAAAAAGAAAATAGGGTTCTTAGTCACTTATAAAAATCGGTATGTGATATATATGTATTATAATTAAAAAAAATATATATTTAAAAAGTTAGTTGTGATTTAACTATATTGGTATATTTCTTCTATAGGCACTACATTTATAATATTTATAATATAAATTATAAACTACTTGAAATTAAAGAGATCCATTGCAGTTTGTTTCAGTCTTAATTTCCCATTGAAATGTAGGATATGGTTGGATTGGAACTTTAAATGGTGTTCCTGACACAACAGCTTTTTGACCAGGTTCAACTTTTGATGGCAGGTACGATACAATGCACTGTAATGTAAAATAATGAATGTTAATAATATAAAATACAATGTTTTAACTTTTGGTCAATGTAAATTATTATTTACGTTTATATGTTTATGTCGTTTATATGTTTATGGTCAATGTAAATTATTATTTACATTGACTAAAGGTTAAAACATATTGTTATACTATTATAATACTATTTGTAATACTTCATGAATAAAATAATGGTAATTTCTACGGAGTAGATAAATAAGGTTGAAAAATAGATGTGACACGAGAGTCGATAATAAGCCCCACAGACTACGATTGATTTGCTAATTGGGCATAAGTATAAGCTGTATGTATTTAAACCGGTAATGCCTGTTTGATAACCTTGCCACGTAGCCTTTGTTCATAGATTGGTCTTGTACACGCCGCAGTAAGGCTTCTTCTTATAGGAATGTTGTGTCTTCTCCAACAATTACAACTTGGCAAATGCCTAACCAAACGGTTGTACAAGCTCAGACACGTAAATAGTAGCATTGTCAATATAGAACCTACTGCACCCACCCAGAGGAGATATATGTTGCAGAAAGGGCTGCCAATCTTGTAATGCAGGTATTGGTTAAGGGTTAGTAGGTTCTACAGTGTTGTTTATATGTATCCAACCAGGAGAGATCAGTCTTGAGTTTGTAATGCAACAAAATTTACCTTAGTAGTCTGAGAATGTCATTGACAGTTGCTGTTACATAAACTGATATTTCTTATATGGGATGTAAGTAAGCACCCACACTTTTGCAATTTTATTGGCTTAGTGTATATTGCCATTGCTCTTGTACTAAGGATGTTATAGTAGTAAATCCTCTTATTCTGCTCTTACTACATCTATGGAATAACAGAGAGTGGTGACACATATATTCTTAATATACTAGAAAGGTTATAACAATAAATAAATAAAGGCATTATTACCTTTGGTTTCTGATTATCTGTTGCCATGTATCCAATACACATTGTCTTGGTGGTATGGCCCCACAGAAGCTCACCTTCTCCTATTTGTGAATCAAACCTTAGAGCTAATGTACCACCATGTCTATCAGCAACATCCCATAAATATGGTGATTCTAAAAAATTTTCCTTTAAACATTTGTCTAAACTTATTGTAGGGGATGAATCTAATAAACTTTCCGCTGTATTTTTTGCAAGCTGAGTTCTAATTAAATGTTCTCCACAGCCAGAAGTGCATGCCGCTACTGAAGGTTTATCAACATCTCTGCTTGTGACAGCCCACACTCCACTGCCAAATGATGCTGCTTGACCGACTCTACCTTCATGCTTTAAAGATACCCCTCCAGAACTAGCCCCTGCAGCCACAATTCCATTTGAATCAACACAAATAGCTCCTACTGTGTCTAATGGACTAAATTTGATATTATTTTGCAGAGAATAGCTCTTTAATTTTCTTTTACTGTGTTTATAATTACGGAATGCACGGGCTGATATCATTTTTCTTTCATCTACAATCTCCAACCCCATTCTTTCTGCCCAGGTGCGTGCTCCACGACCTGTCAAAATACATGGTGGAACTCTACCCAACGAAAGATGCTCACATTGTTTTATGCATAGATGTTTGGCCAGACTGATTGGGTTGTAGACATTAGATACAGCACCACAGGCTCCGAAATGCAAGGTCTGCCCATTCATTAAAGATGCATCACATTCTACTGTACCCTCCCAACTAAGATTAGATCCATAACCAGCATTAGTAAGTGGGCTATTTTCTAATTCTGAAAAGATACATAATGGATTCGAAATTATAAAGTTTTCAAAGAATAAGTAAAAGCACATTTACATTTTTATTAAGTCAAAACCCTACCGCAGCTAAAATGTCAATCAACACCTTATTACGAATATGAAAACAAGAATATATATAGGAAAATTATTTTGTGTAATAAATGTATTTACTACTTATTATTGTAATAATACAAGGGCTAGGTTGTGCTGAATTTAATTGTAAAAATCTCAAACACTTTGAACAGAAATTGTTTTTATGCTTCTTTGATAGTCTCAGTTAATGATATAATTATACATTTTATGGTTAAAAGCGGACAAAACAATTAACCTATGATTGCTTGTTCCACAGCATCCACTGCACCAAGCCCAGTTTTCAATGCTTCTGTAGCTTTTCTGCAGGCTAAGTAACAAAGTTTTTGGTATTCTTTTCTCAGAGAGTCACTGTGATAGCCTGCACCTTAAATGTTAAGACAGATTCTGTTATAACGACCAATGTATATAAAATACAACAATTTCTATTTGCTTGACTTACCGCAATGCACAGCAATAAAACCACTCATAATTTTTATTTCTTTTTACACCTAAAGCACAATAAAGCCTCTAACAAAATAAATCAAACCTGACAAATAAACATTTATTATTAATTAATCAGGAGCTCCTCCCACAGATTGCTCCTCCGAGTACATACATATATTATTTGATCAGGAGCACAGACCAATTAGAATTAGTATACTATATCAGGAGGTAGGTAGCTAGGTAGGTATCACAGACTAATTAGAATACTACGTATGTAGGTATAAATGTATTCTATGGGTAGGTACTTTCACGTTTAGATCCACAGATTAGTATACTATTTTAGAACTTAGATCACAGATTAGGTACTAGTTACTTTAGGTAGGTATAGGTAAATTTTGAGCAAAATTAAATAAACAGTGTGGCGCGAATGTTTTTAAGTTTAGTTTAGATATTCTATTTTATTGTCTCGTTCCTTCCTTCAGTAATTATCATAAGTTGAAAAAATACAACTTGTCTCTCTAATTGGTCTGTGAAAAATACGTAAATACAGATAAACAGATTACGATACAGGATTGTTCCTCTTTTCTTTTTATTTGGAATATATGGCTTGGCTGCTATGACCTTTGAGCCAGTGCTGCCAACAGCTACCAAAGGCTTGTAGCTAGGAAAGAAAGAAACAGAAAGTAGAAAAGAAAGGTAGATTGAGCATTTTTTTCTCCGCTCTGGAGCACAGATTAGTTATAGAAATTAATTGTCTGGAATTCCTTATGTAGTATTATAAAATTACATTGACCTTAGATACATATGGACCGATTGTACCTTCAAAATTACTGTGACTACCTACACACAAATTTTTCGCATAAAATGGCCGCCATCCTAATGTTGTGCCTTTTGAGGTTCATGAAACCATGATGAAAAAGCTTCTGGCAAAACGTTCAAACAACAAACACTTTGTATCTTGAGTTATTTCACATGAATTACAAAAACATCTAGAGCAAAACACCGGCTGACAGCAAATCTACCAAACTAGTCGCATAAAATGGCGGCACCGGTCATGGGACAGAAAATCAGTGACGTCACAAAAAAGAGTTGTCAAAATTCAGACAGCATTTTTCTTCTATCCTTTTCTTTTATATGGAGTTAAACGTAAGTAGAAAAGAGATAAAGGGCATTATGACATTTCGTGTCGATTTAATATTCATATGTATAATGAATTGTTGCTTTAGACAAATAGAGCGTCTCCATAGTTCATATCTCAATGTAATAAATATATTTCTACTCTTTTTACTCTGTATATTCATCTGATACTAATCTGTGTTCATCTCTCGCCTTTTTTCCAGTGTTTCGTTATTATATGCTCATTGTGTGATTGTGTGTTTCATATTTCAAAGCGTAGCACAGTACAATTTGTTTTTTTTGGGTTATTTTGTGAAATTGGTTGCTGTTTATAACCATGAAATCTAAAAGGCGACATCATTCTTCTTCTGAAGACTCTGAACATTCTGACGACAGTGATAAATCAAGTAGTTCGTATGAGAGTGAAAGTGAAGATTCGTCTGTAGAAGACAACCGGCACAAGAAAAAAAGAAAACGTGCAAATTCGTCAAATTCTGAGAGTGATTCAGATGACCACAAGCGTTCTAAAAAACGTAAACATAAGAAGAAAAAGAAGAAACACGGTAAAAAGAAGCGGCGTGGTAATTCTGTAGACATAAGTTTGTCCGCTGGGGAAGCGACCTCGCCGAGTGACGGAGAAGTTTCTTCGAAAAAGAAACGTAAGCACAAGCATAAGCATTCTAAACGCACGCGCAGTCCGTCGGCTAGTGACTTAGGTAATCCTTTTCTAGAAGTTTTCGATGCTATTTATTCCAATCATAATGCAGTATTAACAACTAGGTATTTATATGTATTGTAGAAGATCGTGGCGAACATCGCTTACATAGTGTTGTGAAGGGACGAAGAGCATCCTCAGAAGATGGAGATCAACCACAACGTACTTATTATCAGTGAGTACTTCTAATAAGATCAGCAGCTTACATATACATCTTTCAGTTGCTTTGATACGATTCTGTGTGAGGTGATTTCATTCCACTACAGAACTGACAAAAATTGAGCAAGCTGACATCTTTTGACAATGTAAAAAGATCTGAATTACACCTAACAGGACTTGAGCCAAATTGATTTGTTCCACTCTATGAACCAATAGATCAAGTTCTGACTTTCCCTATAAGCTTGATAGGCTGACACATCTACTCCTTTCTTAAGTACCAGTAAGAGCAAATGTCCTGGTGTGCTTTCTAACTCTTATATAGTAATTATTGCAGACACAGATGGATGTGCTACCCGATACTAAATACCTTTCAACTCAGTAGTCACCTCATCATAATTGTTACATAACTGTGTACTTGAGAATTAATGTTCATTTTCTCTAATATAATTGATTAAGATTATATTAGTTGGATAATAGACGCTCTACTGTACCTTTATACTTTATATGTATAACTCTTTTTTGTTTCAAATTACTATTAAGGCCTGATAATCGATTGTATTATTTAGTCTTCAGTCAGATTTAAAAGTAGGCTTGATAGGTGGATACCATATAGGTTCTGATATACATTTCATTTCTATAATATATAGAAATTTGATAATACATAGAAAATGATTCAATTTAATGGTTAGTTTGTTTACTTATAAACACTTGCATGTACAATGTGTATAATGGTGGACTTAACACCTAAGGCCTTTTCTGGTAGTCAATCTTTAAATTTATCTATAACACCACATTTTAATATTGCAACAGTAACTATTTTAAAATCCTAATATAGAATGTCCTTTATAATAATATTCTAATGTATATAATTATTCAACAAAATAAATAAGATCTAATGATAATAAGATTATATCCTTCTGAATGTATAACACATATTTTTATAAATTATTTTTGTAATTTAACTTACATTTTTACACAACACAGTATGGATATACATTGTCTATAGTACAACCTAATAATATTCTTGCATGTGACCAAAGAATTAAATATTAATTCTATTACAAACATTGTTTTATGTGCAAGGCATTGTTTAATATTTATTTTTAGGATACCATTACTCTTGATGAGTACATAATCTATTTAATGTTTTTAGAGCTTTGTGAGTTTTTATAATAGTACTCTATATAAATAGCTGATGCACATGCAGGACCTTATATTCTTTGTATTCTTATGATTATTCAATCAGTATGCAGTGAGTCTTTACATCATGTTTCTACCAATACTATATTTACTTAACTAATGAATCTATAAGATATTTAGTTGTTTGTATTGTACTTTAAATTAAAAAATATTCAATGTGCTTTTGCAAGTTTTTGATGATATAAGTGGAAGTATTAACATTGTTTATTATTAGGTGTAATGTTAATAAATTAGTTTCTTTTCAATCTTAGGAAAGAATATCACCACTCATCTGTAGACTATGAACGTGAACGTGAAGTGCAGCGATTTTATCGTGGTTCAAGCAAGGAACGCAAACAGCATAATCAAGAGCAGCAATATTATGATCGTGAGCGTAATAATAGGTATGAAATAATTAGTCATTAAGGTACACCTTTATAAATGATTAAAAGATAAAGAATATATATATATATATATATATATATATATAATATATATATATATATATATATATATATATATATGTATGAGTGATGGTGGACCCAAAACACGGAAATTAGCACTTCTTTATTTTTTAATATTTTACCCCCAAACTTAAATTACTTTCAAAGTATTGTATTGTTCTTTAGATCTTCCAAACCTTCCATTATTTTAGTTTTACCACCTTCAATGTAGTAAAAGCATTCATGTCATGTCCCTTTTAAGACTGGGTAACAAAAAGAAATCACAAGGCAGATTCGGATAGCAGAGAGGTGAACAACTAATCTGTTTACCCGTTTTTGTTAAAAACAGTTAATCATCTTGGAAGAACTAGTCTCCTGTTCGACAAAGATCTGCCCTATTCTTTCAAATACTCACTAAATCTTTTAAACCCTCCAAGTTAGGAAAATAATCAGTTAGGAAAATTCAGGGTCCTCTTTGAGCTGAGTTTAAACTCATATCTTGCTTGAAATCGATGTTCGTTTTAAAGATCTATGAAAAGCTAGGGATAAATTTGGCTGCAACTTTTCCATTTGTAATATTCTGATAAATTTTTTGATTTTATCTTTATGATATTTCACTTATTCACAAGGTGGTCAATGGTTTGGCGACGGTTTTCATGAATTCTTTTTGCCATCGTTTTCATTGTTTTTGATGTTGTAAGGTGTCTCAATCGAGGTTGACCTTTAATTGACGTTTCTCTATTTTTAAAAGTGATAACTACTCGGTGACTCTTGTTTTACTAAGGACAGCATCTCTATATGCAGTCTCAATAATCTTAGCGGCTGACTTCTTATTTGAAAAATTATCCTAATAATATAAATAGTGGTCTTTTGCTCTCAGTAGATTTGTAACATTCTGTATGTAAAAAGAAACGGATAAAAATTTACTAAATTCACCAGACTTGAAAGCAGTTTTTGATGATAAACATTTGACTTTAAAGATACCAGTATGTTCTATGAATAGTGCATACTTACAAAATGTATTACAGATATGCATCATATCAACCTGAGAAATATGATAGAAGTAGAGAAAAATATGGCAATAATTCACATTCTAACGTCGAAGAGTTTAATAGAAGACAGCAAGATTTTGATGAATACAGAAGGTACTATTTCAACAGTACACACGTGTTTGTCTTTATTTTTACCGCTTTGTTCATCAGTTCGTTCCATAATGACCAACATTTAGTCTTGTGGTGTAATACATTTTTCAGTTTTGAATTTCCGTAAATTGAAATAAGGAATATGCATAACATTTTACCTTTTTTTTTATTGATAATACAGTAGAGAGAAAAAGTTATTAGATATTAATATTGGTAAGCCTTCTTTTTGCAAAATGGTTTTTTGTGATCCGTCTTGAATTGAGGCCACATACAGTGGGCATGGCACGTTCATTAAGTACATAGGTTCATATTAGGTCTGCCTGCCTAACTAACAGATTAAAAATTAAACACCATTATATATTTTTGAAATTAACTTTCAGCGAGTTATATGTTTGTTAGTATATTATTAAAATATGTGCATATTCCCTATTTATATGCCTAATACTCCTATTCATATGTTAAGTTTAAAAATGTGGATGATGTGCAGTGTATGATAATACATGGTTCTTATATAAGATTATAAAAATAAATTATTGACACTGTCCACACCACTAACAGATGCGCCACTAGTTCAATTTCACTGACTCATTATTATTATAAAGCATATATTATATGTTTGTTATTATTGCACAATCACTTGGATGGGGTTATTGAAAGATAACATAATACAATGTGTTCTATATGTACACTATGTGGTACAAAGATAATACATTTATTTTCTGCTGCAATCATCTCCCAAATACTAACAAAGGTACGAGTGAGATGTGGTCTACACGTCAATCGTACGAAATTAATCATTCATATCCAATTACCTAAAAACTATCTTATGGTGATTATTTTACTACTAAACAAATATATTAGACTGCTTATTGTATAGCAACTATAATATGGTTGACACTTTTTAAGTATGCATAATGGATAAACTAGTAATAGTTTTTGTTTTTTTACCATCTGGAGTATTATTTCATTTTGCACCTTCATTGCTTGTAGATTGTAGTTAGTTTTCCTAAAATTGTTTTTATGAAATTGTTATTTCTTTGTTACGAATTCAAAATTCAATTCAGACATTATGTAAGAAATGGCAAAGAAGACTAATTTATACAGATATTAATGGGTATAAACTTGAATACATGAATGAATATAATTTTTTTTTTCTTATTTTAGGAATCAAAGATATGAAGATAATAGATATCAAGAATTCCCACAGAGAACTGAAAATGTTCGTCACCGTGAAGAGAGAGGTACATACATATTGTCATTTCTTATCATGTTCATATCACTGTAATACACTTGTTGTTATAGCAATGTAACGAAATGCCACGTTATTGATAATGGCGGTATAATCTCAACTTAGCATATCATTTTTTCGCCATTGTAAAGTTGTTTTTTTTTTTTTGGTATATAAAATATATTTACTCTTTATTGAACAACTTAAAGTACAAATGAGCATTTAATGCAACTAGGCATTAGTACTAGTTATTGTGTTTTGTAATTTTTTTAGTTTCTGCCCGTTGATACGTCAGCATCTTTAAAAAACTGTTAATTTTTTGCGACATGTAAAGTTGCGACGTAAAGTTGCAGATTCACTTACCAATATCCCTTGAGTGTTTACTAAAAATAACAAAATCATTCTCGTCTTGGAACATGCGAATATCAACAACAGCAGTGGTTCAACAACAAGTAAGACAGGGACTCAAAGTTAATCTCGAAACTCATTTAAACTTCAACAATACGGTATAATAGTGTACATCAAATACGGACAGTGTTTGTGGCTTAGATTTATAATATTTTAGAAAATAATAAAGTTAGGGAGTGTATATCAGTGTTTTCTTCCAACACTAAACTTTCAGTATGTAATACTATAAATCCATGTTGTCTCAAATAATATTTAGTTTGCTATGACATCCTAACATATGTTCCACAATTCTATTCCACAATTAATTTGTATGAAAGATTGACTCTATTTGCAAATTTATATGCAAGGAAAATATCAAAGTCTGAGGATATTTGTTCCAGTCTTTTGCGTGACATTATTTCCTTACACTGTAATGTAGCTATTTGTCTGAACTTTTAAATTAAAGTCATTATCATTTACTATAAACAAACATATATATATTTTAGGCTTCCGGTACAATCACTATGAAGACAGAGGAAACAGACGTCAAGACTATGACGAAGGGAGAGATTATCGCGACAGGTTAATTCTTATATACAGTCATATTGTTGTCATTATTTAGTTAAACCTTGTATTATCTATGGTAATATTTCAGTAGAATAATCTACTATAAAGATAACTTTACGGTAAATAAAAAAGCTTAAGTGAAAGGTGAATCTCTAACATACATGCTTCAGAAACTTACTACTTATTATTATATCCTTAATCTCCAATGATTATAATGGTGTAATCCATAGACGTCAACATGAGAATGAAAACTACCGTCAACGTGAACAACGGGAATATCCAGACAGAAGAGAAAGATTCCGCGAAGAGAGGATAATGGATGATAGGTAAGAGTGACATTTTGATTTTCTATAATTTTTAGTATAGCTCAATATTAATAAATAATAATATATTAGGTACACTAACTAATTACTGATTCCGTGTCAGATATTTTGATAAATTATCTATTTAAAACTTGTGATCAAATGTGCATGTGTGTGCTCTGACGTCGAAAGATCATAAGTTTTTCAACGAAGTTAAATGACTGTATTTGTTTTTACAGAACCTCTACAGAACGTTATAATGAGTTTGATCAGAACATGGTGAATTTACAAAGATATTTAGTTGTTTGCACCTTAACCGATAATTCTCTAGGCGTCTGTGAAAGATTCAGGTGGAAATTTGTCAAACGCTGACATTGTAATAATATTACACTTTTCGAATCACTCTGACGTCAAACAACTACAGTTATTTTGGTGTTTTCTCGAGTATTGTGCATTTCTGCACCATATTTATTAAAATGATAACACACAACTGGATCTTTATTGTTTTATGAATACCGGCGGTATATTTGATAGCAATGATATTGCGATTTGGTATGTAAGAAACGAGAATATTCAATGGGATTGATTGAAAAATTCGTAATTAAATTGACCATAAATAATATCTTCTAATTTATTTATCATAATGACCGTTTGAATACAAAATAGTATATAAAGAGGAAGTGAAAATATGATAATGTTCATGTACAGGCAAGATTATTACTGAGACTCACTAAAGATTATTTATAATAAATAATTTCTAATCGAGAATATCAAAACTTGAAATATTTTCTTGAACGTGATGTGGTGAAACTATATGATGAACTGAAACTAGATATGAATATTCATGTATGAATTAAGGACTATTGTGAAATGTTGAAAAAGTTAAGGAAGAAAGGATAATGTACTAGCTACTAAAACATTGTGTTGGTCTCGTGAATAACTATTGTATCTGTCATTAGAGGAGGATTTATTGCTTATGCAAGAATTTAGACAATTCAATAATGTTTCTCATCAATCAATAAGTAATAAATACAACATGTAAATATCAGCAATAAATATGAAACAAAGAGAAACAGTAATGTGGATATGGATTAATATGGTGAAATTTATTTTGGACTAATATACAACTGGAGATGTTATATTTTTATCACCTATCAAGTAGGATTTGAAGAACTTGAAATTGAAAACAGGTGTGGCTGGACTCAATTCAAAATGAAAGAGGAGTAATGTTTAATATTCATGTTAATATTGAATATTAAAATATTTAGAGAATATTTGAGTAACAGTTTAACTGGACTTAACTGATGATGATATAAATTACTAAAACGAATTTCACATTATATATATTGGGTGTCTTTCTACGATTAACTTGATGAGCAGCTGGTATGTTCAAATGGAGAACGCTCGATTTGTTTTACTACAATTTAACGAAACAACAAGAATATTTTAAAAATTGCAAATAAAATTGCACATTTTATTATTTATAATTTTGAGATATCCACGATCGGATGAATTACATTAGGTATGTCCTCGTCAAATCGTCGATTTACGTATATGTTTATGGTAAGTTTACGATTTATAGGAGTGTCAGTATGATTGGTACCACGCAACTAACGCGGAGAATATAAAAATAGCACTGCCTTGTTTTATACTAATTAATTGTTAATAGTGAAGGGGGCGGGTATCTTAGCAAGACTTAAAGAAAGTCTTTTAGGGAAGCATTAGTAGATCTGAGTCAATTATTTTAATGACACTTTACTTTTCTTTGTCATTATATTTTTTGTCAAAATTTATTATTAGTGTTAAATGATATTCTATATAATGGATTACATTTTTTATATTTAAAATACTAGCTAACCTGACGAACTACGTACCTTTTAGCAACCAAAGAATAGAATCATATGTTTTAAACTTTTAGTTTTAAGTATATAAAACAAAATCGTGTTTAGTTATTTACGTCATTTATGTATAAGTCAAGAATGGCCAAACCGAAAAGCAATAACAAATGTTCTCTTGTTTATAGTAATGTATGCTGTAAATTGCAGAAATCTCGTAGTTCAGATACTGAAAAAATCATGAGTATCAAATCACAAATATATAATTTATGAAATATCATTATTCAAAGTAAATGTATAATTTTCTTCAAAATTTATTTTATCTGCTTTTTTACTCTTGATAGAGTTGAAACTACAAGTACTTACTTATTGATTCGATTTAGCCATTAGTGAGTTATAATTGAGGTAAGTAATAAAACTTGATTTATGTATATATTATATATTTATATCCATTAGCACTCTAAAAGCGTTATCGGATTTTCTTAAAATGTCCATAATTTCACGTTACGGTTTGAGTTTGTTGCTATAGCGACGGCTACTTGTGGTTACAGGAAACGTGAAGCGCCGCCACCGCCGCGACGTGAGCGGCCAGCTCCAGCTAGGCCCGTCAAATCTTCGCCACCAGAGAGGTCAGAAGTTATTGTATTTATATATATATATATAATATTAATTAATTTATTCACTCGAAGGACCACTTTTATGTACAGTGTTCGTACATAAAGGATATTGATATAAACACTTGATATTAATCAATATCAAGTGTTTATATCAAAGTAAATCTACTTGATTTAATTTATGTATAGTGTGCACACAAACAGTCGGTTTAGAACTGAATTAATTACGTAAAATGCCGAGCGCTAACGACTCGCGCTCAAAACGCTGACGCGATATAATGCTAAACAATGTACTTTGTACAATATATATATATATAATATTAAATTCTCTTCACAGCTTTTGCACCCTACAAAACCCATGCTGCCGTTAGTTACTGTAATATTAAGGATGCAAAAGAACGCGACGCCACGTTGAATATTCGAAAATCGCAGGGCTGACTTTTTATAGTAATTAGAACACAAAGGTCACAAATTGACGAACATAATTTTTGTTTTTTTAGACCTTTGTGTACCGAGCGGACTTATGCCATATGAATTTCGTAATACTAAATCATACAATCATATAAAATATTGTATACCAGCATATAAAATATAAACTAATAAGATAATAATCACAGCTGTCCTTACAGAGAGGTATGAGTAAAGTAAAAATATTTTAAACTGTCTTGCTTTAAATGTACAGATAACAAAATTATAATAAATACAAATTAGGCAACTATATCATATAGTGGCGTCACAATGCCGTATAGTGTACGGAGCTTTTCACCAACAGGTTGTTGTATCTTCAAAAGTAAGAATCGACCTTTATTGCTATTTTTATATTTCGCAACTAATTGTGTACTCTTAATTAACATACAATAAAAAATGTAAAATATGCATTTCTCCGTGCCTTTATGACATAATGTGCTAATTAAAATGTGTCTGATCCGCCAGGCGAGAATCCCGGTCGCGCAGCCAGGAGCGGGCGCACGCGCGACGGCCCGAGCCGGTGGTGGCTCGCGAGTCACGTGAGCCACGCGAGCCACGCGAGTCACGCGAGCCACGCGAACCCCGCGAGCCACGCGAGCAGCGCGAGCCACGCGAGCCGCGCGAGTCTCGGGATCGCCCGCGCGACGACAGGCGTCCCCCGCCTGTAGTCAAACGTGAACGCAAGTCTAGGTATGGCTTTTATACTATGCATTTTCTGCTTGATGATCCTCCCATGTTATATTAGATTTTCTCATAGTTGATTTTTTTATTTATTTTAATTATAAGAATAGTTTAATTAATAAGTAGAACCTATGTATTGATCTTACTTCGCACAGAGTAAACACATAATATAAACTTGTGTGTATGTAACAATTTTTGTATATGCATATTCATAATTATGGAACAAATACGTTTGAGGACACAGCATATGCAATGCTGTTATGTTTATAAATGGTTTATTAGTTTGGTTTTGGTTTGTATATTCAAATCAGGTTCTTTAGACAGATCCTTTATCAGTATCAAACTCCAATGTGCGGAAATTTCCTTCTAACGAACCGAAGGTAAAAGACATGAGTGTTGCTTTGGCTAGGCCTACTTACAATACATTTTTACACTTTTTAATAAAACTAACAATATAGTCGGAAGGGATCAGAAGTTTTTATTTTTATTTTTTATTATATATGTCTACTCCACGGACTCGTAGTCCGTGCCTTTTTTAACTGTCCTCGTTTGGATCTACTACGTACTGTACGTATAGCGTCATATTATCTTATAATACTATTCCGTGACTTAACATCAACGTGAGTTGCGCAGCACTAACTTATCTAACAATAATACTTTCTTATCTAATAAAACAACTATCCTAATATATACCTACATACAATCATTTAACAATACACTTAATTTCAATACTTTATACAATAAATTTAATTAATCTAATAATAATAAGCTATCCTAACATACATTAAGAGGAAACCGCGCGGCTTATTTTCCATACAAACGTAGTCCCCTGTTTTCTCCCTGGAAAATCACAGTAGAGTTATAATTTTTTTTCTCAGCATCTATAGCATCTGTGGCCGTGTCCCTATGTTTTTGTTTTTTACATAAATTATATGATAAAAGAGATATAAATGTTTAAAATCCTATAAAAATAGCCTGATTTTCCGTTGTGTTCAGACGGTCAGCAAACAAATTACATGTGACTATATAAAAAAAGCAAAACATAGAGACACAGCCAGAGCCTTTCCTTAACTATTACTGAAAAAAGTAATGAAATCGGTTCACTTTTGGGGGAATAAACAGGGGACTACGAAAATACATTTTGTCTTCGATTAATAGGTATTTTCTCTCCGAGCTGCAGTTGTCCCTATCGCACACTACGGGGAGAGGCTTGAGGTTCGGGAGGCAGATTAAATAATACACTAATGAATGATGAGGTATATAGTCGATAATTTTATCGATAGTCTAGTGTTGTTTATCGATGTCGATTTTTTTAACAGATTTTAGTCTCCTGCATAACATTCATTTATTAAATTGCTTTGATTACTCTAGCTATACTATAATTTGAATTAAACTTTCAAAAGTACTTGAGTCCAGAAATGGATAATAATGGTACTTAAATTGAAAGTCATTCGGTGTGCCTACTTATTTTTAATCACTGATATCCTATTTATTACAAGATTTTATTTAGTTTCCCTTGTCCCGATGTTTGTATGTACAATGTTTGTCTGTAATCAAATCTTGCATCTTTAATTTAATCTACTTCCCGGTTACCGATTGAGCTGAAATTTAGTTTGGATGACAATGCATGGTTAGTTATGTGACGTCATTCTAAATCCAACATGGCGATATATACAAAATGGCCGACAAGTTATTTTTCGTGCACTCCTACAATATGGATATCAAATGAAAATGCTTGCTGAAAGCTCGAAAAATATAGTAACGTCATTCTAAATCCAACATGGTGTCAAATAAAAGCTTGTTTTTAAAAAGTTTTTCTTTTTTTAATTTTTTTTACTCGTATTATTTTCAGCACAAATATTATTGATACACACACACAGAATCACAGACTGTAAGATACTAAGTATTTGATCAAACGATTTTTTAAGTTGTAAGTTATTAATAAACTTTTTCTTGATATATTTTTTATTTAATATAAAAATAATACAGTAAATAAATAATAAAGTAAAAATATATAAAATTGTCCTAATAATACTAGATTAATTAATCTAAAATTTAAGCCAGGCAAAAAATACTAATCCATGGCCAATACTTTCCTCTCTCTTACCGCTAAATTTTGTGGTATACGACCGTCAATTATTTCAGGTAATAGGCAGTCTAAGTAAA
The DNA here is from genome assembly GCA_036419045.1 of Scirpophaga incertulas. Lineage (NCBI taxonomy): Eukaryota > Metazoa > Arthropoda > Insecta > Lepidoptera > Crambidae > Scirpophaga > Scirpophaga incertulas. The sequence goes on from CM071631.1 coordinate 11,144,025, forward strand.
AGAGTTCTAATATAGGTTCCATTTTCTGCCAAAATGCATCATCTCTTTTAATTCTGTCATAAAGTAAACCTTTAGGGCTCCACAAAATAAAGAAACAGATATTTCTGCCTGTTATATGTAATTGACCTTGGATTTGATAATAATAATTATGATTCCTCTTTAATTTCAGTGTAATATCTTTAAATGTGCAGAAGTCTATTTGTCTCGTAAGGACATAAATGAAACCTCGATGCTTTGTTGATATGTAGTGCTTTATTTCACTTTTAACAATATTTTTTGATAATAAAATACTTACGAGTTATCTCTTTATGACGATAAACACTCAAAATACAAAATATTAGCCAAAACAGTGAAGCAAAGAATAAGTCAAGTAAAGAATTGCAATGGTCAAAAATGTATGAGATAATTCAACAACACGAAACAAACACCGCAAACGCCAATATCAACATCAAATTGTCACCTACTGATAGTAGGAGAGCTGGCAACAATTTTTGGGTAGGTATTTGAGGCAAGATGAAAACTTGTTGGATCACCTGGCAGGTAGAAAGACCCACAGAAATGACCTGTCTTTTTGAGGATCTTATTTTTTAATTATAAATAATATCCTGTTAAAATTTCAAGTTGCCTCAAATACATTTTTTGTATTTTTTTTCAAAATGTTTTTGCACGCGTCTGGCAATTTTAAAATCCCGACTAAATCATCTGGCTTATTTTTTTTTTATTCTTTAAATATTAAACTACAACATATAAAAATTGCATATTGCCTCAAATACATTTTTCGAAATAAAAAAATAATATTTTTAAAAATTTTGGGGTTGAGTTAGCCCCGCTACTCACCAGCCAGGTCTGCAGTTTCGTATTGGGGTATAATAGGAGAGGTATAGGACAAGTTTTCAGCTTGCCTCAAATACCTACCCAAAAATTGTTGCCAGCTCTCGGACTATGACTGAATATGCGAATTCGATTTCGTCTAGGAGCCGGGTCGCCACCGTCCTAGCGCGGCCACCTACGCACACATTGACAATAGCACTCACCCATTGATAGCTCGGTTGTTCGAGGCAGTTCGGGCGCAGCGCGACAGCAATAGATTTTGTAAATACCTATTTTTTAATTCTCTCGCTCTCAGTGTTTCCTCTTAATAATTAAATTAACTCTGCAATAGTGTCGATTCTAGCGTGATTCTCTAAACCCAAAAACCAATCCGACAACAGTCCCCTCCTGTCACTTTGTATAGAGTATGACAAGGACAGACCGCCGCCAAACTCAGCTCTAGGTTCGGAGAATGATTATGTACAGGTTTCGAGATGATCGCACATTGTTGCACCTAGATGGCCTCGCAAATTTGCTCTCTGATCGCCATTTTTTTATTATAGTCCGCTACCTCTTGATCAGTCGCCATGCCGGGAATAACAATGAGGCGTCTAATGGCATCATCTTCCATGAGGTTCTGATAGAAGTAGGTGCAGGACACTGTATGTCGGGATATGCGACTGCATGGGAGACACTGTCGTGAACCGGGTTTTTTCTTTCAGCTCATCTTAGCACAACTACGTGTTCGTACGTCAGCCCCTGCGCTTCATGTATCGTAAGCAATCTTGACTTTTCGCCTGTGCCATAACCTTCCCTGCTGAACTTTTCCTTCTCGTCTTGAGTGAAAGTCAGAAAGAGAGTGCTAGGGTCGCACCTTCGTAGTCTCGATTCCGATGACATTCTGCATTTCAGAGACCTCAGCATTTGCCGAGACGTATATTTTTTCATTTTTTCATTGATAGATATTTCTGAGGGCGAACGCCACGTCCATCGGGCTGCGGTGCGTGCAGAGAAGCTTCTCGGTTATAGACGTTATGGCGGCTGGACTTCCATAACGCAGTTCGTAGGTCCCCCCGCTACAGAGCTCTGCTACGGAGCGTATAGCAGTAATGGCCATACGGATCGTACGAGGCTACCGTACCATCTCGTACAAGGCGGCGACGGTTCTGGGACGCTCCCCCCGATTCGACATCCTGGCCGACATGTACGCGGCGATGTATGCGTCGCGGCGTGTCGACCGGGGGAGCGATGGCGGGAACGCTCCGGAACCCGTACACAAAGGGCCTAGGCGGGAGTGGCACCGACGGATTGTGGCGTCCTGGCGTGCGCAGCTCGAATTACGGATCTGCGCGCGCCAGCGGGCCGTCGGTGCCGTACTCCCGCACCTCGAAGCTTAGCTCCACGGGAAAGAGGAGGTCACCTACCGATTGACTCAGATACTCACCGGGCACGGCTGCTTCGGTGAGTATCTGTGTCGAATAGAACGGGAGGGATCGACACATTGCCACCACTGCGCATCCGACCTCGACTCGGCCCAGCACACGCTGGCGGAGTGCCCCGCGTAGGCCTCCGAGCGCCGAGTCTTGGTCGCAGAGATCGGGTGAGATCTGTCTCCGCCGGCATTGATTGCGGCAATGCTGGCGGACGAGGGAGGAGGAGGCTGTGGCCTCCTTCTGTGAAGTAGTGATGCTCCAGAAGAAGGCGGCCGAACGGGGTCGGGAGATGGCCGATCCCGCTCGAAGGAGGCGGCGCCGGGCTCGGTAGCACAGCTGCGGCGCCGCCGCGGGTCGCCGGCGGGCGCGAGTAAATGCGCCCGCGGATGCGACAGCCCGGGAGGGACCACGCCCCTTCCGTGGCCGGTGGGCGTCGTCGATGGTGGAGATCGGGGGAGGTATTGTGGCCTCTCCCGAGGGGGTTCCCCTGTATCGGCGGGGGAGCGGAGACTGGCGGTTCCCGGAAGTAGCTTGGTGTTCCCGAGGGCTCCCTACATGCCTGAGGAAGGCCATCCCTGAGGGTTTTAGTGGGTAGGCCTCCCCCTTCTGGAGAGAAAAGCCCCACATAACCGCCGGCTCGCTATGTGAGATTAGGCAGCCCCACATAAACGTCCACACAAAAAGCCACACCACCACACCCCACTCGCGCGATTCCGCGCTCCTCTCTCGCTTTCAGTAAACTATCCAATAACTACGGTTTCGTCTTCTACGACGACGTCTTTTTATTAAAAGTATCGCAATTATACCTTCTTCGTCCGAGTTCATTATGATGCTGCATGCCTGGGTTATAAAAAAGTAGCACTACCGACCACAAGTGGCGACCACCGGTCACATGTGGCTCGTGTGCGGCGACAGTAATTGTTTAGGTTTGTGTTTTGCATTTATCCAGGAAGATCGAATTAATAATTTGTGTATTTGCGAGTTTTTATAATATGTATTTTTTTTTAAATTTAGTCTATTTCTGTAGAATGTCGGTGTAGTATTAAAGATGGTTAGATCGACTGTTGAAATATTAGGTATTTACCGAATGTTGCGCGACTCGTTGTCAAATAACTAAATAACACTTGGGGCCTCTTCAAAGACAGCACTTAATTGTAATAATTACGATGACATTCTAGAAATTGTAATAATTGCGACAATATGTAATATCACGAAATGTCACGTTGGCAAAATATATAGATGCTAGGTTCTGCTCCGATAATTTCTAAGGTGCCTTGTAGGCACGTAAGTAGGTTTGTAGGTTGCTTTCTTTCCTTTATTGCATTTCAGTAATACATAGCAAATTTACCCACAAACAAAATTTTGACATCTAGTTATATAGAAATATTAATTTGCGTTGTTCACAGGTTTGGAGCTCCAGATGAGAAGGAATATACATGGGGCAAGACTGAAGTGAAAAAAGAAGGCGAGAAGCCCACAGAAGAGAAGGAAAAACCAAACTTTGAGCTGTCAGGGAAGTTGACAGCCGAACAGAACACTGTCAACGGAGTCGTCATTAAATACTCCGAGCCAGACGATGCCAAGCAACCAAAGCGCCGCTGGAGGTATTGTAGCATATTATGAGAATGAGATTTTCATTTCTAAATTTGGTCAAATCAAAATCAAGGCACACTTTTAGAGAGATTTTCGCAATTTATGATGCTGAATTTACCTCATAATTATTTTTATCCTCTCCAGCATCCTTGGTGCACTGTTTTACTGTCAAACACTATACATAAGAATCTTTGAATTTACTAAAGGCTATCAATATCGATCATAACTGTCAAATAAATGCTATGTGTTTATAAGTGGCCAACGGATATATCGAATAGTATTCACTTTGGTTCAGGGCACGTATGGAAAGGATTACGCAAAAGATGTCATGTATATAGATGTGATGTCAAACTTAGCTTTATGATAGGTAATTGTGCATGTTATGCTAGGTTTATTTCCTTCTTATTCCAATGATGTTAGATGGAGAATGGGTATGCTTCTTAGATGCTACTAGGATCGCATTTGTTTGATAATTATCTTGGGCTGTAGAATTGATATTAGATGTTCTGGTCTGTGCACTTTCGTGTTTGAACTGCTCATAGTTAGTTTACCTGCTTCGTCGTTGTCAAGTGAGTCTGTGTTTATCCATTTCAAAGTTATCTGGTTTGCTTTTATTATGGATTGCACAGTAGGAATACTGCAGCCGTTATTATTGCCTCTTTCAAATTGATCTGAGTGCCTTTATGCAGGACACACCAGGATGGATATCGAACTACTACTGGTATGGTACATAATAACTTCTAGTTATACTGTATGCTAGTTGTAGGATATAATTTAAGGGCTTATACTGCATGAGTTTTTTTTTATTGTATATGGTGGCAGACAAGCAAATGGCCCACCTGATGGTAAGTGGTATCGCTCATGGACATCTGCCGTGCCAGGGGCACCAGGGGGAGCTGAGCCGCTGCCTACCTGGAGAGATATACTCTTTTTAAGCCTCGTTTGAAGTTAGACATATCGTAGCGCTCAGGAAACTCCGCAGCTGGGAACTTATTCCAGAGTTTGTTTGTACGCCGAAGGAATGAACGCTGAAACCGAACTGTACTAGACAAGATCAGTTCCAGGTGATATGGATGAACTCTACTGCGGTGGCGGGTGGTGCGATGGTAAAAAGGTGACGAAGGCACCATTGTAAATAGTTCCTCAGAGCACTCTTCGTTAAAGAGCCTATAAAGAACACACAGAGAGCCAAAGTCTCTCCGCTGCACCAAGGTCTCTGTTGAGGCCGTAATATTGGGATCACCGATGGTATGGAAAGCACGCCTTTGCAGGGAGTCAAGAGGGTCGAGTTGATATTTGGGGGCTCCAGCCCAGAGGTGTGAGCAGTACTCCATATGCGGCCATATTTGAGCTTTACAAAGCAGCAGACGCTGACTGGGCGTGAAGTACCGCTTCGCTCTGTTGAGAACACCCAATTTTTTACATGCCATTTTGGCTTTGTCCTCCAAATGACTCCCGAACTGCACTGTGGCTGAAATTTCCACACCTAGAATCCCAATAAACTCGGACATACGAAAAGCGACTCTCTGAAACTGAGGCACTACGATAAATGGGTCTTAAGTCGAAATATACACGTAAAAAAATGTATTTTGATTTCAGGTTCTACCCGTTCAAAGGTGATAAAGCCCTGCCCATTCTGTACATCCACCGCCAGTCCGCGTTCCTGATCGGGCGGGACAAGAAAGTGGCGGACATCGCCCTGGAGCACCCGTCGGTGAGCAAGCAGCACGCCGCGCTGCAGTACCGCGCCACGCCCTTCGACAGGGCGGACGGCTCGCAGGGGCGGCGCGTCCGGCCCTACATCATCGACCTCGGTGAGCAACGAGTGATTTTTTTTTATCCTCAGGAGAGGAGGCTGAGAATCCATCATGGATACCACCGCAACGGCAAGTAGAGATGCGGTGATTATGTCGGACTCCTGGTGAATTGAGGCGGCTCGACCCAACAGACCTACCGACTAAACTCAGCCTTTGGTCCTAATGACCCTACTGGCTTGAAGTGACGGAGAGCCGCACCTCAGGAGAGGTACGGTTAGCGCTGCCTAGGGTTGCCAACTTTTTTTAGCAGTAATAAAGTATATCTGATTTTGAAGGAGGTAAATAAAGAGTATGCACTTATAAAAAAGAGTATCATTTATTTTTATCTTTTAAAAAGGTATTTTTTAGTACTTCTTGCGGCACATAACAAATTTTCATTATTTTTAAAGGTATTGAATGAGTCTAAACATTCTAGCTCTAAATTTATATATATCAAGAGCTCATTTTTGATTAAATTCAATGAAGCTCTGTTTCTCTCTTCTCGCCACTTCACGTTCAAGATCGAAAATACTCTTTCTGTAAATGCTGAAGTGGCGGGAACAGAGAGTAATTAGCTAATATTTTTTTTTAAACAATCAAATTCTTGAGATGTTTTTTAAAAATATATTGCCATATTTCAGCGGTGCATTTTTGTATAAAGTCTGTGTTATTAAACAATTCAACTTGGAGCAATTTTAAAATTGTTACTTCTGAATATAAAGTATCCATGTCTATGTTTAGTCTTTAAATTAAGTTTTCCTTCTATAATTTGTTCTAAATTATTAAATTCAACAGTAGTCTTTAAAGATATTGTATTTAGTGAATACAGCCAGTTATCATTACTAAAATCAAACCATTTTTGTAAATAAGTCAAACATTTGTTTATACACAATGAAAAATTTGTGTTAATTTTATTATACAAGTCAGGTGATGATTGTTCAAGAGGTTTTAATTTCTGTTTTGTTGTATAGCCAAAATAGTTGTCTTTCAGTCTTTGCTGTAATTCTGATTTTAAATTTTCCATAATACCAAAAACATCTACAATTGTGACAGGAACGTTCGAATATGGATTGAGGAATCGGCGATACCAACATAATAACAGTAAATAGTGGACTTTTTTATTCTGATTAAGGTTTTTGCGTATTATTACAGACGTGCACTAAACATTTTGAAAAAAAGAGTATTTTAGCGTACTTTATTAGTGTTATAGATTATAGAGTACGACCACATGATATAGAGGACAATACTCTATTTTAGAGTACGGTTGGCAACCCTAGCACTGCCCCATGGAGAGGGCATATAAATAAATAATTTTTTAAATATTTTTATAAACATGCTAGGATTTTATTTTGTATCGTGGGTCTAGTTATAAACATATAATCTTACATACACATATGCTTAAACCGGAACAAATTGCTGCAAGTCATACAAAATACTCACTGTGTAGTAATTGATCACTCGACCCCTGCATCCAACGTGTCATTTACTTCCTATATGTAACAGTATAAGTGTTAGCGCGCACTGCGGTTTTTGCGAGACGCAGTCGCGGCGGAACACCGCTATTTTATGTTGTGTTAGTTTTAATAGCAAATAGATGCGCGCATTAGCGGTGACTACGCCGTTGCCGTAAAAATTTTGCATCCGATCACAGAATATCAGCGGCGCGGCGACCGCAGGTTTGTTGTAGTTCAAATCATTTGTACCGTGACGCGAGCATTGCGGCAACACACCGCCATTTTATGTTGCAGTGGTCGGAGAGTGCGTTCGTTAACGAATACAGTCTGAAGATTCGGAATCACCTTCTTCACCTATGACTGATCATTCATGAATCATTCATTCGAAAAATAATTATCTAGGTGTAGAAACGACCCGCTCTTTACAATGAAAATTTAAAAGAATATAGTAACCGAATAATAAAAATTAATTTGTGTAACAGTAGTGCACAAACACAGGCTACTACGAAATCCATTGTTTTTGTGCGTGCCATTTACAATAAGACGACAAAAAAACGCTCAGTGCTCGCACCATAGTTGCAAAATGCAGCCGAGGTGTTTCGCCGCTGGCGGCCAAAAACCGCAGTGCGCGCCTGCACTAAGTAAGATCTTGTGGAAAATATGTGAATCGTTTACAGTCCTCGCCTTTCAAAATGGATGAAAAGGAGTGTGCTAGGCAGACAGGTTGTATAAAAGAGTTGTTTGTTGCCGCAGATTCTGCCAATGGCACGTTCGTGAACAACAAGAAGATCGAGCCGCGTCGGTATGTAGAGCTACTGGAGCGCGACGTCGTGAAGTTCGGGTTTTCGCAGCGCGAGTACGTGCTGCTGCACGAGAACAGCAAGGACGGCGCGCAGGACGACGACAACGAGCCGCCCGCCGCCGCCACCGTCACCACCACCGACCAGATCAAGCAGGAGAAGCGCATGAAGCAGGAGCTGGCAGAGGACGGGGAATGAGATGGTCCACAATGAGCCGCCCGCCGCCGTCACCACCACCACCACCACCACCACCACCACCGACCAAATCAAGCAGGAGAAGCGCATGAAGCAGGAGCTGGCAGAGGACGGGGAATGAGTGAGCAACAAACCTTTCGTTCAGTTTGGTTATATCATTAAGTGTTGTTGCACAATTACGTTGGACTGAAGACAAGTATCTTTCAGAATTTCATGTGGCAGAGGACGGTGAATGAGTTGGTCAACAAACCTTTCGTTCAGTTTGGTTATATCATTGTGTTGTTGCACAATTACGTTGGTCTGAAGACAAATATCTTTCAGAATTTCAAGTTAAAGTTAATGTTACACTAAAACTGATTAATTTCAAATTTTGACACTGATTTTGTAAAACCTAAAACTCATTGGTAGATAATAAGTTTGTATAATATACAGTTTTATTGTAAATGTACGGTTTTGGTTGACTATGTTGATTGTGTTACCTTTTTATTTTTGCTTCTTGGTTTAATCCCACATTAAACCGGCACTAAAGGTAAAAATATTTTTTTATGTTAGTTCTGGTTTTTGTCTGTCATGTGTTGAGCTAATTGGTAGCTATATTTTCTATGGAACCTTCAGTTTAGCGTACTTGTTTACGAGGTCGGCGAGTTGGACGTCTATTGTAAATCTTGTAAAATGTTGTTGTCCATAGACGTTTTGTATAAACGACGTGGCTACTGCCGTTTATTTTCGTAGTTCTAAAATAAATTTTTGGTATTAATGAAGAACATTCAACAATTTTTTCAAAGTGATTTGAAAAGTGTACTCTTGACAACTGTTTATAAAAAAAAGGTACTGTGAAGAAACTAGAATTGCACGAGCAGAATAGATCCCAGTGCACGACAAAGAGAAACATAATTAGTTAAACTTTCTCATAGTACATTTTATTATATAATGTAAATTGTCGATTTCACTGCAATAAATTTAGCAATATATTATTTATTGTTCATAAAAACGAGGATTAATAACCAAATGATAATTTAAAAAGCCTTTCCAATGTTGAAGATAAAGATTTTAAATTTCATGTTTCCAATTTTATCAATTTATAGTTCTGTATCGAACATAGTGAGTAATTGTATCGAATGTAGAGAGTAATTTTTATTTCATATTTTTTTTTTTTTAATATATATGTTTGAATGCAACTTGACATATTTTGTACTTTTTATATATAAAAATACAGTAAAAGTATATACTTCATATAACTTAAGTTATGGAATTGTTTGGGAAATTTTATGACTCTCCAGACTGTAATAAACAAAAAGTCTATATCTAACTCGCTGAGATATCGCTCGCTCGTAGTAACGAAACCAAATCTTATCTCAGTTGTTTTGATTTTGGCTAATAGAAATTAGTGCTTCCCGCGTGGAGCTTTATACGCAATAAAACTTCAAAGATATCGTAGACTTCTTTAGTTTTGTGTTACAAATAAGTTCACGATACTGTACTAATGATTAAACCATAGAGTATATCTCTATCTCTACCTTATCGGGCTGATTTTTCTCCGAATTGGCGACTCAACTACAGATTAAATATGGCGGTTTGCTATATTGGATACAAAAGCTAAAAAATAAGTATGTTGGTTTAACACTGACAAACTTATTCTTCGCAGGTTAGAATGAAAAAAATCTGTACTTTAATAGAGATACACATACAGAAGTTTCATTGTGTAGTAATAACATTTAGTTATGTTAAGATATGTACATTCTTTATCGTATTATAAACGTATATTATATCTACATTAAGTAACATAGCAGTTTACGGCTATCTCATTGCGAGAATAATTCAAATCAAAATATTAGGTAATAATAAAGTAACACACTCTACATTATGCAGGAAAACACATTAGTTTCTAAACTTTTTATACCATTTTTTAAAATACTATTCAAGATCTGTTTTATTTTTCTTAGTAATTACATACTCTTCTGTGAATTTGGTTTGTATTTCTCGCTAGTATTTAATAAAATATTATTATAACTGTAACACTTGATGTTTTTAGTTTCCTGTCTATTTGGTTAATGAAATATTTATAAATGGCATAAGAAATAAGACAAAATATAATTTCTCACTTAGATTTATTCACAAATGCAAATTCATTAGTTGTAATCCCAATCTCAATAATATTGCTCTATACATGCTTTTAATTATTATATACAATGACCGACTTTATTTACATCTACAAAGTAAAAATAAATATTTTCTTAATTTATTTATAAACATGTCTAAACGTAAACGGTGGATAATGTACCCAATATCGATTAAAAGCCTAATATCACAGATTAAAAAGTAGTCTTGAATATGTGCTTGTCGAAATCGGTTTCGAGCCTTAGTCTTTCCGAGGGTTCTGGGACTAGGGAGTTGGTTTGCGCGTCGCACAATGAGGCGCGTTTGACGATCCCGTTGCGTAGGCTGCGAATGGTGGCGTTAGGTGGACGCGTGCTCGTTCGGAGTGAGTGCGTTCTGTACAACGGCGGCTTGATCAGTCTATTTGGCGCCACCCCCACGATGCTGTGCCGCGAGAAGGGTGCGCCGCCAACGGGGCTGCGCGGCACCTCGTACCCGTCGCACACCGACACCGTGCCCGACCCCGAGTCGCTGTCGTGCAGCAGATCGAGATATTTCAACGGCCGCTCTGGCAGTAGTCGGGACGGTTCCATCAGTTCTGGGATGTCCTCATCTGTAAGCAATATCAACATTTGCATTATATTTCTTCTGACAAGCAAAGTCCATCTACGACTGCTTGGCGATCAATGATTAATTAAACATACACGTCCAGTACATTCCATACAATGACAAGACATGGATGATTGTTTTCGGTTTATATTAATACTAGCTATCTGCCCGTGGCTTCGCCCGCTTGGATTTCGGGATTGGGTTAAGGGTCATAGCTTTTGCCCACGGCTACATATGCGCGGAAGTCGGTTTATGGCGTGAAGGTTTTATCGCGCTTCCCGTATAACTATCCGTTTTTCCGAGATAAAAATAGCTTGCTCAAGAATCAGTCTATCTATTGATGAAAATCTGTGCAGTAGTTTTTGAGCGAAGCCTTTATTGCGCATCCCGTGGGATCTGTCGATTTTTCCGGGATAAAAAGAAGTCTATTATTTAATCCGGACTTTTATCTTTACGTCTGCAAAATTTCAAAGCAATCGGTTCAGTAGTTACGGCGTGAAAGCGGAACAAACAAACAAACTCGCTTTCCGATTTATAATATTAATAAGGATTACTGATTTACGGAGGTCTCTACTATATTTATATGTAAATACATTAGATAAATTGTCTTGCACTTGATATTTACTTATGCAAAGTTCTCAAATGTAATAACGGAACAGAAATACTCTTGTATTATTTTCTAAAAATATCTGTTTTGGTTTTAGTAAAGAAATGAAAAGTGGACAAAAGTCATATGCTTCTTTTTGCTGGCAGATCTTAGTTATGTGGAACAAAGAAAGCCGAGTTGTCACAGGTTTATTTTATTTTCGGAAACTGTGGAATGACTACTAAAAATAATTTTTTTTTGCATATTAAGTGTTTATATTGGACATGTATATCTTTTCCAATAGAATTTATCTAAGTTAATACTCTTAAATCACAGACCAATCCCAAGAAAATCGTGAGATTTGTATTTAAATATCACAGTTTATTAGACAAGAGGCATTGTATTTAACTCAATTTATCTATTAAATCTCAATTCCTGTAGAACTGTATACTACTATACAAAAATCAGGTTTATTCGTCTATGTTGTCGTTTTGTTCCATCTATAAATAGTAGCTTAACTTAGAAACGGGAATAACTTAGAAGTTTGAAAGATAGACAGGCTTTTAAGACCTTTATTACTACTGGCTAGGTTTATATTGTCATTTTCGATTCAATGGAGCAAACTGACAGCTTGACTAAAGGTTAATGACAGCTAACCCGTTGATACATTGAATTTATAATCATATTGCACTGTGCGATATTTGAATAATTTGATGATGATTTGAGAAGTTAGTCACGCAAAATATAGCCAATCGCATTTTAACATCCATTGTGATCGATCACGTAGTACTAGTGATGTGCCGAGTCACTGTTTTGGTGCATCGAGTCGATTCGAGTCAGTTTATACGGTATTCGAATCAGGACTCGATTCCCTGATACGAGCCCAGTACTCAAATTCTGTTTGGTATTCGAATATTTCTAGACTCGAGTCTGATTCCTAGACTCGAGTTTGGAAATTCTAGTCCAGTCCAGAACTAGAGACCGATTTTAGAACAAAATCAAAACAAAAAGTGGCACGTTCAAACTTGTTTGTAATATTAGGCCCCCGCCACTTCATTGCTTATGTGAACAGTTTGCGAGGACAAGCGAGTTAACCAAACTCTAATACAAGTCAGTAGGACTCGTATAAATAGAATCGAGTTGGCGAGTACGAATTGATTCTTCCTGACTCGAGTACCGGAATCGAGTCCAGCGTACTCGAATCAAAATAAATTGGTATTCGAGTAGGCGAGTCCATAGCAGGAATCGAGTCTGACTCGAGTCAAACCGTACTCGGCACATCGCTACGTAGTACAATTATATCGGAGTATCTTGGGGTTGATTTGTCTATAAATATAAAACGAACCTAAGCAGGCGTTGTCGTTCTCATCCAGCAGGTAGGTACGGTTGTCGATGGCGTCTGAACATGCGGCCCATGCAAGATATAGCATCATGTTAGTTTATGTCGTCTGATTGAGCAATATATGTAATAGAATGTTGTTAATCAAAAGTGCTTTTAGACCTATAATTAGCAGTATTTGAAATAAAATTAATGTAATAGTTATCTATGCAACTGTTGTATAATCAGGGGTATTAAAACACGAATGTGGGTTTATCATTGATAATAGATCACATGAGGTTTTTAATATGTACCTAATTATAACAGTTGCATACAAGACTTTATCTACAATCATGATGTGAATCCTCTATAAAAGATTCTCATACCATAGGGTGTTGTACAGTGTTGTAAGAACTATGTATATTTTTATGGATTTCATTTATTGAATTCTTGGTATAACTAACATTTTAATAAATTTTAAATATTCCTTTCAAGCTAAGTAAGCATTGTAGAGTCCGTGTTATGGACTGGACTAAATAGCAACGGATAGATAAACATTAATATTTATATGTAGGCTATGATTAAGGTACAAATACTCGTATTCATGACACAAATATCTACTGCTTCCACCGAGGCTTAACGAGATGATGAAATAAATTATTCATGAGTAAGGTCCATGCTAAAGATTCTGTAGTCAAAGAGCATTAATAATGGTTAACCAATTGTATATGAATGCTTCACAGCCAGTTTTAAATGTGGGTATGTCATTAAAGATTTCGATAACATGCTCTGCTCTCCGCATGCTCTGTGTGATGCTGAACGAGATCATATCGCTGATTGTTAATAATAGTTGAGAGTTTTTTAATTTTGATGCTAGATAATTTTGATCTTCGGCACGAATTGGGCTGGCTCGATCGGAGTGATACCACGGCCTCATAGAAAACCGGCTTAAAATAGCGCTTGCGCTGTGTTTCGCCTGTGTTGGTATCGGAGGCCCAACCCCCCCTTCCCCCTTATTCGAAAGTGACTCCTCTGGTGTTGCCTCGGGTGTCTATGGGCAGCGGTTATCGCTTACCATCAGGTGATCCGTTTGCTCGTTTGCTGCCCTATCCTATAAAAAAAATAGATGATCGCTTTGATAGTATAATAGTGAGTCGGGTTGCGAGTGTGATGTCAGACGCGGATGATAGTTGTGTCGGCGTGGCCAGTCACCGTCGGGCAGCAGCGTGAGGTAGGGCGCGTGGTGGGCGGGCGCGGCCGCGAGCGGCACGCCGGGCGCGGTCTTGTCGCGGATGGCGCGCGCCACGCGCAGGCACTCGCGGAACGACGGCCGCGCCTCGGCGCTGTAGCTCCAGCACTTCTGCAGCAGCTCGTAGCTGGCGGACATCATTCTTTCATTTTCTATACATATGTTGTATTGAGCAAATTTTATAACGGTCGTAGCACTAATGCAGAAATTAGGGTTTCTCAATTCTCGAGCTTTTTTATTTCTCGGAGCACGAGAATTGCCGGGTTGTCGAGATATATGGAAATTTTTAAAAATATGTGTGTTTTAATAATAAAACTACGCTTTTTATGCAATATTCAACAACATTTATCAATCAACAACATTTATTATTAGTTTCAATTGACTTTAACTTAAGTAAGTGTATAAAATTTTTATTAAATGAAATAAAAACTAGCGAGATTTTTTGTCATTATTTCTGCACACAATTTTAGGACTAAATAGTCTTCATCTTTGGGAAAAACAAATAAATTATCTTCTAAAAACAATGCCATCATGTCACCACAATATAATTTAGTACCTTACATTACATACTATATAATTTACATTAGTCTCTGTCTGTACTAAACTTTTCTATTAAAATGTACAATTGAAACGACAGTTTTTGAATTAGGTATAAAAAATTAAACGATTAGACTAGCTTCATAATTACAATGAATAACAATAAGGTCCAACTTTTCAATATAAATTTTCAATATTTTGTTATATATAGACTTCTTTGTTACGTAAGTATACTTAAGAATTTAATAAATAATTAATAATCAGACTAATTTTAAACACAATTTAAAGAGGAAACTGCTCCAAAAGCTAGCGCACTAGGTATTTTTATTATTTAGGAAATAAGCTTTCAAAAATACGAGGGCATTTAAAGCATTATATGATAGTCAGTTCATATTAAGTTTTAAAAATTTTTGACTTTCGATTTCTCGACCACTTTTTTCTCGTCTCGAGTAAAGCAAAATTTCTCGAGAATTTTTGATTCGAGAATTCTTGCAGAGAAACTCAAGCAGAAACGAGTGCTCTATATTTTTTCTTTTTAAGAACGTTTCTAATTGGGATCATCAAGATCGATCGATCGATCTTGTTTATGTGACAAGAAATCTTAAGATTATTATCTAAGTATTTGAAGCCGGAGTAAACGGAACATAATGTGAAGTTTTAAAATTGTTTAATTGTACGTAGGTATATTATATAAATTCAAATTTTAATGGTTTTTTAGTTTTCTAGTATAGCCTTGACCTTGAGTGAGCCAATCGAGATGTACCGGATGCTCCAATGTTTTAATGTTTTTTTTTTCAAACAAAATAGTTGATATTTTTCTTAATGCTGTTGTGCGGATCACTCTAACTGGACATAGATAACACACACGAGCAATTGAAAGTACAAAAAAAAAAATTAACATGCATCTTTTTGAAGTGCATGTTTACTTGGTTTTATTAGTTTAAGTTGAAGTTTTGGATACTTACAATGCTGAAGGGCAGTTGGGCGGTCGGTCTGGGGTGCCTCCGGCTCGGACGTACGCCAACACTTGCCTGTTAGTCCGCGCTGGATATGGTTGTTGGCCGAGTGATAGAACCTACAAGGATAAACCATTTTGAGTGCAGTGTTCTTGCCTGATATTGTTTCCTTACTTTCCAAATACACTCTTCACAAATAACTGATTCTGAATGATCCACGTTATACTTCTATCTAAACCTTTTTTGCTTCAGACTTTAATGGTTGTTGCATCGTGCTAAAAATTACCTCCCAACATAAGACACCCCACGCCCATACATCAGATTGGCAGGAAAACACACCGTCAACCAGACACTCTACAGCCATCCAGCGCACGGGTAACAAACCTGAAACAAAAATAAAGTTTTTAGTCATCGGTTATACAAGTCACTTAATAGTTAATTGATTCATTATCCACATAGCAATGTAAACAAGAGTCTAAAAGTATTACTATGTTTGTACAATGTTCCTGAAAGTTTTGTGCCTTAAGCAGATGGTTTACACAGTGTGTTGAGATTATGTAGATTGGGATATGAGATACGTAAATTGAAATGGGATTGGCAGAAGTAGGATGGCGTTACGTTCGCTCTGCTTTTTAAATACTTAGGCGTAGTTTATAAAAAAAATAGATACTATATTTCAGTCACAAAGGTCAAATTATTCTAATAGAGAACTTGGAATTGGGTAAGGATTGATACAAATAATGAGATGTGTAGGTAATCTTTAATGACTGTGTATATAAGCAAATCGTGAACTTTAGTGAGGGATGCTGGGTACTTTTCGCGGGGATTACCTTTGCTCTACTTGTAATAATCCTTCTAGTGTGTCTCAGTGATGGCAATAACGACTGTTTTTTAATAATGAATAACACTGTTGTGTTATTTTCCTATAACTGTTATTGTAAACTGTTGTCTGTTATCATGTTATATTGCTGTTTTGATAAATGTTGTTGAGTACGATTGTTATTGTTATTATAGCTAGCTTAGTTATTCTTAACAATGAACTTTTTTTCATACTTTTTTAAGCTTAGGTGTCAGAATATTAGGCAGTAATTTAAATAATTTAAAACTAATTACGTAATCAATATAATTTTCTCGTGTATTTAAAAGTTAATTGATCTGTACATAATTTGTTATTTACATTCAATATTTACATTCAATGTTTACATTATTTACTTATTGCAACGAATAATTTAATTTGCATACGCGCGATCGAACAACAGCAAATATTGCGTTACTAAAAAAATGACAACAGCTTAGGCACCAGCAAGCCAGCAACAGTTTACCTAATTGTAATTTCAAATCACACTGGAAATTAAAATGAGTCTAATTGTCATACGCGCGAAGGTACAAAATTGTGAATTTGGTATTAGTAAAATTACTATAAGAAATAAACAAATAGGAACTTTACTTCCTTGTGAGAAAGGTTAATATAAGAATAAGCAGTCAGGCAACAGCGAGCGCCTACGCCTACACAACGGCTTCAAGTGGCAACAACAACAATGCGACTAGGCGATTCTTTTGTCAACAGCAACAGCAGGATACAGGTACAGGTATAAGCCGTTGTTAAATAATGTGTTATTCGTTACGGGAAAATAATTCATTATATTATCTGTTATTGAAATAACGACCATTACTAGTGTGTCTTGACAGTAGGTACATAGTGTATGTGGTGGGTTGGTTACCTTCGCCCTCTTTCCTGTAATAATCGTTCTTGTAGATGTCGCGCGCGAGGCCAAAGTCTCCGATCTTGACGACGCGGCCGGCGGCGCGCTCGGCCACCAGGCAGTTGCGGCACGCCAGGTCGCGGTGCACGAAGTGCATCTCCTCCAGGTAGCGGCAGCCCTTGGCCACGTCCACGCACATGCTCAGCAGGTCCACCAGCGTCAGCGACTCCGCTGTGTACTGCAAATGATTTTTCTCAAACATGCTTGGAAATTTGAGCATTATTTTGACAACCTTCTTCGAGATAAATCGAAATTGCTGTACTGGAAAATCCATATCTGTCGTGTTTTAGCGACCAAATAAATATACATACATGTAAATTCATATCTATCGTGTATTTTAAAAATGGAACGATTTGTTGCTCCGAAAAATGGCAAACCAAGGAGGCAACTTATCAGAGTTTTATTTAAATATCGACCGGCTTTCAAAATAAAACCTGTTTTATAATTAAAAAAAAAACCAAACGAATCCTTTGGCGCGTGAAAAATTTTGTTCATTGTTGGTCATGAACTTCAACTTCAACTTCGGCCTTGTTAAAATTAACCCAAACCAACATAATCCCCGGAAAGTCCACTTTACATTTCAATAATTCAAATAAAATTTCTGCTTGGCACTACTTAGTTTTAATTTCCGCGCATTATTTGAGAAAAGTACTATACAAGCCTTGGCCACAACTAGGCATTGATGGAGTTACGTATGTGTGGCTCGGCTTCGCCTCGCACATAATTTGTTATTTACATAATTTCTTATACTATATTTATTAGTGTTAATAATAATAAATTTCGTTAAAGATGAATATACCAGAGAGGGCCGCTTCTTCCTGAGGTAGCTGAGCAAGTCGCCTCCCTGCATAAGCTCCATGATGATGTAATTAGGATCGTTATCGAGACATACGCCCAGCAGCCGCAGTATATGTTCGTGTTTGAAATTGGACATAAGCGCTGCTTCCTTCAGGAACTCCATCTTCTCATGTTCCGTTGCGCCCTTGCGGAGAGTCTGGGTACCAATAGTTCGTATTTAATATAGATAGGTTAGATTAATGAGAATGATAGAGAGACAGAGATTATAATAATATTTAAATAGAATTTTTAGAAATGATTTAAAACAAGATGTCCATCAAAAAGAAATTGTAATACATTATTTTACCGATTCCGCTAGAAATACTTTGACATTAATGAATATTGTGTTCTTCAATTACGCACATGTAAACCTAGATAAACCAATATTATATATACATAAAACTAAATGCTATTGCTAATTAGTGAAGTCTTAATAAATTAATTAATAGAATATCGCAACAAAAATTTACCAACAAAAAGTAACAATCTGACACAAGTTCAGCGTGTATTACATAAGTTATTATTATGTACACAACACAAATCACCTGTTTGCGGTAATATGGCATTATTTAATTTCTCGTTTAATATAAGTGCATGCACACAATTATTTACAAATTTCTGACATTTAATCAAGAAGTTATATATATTCTTATTAATTTTATAAAGCTGTTTTGAATCTCATTTCGAATTCACGTTATTTTAGATAAGTCGTCTATATTCCTATGGGATTCTTCCAAATTATATATTCTTACTTATATAATTTGCGTTTTCACTCCATATTAGGCCCAGGAGTTCGTTTGAAATTAATAAAATTGAAACAGAATATTTACCTTTACGGCCACTTTGGTAGTGGCCGCGCCATTCAATTGGCGCGCAACGCCCTCAAACACTTCACCAAAAGCACCCGACCCCAAGAAGTTGGTTAGAGTGATTTGTTCGCGGCGAATATGGGGTAAACTGGCCAATTCTGCATCGGTTGGGCAATGGATTCCCTAAAAGTTATTAAAAAACATAAATATCATAAAAATAAGATATTTATATATCATAATAAAATAATTATTACGATCTTTTGCAGAATACCTTCTTTTTTCAAATAATCTTTAAAAAAGCAGATTATTTTAATTAAGATTACTGAGTGTCATATTTTACCTGATTATACAGAATATTTGCAGAATGCCGGATCGGTAGCTGACGTAGTGTAGCCAGCTCTACGTCTGGTCCTCTTCTTATAGCCGTTGTTTGCATTTGCGATTCTACTATAGCGGCCTTTTTTTTAGTTTTATTGTTATACGCTGTAAGAAAAGTAGCACTGTTTGAAATCTTAGAATGATTAAACCAAAGCTTTTAAAAACCATGTTAATAAATAAATAAAATAAATAAATATTACTTAAACTTACACCAATTAGCCTAGTCAAAGTAAGCTCTGTAAGGTTTGTGTTATGCGATCTAGAGTAACGGATAGACATACATATATTATTCATACATAAATAAATTTGGTAGTAATATATGATAACAACCATGACTAAGGTACAGATGCTCGCATTCATCACGCAAACATCTGCCGCCACCGGGTCTCGAACCCGGGACCTCAGAGATAGCGACATCTTGAAACTAACCGTCAAACACTATTGTTATGAGTAGGTATCAGTCTGAGCAATATATATATTATATATATATTTGTAACATAGATCTGTCGGTCGTAATCTAAAATCTATCGAAAACAAGCTTCACCACACATCAATGTTTAAAAATTGGCCTGTATTTTTGATGCTGGGGACATCCAACAATAT
This sequence comes from Scirpophaga incertulas, assembly GCA_036419045.1. Classification (NCBI taxonomy): domain Eukaryota; kingdom Metazoa; phylum Arthropoda; class Insecta; order Lepidoptera; family Crambidae; genus Scirpophaga; species Scirpophaga incertulas. The sequence goes on from CM071631.1 coordinate 11,163,848, forward strand.
ATATAGAGTGATTATAGAATAGAAAATGTGTTATAGATGCTAGATAACAAACAAACATGAAGGTATAAAGTAGACACACACACACACACAGCGCAAGCGCGGTGTTGCCCGTCTAGTGACCCTACCGAGAAGCTGCGTGCGCGTCCGGCTAAGTGCGCACGCCGTGGTGAAGTCTCTCTCTCTGGGGGACTGTCCAGGGGTTCTCCGACAGTCCCTCCTTTGGCGGTGGCTCGACCAGCTTTTGGTCGAGCCGGCCCCGGGACACACGGCGATCGAATCGCGAAAGCGCACCCCGCCATGTGCCCCGTATGGGCCTAGAGAACTCGGGGGGTTATAGTGGGTAGGCCGGTCCTCTATAACCGGAGAGCCCCACACACGGCCCTGCCTGCCAGCGCGGTGTCATGGTGCACAGGGTCGCATTTCCCCCCCTAAAAAAAAAAGTGTCCGTACCATAGAAAGCAGCAGCGAGCACAGCCAGCGTGAGGAGTGCGAGCGCGGCGCCGGCCAGAGCCAGCAGGGCGGGCGCACCAGCCGGCGCCCGCGGGGCCGCGCGCACCTCCGCCGCCGCCGACAGCGGGCCCCACCCGTACGCGTTCTGCGCTTGCACGCGAGCCACGTACCCCACCGACACCTGCCCCGCGCCCACCAACCAGTACGTCTCTGGCGAACATCCAACACATATAACATATTGTTTTATTAATTTCATGTAATTTTAATTAATTATTTGCTGTCATAAGTAAATATTGTCATAAATTAATTATTTATGTTATAATATAACATATTTATGTAACCTTGTGATCGAGTACAGTCCTTTCCACAATAGATTTAAAAAAATGGGGTTTCTGGACTGTTTCATGTTACTATCTAACACAGTCGCTTTACACTTTGTATAAAATTCTCACTCCGTTTTCATAAAAAAATAGCTTTTTATTTAGCATTGTAAGCGTGCACTGTTATTTTATTTGTTATGGTGGTTTTAATCGTGAAAAACGGAATCTTTTTACTTTAACCTGATAGTTTGTTTGGGACATTCTTTTTTTTTATAGGATAGGGTAGCAAACGAGCAAACGGAACACCTGATGGTAAGCGATAACCGTTGCCCATGGACACCCGCAACACCAGAGGAGTCACAGATGCGTTGCCGGTCTTTTAAAAGGGAATAAGGGGGGAAGGGTGGGTTGGGCCTATGGTACCCTCAGTCACGGTTTTCTGTGAGGCCGTGTTATCATTCCGGTCGAGCCGGCCCAATTCGTGCCGAAGCATGGCTCTCCCACGGTAAAATTCTAACTTATATATGTACTGTATACACAGGATTTGATTTATTATATGCGAACACTTAACGAGAATATTTATTTATTTCGTGCGTTAAAATTTATGTTTCCCTAATGGAACCGCCATTTGGATTTTGACTCGAACAGCATATTAAGAGCCTTTGCAGTTTATTATCATTACCTAAAATATCACAACTGAACGTACAACTTTTATAGATTATAATTAATAAATGAAATTGTTATATACATATATAAATAAAATCATATATTTTTTTATTAGATAATTACAAATCAGGTAAATTTTTACCAAACATATAGTCATGTACTTTTGCGTAATAGCACTTTTCTATAAAAAAATCTTATCTTTAGTCTTATCTTTTAAACACATTAAATACGAACTCTTTTACGGTCATTGAAACTTTATTGTATATCGTCGGACACATATTAAATTACTTTTACGTATAAGTGCCGTATTTGAATCACACATGTGATGTAGCTTTGTATTTTCAATTTGTCTTATTCGATTACTGTTAAATAATTCACTTTTATACAAATGTGGATTTTCTTTCACAAATAGCCACTTCAAAAATGTATGCCTATGGCACTGTTAATTATTTTTTTGCCCCTGAGGAAAATGCATTAAGTTGCATACCCCGGCTATGGCGAGCCGGCGGTTATGTGGGGCTCTCCTCCCCAGAAGGGGGAGGCCTACCCACTAAAAACCTCAGGGATGGCCTTCTTCAGGCATGTAGGGAGCCCCCGGGAACACCAAGCTACTTCCGGGAACCCCCAGATTCCGCTCCCCCGCCGATACAGGGGATACGCGATTTCCTCGCGCCCGCCGGACCCGCGGCGGCGCCGCAGCTGTGTTACCGAGCCCGGCGCCGCCTCCTTCGAGCGGGATCGGCCATCTCCCGACCCCGCTCGGCGGCCTCCTTCTGGAGCATCACTGCTTCACAGAAGGAGGCCACAGCCCTCCAACCTCCCTCGTCCGCCAGCATTGCCACAATCAATGCCAGCGGAGACAGATCTCGCCCGATCTCTGCGACCAAGACTCGGCGGTCGGAGGCCCACGCGGGGCACTCCGCCAGCGTGTGCTGGGCCGAGTCGAGGTCGGAACTATCAATAATTAGTTTTTTTTTTAATAATCTTTACAGCTATCAATAGGTTTTAAACTTAACATTGATTATTTTTGGATTTAAATATGTCGTGGCCACATAATTATTGAAATGCATGGCTGATTCTATTACTGACTAGTTAACAAATTTGTGTTTTGCACACATTTGTTGAGCACCTGAATATCCCCTTGAAATATATCCGCTCAGTAGTGCGCCATTGGAAACCCGTCTTTCTGGGAAGGTATTGCTCAGCATTGGCGTATTGTATCTTGTGATGCAATACGCCTTCGTTGATAACGAAGGTAGAAGGTCTAGTTGTAAAATGTACCTGTTCCATTATGAAGCTGCTCTAGACCTTCTTGTAATATCTGCATTTTTATATCCTTCGGCAGATCTGATGGCAACTTCTCCAGTAAATCAACGTTGGTACTAGTAGTATCATTTATATAATCAACCCTGGAAAAAATAATTACAAAATATAAGATCTAGACAATAGTAATGAATTAGTTTCGCTTGTCTACATTAGCAATTATTTCTTTAATACCTGTGTTGAGGCCGCCCCCATACTCTATACATAGTAACAGGAGACCCTCGTGTGTCAGGCTCTGTCCACCAAGCCCGTAACACCGTTTCCTCCACAGCCTCCACGTTCAGAGGGCCAGGGGGGCCTGGTACATCTCCTACAAAGCACAATTAATTAAACAAAAAAAAAACTTTTAAACAACGCTGTGACGCTGTTTAACTTGACAGTTATTTAAGAGATTGTTAAGACGTTAATTAACACTAATTACCGTTTATAAGTAAGAAATTTTTTAATAAACTGTTAAACAATGTTTAAATTTTAATGAACTTTATAAGTAACACTATAAATCTTTAATGTCAACTTGTAGGGTCAAGTCAACTTTTCCTGGAAGTTGCTTGATGTTCCCGGGGGCCCCCTACATGCCTGAGGAAGGCCATCCCTGAGGTTTTTAGTGGGTAGGCCTCCCCCTTCTGGGGAGGAGAGCCCCACATAACCGCCGGCTCGCCACAGCCGGGGTATGCAATTTAATGCATTTTCCTCAGGGGGAAAAAAAAAGGGTCAAGTCAACTTGTCAGGTGAAAGCAACAAGAGTAACCTTGGTCACCTCGCTACTATGAATACATTAAAACGTAATACAATAATTTAATAAAAAAAATAATTTGATATTTTAGCCGATAAAATATAAATTGTATGTCAATCGGGTCCTTGCGGCTCTGATTATTTCGTATTTTTCTCAAAAAGCTTGAAAATTTTGTATCGGTTACACTTATATATCACATGGCAAACTGTAATTGAGTCTGAACTGAAGGAATTATTTATTGGTTAGGAACGTGGTTGTACGTTTTGACACTGATGTAACGTAACGTAAAACAACGAAACTAGGTGAAACTATGCACTTAGATTTTGGATTCATAAACTTGGTGCTATAAACAAATAATTATAAAACTAATAAAATTATGTAAAGTTTGATTTGTGGTTTAAACTAATTTAAAGAAATATATGTAGATTATTAATTTTCCGTCCGCGGTTTCGATCGTGTGATAACAAATTTTCTTATATGAAAGAGATTTCTCGTTGTAATCTTTTTCCTATATTATCCACAGCTCTAACATTAATTCCATACCAAATAAAATCCAATACGGTTCAGTCGTTTTATCGAATTTTCCAATAGGTAAAAGATATTGTCTGGTGGTAAAAAATTATCCTTTGTATTTTCCGGTTCTCAAACTATCCTCAAACCATAAATTAAATCGAGCAGTTTTTGAATTAATTCATTACATCCAAACACAAATAGAAATATGTATAATATTAGTGTAGATAAACACTATTAGTTACTTTCTACTCCAACTTACTACTTATCTTCCTAACTTAAGAATGGCATGTTTTTACGTGGAAATGATAATTACAATAATAATATACGCCAATTTCCACAACATTTTTGATTTAGTTAACCATTTTATTATCGATATCGGTATTGATTATCGATATCAGCATAGCAGCAGATTAGTTATTATTGAATTTCATCTAACCCTGGCAACTCTTTTACTGTCAGGAACATGTCACGACATCGGTAAACCTATGGAAACAAACAGTTCCCAGTCATTTCACTGCTAGATTTTAGTAAGGAATTGTTATTTTATTTTAGTAGATAATTTAAATGTACACTATCTTTCAATATAATTTCAAACTCTTTTATAGGGTTGACTGGAAGAGATCTGTTAAAGAAATAAGCTCCTCTTTGTTCATCGAATGTTACATAGAATTTTGTAACATAATTTGTGTATGTTATTTGTGTACAAGAAACTGTATAGCCTTGTTAAACTTGTCTCTCGAATTATGGTTTTACTTCAAGTACTGTTAGTAAGCTGTCTAAATATATGTAATAAAATAATAACAAGATGTACATTACCTAAGGTTTCAAAAGTGAATCTATCGTCGCTAGGCCAAAAGTAGTTCGGGGCATCCTTCACGTACTGAATGCAGAGGCGGAAGCGGTACTGAGTCTTTGGGCGAAGACCGCTTGCCGTCCATTCGTCACCGCGGTTTGTGCATACCTTCCAGCTCCCGTTCTGCGTGTTCGCTTCTATGTACTCTACTTTGAATCTGTGGTCCAAAGGAATTCATTAAATGTTATATATGAATATAACTATTATGCTAGTACGAAACATTGTGAAGCTATTTGACCTTATTTACCTACTTTGAGTAATGCAATCGCAGCGAATCGATTCTCTTAATCAACAGGCTGCTTTTATCACTATTTATCAGTATTTGGCAATAAATTGGCGCAAAATTGCGAAAACATAATGAATATCTACACAAAAATGTCATATTTTCTTTGTTTTTAAATATCAATGTATGGCTAAATTAAGAATTTTGTTAAACGAGAAATTTCAACACATATTTTCCCCATCTTTCGGTCGCCATTATGTGTTTGTTTCACCGCCCGTGAATCAGTCGAAGATACCCATACAAATATTGAAAATTTCCTAGCTGGGTTTAAAGCCTCCTCTAGATAAATGTCTTGCAAATTATTTGTATAATAATCAATTTTAGTTCTGATGGAATATTGAAAAATATATATAATATTTTTCAATATTTTTTACAAATGTAAAATTACCAAGGGACAAAGTTACTAATACCATAACGGAAAGAATGTATATACATTTGGGCACACACGGGCGGTGAAACAAACACATAATGGCAATAAAACAAAAAATAAATCAGTCGAAGATACCCATACAAATATTGAAAATTTCCTAGCTGGGTTTAAAGCCGAGAATCCTGAGACCAAGATTTCTATCGCGGTTGGGTTGAACTGTGCCTGTACTCTTTACGGTCTGCATGTAATTTAGAGTAGAATGTGGCGCGACAAAGGCAAAACATATTTTTGTTTAGACTGTAGAGCCTGTAGTGTGTAAGTGTTGGTTACTTGTGAAGCGTGTAGGTGAGCGGCGGCGGCCAGGCCAGGCGCAAGCGGTAAGCGGCGCGGTCGCGTGGGCGCAGCGGCGCGGGCGACGGGTACGTGACAAGGCGCCGCGGCGCGCTGTCCGCGCCCTGCGCGCTGTGGGCCGAGCGCGCGCGCACCCACACCGCGTACACCGTGCCAGGGGATAGCCGGGACATTACTACACTACCCCCCGATGACACTTCCACTGTGCTGTGCTCTGATACCAAAATATATACATATATTGTTTTTGTTTCTCTAGAAACTAGAACTAGTAGAACTGTTACATAAGCTGACACTTGTACATAGAAAACTACATGCGGTAACTACTCTTTTGTGCATAGATAGTCACCTTTAACAACTACAAATAAATTGTAGTATTGTAAGTTTTTCAAGTAAGTATATAATATGAAAAGTTTAGTCGGATAGAGCTTAGGGGGTTGATTTAAGAGAATAAATATTTATTTACATTTTTATTTCATGCCACTGGGGACATTAATCACCAAGCGCTATGAAATACCTATACTTTACGCTATACGACCTATTCTTATATCTACTAAAAGCACATTAAATTTTTCTAAAATTCAATAGGGACATTTCGGAGTAGGTCGGTGGTAAATCTTGATACGAGAGTTTCATATGAATGGATATCGCTGCAAAACGTTTACTGGATCAGATATACAAATATTCATGTCTCGCATATTCAATGGTAGGTATAAAATCAGTCTGGTAAGCTCATAGTTGAGAAAACCGGCGACTTAAGAGTGGTTTTAGATTGACAAAAAGATTTTTTTGTGAGTTAGGTCAAGAATAACATTCTCTGATACAACAATAATATTGACAAAGTTGGAATGGGTATGGATAGTTTTTTGTTGTTGTTGTTATTAGGGTAAGTAGAAGAAAAACTATGAGAGTGCAAAATCAAAAGATAAAATGATTTCGTAACTAAATAACAGTTATTTTGATATCCTAACACAATATTTTATTATTATAATTCATGTAAAGCAAAAAAATCGTCTACGGGAAGGTATAATTTTCGTCTGATAGGTTAGTTAATTTTGCAGAGAGTACAGTTACAACTACCTTATAATCGCCCGAACTCTGTTAACCGGATTTTTATTTAAATGATTATGACAATTAAAGATTTAATAACATATTACCTTTATATCTATGTGGCAAAGAAGTGGAATCATTAGTCCTCCAATGCACTTCATATTTCAAGCCGGGGTCAGGGGTCCATTCCACTCGCGCCTGAACAGGGCTTAGCGCTGTTGCAACTACATTTTTTGGAGCTGTCGGTGCTGAAATGTATGTTTAAGTTAAGAAATGTACTTTTTAGTGAAATGGGAACCTATTAAATAAAAACATGAAAATTACCTTCTGCTGCAGTTTGTAAAACAAGTGAAGCACCAATAAGAGGTTTTATCTCGTGCAGTTTTGCGTAGTAATTTGTAGCTTCTAACATTACAGTATAATTTGTAAAGGATTTCATATCGCTAAGCACAATTTCTGACGCGGTAGTTGTTATGTACGAGCATGTTTCTTTATCACACTCTGAACGATCTCTTGGTGAGTGTACTCGATAAAATATAGTATACACCGTAGCCGGCATTTCATATTCTAAATTTCTACAGCTTTGTGGTTTGTTTATGACTGGCATTTGTAACGTTATGCTGTTAGCTGCATTAGATATTACTTTTGGTTTAATTTCAGCAGATTTCGGATAAAGGCAATGTCTTGGTGGAAACGGTTGGTTAGCTGAATCTAAGGCCATAATTTTATATCCGTGTGAAGCTTTCGATTGTTCAATCTTGTGTCTCTTGTTTTTAATTGTGTAAAAAATTTCCTTCTCGGTAGAATTGAACCAATACACATATTTACTGTCTACTGTAATAGACATAGGCGTAAAACCATATTTCTTTTTCTCTGTAGCGTCTACTACTACTCTGCACTTGCAGCCGTCTAAGTCCGCTGCTAAAATCTGGTGGACCCATGGATCAATCCAGTACAGTTCTTGTATAGTCGACGACATATCAATAACGAACGATTTTGCTACTTGAGGATTTTCTGGACAGTTACAGTCAGTACGTTTTTTGGTATGGTTGAAAAATGTCCTTATATTAGTTCCATTTATTTTTGATGTCATGAGAGTACCTAGACCAGGATGACTACTTTCTTCATACCAGAATAATGATCTAAAACATTAAAAACTATTACTATTACATATGCTTCTAATCAATAAATTAAAAAAATGTGTAATTTTTACCGTTGCATTGGAGATACTTGTAAACTGTAAATGGGTTGATGTCTGGCGAAGACCCGAGTAATTTGCGGTCTTGAATTAAGTAGACCTAGGGCAGCTTTATACGTGACGTAAGATTCTGTAGAAGTCATCTCCAACTGCGTCCAGTAAACAGATCGTCCCACCCAATCCAAAGAAATGCTTGTGGCAGAACCATTTATAGATGTTAACTATGAAAAAAAAAGTAATTGAAATTAAATACATTTAACACAGTGTAAGGTATACAGGTATACAGGACTGTAAGGTACCTTAAGGTGTCCACTGCCGTTAATTCTAGAAGCGAAAATTTCTTCTAAGTTATTCACCCAGTAAACAATGTTCTCTTCAATAGACACAGCAAAATCGATAGGTATGCCTGTACTTTTCGGTATTGTCTCACTTTCGCCGGAATCTAGGTCTACAATCTTGATCGAATCTTGGGAGGACACCGTAACTTTTGGTACTGGGTTAACATCATCAGATGAAGATGATACCACTTCTGAATATGGACCAAATCCAGCGTCAGTGAATGCTCGAACCTGTTAATAATAAAAAGTACAATGTTTGACTACTCCATATAGATGAGAGAAAATCTAATTTTGTATCAGTATTTTTTTCTTTTTAGATGTGAAATGCCATATACTTTACAGGTTATGTTAGCTTACATTCATACATTATACGACTATAATTGTAGAAACCTATTTCAAATAAAGAATATTTCATTATGATTTTAATAATAATATTATATCTTTCAAAGAAATATATATATATATAAGGTCTATGACAATTATTACAGAAATATTTCAAATTTATTACTGCAACCAATAAGCACAGTTGCAATGAGTATTTTGTAAATTTAAAAGAAAATTTTGTAAGCAACTTTAAAGTATAGGCTGTATCATAGCATCTGAAAGTTTAAATGTCTGCTAATACCTATTGGATGGAGGTTATATGTATATACATGTATATGTATATATATGTACTTGTAATGCAAGTAATAATTTAATGAAAATTTACCCGAAAGAAGTAAGTCGAAGCCGGCACAAGGTCTTTGAGCATAAGTTGCGTATGGCCCGGCGAGAGCCTCGCGTCTGCGCAGGCTGACGGCTTCGCAGTGGGAGTCCGCCCCGCGCTAGGCTGCGTCCAGCACTGGGCATCATATCCTCGTATGATACCGTTGGCACGGGACGGAGGGTTCCACCGAAATATTGCGGCTAAAGTCTCACGACTGAAATCAATCAGTTACCTATAGTTCATCATCACAGCTTATATACGTCCCCACCGAGGGGCTCGAGCCTACCCTACGCCTAATCCTAAGCCTAATCGCCCTAACGTAGTTAGGGCGATTAGGCCTTAGTCAACCACGCTGGCCCAGTGCGGGTTGGTTGACTACGTACACCTTTGAATCGCTTCGCAGATGTACGCAGGTTTCCTCACGATGTTTTTCCTTCACCGTAGGAGCGTCGGATAAATGTACATATGAAATTCGGGACGAAAAACACATTGGTACACGGTGGGGATTAGATCGCGGGCCTCCCGATTCTATGCGGCGCACAAACCCGTGCCGAGACCACAACGCCACCGACGCTCTTACCTATAGTACCTATAGTTAAGGATTGAATATTAAAATACTTTATCTACTGCGATACACTGGTGCTGCGTCGTGGTTTTAAAGGTGTCATAAATTTGCAATAATATAACTATTTTAATCTTGTTCTCTGAGATGTTGATTTTAAAATTTCATAGAAGACAACCATATGCCAAAACATTCTTGTATTAAAAGATACTACTCACCGCCTAAAAATCACAGTAAGCGCCCGGGAGCGCCAATGTGCTAAGTTGGATACGCAAGCACAATCATTTGTAATACATAACGTTAGTACTGTCATCACATAGGCCTACTTAAGCATGCTCCATATTTTCATCAATTTTACTTTTTTTTTCTTCTGTATAACTGCGCAATGTGTAATTCATACAAAATGTACGTGTGATAAACATCTATCGCTAAAATTGTATGTCTAACCGTGAAAATATTTTTAATACAAATTGATGTGTGAGGCGATTTCTGATTTGGGCACGAAAAATCCACACATAACGGAGATAACAAAAATATAGCCGTGATTTAGCGAATATGGCCTCTGCACTTTCGTATTTGGATACTTTTGTGTAGTTTTGATATATAGAAATTTGATAATAGAAATGTGAAGCAGACCTGACAGCCGGCTGGGTCGAGTGAGTTAAGGATGCCAGACCAATCAAACTCAGCTTCATCAGCACTTTAAATCCACAACAACAAGCCTAATATCTAGGTCACACAAAATGCATAGTTTATATAAATTTTAGTATATAAGTAATTGTAATTTATAAGATTGAATATTGTATGGAAGTCTTGCTTGTAACACTGTTGAAATAAATATATTTCAACAGTGTTACAACCAAGTGGTAGAAGTATTTTAGTAAAAGTCGGTTGTAGTAACTTAATTAGGCGATCTCTGTCGTGTACGCGTGCAGTACAGTTGGAACGCTCCACGGGCAACAGTCGAGTGAAGTGAAACTCACGCCGTTATTGCGCGTTGTCATGTCATCTACGCACGACTCACCTGTGTGGCTGTACGTAGAGCCGCGGCGCGCGCGGCTGGGAAGGCGGCGCTTGCGGCGAACGCGCGGCCGCACGGGCGGGCGCGCCACCGCCCCACGCCGTGTGCGCTCGCACTGACACCTGAAGCGCGCTGTATGGCGCTACGTCCGACCGGACTGTCAGCCATGCATCTTCTACTGTGCGCTGTGATCATTTTTAAATATATACTTTATTAGCATTGATTAAAAATAATTATTTAAATAGAAAACTTTTCAGTGTTACAAAAAGTACATGTAAATGGAATGTTAAATATATAACTAAACCAGTCGGATAGTTTTATCATATAACTAAACCAGTCGGATACCACAACTTACATGACCTCATAGATACTCGCAAATACGCACGACTTCATAGATAAAATCAACACAGTTCTTATACGTCCCTCCGAGGGGCACTAACCAAGTCTGTTAGGGCGATTTATCACCACGCTGACCACACACCAATGCGAATTGGTTGACTACATTTACCTTTGAATTTCTTCGCAGGTGTACGCAGGTTATCTCACGATGGTTTTCTTCAACGTAGGACCGACATATTATATGTATTATAAAAACTATAAATACATTGGTATATGGTAGTTGCGAACATCGCCATCGAAATGAAAATAATTATTTTTGATTTTTTTTACTACTATGTTACATATCGTCTGTTTCTCTAGATGATACATTTTATGAGAAAACTGAATTCTAATTTTTTATAAGAGAAAATTTTGTTGGGATAACGATTTTGTTATATTTTTGAACTGCAAATCATATTTATCAAAAGCGTTATATTTAAAATATTGTTGTTCAGTTTAAAATAGGATAGGTATTTGAAAATAATGAGCAGTTATAAATTGTTATATCTGTTATCAGTATCAGTTACCAGTGAAGAAAATTATGAAGTTACGCAAAATATAACTCGGCAATTGAGACTCATGATGTATATGCAACTCTTATTGACTCGTGACCGGCGTTACCAACTTACTAGTCTGATAAATTGTACTTTTTATTGGCTATGTTATATACCATGGATATATTCTGTAACAAGAAAGTACCATGGATATTGAATTATGATGATACCCAAGTTCTACCTCGTTTTTATGTGGTCTCAGGAGGTTTACATTGACATCGTAATATACGCGCCTATTGAGATGTTGACTGACGTGACCCATCCTACATTGAGTTGAATCTGCCCCATTAACTTACCAGTTTGATGGAGTATCGTCTTTATTGTCGATAGTTCGTGACAGCTACCGTGAACTATGTAAAAATATGTCGTTGTTCAAGATGTACCTCGATCTTGTGTGGTCCTGGGAAGTTAAGGCTGACATCGTAGTATACGCGACTATTGTTTACATTGACTCGCGTGGCTGGCGCCCACGTCACGTTGAACCAGTCCCAGGAACCCACTACATTGATTGACGACGCGTCTATGGTCTCTGGGATGGCTAGCATGGACTCTGCAAGAATAAATTAAGTTATTGTAGTCGCTGTTGACGTTTCAGCCAATGGATACTTACTATTGGACATATTATTTACCAGAGATCTACATTATCTAACCCATTCGGTAATAAGATATTTGCTTCTAGTAGCAGTTTTCAGCAATCATTATTAACTGGAATTGAAAAGTGGGGAAGGGGGCGGGGAGTGTCACATTAACCTGCTTAGTTGCCTCCGTTAAGGATTCGTAACACTTTTTGGCATTTAAACACTGTTCACTGTCGAATTACAATACTAAATAAAAACTAACCACTGTTAGCATGCAGGGTGGGATCTCTCACAGCAATTACGTGCACCCTGGGTACGAGCTCAGCAGTGTACTTCCCGGCCAGGTCGGACACAACAGCCCGTGACGCGTCTTGAACCCATACTAGTCTACCGCTGAAGTAACACAGAGGACCGAGAGTCGCCGTGCCCGCTAACCGGGTAACTAAGGAACCAGTGATCTGAAAAGTATTTGGTCGTTTTAATATTTACTTCATTATATTTGTATATTTTCATATTATATCTTTCTACATTATCATATAATTTCGTATATGTTTTGAAAAAAATTGTAGAAATTGCTTTTGAAAAACAGAAAAGTGCAAACCTCTGTAACACCGTGAGCTATTTGATCGGCACTAGGCGCTTTATGTAATTCCGACCCATCGTAGCTCCGAACTAACCAATATATCCACTTGTTTTCTAGATCAGCGGTTAGGCCCATTACTAAAAAAGGTTATACATTTATTTTAAATATTCTTTTATTAAAGTTTTGGGAATTTATTTTTAATCATTACTTAGATGTTACCTTGTTTTCCGCTAAATAGTTGTGCAGGATAGTAAACCATTTTACTTTCGCCATTGAGTTTAGCAGCTTCTACGGCGTGACCCGTGTTCCAGTAGATATAAGCCCCAAGGGAGTCAATAGTTAGTTCTTTCGCCACAGTCACTATTGGAACCGGCTCCCGATTACTACCGTCAAAATTTCCGCGAGTTATCTGAAAGAATGGTAATGTTTATTTTTTATATATGTAAAAATGAAATCGCACTTTCGTAAACATTTTACATACCAGTTGCTGTTTTGGATTTGACCAGTATATTTTCTTTCCCACCCAATCGACGGCCAAACTCCCCACATTATCCATGTTCGGCATCAACCCTTTCTCGTGGGTAGTTGTGTTGTACCACATCACAGTTGAAGCATTCGTCACCAAGTACAGTTTATCGCGATACCAAGATATGTCTGTTATGTGGAAATTTTTCAAATGTGCTCTACCAATAAAATGAGTTGAAATCAGATTATGACTATTAGCTTTATACATTGTATGTTATTAATAATCAAATATGTGGATTATTTTACATATTTATTTTTTGGGCCATGGGTTGACTGAAAGAAATCTTTATAAGAAATAAGATCTAAATAAGATCTCTATAAGAAATAATTAATTTAATATTATGTATTTAACTCACTGTACAAAAAAGTATATATAAATACGTTATATTGGTGCTTAGAAAAATCAATACAGTAAACCATATCTCAATATATGATCATTGTAAACTATATACAGAAAAAAAAATCAGGGGTAAAGAGATTTCTGTCTGACAACCCCGGTATTTGTATTTGAAATAGATTGCAATAGTAATGTATTAACAACTTAGTATAAGGTAACAATTACTGTAACTCACCTATGAATTAATGTTTGAAGATTATCCCCTGTGAGGTCAGTCTGCAAAAGTCCATCTGGACCTGACCACAATAAGGTGCTATGCAACGTTGTGGGCGATGATGCTAATGTTTTACCTATAAATTCAGATGACCATGGACCTGAAATTAATGCACTACTCAGAAGTCTGTCATAAGATTATTGTCTATAAAACAAATCTATTTTGAATTTCAAACATTACAAATTACCAGAACCGGAAGATGTCGCTGCAGCTACTCGAATAGTATATTCCGTGTCTTGTATAAGATTTTCTACCATATACATAGATGAAGTGATATTTTTTCTGTAAATGAATTGCATGTTTAGTATATATCTTGGACGATACCCTGCTAGATAAATAAAACACTAGCTTTAAACGTACTCACATATCAATTGTTTTTCCTGAATTTGATTCTATCAACTGAAGACGAAAGCTCCACTGCTGCCACGCGCCACTGCCTTGATGGCCCAATAAATGTGGGGGAGACCACGACACCTTAGCCCTATTTATCCCCATCACACTTTGTACTTCTATCGGGGGATTAACTGGAACCGGAATAGGCTGGCAACTCCGTAGAGCCACTAAAACCTGTCGTGTCGCTATTACTTTAGTTTTGTAAGTCAATGGATATTCGTTGTGGAAATAGCTGTCTCTTTGTGCGTGGTACTCTTCAGTTAACATTTCCCTGCCATTGGTCCAATAAAAGAGGCCGCCTGCATAAGCGATAGATCTAGTGGATAGGAACATGGGCGTTTGCGTGTTGTTCCGGAAATCAGTAACTTCCCGTCTGTAATTTAATAGACCTAATTACACTTATTTAAAAATTGTAGAGTTATAATTAATCAGAGTCAGATGTGGTGACATGGTACAAACAATTACTTATATATAAATACATATTACATTGTAATGCAATGTACAATTCTGATAATTACAAGCAAAAACCAAAAAATTATATTAATTTAAATCAAAAAACTGAGTATCAGTAATCAATAATAGTACAGGAATTTTCTTAATGTTTTGAATAAAATTTGAAGTTGTAGGATTTAAAGAAAAGAACCTTTTCTAAAGATCAGGAATATTACTGATATAGTCGCTCTGATTTTGTTTGAAATGTGAGTGAAACAATGTATAAGTACTTGCCCATCAAGAGACACTGCTAACACTGTGTTACGCTTGAGGTGAGCTACAAGAAGCCTAAAATCAGCGTGGTCTACGGTGAAGGCTCCCAAATGTCCATCTCTCACAATGAGTTCAGGCGACGACTCATGTCGGACGCCGTTCGAAATATTTGCTAAGTCGAGTCTGTATAAGCCTCCGCGATCGCCGCCACGTAGAGCCCAAAATAAATAACTGAAAGGGATCATAACAACATTGTCAATAGCTCTCTCGTTTCTTAAGTCAGAGTGGTGAGACTGTCCCTAGTCCCTGAGCTCCCGCTCACACATGTTATATACTTTACAATTCTTGATAAAATTAAGTTTTTTCTATTCTATCGTTAAAGTAACAGACGACAGGATACTTAATCAAACATTTTAAGCGTACAGATTATTATTATAAATTAAAAACTTCAATTATGCAACCATTTTTTTGGTTCAATATGAAAACTATTTAACATATAACTATTTAGTTTCACTGACGATCAGTAAATCAAACCGCAGAATAATTTATTACGTCGACAATTCAACATGTCGATTGTATTTATTTGCGACCAAATCGAAAATTTTACCAAAATTTACTCTTTTTTGGATTGAAAATAAAAAGAATTTCTTTTTCCTTTGAAAGTCATAACTATTTCATTGCATTCAAAATCTAATATTTTAACTGCGTAACTATTTTTACATTCCTTGAAAATCCTAAAAATAGAAAATATAAATTATATTAAAACTGCTGCTGCAAGTTCCTTATACGTTACATATATTTCTTAGAAAAAAATACCAAGACATACGAGATAATGTTCTGCTAGCGATATATATTGTAATGCCGAAATAAAAGGCTTTTTTTTTCTAGTTCATAAAATAATAAATTAATTTAGATATCTACACAATAAGCGTATTTGATATTTCCGTTAAAAATAATTACTTATTTAAAACAGACTTCTTAGGACAACTAGACAAACATCGTAGGACAATTTCACTCATATATAGAGGCATAGAAATATATAAAGATAACTATTTCTTACCCATTGTAAGCATCTACTTCAAAATGAATTGGACGTGAATTAAATCCTGAGTAAGCGACCATCTTATTCCTTCCATCGAAGTCACATCGTATTATCTCCCATTTTATCAGGGTTTGCGAGTCAGGACTGTCTGCGACATGGTGTACTTCTCCCAGTACATACAAGTGGCGGTTTAGCCAGTCCACTGACAAGTCTAGTGGCTTACACGATATATTTTCAGGCGTAAGAATCGCTTCCGACTCGCTTTTCTTTGACAATGAGCTTCTATACACAAACCCGTTGGAGACTGATATGAATAATGAGTAACTTGATAGATCCAAACCAACACCTGTAAAATGATGAATAATAAATAAAAATATGGCGCACTCGATAAGTTGATTATTTTTAAATACTTTTTTGACGGACAATTAAATATGATTGAAATATGACTGATGATGATGACGATGAATATGAATCTTTTTCTTTAGAACTCACGATTTTTAGTAGAATATTATATGAAAAAGAAACATAAAGTAAGGTCAGGTCATTTAAGGGTAGATTATGAAATGAACCATGAATTTTCTTAAAATACAATATAATTTAAGGCCTCAAGTATGTTACATATTCGTAAATAATACGGGAATAATAGTATTACCTGTAATAGTATGTTTAGTACTATAAAGCTCTATAGGATCCGACAGCATATCGTTAGCTGGTGCTGCCAAAATACTTTGCTCTCCGCCCAAGATCAATATAGGTTGTTCATTGGCGGTCGCTGCAAAAAAAATTGTCAAAGGAAGATAATTTTACAGTAATTACTTAATGAAATGGTAAATACCATTATTTCTACACTATCAAAATATTCTTACGTGTAGGTAGAGGAGGTGTGAAGATTCGAACGTAAGCCTTAGGACCTTCCCCCACAGCATTGCGCATAGACACGGAAACTTCGTATTCGCGAGCTGGCGATAAGTTTTGGAACATGTAGAATAAGGTGTTGTTAGAAGCTGGCATTTCCTAAAAAAAGTAAAGTCTATTAAATTGTTTATATAAAGCCAATGTAAACTAAAAATATTATAAAATACTCATTCTGCATATTATTTGATTAACACTGAACTCTATGAGTCTTTTACAAAATGAAAGACAATTTGATGGTATATCGTCTTGCTTAGAAACTGATCAACTACTTATCGGAACTAATTTAAGTAGTGGTGTATTAAAAAAGTTTCTAATACCTCCAAAGCATCCGTAGTGTTCGGTTGCGTATCAGTCAGCCGTAGAACGTATGATATCAGGGGCCCGTTGGGGAACGGCCCCGGCTCCCACGAGATCGCTACCCGGCTCGGGTCTGGGGCAGCCGCGCGAAGAGACGACGGCGTGGAACTAGGCTTGCCGCTTTCCAACGTAGATATCACAACCGAAGGCGCTGAGTACACGGGTTCCCCGGAACTACCGCGTCCGGATAAGAATATTGCCACTCGGAACTGAAATATAACATTAGGATATTTAAATATGTCGTGTTAAATCGTGAAACTAGTAAAATATTTATATTTTAGATATTAAAAGAACCTTAGGTGATTATCTAAGAATCAAGAGCCCTATACTAAATCACTTTCAAATTAAAGCAAAATTATCAGATGTCAACCATAGTCAGCTGTTAACACAAAAGGAACTATAGAAACAATTTATCTAAACGATTTTTTGTCAATATGTTCTTTCCAAGCATCCCGTGATGTTGACTGGAAGAGATCTCTTTTGGAGCATGTAATGCAAAGAGCAAATACGAACATAGATAGGCTAGTCGAGGTAAATTAATATTTTTTTTATACAAAAATGTCATACTTAGTTGTTAACGGTAAAAAAAGTATAATTTTCATATTTGTTCAGTATTTTTGAATGAACTTCGAAGTCACAAATAAAAATGTATCTTGCCAATATGCAATTTGTACAGATATTCTTCAGTCATTTTGTTTATTAGAGACTTTATTAGAATGTATGAGTATAAATTTTAAGATTTAGCATTCAATCAAATATTAAAAAATTGCTTCCAATTTAATTCCAAATGTCTATTCCATGCATTTTTTTTTCACCTTCTATTTTTAACAGTTCGTGCTATTGTCACGTCATTCTGGATAAATCTTGAATACGTTCGAATACATACAACATAAATTTTTATAACTTATTCTATCTGACTTTACGCAACGAAAGTAAATTATTAAAGTGTTACAAATTTCGCAATACGAATAACAAAATCGGTATTAACAGGGACCGCTCACCCTATATTTCGTGTAAGGTCGTAAATTTTCCACGTGTATAATAGATCTGTCGGAGTGGCTGGTGTTGGAGTAGTATTGCCATGTGCCAGGTAGCTCTACGTAGCGCCATTGCACTAAATAGCTGAGGTTTCTGAGCGTTGGAGATTCCCAGACTAGGGACAGCGATGTAGCCGTGAGACTGTCCGCAACCAGCGCAGGCGCCGGTGGGATGCCAATTAAATCTGAAACAGATTAAATAACATAAAGATATGTTATATTTAATATGAAGGAGCATTAGTAGTCCTATTGCCCCAGGGGGGGGGGGAGACCCAGGGTGAATCCAGTTACGTGCCAGTCTATACTTCGTTTTTAAATTTTGATATGTAAATATATCTGATGCTCCTACGGTGAAGGAACATATCGGATAGCAACCTGCATACTTCTGTGAAGAAATTTGATGATGTTTGTGAAGTCCACCAATCCATGAAGGCCCAGCGTGATATGAGCAGGTCTAATCGTCCTTACATAATTAAGGTAGGGTCGTGCCTTTCGGAGCCATCCATAAATTACGTCACACGGTAAGGGGAAGGGTTGACGAAGTGTGACATTGTGTGACAAGGGGGTGGGAGGGGTTTTAAATTTCGTGACGTCACATTTCAAAATCTATTATAAGCTAACTGTTAAAGTACAAACTTTAAATTGTTACTATTAGTATGAAAAGTGCTGTAAATATTAATATTTATTGTAAAGTCTGTATACTCTCTTACATAGTGTCTACTTCTATCTATTAACAGGGGTACTCCCGAAAGGTACTATTTTTCTAATTGATTATAGTAGGTGATTTTGAAAAATATAAAATGAAAATCATGAAATGACCATATACCTATTTAATATAAGTAATCGTTTTTTAAATTTTTTAATTGATTTGATGTTAATTTTATTAAAATGGCAATGGGGCAAAAAATCACAAAATTCGTGTGACGTAATTTATGGATGACAACTTCGATAGGGACGGATATAAGCTGGTGGTGAAGATATTTAGTAATTATTCACGATGACGATATAATACATCTTAAATAGCATAATATAATAATCATATTTTATAAGATTTTTCTTACCTCGTAGTCTTTGAAAATACGAGTTTAGAGCTTCATTGCATCCCATCACGCAATACAATTCACGGGAGAACGATGATTCCGAAGTAACATTCTGAAAAAGTGTTTATTTTTTAACTCTATGATACTTTCTAAAATTGCTTTCATTTATTGTTTACAAGTATCCATTTAAAAAAAGGCGGCCTTATTCATAACGTGGGAAGCAATAATATGATAGATAATATAATACTGCAATAGTTATGCTCATTCAAATTTAACGCATGTTAAAATTCTTGACAATCGTAGGTATGATAATGTATTATTTTAAAGTTTAACTTACGCATACAGCTTGGCAGGAATTTTCCAGTCCCTTCCTCCATAATCCACAGCCAGTTGAGCACTGAAAATAATAATACATATTACAGTTAAAAGTGACTTATTATCAGTGAAATACATTAAATGATACGAATGCGTTTTAGCTCTAATTAGAATAATTAATTAGACTTATTATAGAATTAGATTTGTCAACACTTATTTATGTAAAGAGTAGGATAGAGCTGACAAGATAGGCGCGAACCAGCTAGGGGCTGATTTACATCAATTGAAAGTTAATGGTGCGGGTTCTAATCCAATTATACACTTGGACTGTTTTAAAACGCCAGATTAAAAATTTCTGAATTAATGACATGAGAGAATTAACATACGATTATTTTTTTCTAAAGATTTGATAAGATATAGTTTCGCTAGAACCGTTGAAATTTCTCGAATAGAAGTTTCTACATTTTGTGTATTTTATACATGAATAAAATAAATTTTATACATGAATAATATAAATTTTAATATTTCACTTATTAACTAATTGAAGTTATGAATAACAATTAATTATACGATCTAAAATCTAATTCTCATTTCACGTGTGTTTAGATATCAAATCGAAAGCAACAAGGTTCAATTTCCATAATAGCTTAACGTATAGTTACTTTACTCTTTGAGCTTAACACATCGCTTACATTTTTTGTAGACGTAAACGCGAGCCATGCACAAAATGCGCACTAAGTATATTCGTAATTTTGTGATTATATTCGTAATTTGGTGTCTAATAAAAATTTGTGCGAGTAATAAGCTTAGTGATTAATTTTTATATTGTAAATTTTATCTTTTATCTCTTTTTCAAAAAATGAGTCACATCACTGCTGTTAACATAAATTGTGTGACTTAAAATATCAGAAATGCGGTACTTCTTACTAGAGCTTTGAACAGTTTAACTAATTGTTTTAAAATGCATAGAATTGCATTCTAAATTGTGTAGATGACAATTTTTCTTATTTTATATATTTTATTAAGAGTACTCTTTTATCTGAGAAATATTGTAGCAGTATCCTGTATCTATGATTGTTACTTTTGAAGACTCGGTGACATGATTACGGCGTAGTCGCAGATCGCTCTAAAGCACTCGTAAAACTCCAATCGTAATATAATTGAGCATATAAACAAAATTCCCAATAACTTTGTTATTTGTACGTTTATAGGTATACTTTTAAAACTATTTTATTTTATATGAGAAAGCTTAAAGTGTTTATTTTATTCGCTTTGTATAAAAACCTTACGATTTTTTTTAGATATAAACATTAATTTATTTAAAAATAAAACGATAATTTCTTTAAGAGACCAAAATTACTCAAATTAGATAATTATACAATAAAAACATTCATATTCAGATGTAATCATCTAGCCTAATAAAAAAACAAACTAAACTATTACTAATTAAGTATCTAATAGTAAGTAATAAAACATAAATGGAGAACAATTAATTCCTAGACCAATTAAAGATTAAAAATTACCCTAAAAATAAATGAATATTTAAGGTACAGATTAAAATATACCATCAATAAAAGTAAATAATAAATAAAAATATATACATTAATTCCTAATGTGTGTTGCATTTATTGCCTAAAACAGAAAGCTGTCTGTTTATGTGTAAAATGTATGAATGCGATGTCAAGAGCTCAATACAGATCCGGCGCCGTATGGCTGTTTTATGTTTTAGCGCTTTTTGCGTGAGAATGTTGAGAGTCGAACAGAAAAGTCAAGTAGCAACAGTAACCATGATATTTTTTTAGAATGAATTTAAAATATTTTGCATCCGTCGCTACGCTTAGGATTCTATTTAGAATCTCTCGTTATACTCGGGATTCTACTCTAAAATCTTTCCCTTCGCCCTGGATTCAAAAAATATTCTCGCCTTCTAAATAGTTTACCTTTAGAAAATAATGTACTAAGTATTTATTTTCTTACTAGCTAACTTGACGAACTTTGCATTGCCTAACTTGAAGGGAACTGTGATTTTGACACCAGTCTTTTCATCTGGACGTTAATATTTTGTGATTTTCGAAATTTTATATCTACATTTTTCTAACGTTTCTACGATAAAGGAAAATAACACATGCGAAGAAATTAAAAAGTGTATTTGACGTCGTCGAATCCGCATTGGGCTAGCGTGTTCGGCTAAGGCCCTTATAGTTTAAATAAATATGTGAATTTATGTCGTATGCCGAAAGGTTGTAAATGTCTTATCTAATGTTTTGTGAACTTTCATTTTCCTTGAGTAACAACTGTCTACTCTTATGGATTATTGAAAATCATTAAGAGAATCAATCGCCTCACTCTGTTTATCCTTTGTGGGTGCAGTGACAAACATATAATCTTACATGCACTAACACCCAGAGTGGAATAATTTTTTATAGATCATACAAAATATCAGTCCCGTGCGGGAAACGAACCCGCGACCAGTTGCGTAACAGTTGATCCCTCGACTTGTCTGCGCTAAACGTGTGGTCAAACTTTAAATAGTCGATATGAATTGTATAATAAAAATTTCATTATTTAAAAATCTTTGAAATTATATAATAGTATTTTACTAAATACAATTATATAATGTTAGCAATTATTGTAACTTATCGATTGTTGATAATAATATATCTACAATCAAGATCACGAAGACCAATATTTTTTTTAACATTCCGTATACATCCCGATTGGGAATCGATTTTTTTCATCCTTATAATAAAATAATAATAATAATTTCTTTGGTGTTTATAAGACTGAAGGGTATAGCTAGTTACAATAAAATATGTAACGGATTTTCACGGTCGGCCGACGACCTCCAAGGACGAAGCCCCAAGATAGCGGAAATTACAGGTGGGGCGCATAAACTATCAATAATCAACCTACGGCATAAATCAACAAAAACACTTTTTGTAACACTTAATGCGTGTAACTTAAAGCAATAATAACAGGTGTCTACATGCAGCAACATTTAAGAAAAACCATTAACGTGCTACGTAAACCTACAGATTTTTAAGAACATACAAAACAGTTGTTTATTCACAAATATTTGCAGGATTTTTTTTATAAATTTTTATCTGTAAATTTTTAATTAACCATTTAGAGAAATTTTGGCACGATTGGCGGAGCAATTGTAATAGTACTTACTTTTGATATTTATAAAAAACACTAATGTATTATTGTAAATTTACATTAAAACACTAAACGTCTGTTAGATATTTTTGCAATCAAAAATAATGAATTGCAAATCTATATACTTCCTAATAATATATCTAAATATAATCTTTTGTAAAAATGATAAAAGTTACACGAGAAAAGCTTCAGGCTTCAGACAGACAAACCAACAACAAAATGATCAAATAAGGGTTCCATTCTTCTGTCTGAAATAAGGAACCCAAATATCAACTTTAATAGTCACTTTTAGGATCTGTACGATTTTTTTCAAAAGTGGTTTATTATTTTCAGTGAGCATTAAAATATCTGACAATCCCCGAATACCTCGATGACTTTTAATTACTTAAACTTTTGACGGTTTAAACTAAATTCTTAATTGGAGAATCATAAAATATTTTCACGCACAATATATACAACGGTCCTGGCAATAGATGAATTGACAGCTCAGCAAATCACATGTATAACATTAACCTTATTTGACCAATATAGTTTGACTGGCCCTAAAACTGGTGATAATTTTTAATAATGTTATAAACTTAAATAGAAAATAAACAAAAACGTTCAAATATTTGGTTCTTCATTTGAATTATTGAATATTATCAATTTTGTTCTAATTCGTCACAATAAAGTGTGGGAGTTATCACAGCGTGTCGAAATTTAAGTTATTTGACTAATTCAATTAACATCTCGGTGGGTGTCCCTCACCTCAATTACGAAGATATCAGCGATCTGTTGACAAATTATAATTATATTGATATCAATAAATATTCGGTTCACTTGTATTAAACGTCATTTAAAATATGGGAAACTTTACAATTGGTTAAGGTTCGGTAAGTTTAACCTTTTCAAGTAAATAACATTTCGATCAGGCGATAATTTTAACTAAAGATTAAAAACTACAAATTAAAATTACACGAAGAAAGTACAAACACTCTAAATATTAGCACAATTTGCTTTGAAATTTATAAGAACACCATGATACTTAGGTAAGTATCATGGTGTTCTTAATACCTATTTACAATTACCTACGTATTTACAATTACGTAGGTAATTATGAGACATTGGATACAATAAGTGACATTGAAAACAAAAACACCGACATGGAAGATAAATAAGTTACTGGTAATAAAACCAGGAGTTGATAAATGAATCTGATAGTGATAACAATGTATTCTATGTCATCCAACAATGCTCGTGGCACTGGCTAGTCGAGGCCTTGATGACACAGATGTGACATAGCCAGGATTTATTTACCAATTCACATTGACAACTTTATAACAACTTATTTTTTTTTAAATAAGGACTTAAAAAATATACAAACACAAACAAAAAAGAGTGCGGACCAAAGAGTCCGCAGAAAACCAGACAAACATTATAAAAAAAAACAACTTATTTTTATGCAATAAAGTTAACAAACGAACAAACAGCACATTGAAAAGTACAAGTACCTGTCTTATTATAATATCAATAAAAATACGTATATTTTTCTATCATTTATTTCTTTAATATTTGTTAGTCCATACATTAATATAAAAACATTAAAATACATGAAGCTTATTTGACTCGTCGTTATCTTCATTAGCTGTAAAATAATGCTTTAAGCCCTGAGGCCACGTTAAGAGAACATTAATAAAATATATAAATAAATAAAAGCACGCACTATTTCTATGGGAAATTCTTCATAGCTAATTTTATGGATTGCTTAAGGCCCTCAAAATTACCATATCGTTTAGAGCAAGTCACACTCTCTAAAACTGACTAAAAATCATAATCGTGCGCATTAAGATCGGGACTAGATGACGGCCAGTCTCCAACTCTGATAAAATCCAGAACAATCGCCACCAAACTTGGGTGAATCGAGATATATGACCCGGCGCTGAATCTTGCTTAATGGATCATTCTTGGTTATGATACATGGTGTTGTAGAGAGGCTTAAGAATGGTATTTTCATACATTAACTTCACAAAATAAGGCTCAGTCATTCCTTCATTCAGACAGGATCTTTTCAATAGCTTTTAGTTAGCGCAGATCCTTTTCTCTTACAAATAGAAGAGGTTTCATTGGACCTAACAACAGCCCGGTACACAAACATTCAATTGTGTCAAGCGGCTGAAGAATTTCTAAAATTGAGTTTGGCGCCATACTTTGTGTAATGCAAGCACAGCGAATTGGTTCTCTTTATCACCCCACTATATTTTAAATCACAAAAATATTTGATAACCGATTGGCATAAAAATAAGAAAGCAATGAACATTCATTCAAGAATGACAGATTCAAATGTAATATGTTTATTTTTCTTGATTCTTCTAATACGAGTATACGTATCGCCATCTGGGATATTCTGGAAGTATACACATTAACTTTAGGTTTTATTATTTTTACAAGCTAAACTACAAATATATTTGGAGTTGTAAAATTTATTGGTTATTAACTTCTTTTTCGCCAATATAGGAAACACTATGCATGCCACATTTAGTTCAAACGAGGCAATTAAAAAGGCCTTGAGATGAGTACACGCCAGACCAGCGATCTCTGTGTTTGTTTTGGCCGCGGGTCATGCCCTGGATTACGCATTCCCATTGTAGCTGGGATCTTACCAAGGCCTTGATGACAGACCGCCACTACAAACATACACAAAAATATTATATCTGTGCAAGAACGGAAAAAAAAGTTGTGATTCTTTCTATATCATTTACAATTTTAATATGTATATATATATTTCAAGATATTCAAAAATGATAGTTTCGTATTGTAAATGTGGTTTTTGGCATATGCCAGCTGATTTTATAATTTAAATGGGTATCGTAATCAAATCAATAATATAAATCTATTTAAATTCATACTTGACTGTTGACAGATCTCGGCGTAATTTTGGTTGCATCGAAATATAATGGCATCAAATGAACATAATTCTATTTTTCTTGGTAAGTCATCCAATTTAAATACGATTTCCAATAACTCACGTCAAAAAATAAGAATCATGATATCATTAAATAAAACTCTTCTTGCATAAATATCTTAATATGAAACTTTGACGATTACGATGAAATATTTTTATTAGGAAAATGTAACACAGAAGCACATGACGTAATAACGATATTAAAAAGTTTTTAACGATATTGCACATAACTGACACAATTTCCTCACGTGTATAAGTCTATTGTTAACCTATAAGGTTTTATATTGACATTATGAATATTACATTCTAATGTCTTGATCATTATTAGTGAAAATAACAATTCTAAACTATGGAAACGTGTGATTAACAATCGAAATATAATGGTGATGACTGATGGCATGAACTGTATTGTAATACTGTTATCCAACATTATTTCCTTCATGGCACTAGTAATATATAAACTAAAATTGCAATAAACTATATAGTTAATAGTGATTGTTACCAAGAAACGAACAGAATTGGACATACCAGGCACAAAGTCCCTAATATTCTTTAATTTTATCGTAAATATTTACAATGAGTTTAAAATGTGTCCCGATTAGCATCAATACAAAAGTGTTATAAATTCATTTTTTTCTTATATACAGATGGTGTTCTTTGGTATGTTGTGTTATAAATAGGAATGGTAGCCAATTAAAATTATTCAAAAGAATCGTGAAAATATTTATTTAACATTAGACACCTTCGTGTTGTGGTGGACAGTACTATGCCCCGCCTGTAAATCATCATTTTGACAAGCATCTCACCAACACCATAGGGTTGGCTTCGCTAACATGGTTCTTCCGCTAGGGCTGTCACAACATTACTCTCAGCATTATACCCAATTTATAGTGAGGTCTTGTCGGACGTGTTCATTTATCTTGAACCATGTCAATTTAAATCTTGAAACTATTTAATAAACGTTGTATCAATATTACAAATTAGTAAGAAATAAATAATTGCTTTATACCACAAATAGGATGGAGTATAGATTTATATTGCAATTTACATTGAGTCTGAAATCTACTTATCTGTGATCAAGTATATATACTATTATAATTATATGACAAAAAATGCTTAAATTTAAAATCAATTAAGCTAATTATTTAGTTTCATCAAGCTCTCTCCCTACATAAAATAATTTTTAAATGGACCTAATGTAAGAACAAGCTAATAAAACGACTAAGTAAATTAGTGGGTAATTAACCAGCATCCTGTCTCGTGCCGGAATAATAACAAAACAATAGGCCTCGTGCCTTATTAAAAGCGTAGCGCCCGTTGGTCAGACGGTGGAGCGATTTCGGAAACGCGTTAGTCGGAAGTCCAATTGGGAGCGCGCGGCGGATGCAGGGCGCAGTGAAAGGCACTTGTGAATAATTTGTTTGTTAATTGTCGTGTGTGTTTGCTTGCTCAATTTTTAGATGCATCGTTCAACTAATCAATTTGTAGTACAATAACTAATCTTTTGGTCCTATATGTAACATCTTCGGCGATCGATAACTTTCAGTTTTTTTTTATAATATTAAACTATATAGATATTAAGATATTTCAAAATATTAACTATTTTGAAATATCTTCATATCTATATATTACAATTTATGTGTAACCTGCACAAATAATGAATTAATAATTCTTAAATATTTTTTTGATGTCATATATTTTTAAACTTTACAAAATACTACAGAAACTAATATTTGACAACATATTATGGAGTGGTTATGAACAAGATGAAGGCGCGACGTAAAGGTGAAGGTGGAAAAGTTGTTAGGAAGATCCTTCCTTAAGATTTCCTTCTACTTTTATTAAGTTCACATTTAAATAAAAATAATGTTTAAATAGGAGGAAATTAGTCTTCAATATTATACCAGAGGACTTATTTTCATGGACCCATTGTGTACAGTTACGCATGATAAATTAATAACTAATATGGTATAACAAATACTTACAAAAAAGAGATAAGTCCAGAGTCTCGCCATGATATCTTAATTGCGCCCTCTGACCGAAAATTTACTAAATCAACATTAGGGTACAACGTACTGGCAGCGTGAAAACAAATGCAATTTTCGGTTAATTAATTTGGTAGATACCCTGATTTGTCCGTTGGCGCCGGTCCACGATAACGATCACTTGATGTGGTTGTTTTTCTAATGGCTGTGTTGACCTATGATAACTTTGAGATATCGTAGGCTACATTTCTGCGAGATTATTTTGTTTATAGCACATTAAACGACTGTAGCCACGAGCACATCAGAGTTCGTTTTCGTGATCGAAATGAGACGAACGCATCGTTCATCAAGTCATAATACAGAGAATTTTGAAAATGTTCTAGAAAGACAACTATAAATCTTGAAATGTTACGAATGTCCTACCTATTACTTCTTTAGGTGACTGTCACCATTTATTATAAAGTCGCGTTATGGGTAAAAATCGATGACAAATAAACTACGCATTAGGCAATGTATTTGGTTTTATAAGGTGTTTTAAAATTTTCTTTGTAATATTCAGAACACGTGAAGTTATACATATGAACTTTTTCTGGGTGCTAGAATAGTTAGTTACTGCAGTATTATAATATTTGTGACTCAGTGAAAGATGCTTTTTTATTTATTCACCCTAATTTTCAATAAAAAATTCGGAGGAAACCTAGTAAGTATACTGTTGGAATATTTACAATTTTATGTCAATTTTGTATTGCAACAATAGTTGCGAGACATATTTTTGAATGGAATGAATTTCTACGTAATGATTCCAACAGTAATATGTTTTGATGAATTCAATATATGTGAGCAGGTCATGAGCTGGCCCACGCCAACTACTTGTCTGCGGTAAATTGGATAATACGCGGGCAGAATGGGGCCCACACCGGCTTCCCGCCGCCTCCGAGTGACGCTCAAGGGCTCTCCTCTCTATTTCATCTAGTGTCGAGATATTGCTAGCCTTTTTACCTTTCAGTACTAGTCATTTTGTTTTCCTCGTAGTTATGCATGTGTGAAGAGTAAAAAGTAAATAAGATTTTACCTTCCAATTCTATGTATCTTCCCAAATTTTATACTTGTCGCGTTTGACCTCTATTTTAAGGTTGAATTTCGGCACAAATAAAAAAAAATGCTATGTCCTTCCCCAAGATATATAATCTTTACACTAAGCTTACACATGGATAACTAAGCGTAAGCATGAAAACATACTTAGTCCATTTTAGGTTTTCAAATATCAAAATACAATAAAATATTTATTGAATAAATTAAACAAGTTCTTATTAATCGAGATCATTATACACACCCTCTTGTACCATAATAAAGGTATCCTGTAAATATAAGTGTGTTAAAGAAGAAAAGTTACTTTATTTCAAGAGGGATAAAATGTTTAACATGAATATAACATAACGATTTATTTTACCCGTGTTTGTTGCGGTCATTATTATTTTTAATATAACATATTATTTTATTTAATTTTTGCAATTCTAGGTTGAATGATTGGCTATAGTATTCTTTGATAATAGCATAGGTCCACAGTACAAGCATTAATAACTTTTAAAGGGACTTTATAATCTCTAGATGATATAAGTTCTGTCTGACAAGAAACCACTCAATGAACCAATGTGTAGAGACTGGAGTCGGCTAGGCTCGTATATTGAATAGGCGCTCGCCTTTTATTGTGGAAATTCGCTGAAAACATATGGTCAAGAGTTTAAATTACATAGTTTGTATTGCTCGTGTATATTGGGTGTATTTGCTCTTCTCTAGGCATAACAGCTTCCTACGAGTATAATATCACGAGATATTGTAACAATGTACAGTGAGATCTTATTCGAAAATTTGGTTTCCGTCAGAGTAATAGGTCTGTTCGGAATAACGTGTCGGGTGTCTAATGAGGAAATAGGAATTAATGCAGGATAAAATCATGACCATTTAGTCTTTTTCAGAACTCCTTTTCAAGTCACAGTACATATTTAATATTATTATGTAATTTTTAATCTCTTATTCTTAGACATTTAGTTAGCAAGTATATGAATTAACTTAGGCAAATTTCGAAGAAACTCATAAAAAAGAAAATATTGATACATAAATATTTCTCTCTCGTAATCATAAGAATATTTTTGTTATAGATTGTATTATCAATATAGCACATAGCAATAGTACGCTATTACTAACGTGACATTGTTGTCAGTTGTGACATTTTATGTTACAGTAATTTAATTTCTACAGAGGTTTTAACTTTTCAAATGTCAACTGCTTGTCTGCTATTTTTGTTATATTATGTACATATCGTAAAAACTTAAACTAGTTTTATAAATTGTAACATTATTTCGTCGGGGTCAAAAGAAGGTAGTTAATAATGTGAAAAGATTATATTTCAATCAAGATTTCTAGAAATTAAACCGTCTGGCTCTTCAATTGTGCGTGGAGACTATCAGGATTAACAATTTACATGGTCAATTAACGCGATAGAATATCAAATTAATAAAATTAAGCTAGCTATTATCTAAATATAACTCGGAGTATTACGACGAGACACTCGACGTTTAAACTACTGCCAATTGTGCAGTTGACTTTGAGCTTTGTAGAGGAATTTTGTACAAATAGGAAAATGTCACCATAACACACAATAAAGTCTCAAGATTGTACTTATGACTTGAGTGAATTCAATGCGATCAAGTTAATAAATAATTAATTTTACATTACATTAATCTACGTATTTTGGAAGGTAATATATTTAGATTGCAGGTAATATTTTCATATTCTATTCAATAACACATAGACAGATACTATATTTCGTACTCTTATTAAATTTACATCCATGTTATTTTTGAAATGACAATTATTCCATATATCCTAAAAATGGTTTGTTTGTATGTTTAGACACCATCCTAATATTAATAAACACAATTGATTAATTTACGGAAGGGTTCAGTCGTCTTCATATTGCATACTTCAATTATACATCCAATTAGCTCGAACTCTTCAAGATAACAAGTTCTCGTGTGAACGTTTTTAATATGCACTTTGGAACAAAAACAGGACGATTTTCAACTACTCTCATCTCGACTTAACCTTGTTTAAGACCAAATTTTGTATTTAATACCTATATATTCTTTTTTTTTTTTGTAATCCAAAAGAGAATGTAGAGCTTTTTAAGAAGACCAAAAGAAGATTCCTTCTTTGTCCTTTATTCCTGACCCTACGTTATTACCATCTTTAACAAAAGGAAGCGATAGTTTACAAGGAAGTAAATTGCAATGTATTTAACAAGCTGTACAAGTTAGCTATCCGGCTATACTTATACAGCTTGTTAAATGACAAAAACTTTGTCCAATGATAATAAAACTGATTATATATTACGGTGATTAAACTATATACAAGTACATATATAGTATAAGTATTTTTTGCTAAATAAATATATAAATGCAAATAAAATATTCGACTCGATCCTCCGTCTTTAACAAATCTTGTTGCAGCCTTAATTATTCGACCACCAGGACTCTACGACTTAATTTTTTACTTAATTATCTTTTGTTTAGCTATGTTAGCAAACGCACACCTACCCACCTGACGGTATGTAGCTACCGTCATCTGTCATACATGTGACTTATAAGATTCACAAATATACAAAACATACAAGAAGTATGAGTACAAACTTCTCATATAAGATCAGCATAAACATAGTATCCAGTACTTTCATTAATATTTACGTGTTTTCTTAAAAAATCTGCCATTACATATAACAAATCTGATAGCTAGAAAAAATGTCAATAACAGCAAGTCGACATTCCATGACAGATGGTCGTTGTACACATTAAGTAATATTGACACTTTTCTCATTAATATATTTGGATATTCCTTTATTTTTGACAAAGAAAACATGTTTTTAAATCTGTAAAAACTATGAAGCTTTTAAGTTGTCATTTAGATAGAGATTTTGGATTTGTAACATGGTGTCACTTTATGCGAACGCGATGTAAATTGCATACAAAAATATGTTTTACAAGAAAGAAATAACGTGCAATTTTTTTATAGCTAAATGCTTCCCTGTTATTCGTTGTACGACGAATTAGACTGATACTGGATTTTTTTAGGTTTATATTAAATTTGTGGTGTTACTTGTAACATAAAAACTGAATTTCATGCCTGTTCCTTATTGTCTATTTGGTTTATTTATATAAGAAAGCTAGTAGCGATAGCATAATCAATTCAAGAGGTGTGTTGTTGTAAACTTCCGTTATCAGTTTAGTATCTGAATACATGAAAAGTTGAAGGTAAAGTTTTATAAACTGAGTGAATCTTAGGTTATGTATCGAATTTGCTTATTTGACATTCGCTTATATATAGACTATAATAAGCGAATGTCAAATAAGCAAATTCGATACATACATTTGATAAATTAGTCTGGATCAGTTCTGTTCGGATAGTATTATAATTCAGAATATTCATAAGTGCACCTGACTCGGAGTCACTGACCGGTGGACTCATTAAACCACATATTGTTGTGCGTTATATAACTACACTGTTTTGATGGATTTGCTCCAGTGAATAGACGAATAAATTATGGTAATCACTTTAACGTTTAATTTTAACACAGTAACTTTCTCACGGTCTCTTTTGATTGTAATGTAATTCATAAGCATGAGGTGTAGCTATGTTTTTGTCAAGGCTGCTGTATATTTTATCAATTTTTTTAGTTATATATTATTGTAGATAGAGTCAATAATTAAATATGTAGATTAATACCTAACTGAGTAAGTTGAGGGATATTAGATTTTAATACCAAATACGAGAGCTCTTAATACCCAAGGAGAGAAGTTAAGATTTCGACAGCCCGCGAACATTTGTTACAAATATATGAACGCTCGAACGTTCGCCTTACTCGCCTGCAAAGTTTGCAAGAGTTAAAAAAGTTTTTTTTTTTCTTTTTATAATTAAACGTTATAAGTGTAGTGGGAAGATCTTTGAGTAACGGACATATGGTGTAAAAACAGCGCGAGGGCCACCCATAAAGTGAAATGACGATTTAGTGAAGGTCGGAAGTAGACGTTAGCTGTTAGCGGCGCAGAACCGACAGGTGTGGAGATCGTAATGCCGACTTTCAATCTAAATCTTATCATAGTGCTAGGGTTACTACTCTTATAATATAACATTAAAGAACTACTTTAATTTGTAGTTTAAAACCACATTGGCTTATAGATTCACATTAATCATGAAAGCAACTTGCTGACTTCCGGTAGGTGATTGCTCATATCCGAGCGCGGGGCAACGGAGCGCATACATGGGGTTAAATTCCTGTACTTCGTTACAATGACTATATATAATCGACGCAATCAACCGTAAAATTTATTGGAAGAACATAGCTATTTGATTTTTAAATCTTTATATAGAATATACCTGTCAAATAACTTTTGTTAGTGTAAATTAAGAAAGGACATTAAACGCAAGTGCATAAGATTCAGGATAGGTAAATTTTTAGGGTGGAAAGATAAAAAAAATATTTAACTCTAATAAAGGATTCAATTGATATATATTCATTAAATAAAAAAGAAATACAATTTTTACAACATTAACAATTTTATCTAAGAATAACAAGATACCAGAGATATAAAATTCTAAATCGATATTTAAACTCCCTTCTATTAAAACCTCAATAGAAGTCTAAACTTATTATATTGCTATATTTGTTATTAAATCTTCAAGTAAGAAAATCACGTTCATAGGTATGTTATTGAAATTATTCATCGCATTAGCTTACTTCTCTTGACTTTGTTAAAGTTTATTACTAAAAGCAAAATAATACGTCGTACAGTACTATTTGGACGAAAATCGACGGAGATTCAATAACACTTCAATTATATTTTTATTTCGCAATGTCACCGACCTTTTATAGGCTATCAGCACATGTAATGAAATGAGCTCTAAAATAGATCTGGGGGGCAGGCTGGCAACTAGCAGCTTCCTTCCTGCCTGCGCATCCGGCGTCGACTCTCACGCGACCCCGCGCACAGACCCCATGGCGCGTCTATGGTGGATGACCAGCGGATGTCAGTACTGACAATACGATTTAATCGGGTAAATTAGGCATGAGAATAGTTGTAAGCTTGTCTAGGATGTTTTCAATAACAGTTAGAATGTTCAAGACACTGCAAAACTCGCCGACAAGCCTGGTTGTGCTATGCAAATAAATCTTTGAGAGTGTTCGGGGAAAGAAAATGTTAGAGTTAATAAATGATTAATGTCATAGTTAAAAATGTTTTGTAGTCTCAGCTTCAAAAATACTAATAATATAATATTATCAAGTGACCGGTGAAACAAAATGTTAGTAATTGCTTTCATTAAAGAAAATTATTGCAATACAGCGGGGTAATACAGTAGAATTTTGGACACACTACCCAAAGGCTTAAATTATTAGATTTACCCTTTTTTAGTTTTATTTAGATTTTTGGTATACTTTAGTATTTTTAAGCCATATTGTTAAAAATTATAATAACTATAATAAAATTTGGGGCAAGGTAAACTATTGAAAGCCTCCAAAATTTAAATTATAGTCTATAAGTCAGCTTTTTAAAGATATCAGTTGTATTAAAGTCTTATACTTTGCCTATGTGCGGAGCATGCTAGAACATACCTACAGTATATGGTCTCCATGCTTATAGTATCTACGTAGACAGATTGGAATCCATTCAAAAGAAGTTTGTAAAATTCTTCAGCTTTAAATCATTTAGAAGTTTTGATTCCTACTCAGAAGCATGTTTTTATTTTGATTTAGAACCACTATCACTTCGCCGTAAACAATATGACATTGTATTTTTGTATGACATCCTATCAGGAAAAAATGAAAGCTCTGAACTATTAGCAAATATTAAAATGTGTGTACCTTCCCGTCGATCTAGACATACTCCACTCTTCCACGTTCCCCACTCGCACTCGAGGTACGCTAAAAACTCTGTCTTAAGCCGAGCTACCCAAGCTTATAACAGCCAATATTCTGAATTAGCCCTTTTTATTTATCTAGATATATTTAAAAAAAAAATAAAAAAATATCACCTTGAAATTTCAGCCTTAATCAGCGAATCAATACGAAGATGAAAGCATACACACAAAACAAGCACATAAGACACACACACACACAGACACACATATGCACACCTAGAAAATAACATGTTAAAACTTTATTTTGTAAATAATTGATATATGTATAGGAACCGACTTATATAGTAGTGTAGTACGAAATGTAGTTCTCTTTAAGTCATAATTATTATCAAAGTTTCTAATCCGTTTTTAGTTTTACTATGTATAAAAATATTTATGACATATATTTATTGTAACGCTGTTGGATTACTGAAATATATAAAATAAAATAAAAATAAATAATTACATAGTCAGCTAACATGAGGCCGGCTTCGTCAACTACATAATAATACATGTTCTTTTTCATTTCAGTACTAGTCAATCAATAAACGTCATCAAAGTGAAACTATTTCGATATAAACTAAATATAGCTCACACAAAAGAATTATGTTAGATCATAATCTTTGTCAGTTGTTGTAATTAATGTTCGTCGTAACAATTATGACGCCCAATCCCAACGGTTTATTTACATTTCAAAATTAGGATATTGCAACATGGCTTAATTGAGATCGCTTTTGATTATAGTCCGGAGAGGCAGGCCGGAACTGTTCTAAGAATTAATGTATGAAAAGCACTTGTAGATGAAAGGTTAAAAAGCTAACAGAATTACAAGACGGTTATTGATCGCGCTAGGTGTTAACGAGGATTCTTTGAGTCGCCATGAGCATAAACAGTTTCAAGTGTTTACATCTAAATGTATGTATCAGGGCTGCACTTTTCCGGTGCAGCGGTTACAGAAAGCAGGTAGCACTGGCATGATGTTGAATGACATAAACGAGACGGTACATTTAGAACTAAAAACAACGAAAAGTTTTTGAAAACGACGCAACGGTAACGTTAGTGTAGCTATTAGAGATTGTAGAAAGTGTGCGATGAAATGTCTGAATGTCATTCAAGCTTTATTATGTTAAAAAAAAAACAAAAGTAATAATCTATAAAAATGCTGTTTCGTTAGGAGATTTTTTGAGTTTAGAGATTAGAAAGTTTTTCATTCTTATTTAATAATAACTAAGAAAGCAAACTTTTTGAAACTTAAACACATGTCAGTAAACATCAACATTAGTTTTCAAAAACTTTCAACCAATAACGTTAATAATTCTAACAAAAAAGATCACAATGAAAGCTATATTCATGATTGTTCTTTTCGATTTAAATATAATTAAATTGTGGGATTTAAGATTAATCAAAAAATAACATTTATAAATTAGTGATGTGCCGGAGCGTCAAAAATCAAGTTCCGCGAATACAGATCTGAGTACGGATATTTGGTGTCAAGATCCGCAGATACGGATACGGATACTTTCTTACACAATCGGTGTCGGTGCGACACTCGACTTGTATTGCGCGGCAGGTCTTTTTTTTTTGTTTTGTTTTACTTTAATGTGACACTGGGCAGCATAGATAACACTTATGTTTGGTATTGGTACATGATTTAAAAAAAATGTCAACAAAGAAGTTTAGTAGTGTAATATGGAATTATTTTGTGATAATAAATTATGAATGTGCAAAGTGTAAAACTTGTGATGGAAAGTATTCTCGTAAGGGCTCATCTTCCTTAAAAAATCATTTACAAAGAAAACATCCTTAAGAATATGAATTATGCTTTAAAGAAGACTCTGCGAAATAGATCCGTAAAAGACCCACCAAAAAGTAACGGATACGGACACGGATAGGAATCTTTCTACTGCCTCGGATATCCGCGGATACGAATACGGATATCCAGCACATCACTAGTATAAATATATAAAAAAAGCCAGTTTCATTTTTTATTATACTTAATCCCAAAATTATTTAATTAATATTAGGATATGTATCAAAATTATTCAATCTTTAATGATTGTCGTGTTCGTTATAACATAGATTAAAAACGTGAAGTCAAAAAAAATATCGTCAGGTTTTATTATTATAGTTTATAGTTGATGTTAAATAATAAGCAGAGTTAAAATTATGTATTATGTACATCATAAGTAAAAAAGTAAGTGATCACATTATATATTTTTTAGGAAGTATATATTTCATGTCTGTTAACAATGTTTTTTTATATAACTTCTTTAATTTTGTACGAAGGCTGCCTTTTAAGTTGTATTGTTTGCCAACCTTCCGCAATTATAAAAAAAACATATTGCTTTTCATCGTTTTGAATTAAGAATTCAAAAACAAAAGAATGTTTTTAGATCAGCCTAATAGTTTATCGTATCGTCAATTCAAAGGTTAAAATGCAAATGTCTCAGGAAATTTTTCGTGCGATAATTTTCTACAAATTACATTTTTGTGTTTAGTGATGCAGCACCATGAAACCTACATGAAGAACTTGAGGTATGAAAAGCAGCCCGTTTTAGTTGGTGTCGCAAAACTCCGCAGCGATTCAATCGAGGAGAGTCAAAGGATGTTTATGGTACGGTGGTGACGAGTCTTGGATATCTGCTGACGATCCAGATTATAAGCAGCAGTGTACAGTCTGGGTCTTCCAGTATGAGTCAAAACCGGCCAAGTCATGCGCTCACGGTGCACTTCAAAAAAAATGGTTGCCTCCTTTGCGGCAAAGGATGTTTACGTCGCCACTATTGTACTAGAAGATCGCAAGACGGTTAACGCTGACTGGTATACCACTAATTGTTTGCCATACCGTCATCACCGAATTTCGAATCAAACAATCCAAGACATCATATGATACTGCACCATGGCAATGCAAGTTCGCACACCGCCCGCCAAAAAAATGTTTTTGAGCACCAAAAACGTCGAAATTTTAGACCGTCCGCCTTACAGCCCTGACTTGAGCTCTAAAAATTTTTTTACGTTCCGCAAAATCAAGCAAATTCTTCGTGGTTAACGTTTTAGCTCACCCGAAGAAGTTGTTTATGCATACAAATCAGCCATTTTGACTACCCCCACTTCGGAGTGGAATAAATGTTTTAATAACTGGTTTGAACACACATGTGTATTAAATATCGCGGAGAATTCTTTAAAAAACAGTAAATGTTACCATGTATTGTAGTAATAATCAAATCAAATAATAATCTAGTAAATTGTCTATACTTATTTCAAACGACACAACTTAAAAGGCAGCCCTCGTATCTCTATCTATGTAATATATTATTTATATTCTATAACGAATAATTATTAAAATTTACTATATACAAACAACAAATATTTAAATGTTTAATTTAATTATTTCTAGTTTGTTTATTATTTTAACAATTTAATTTTAAAAATATGAATTATTTAAGTACAAGCACGTGTTCGATTTAAAATGTCAAATTAAATATAGCAATTTTTGGAAATTAATAGAAAAAAAAGATATCAGTTAAAAATAACTGTTAAAAATTACTAAAGGATGATACGAGTAATATGATCATTTCTTAGTCGGGTGATAAGAGATTTAGTAATTCATCATTTATAATACGTATTTGAAGTTTACCGATGAATACAACTATACAAACAAAATAAACGGAAACATCTCAATTGGCTTCATTAGGTGCACCCTTGCGCTACTTGAACTTTTTCTGCGTCGGGCGTAAATTGGCCGAAACTGATAATTTTGACGTTAAACAGTAGTAACTGTCAAAGTTTGGCGGGAGCATTCCGTTTTATGTCAGTTTTTGTGCCCGTCCCATGATGGATAACACTGATTTGTTAGAATAGAGAACTGTATTCATAACGGGTTTAAGCTTGGAACGTAACTTTGTTGATAAAGCATTATCTTTGTTCATAATTTATTTTAATCTTTCTTTATGATAAGAAAAATGTATGATAGTTATCCATATTTTGGAACACAAATTGCTTCATATAACGTATCTATAATATATTATGAGCACTAGCATCCTAATGTTTACATATCACACACAGAGGTAGTGCCATGGTGAAGGATTTTATTTTTATATTAAAAAATATGTGTGCGTAAAAACCATAAGTAATTTTAGAATCATTGTCTGTCTTTTCTATGTCATTATAATATAATAGTTAAAAATGAGGTAGGAACACTTATGAAGTGGAACCTAAATTTTATAGTAGTGGAACCTAAATGTCATAGGTAGTTAGTAACAATTGTTTTATATTTAACAATACTTTAGGAATGTTATACTGTTCAAAAGTTTGCTGAGTGTTGCATATCTTAATTTGCGTTTTATCTATTATTTCTGTGCCAGTATTCATTTAATGCCTTATATCGCAACTAAGGTTATAAGTTCAGAAGTGACTTTGATATGCGACTGTAATTATAAAACTTATAACAATCTGTCTTAATTATTTTCTTATAGTAACAAGTGTCTTCACCCTGTGGTACCTCTATGTTTTGTACTTTCTAGAGATAATTAAATGGCGTCAAATAAGTAATTATTTTAACAGCCAATCATAATTATTATGTATGTGCGTTACAAAGTTGGCGAGAAAAATGTATAAAAAAATCCGTAAAATACATTATAAATTACTTTTTAATTTTAGTATAAATAAGACAGATTTACAAATATTTGATAATCATGTGGAACTATAGCTATTATGTTGTGTATTAAATTAAAAAAAAGTATCAATTAAATTACAACAATATTGAATAATTTACTCAATAGGTAGGTGCAGTGATCATAAAATGTAATCTTATGTTTCATTTTTGGAAGTGATTTATCGTAGTAACGCTTTTTATCGCTGGTTTGATACAACTTTACAATCGAATACGCACATGTATGTAATAAATTTCTACATAACAATATGGAAATTCGATTATTTTATTAATTCTTTCCATACTAACATACAACCATTAAAATGGTTTCGAGTAAATGTTCTTGCTAACCTATATAACTATAAAACTAAATTCAATAAATAATTAAATGAAATCTGTAGACTCAAGTCGTTATCTTCATGCTTCGTCATGTTTTTCATGGTTTTATAGTTTTACGCATAGATATTGTTGTTTTTGTGACACAATGACCCTATTAGTTGTAGATAGTAATGCCCAAGAAATATAGCATCTAAAAAAATATATATTATATAATGAAATATGCTAAGGAAAAAAAGTTTTATATAAAATTATATTGTTTCCGTAAATAGCTTATTATACCATATTTATTTATTTATTTATACTTCATGTACAATAAAGGTGTACATAGGGCATTTTTGCCAGTCAACCTTCGGGCGATGCAGAGATGCAATGTGGTAGATGTAGCAAAAAAGATTGAAAGCAACTCAATATTGATACTGATAAATAATAAATTTATAATCCTAATACATAAATAAAAACATATTATAATGCACTAATATATAATTGCCTAAATCTTATTAGCAAAAATGTATAACGAAGATATGGATAGCCTACTTTTTAAATAACCTAAGTTTCATTACCCAAGACTTTCCTCAAAGAAAAGCTTACGCAATTTATTCTTAAAACTAAGTTTGCTTGGACAGTTTCTCACTTCCTGAGGGAGTGAATTCCATAAAAGTATACATTTGACGAAAAAGGAGGAATGAATTATATCAGAGGGTGAGAAGGACATTTTAGAAAGCCATTTGAGGCAGAACGAAGATTTTTATTATGGGTATATAGGTATTCAAAGTGGGTACTGAGGTAACCAGGGGTATAAGGATTATTAAGTATGGTGTAAAGCGTCAATAAGGCTCTCATATCCCTACGCTGCCGTATAGGTAACCACTTTAAACGTAATCGGAATGCAGATACATGGTCAAATTTTCTTAAATTGAATACAAACCGAATGCAGTTATTTAAAAATCTGTCCAGCTTATTTACAAGATCTGCATTCTGATCGAAGTAGCACACATCAAGCATTTTTTTATGTCTGGCGGTAGGACATTTTTTAGGCGGTAAAGACTTCTTAAGATTCCAGTCACTCTTTGGCAAATGCTAGTAATGTGAGGCTGCAAGCTAAGCTCAGAACAACCCCAAATCCTTCACACTGTTGCAAAATGGAATTATTTTACTGTCATAAATAGAGTTTATGATCAATTCTCGAGCTTTATTTCTCGGAGCACGAGAATTCTCGACCACTATTTCTCGAGAATTCTCGGGTTGTCGAGATATATGGAATTTTTTTAAAATATGTGTGTTTTAACAATAAAACACGCTTTTTATGCAATATTTAACAACATTTATCAATCAACAACATTTATTATTAGTTTCAATTGACTTTAACTTAAGTATGTATATCAAATTTTTAATACACGAAATAAAATCTAGCGAGATCTTTTATCATTATTTCTACACACAATTTTAGGACTAAATAGTCTTCATCTTTGGGAAAAACAAATAAATTATCTTCTAAAAACAATGCCATCATATCACCACAATATAATTTAGTACCTTACATTACATACTATATAATTTACTTTAGTCTCTGTCTGTACTACAAACTTGTCTATTAAAATGTATAATTGAAACGACAGTTTTTGAATTAGGTATAAAAATCAAACAATCAGACTAGCTTCATAATTACAATGAATAACAATTAGGTACAGGTAATTTATTTTAGTCCAATTTTCAATACAAATTTTCAATATTTTGTTATAAACTTCTTCTCCTCTTCTTTTTTGTTACGTAAGTATACTTTAGAATCTAATAAATAATTAATAATCATACTAATTATAATCACAATTTAAAGAGGAAACTGCTCCAAAAGCTAGCCCGCTAGGTATTATTATTATTTAGGAAATAAACTTTCAAAAATACGAGGGCATTTAAAGCATTATCAGATAGTCGGTTTCGTATTACGTTTTAAAAATTTTTGACTTAATTTCTCGATTTCTCGACCACTTTTTTCTCGTTTCGAGTAAGGCAAAATTTCTCGACGAGAAATTCTAGTCATACACGACAGAATGGAGACTCGAGTGCACCACTCTAGACATGCTTCTAGAGCTGCCTACCAGAATGGCTTGACATTTCGTTGAATTGACACAAATTCCAAAACGCCCAGACCAATTCTTAATTGCAGTGAGGTCTTGATTTATTGAATCGATGGCTTCATTAATGTTGTCAACGTCAGTCTGAGTGTAGAGCTGCAAGTCGTCAGCATACAAGTGATACGCGCAGCGAAGGTGATGTGAAATAAAATTAATAAAAATTTTAAATAGAAGAGGTGATAATATGCCGCCTTGAGGGACTCCATATTACTGTTTATAGCGGGTTACATTTGACTTCTGAAATATATTTCTGTTTG
Organism: Scirpophaga incertulas; assembly: GCA_036419045.1. Lineage (NCBI taxonomy): Eukaryota > Metazoa > Arthropoda > Insecta > Lepidoptera > Crambidae > Scirpophaga > Scirpophaga incertulas. Next base: position 11,206,024 of record CM071631.1, read on the forward strand.
GAACAGCTTGCAAATTCTTTTATTTAATTTGTATTTATAACTAATGTATATATAACATAGATTTACTTGCATATAAATATAATCGAAATAATTGTATTGCAAGGAAATACATACATATTACATTTGAAATATACTTACTTGCTGTACACTGCACTCAGATCCACAATTAACGTCAAAGTGTCCATCTCCTGTTCGATTCTGAAACAATAAAAAAGTAATTATTTATATTCCAGAGATAGAGTTTTAAATGAAATTAAATAATAACTTAGGAACATTTATGAGTAGTTTCTGTCAAGTAAAGGAGATATTTCAATAATTAAGATTTTGTCTTTTTGAAAAATCAAAAACAATGACAGCGTCAAAAATTATCAAACTACTTATTATTTGTCAAAAAGTTTGCCAAATTACGAATTACATTAAAATGTTCCTTTAAAAGTGATTTATAAGGTTTTTAGTAAAGCTGTATAAAAATTACTTAGTTTAATAGCTAACCGATAAATATTTAAGGTGCTTCGGTTCTATAAAAAATGGTGCTCGTTTTTAACGGTCGTAACGCAAAGGATGTGTCCACCGGAGTTACAATTTTGACATCCGGAGTGTCGCGTGCGCAGCGAGCCATGCGATTATGGGACTCTACCTGCCATTAAAGCGGAGTGAAACCTCACCGTCACGGGCACCGTGATTGCTTTCTTTTTTTAATAAAAAATAACTATACTTCAATTTTTATTGCCTTTAGTGAGACTTCCTCTTTCGATGGTTACAAAGTCAACGACAGCCATTAACTTCCATATATATACTCGTATATATACATTCAAAACTGATCTCTACCTAAAAAAATCCCGTTTTGTATAAAGATTTTTAAAATTGTTACATTTACCATATAAAGTTCGTTTCTTTATTTATTTATAACACAAGAAAGTAAACTTTTTGAAACTTGCATATACATGTATTAAAGTAAAAAAATATTTTCAGAAAGTATTAGCCAAAAAATTATAAACAAATAAAAAATTTAAACGATAATATAGTTATTATATAAACTAACAACGAAACGGCAATTTCATAGAAGTATTATGTTTCAAATTATCATGCATTCTCTAAAATAGTATTTTTATTTCACATTTGCATTTGCAATTTACATTTTATCATATCAAAATATTGCTTTAAAATCTTCCTATATATGAACTGGAAATGTGATAGACGATAAGCTTAAGTCATGTTCAAGTAAGTAATAGACCGGAACAGATCTTAATTAGTTTTATCTGGGCTAATTTAATGGAATCAGATAATATCAGTGCACTTAGTAATAAGACAATCTAATATTTTATCGTAAACCAGGTTTAACTACGATGAACTTAATTTATTAAATAATAGGTAATATAATAAAATGGTAAAAAATTCTGATTCTTTAATACAAAATTAATCAATATGCCTGAGAAGATCGCATTTCAGTAATTTTTTTGCGAGCGTGTGACCGGAACCCATTTGAAGGTAGCGACCTTATATGGTTTCTAGTGTGAAATATGAGCTCTGCGGTTTTTAGGTCTTGGGATTTTTAGAGAATGCAACTGGTTTGGAAATCAATCCATATGCTTAAGTAGAGAGTGAGAGTATAAAATAAATAAATAAATATTTGTTACACTTACACCAATTAGCCTAGCCCAAACTAAGCTCTATAAGGCTTGTGCAATGGGATCTAGGGTAACGAATAGACATACATATATTATACATATATAAATATTTTTTATTGAAATATATATCAACAACCATGACTAAGGTACAAATGCTCGCATTCATCACACAAACATCTGCCCCCACCGGGATTCGAACCCGGGACCTCAGAGATGCCGACACCTTGAAACCGGTGTATTATCCACTCGACTATGGAGGTCGTCCGTAGTATTACATTTTATTACGAATTTTTATAATTATGTTGCTTAGCGAAGCAACAAGTGCCCATATTTTCCCGGTTTCATTAGCGATTTAGACATGATCTAAATTTAGTGCGGCGTTGATTACAGAGGCTCGCTAATTGTTCACAATTACTTAGATGTGCGTTGAACTTGCGCGGGAGCCGCCACAAACAAACATACCGGGCGATCATCTTCGCATCGTTCGTCAATGGACCATTGACTATTTGTGCGATTTTATCGCACAAAATACTCAATGGTATTTGCTCTATATTGTTGTTATTGTTGTTCAAGACTTGCTAGTACTTATATAATAGGCGGCGTTTTATTTACATACAAACTGTGCATAAAATGATATATTAATGTCATATTATTGATAGCTTAAGACTTAGATAACTATATTGCAGCGTCTATATTTGGTCATTAATCTCGGAATATACTAGTTGCAATAACGATAAATGTTTACGTAGGATATCTAGACACTTGTAGTTATAACATTTGGAATTAGGACCAAACTTTTAGTTATCTCTGTACGATATTAATATAGGTATTGTACAGACTTGTTTCATAAAGACTCTTTTTTTATAAAATAAGTCACTTTATTAATAATACAATTTTAGAATGGGTAGAATAAATTTTCTATTACTATAAATAACAATTAAAAAATAAAATAAAGTTAAATAGATGATGTAGGCTTCAGATTGAGACCTTTCATATCATATGATAGAAATATGTATTATTATAAAAACAAACCTGGAATGGACACTTTTCATTGCATCGAGCAACGGCTTCCGCTCCAAATTTCTCGGTGATGGAACTGTAATCGCAGCCAATTGGCCGGGCGGACAAAGCCAATCCGAGCAGCGGCAACACTAGCCATTTGTGCCAATTCACCGACGCACTCATTGTGACCACCGTCGACACTCCTGCGCACCGTCATCCAAACACGATGAACATGTCCACAATTCACATGTAGAAAGCTATCACATATTCCGCATCGGAGTAATTGAAATCATAACTTTTCGCAATATCGGTTTGAGATTGCTTAAAATCTGGATATCGAGGGTAGTAAAATTGCGCGGACCGGCATAGCGTGTACAAGGAGCGCAGGCGAGGCGGGTGCGTTCGCGCATCGAAAGCTACTCGTGGACTGAATGACTGCATCCGCCCGACGCACGCGCGTAGCGGCATGCCTACGGATGAACGCTACGGTTGTTAAGTCCCCTACCTGTCACATCGCACTTGTCGCGATAAAATATAATAATTGTAGATATTTATGACATTGCTACGAATCATAGCTATAAAATGAATTAATTAAACCAAAATATTAGTATTTAATGAGTATATTACACATTTTAATTGAATCTGATATTTTGTCACTAATTATCCTATTATGCTTAGTTCGAGATATCTTCTAGAAATTTGTTATGTAGTTCCACTATCTTCATATCGTATGTATCGAGTATTTTTGAAAAAAACAAAACGTATCATTTCTAGCAACTCCGCATCTGTCAAGCATTCACTTTTTATGCCTTGTGTGACGTATTAACTTATATCCCGGTTTTCATTTTTTATTAAAATATGTAATACATTTTCTAAAATATGAGATTAATTAAGAAATATACCCAAAAGGTGTAATTTGTAGACAGAGGACAAGTGGTTTAATAAAAATTTAAGAAACATGTAAAAAATAACGCCGCCGTAAAAGATTGTCACTGTCTGCGTATATTAGTTTCACCAAATTCACCAGCTCTTACTCTGGAGAGTGAAGTAAATATCGTAGAGGATACATGTACGAGAATTATTTTACAACAAATACAAAGAGAGGTTTTCTATATGATATATTAAGAATAAATTACGAATTTACAAAGAGAATTTAAGATTACCTGACACTGATATCGTTATTAATTATGCAGGATAGATAAAATATTGCCTGATATATGGATGTTTCTTAAGAGAAAATGATTTCTATACTGATGATCTAGCAATGAGTTCTGATACATCATATGCTGTTGACGATATCATTATGAAGAACTTTGAGGAGCTGACTACGGCATATTTTGCTAACAATATACTGCCATTTTAAGAAACCTTAACTCTACTAACCCAAAAATCTAATTCTAGAGAATTAGGTCTCTAACACAGAAGAGATTATAGACTATCTCTTCTGTGTTAGAGACCCATAATTACTTAACTTTATAACATATTTTAGTCATCAGGAAACAGACCACACCTTGACCTATGCGGTGTATAATAACCTATAATGAGAGACACCTTACCTTCTGAACATTAAAAATCTATTGAAGAACAAGTCGCAATTACCACGACACGGTGATCGCCGAGTGGAACCAGGATTTTCGTCTGCAGTACTGCAGTCTGCAGTACCCTGTATAAAAGTTATTAAATAAAGTTACTAAAGTCCTGAGGCGTGTTTTTATTCAAACTTGTTTTAAGCCACCCAAGTAACTATTTAATATTTCTCACTTGTTAAGTGTGTATTTCAGAAGTAGGTCCAAGCATCGTCACACAGGTTACGCCAAACAAACTCTGCCCTTTGTTTCTCTTTCGGATCTAGTTCGGTTTGGACCATTATTTAAGCAAAACGGCACTCGAAATGGACTGTCGCGAAAAAATACAACAGCATCGTTACGGGAAGCTATTGAACTCTAGAAATATCTCAGTTTCAACAGATGTTTTGCTTGGACCATACCACTTGCTTGGAGCCCTGCCTAATGATCTCGTAAGCTATAAAATAAAGATAATCAAATAATCACTTTGATTTTATAAAGTGAAGTTTATTATCATATAAATATTTAACTTCACTTTATAATTTTTGTCATCAGTAATTCCTTAATATTAATGCTGGCAAGTGTTTTAAACGTTTAGTTAAATTAGTAAAATACTTTAAGACTAAAATAACAGAGTTAAATCCTCAAATTCTTTCAACGTATAGTATAAGTAAGAGACAACACTATGCACTTCATTATGATCCCATAGACTTCTCTATCACTACACGATATAGGCCCCCGTCGGTTTGCCATCTTTCCACGTCCTGCCTTTGCCAATCTTCATCAGCTGGGAGTAACTCATTAGCTGCACAACGTTCATGTATCAATTTTGCATTCCTAATCTACAGCTAGTGTAGCTGTTGTAAAAGAAAATCACAAAGCAAAAAAGAATCTAGCTGCCATTTAGAAAAAGTGAAACCACAACAACCGGTAAACCTGATATATATCGCCGCAGACCGAGACGACAGGACGAGCTCGACTCATTTTGAAAGGATTGGTCCACAACACCATGACCGTAACTTCTGACTAAACTACTTGCTAGTTATCTTTTAGTATAAAATAGTTACCTTTTCTGATCTACTTAATTTTATATTTAATTTTCCCTTATATTTAAACACTCGCCTTAGAAAAAAATGTAACCACATTTTCCTTGTAATGTAATTGAAAATGTAGAGTATTTTGGAGCTTTTTTTTGTATTCTTGCAATTCAAAATTTATGCATATTATTACTATAAACTATTATTTTTCATATTTAAAATGTACAAATATGTACTACATTGGTACAATAAACAGATAACTAAATAACTTTTAAAAGTATTTACAGGAATTTCAACAAGAACATTGTTGTTCAATATGGTCTAACACCGGAACTACATTACAGTTTTGATATTTAGTTCTTTTAACATATCCGTAGTAGAATCTTTTCAATTTTACTCCGAACGCTATACATCTCCATTAGGTACGATATTAATCTGCCATTCATAGTGACCTACATCAAACATCTATCACAACCCTACCTGGCTAAGGTCTATGATCGCTAAAAACAGCCCATCGATAAAACGCCTCGGTCAAGCATTTTCATAGATCCGCAGACTGAATAATTTTCTGAATAATAATAATAAACCTTCAAAAATAAAGAAATTGTTTAGAAATTTGAATTCAAAAATAAAAAAATATCTTTGAGTGACGATTAACGGACTCACCCTGCGTGGTCCGAGAATCAAGTAAAGGTGATAAGATTCTAAAATTATATCAAGTTCGTTTGGTTAAATTCATCAAACTAGGAGATTAAATCACCTGATCAAAGGGAAATTTTGCCCCCCAAAAAAGAAAATTTCAAAATTAGTAACTACTTATTATTAACGTCAAAAACAGTAGAAATACTCTATGGGCCGAATCCGGGTCTCTAATTAAAACACCATTTGTGACGTTTATTTCAGTTCGCCAATTATCTCGAAATTAACACAAATCGTACCACATGAAGGATTTTAATAACGTAAGGAACACAAAATATATTTTCTTTAAGGCCCCAGGTACCGATATGAAATATTTTACCGATATGAAAAATTGGAGTAGCAAAAGCTTATACAAGATAGAACTCAAACCGTATTGGTGAAAATATAAAACTAAAGACGTCATCTACATTAGGTTACATCTAATTCGCTCCAACCCTATTGTTAAACTTATAGTTCCATACATACATACACTCACGCCTTTTTCCCATGGGGGTAAGCAGAGATTACGTCTTTCCACTTGCTACGGTCTTTACATATCTCTTTCGCTTCATCTACTTTCATAACATTCCTCATACATGCTCGACGATTGCGGGTACTTCTGACCTGGCCTTTTCTATAGTTCCATATTAGTATTTATCATATAATTAAAAAATGAAAGGAAATCTTTCATTATTTTCGTTATGTCTATTAAATATTAAACATAGACTCAAATATCTGTGTATATACGCATTCCAAATACTTAACTAAAATTTCAAACTATAGTATTACCTTTTAATAACGTAATAATATCAAAATATCGCTTAAAGTGTGATACTTAGTAGTTACATTCGCCTATAGTACATGTGATTCCTGTGAGATTAATAGATAAAAGAGAAAATAAAAGGCTAAATCCCAAATAGTATTTCATAAAATTGAGAATTAAATCGATCACCTACATTATAAGCTGCATCTTACGATATCAGTTACACAAGAGTATTCCTTTATAAATAAAGTTTCAAGTCTCAATATAGTAAAGCTAATTGGTAACAATACCTACAACTGAAAAAGAAACTGTACCGCAATCATGAATAAATTTACACCATTAATATATTAATATTTTATAACTAGTCACAACTGGATGTGTCTAATATTTTTTCAATCGGCAATCGCAGTGGATTAGTTTTGGTAAATGGGTTTGGGCTTACAACTCATGCATTCAGTATTTTATAACTTCATCGTCCGTGAGATATCGGCATATTTTTTGTTGAATGGAGCAACAGCAATATCCGCTGAACTTAATTTCGTTTTCATTTTGTAAGTCATCCAATCTGATTACGATTGCCGATCAATCGACGCATTACATCATTATCACCCTGGTTTTTTTGTACTGGGGTAGGTGTGGAGAGTACACTCTTTAGAAATAAACATGTCTACATCTTGGGTTGTTGAATCTTTTATAATCTATGTATCATATATATGTATATATGTACAAAATATATCTATAATTTTAAATTGAAAAATTAATAGATTTACACGTACGAATATTAAAAAAATGTATAGGAAAAAGCATTAGGTCTTTACATATTTATACTTTACTCGTACTTAACCCAGTTGACCTTGTTGATCCTAATTGTTATAGTTTATGGAGTCGTTTATGGAGGGGCTGTACGAACCGCGAATGGCACTAGATCAAACCACAGCACTCGTTCAATTAGTTAAACGAAACTCGTTCGTACTTTAACTTCCCACGCTTAATGTTACGTGCTGTCGGGTAGAAGACCTATTATTATGATACTAGTACCCGAAAGGCGTAGACCAGCGGTCTTCAACGTTTTACAAATTAAGGGCCAAAAAAAATTTTTTTCCTGCACAGCGGGCCGCACCATAGGTATTTTTATAAGGATTTTTTTTATTGGCAGTGGTCAGGATGATTAAACAAGTCGATAAGTAGGAAACATTTATTTTTATTTTTAACCAGTTTATCAATATCTGGTTTAATATTGCTGGTTGCAATCCTCAAACTGTTCTCAAGGTGAATATCGGTGATTCTGGTCCTCGTTTTGGATTTCACGTTTTTCATGCGTGAAAATAACTGCTCACATGTATATGTGGATCCAAAAAGCGATATTGTTTTCAGTGCATGATCTCTGATTTTGGGGAAATCTGTAATGGAGACGTATTTCGAATAGAAATCAAGCAAATCAACATCAAATTTATTTTTAAGGTTGAATTGCACTGTAGCTCTCTATCAATTCCATCTGAAATTCTTCGGAAACTTCTTCAACCGAAACACTGAATGGACGAGCAAATAAATTCAGGTACTTTTCGTCTCTCAGAAAATCAAGGAATCAAATAAAGATACTTCTTATTACTTAATTGTTGTCGTTATTGAGAGTGCTATTGGCGGGCCACAGAAAATACATCGGCGGGCCGCGGGTTGAAGACCCTTGGCGTAGACAATACTTTAATTTAAATTAACACTTAACTTGAAACACTCTCTCTAAAAGTGAGAGACAATCCCGGAATGGAGACAGTAAGGGGCCTAGAAAAAATGCGATTGTTTACTGAATTTTGTGTCTTAACTTGTTAAAAAACATGTTGTCCCATTAGATTAGCTGTAACATTGAAATTGATTGTTACTTTACTATTTCGACACAACATACGATTCAAATTCGGCGCTACTTCCTATGGCTATTTATTTGAGTTTGACTAAGCTGAAACGTTAAGAGATACAAATGAAGTTCTTATTTATGAAACTGACACATTCAAGAATTAAAAAGAAAAGATAATTAATAAATAATTACACTGAAGCATATCAACCGCACCCTTCACAATCTATGGAAGGATATTATTCTCTTTGCTAGTAATAAAATAAGTTTAAAAAATATTCATTTTAGCTATACTAATGTACTATATTAGTTGTTATACGATGAGGTTTGCAAGCGTTTGATACTGAAATTTGAGAGTTGGTGTAAGTTGAGACCCGTGGAGTACATAGAATTTGTCACGGAAACATATCTCTTTTCTATAGGAAAACCCGATGTAGCCGCGGAAGTTAAGCTAATTAAAAATAAAGATAATAGTCATACAAATAATGTTTTACAAACAAAAAAAAATTACGTAGGTTTCTTATTTATCAAGCCTACAAAAGCAAGATAATGTATTCCTACTTCACTTACTAGTGAAGTGTAAAGAAGTGAAGTGAAGACACTACGTAAGTTTATTTACAATTAAAGAGTTTATACATGAAAAAATAACGGGAAATCTTCGACATTGAATAATTGAAAATTTAATTTTTTTTTGATGTAATACTTTTCGAAACATACGGTAAAAATTAAACAGTCGTTGTTTTTGTTTTTTTTATACAAAAACTAACTAATTTAAGTGTTACAAAGAGTAACACTTAAATTGCACAAACACACCACAAAAAGTGTTTTCAACCAGAAATTTGGATGTCAAAGAGACACCTCGGTCTGGTCAACCAAATAAAGAAATATAAGATGCAATTTTTGTAATAATAGAGCAAGAGAGGTACATCATTAATTTCAACGTAGCGGAAGAACTACAAATTCATCACAAATCAGTTTGATTCATTTGAGAAAATCTGGATACAAAATAGCTCCTATATTTGGATGCCATATCAGCTCATTGAAAGATACCTAAAGAGTCGTGACCTCATTTAATGTTGTTTATTGGGATGTAAGGAAACCGAATTGTGCGAAAATTGTCGTGGTTAACGGTCAATCATACTTCAAAGATTGGCAAATATCAGGATAACTCGTAGGTGACATCATCATGCCCATGATAGGATTAGAAGGGCATTTTTTATTATAAGGTTTTATCGTCGTGTCACCATAGATTTGAATCTCTACTAACAAAGATTGAGGAGATTAAAAAAATTTGGAGAACTTGGTTGGAAGGTATAAATGTTCATCCGCCAAATAACCTTCAGATTTCCGCATTTTCGGTCCTTTCAGATTCCTTAGGTAGTATCAGGTTTATGTCTAGACAGATCTGCGAAATGTACTTGTCGCTTTCTTTTTATCAGGGGTAGGTACCAAATTTTCTATAGAACGGATTAGCAAATAAAATAAATATTTCATTCACGTGTAAATAAAAAAAAATAAGTATTTATATAGAATACGAACAAATTCGTCAATCTAATACTGTTTTATTAAAAACCTGTATTATACATGGTTTTACTTAAAAGAATTTATAATTATTCAAAATACACAATAAACTGATCTACTTTAATACGATACGAAAGTAAATTTACTATCTGAAATGTAGCTAATATTATACCAAAAACGGAAATAAATACATAAAAACTTTCACTTTTTTCTAGCTTAGGTACAAAAATTGAGTACCATGTCGCTTTTAGTTGTTTTCATAACAAGAAAACTTGAGGTACTGGAGTGCAGATAATAGCGCCATCTATAGAACATTATGCGATAGTTTAAACCACTATTCTGTTAAGTACTACTTTTAACGTAGGAACGTCCGTAGCATTTTATTTTGCTACGGCGTTTTAATGTCAAGTTATATTGATAGATGGCGCGATGTATAACTAAAGAGTTAACTCATTATTTCACAAGATGGCGTCACTTACTCTAGTTAAAATCTGTTTAATACTGGTGCGAATTAATTGATGGAACTGCAAACCGGACACGACCATTCGTGTTCAAGGGGAACACGAATAACATAAGCTTCCAATAGTAGTAATAAAAACTTTAATTCAATTGTAGATGGCAGTGTAAAGAAGAAATATGAAGAAATCAAATTGTTTTATCATTTAATAAACTTGAAACAACAGATAAATTTATTATAGATAAACGATTATAGATTTTTTTTTCCTCAGGAGAGTAAGGCTGAGAATCCTCACAAGGAGCACGAAACGTACCCAGGATACCCCCGCAACGGCAAATGTCACGGGGGTTATGTCGGACTCCACGCGACCGGAACTGTCCAGCCACGTGAACTACCGATTAAACTCAGCCTGACCTAGGTTCTAATAACCATATAGGCAAATCGTGAGGGCGACCGCCCCTCAGGAGAGGGACGATGCAGCAGATTATAGATAATATTTATGAATCATTTATACCCTATATTTAATATTAAAAGAATAAGATGTAGTAAGTCGAATTTCCCATGACTGAACTCCAGAAGATGTAATTGAGAAAATTACATTTCCTATTGGTTGTGGCTAAATAATAAAAATAAGATGAATTAACCAACCCGTAAATACCGCCTTCAGCGGGCTCATCCACTAACGACAGTCCATATTGGCAGAGGACACGTAGACCGCGACATGTCCTGAGCGACCCTCCCAACCAATTAACGCAGGACCTTCTAGACCTGCAAGCGGCGGCGTCTGAGCCGTCGCCTCTTTTGTCTCCCCCTATTCGGCAGCCTTCTGCTCAGCCGCGAGTAGGTTCCCAGTCAATACAGGCCGGTCCCACTTTGGAGAACCGCGCCTCTTCCAGCGCTTATGCCCTCCCCATGGGGCAGCGCTAACCGTACCTCTCCTGAGGTGCGGCTCCCATCAATATAAGCCAGTAGGGTCACTAGGACCAAAGGCTTAGGCTGAGTTTAGTCGGTAGGTCTGTTGGGTCGAGCCGCCTTGATTCACCAGGAGTCCGACATAATCAACGCATCCCTGCTTGCTTGTTGCGTTGGTATCCATGATGAATTCTCAGCCTCCTCTCCTGAGGAAAAAAAAATGAATTAACCACAAAGTTCGCATCTCTACTTGCCTGTTGCGTTGGTATCCATGATGGATTCTCAGCCTCCTATCCTGAGGGAAAAAAAGCCACAAAGTTTTTATAGACAGCATTACAATATGGAAGCCAACACAGTCGGTAGTTATTAAAGATGGCCAGTTTCTCCGTCCATATATTTATGTTCCACTTCGGCGTACTAAACTGCAATGTAGATCGTAAATGATAACAATTCACAATGTTGTGATTGCAGTGGTTCTCATTACCAAACACATTTGTCCAGAATATATCGTAAGCAGCTACCGACAACATATACTTTATTTTTATTTATTCACGTGACATCATAATGGTTAATCCGGCTAGATAACATATAAGAAAATATAAGAATGGCTGCTAGAATACTTTAGTCAAAATGATTTCACAAATGTTTCTACTTTTGTGATGCGAAAGATTCATCGCAATTTATAAGTTACAAATTGATTGACTGGAAAATTAAGAAATGGATCAAATTATATGAACAATGTAATTGGCGAATTATGTAATGTTATGAATCAATCATATTTACATTTTTTTTAATTGATAACGAACAAATGTTAGTTTACTTGCTATAGAGATGTTTAATGCAAACTCTTCTCAATTCAGCCGGATAATAACGTCAGTGAGATTGTTCGCAGTAGTAGGTATTCCTTTCCGTTAAAACTGAATTAAACTAAAAAATAGAATCAGTTGCGAAGTTTCCTATATTCGTTCTTTGACGAACGATGAGTTTGGAGAAACAGTTTTTGTTTCCAAAATACACATAAATTAGGTTTGCAGCTCCTACACACATTTATAAAATTCAAATTTATAATGAGAATGTGTTTATTTTAATAAAATTCACATAATCACAGTAATTGACCTAATCATTACTAAGAATCTCTTTTGCATTTAGGACAGGTGGTTTCATTTTTCATGCCGAATATTAATTTCTATATCTCAGTAAATCTCATCTAATTTGTATATCATATAAGAGATATGATATACAAATAAGATATACTAAAAAAAGATAAAATACAATATTTAATCCACGGACGATCTTAGGAATTTCTTTAATTATACTTAAAATACATCAATTGCTTATAATGTTGAAGTGGGTACAAAAATTATGCAAGTTTACAAGTAATCTTATTCAGTTTAAAATTAAAAAGCATCTATATAAAAAATATATAGTTTACATTTAAATATGTATTTATCTACGACTGGATATCGCGTAATGGATATAAATATTTGATTTGAAAGAATTTCCTATTTACGTTCATCTGTTTGATCCGGCAATGAGTTCCAAAGGCGGATTGCTTGCATAAAAAAGATTTAGACGAAAAAGATCATACATGTTCCTTTCTGTTCTTTTTTTACAATAAAATTTCACATTTCTTGGCACTGCAACATTGCAATCTCAATTTTATTGCCCAACTGACAAAGAAGTCTTTAAAATTTCAAAATTTATAACAGTAAGTGGTTTGCTTATATCTTCTTATGAGAGGCACGAGCTTACTCTAGCTATGTTAGCCTTAATTCCGTGGCAGCTTAACACAATTTTAAAGAGATATCTGAACAAATTAACTACATATCATAAGTTAAATGTATGTTATATTATTGAACAAACTATGCTAGACTTTCCTCATCCAGTACATTATGCTGGAAGACTAAGGAGTTTCCATTTTCAACTATTACTCAGTTGTTTGTAATGAAAAGAAAAAACCTATAGTCTACGGTTTTCCTGCAGATATTATAATTTTACCTCATTGTCATCCATGTTGCGTCAGTTGCAAGCTAGTCATATATTGCTGTAGGATTTAATATCTGAAGACATAATAATAAAGTATACATGTAAAATGTGTTTAGAATTGGCATCGGAATTGTAACAATATATTGTTTATTAGTAATAAGTATACTTAGCAAAGATTAATTAAATAGTAAAACAAAACAAGAATAAAATAACGTGACGACCGTCGTCACATGTTATTCCGACTTTAGTTAACTAGCTCGCAGTCTAAACAAAACAAGGTAAAGGTCACGTTCGTGTTTCAATAAGCGCAAAACTTCATATAACACAAAAAATAAGGAAGCGGGACAATGATCTCTTTGTAGCCTACATAGGGAAGTTTGAAGGAGTTAGAGAACTATTATGCAAACATTTGCATGCAAGGACAAAATATAACATACAGTACAAGTTTACCTATTTTAGTTTTCGTATTCTGATGTGTCGACGTCATATTTTATCTGTCAAAACTGTGACATTTTGACATCAACAGAACCATTTTTATTTTAACGCCAGATGTTTCTTGAAAGCCTTAAGTCATATAAAATTTTACACATTTTCACACAATGAACATTTTTATGAAATTGGTAGGTTTTGGAACAAAAAGTAAAAGATAATATCACCTGAAATTTAAGAAAAGTGGTATTTGAAACACAATTTCTAAAACTACACAATTTCATAAAAATGGCTATGGCCGGTTAAGATGACAATCCAAAATGTACAATAAAACACCGAAAGCAATAAAAGTTTCCGACTTTGAGCAAGAATATTGATGTTTTGAGAAACTAGTTGCTACTTTCTTAAAACATGAATTGATGAAACATTGAAAACAATTTTTAATCGTTTGAATTTCACTCGAATCACTCGAATTTCGTTAATGTTACTTTGGCTACCAAATCTGTTTCTTTCGTAAAACACTTGTAGTACCTATTCGCCGTGTCGTGTTCCGGCTTAGGCATACTTAACATCTGTTAGCAACATTCACTGTGGTTCTTCTGGCAGTCGCAGAATTGCTGCAAATCTCTCAAGAACCACATATTGCATCTTGTACCATCACTGAGTAAATGATTGTTACGCGGATTCTTTAAACTCAAACTAAAATTATAGGTTTTGTGGTGAACCGTAAAACAGGAAAGAATAATTTCTAGACATCCTAAGAATATTGCATCAGCACTCCATAATAATTTTCCTTGTCCTTATCGACTTCCTGGGTCTTCTAACATTTCAACGATATGTAAAAAATACAAAACAAAATACTAGTCGTAGAAATACTTTGATAATACCGTCTGTGACGTTATCACCCTCACGTGTGCCAAGTGGCCTACGCATAGTTTATTAACTATATCCCTTTCGCTCATCTTCAGTTGTTCTTGTAAGTTCAATTGCTATTTAAACCACAGTGTTCTTATCAGTGTATTAGAGTGAATTAAATGATTGTTCAAAAATATATCTGACGGATAACGATAATACTCATACTTCTTAAATATAGCGTTACGTGTGATGTTATTAGGTTCAGTAATAACTTGGGTCTTTGCTTAAACAAAGATTACATTATTATTGTTGACACACAAGAGATAAGTGGTTTATTGTGCTTGTTTAATTAATAAAGACGTAGCAGTATATTCATCAGTCATTTGCCTGCTGACTACGAGTTGATCAGTGCTACAACGCCCAACATTCGAAATTATGACCAAGAATTTAGTAAATGTCCAGGTAAGTACAAGGAATTATAGAAACAATTTTTTTTTTGCTTTGGCCATAAATTGCTCTATTTTTCTTACAAACGTCTGGAAAGTTTAAACATTAATAAAACAGAATATTTTAGAAATCAAAACTAAATTAAACGTGATATTTAATCAAATCTTTTTTAAATTAAATTACAATTAATAAAATTGACATTTTATATTACATTAATTTAAATCATATTACCTAGCGAATTGCGGAAGTTGGTGGAACTTAAAAAAGATGCTTACTATTTATAATCATTACATATATTTCTTCTTAATTTCTTTTTGTTTATTCTTATAATATTTGAGAGACGAAAATTCTTAGCATTCAATGGATTCACCGTGTGGGTGCTGAGTCAATAGTGTTGTAAAACAGGGGATCCAGATGCAGCACCTGCAACTGGTCCTTGGATGGATTTAAAGGGCCCATAAATTAACATTACCTGAGGTGCAACTATATTGCTTTTCTGATGCGAGTAGTAACATCTAGACTTAACAAAAAGCTTTGGAAACAGTGATGATAATTTAGGCGTAGTAAATATATACGTCATTTACTGTGGAAATGCGTCATTTTTTTTTTTGTTTTGCTTGTGTCGGAAGAATTGTCTTAACTTACAGCCGTATAGTGCATAATCTCTAATCCTAATGTAAAACATCCTAATCTAAAATTTTCATTTACATCAAGAAGGCAAGCATTTGCATAGGGTCCATAATTGTACCTACCTCTAATTTTAAGATCACCTGTATCACATTATGGAACGCAATAAAGTGTTGAGTATAGGAAATAAGAATGCGTAATTTCAATCTTTGTCATTCAATCCCCAGCCCAGCCCAGAAGGCTGAATATAACTTCAATATTCTTACTGTCACATTTTATTTGAAGATAATTGTCACATAGAATTTTAATAAAACAGCAGTGTAAATGGCCTATTTGTCAATTTCACTCAAATTGGATAGCAACAGATTTAATATAATCAGGGGACAGATAGCTCTTCTGTAACACCTTTATATATGACGGAAATAACTTATTTCTGTAGATTACCAGTTTTTCTTCAAAGTGCGTAATTTGTACGATTTGGGTCCTTTTGTTCATAAATAAAGACAGACATATTATGACTTGTTTCCGTATTCCATTTTTTTTTGGGTATAACTATATCCTTTAGAACTTTGCCATAAACATGAAAATATCCAGCGCGAACTTCTTACCATTGCACCTTAACATTACGTTACGTTTATCCATACTAATATTATAAATGGGAAAGTGTCTGTCTGTTTATCCGTCTTTCACGGCAAAACGAAGCGATGAATTGTCGTGATTTTTTACGTGAAGATAGTCGAAGGGATGGAGAGTAACATAGGCTACTTTTTATCCCGGAAAATTGACAGATCCCACGGGATGCGCAATAAAGGCTTCGCTCAAAAACTACTGAACAGATTTTCATGCGGTTTTCATCAATAGACAGAGTGATTCTTGAGCAGTCCCACGCGAAGCGCGATAAAACCTTGGCGCCATAAACCGACTTCCGCGCATGTGTAGCCGTGGGCAAAAGCTATGACCTTTAACCCTCCATAGACTCAATCCCGAAATCCACGCGGTGGAAGCCGCGGGCAGAAAGCTAGTAAAATCTATATTTTACATATCTTTATATTACGTAGGTAAATGTTTATAAAGTTAAAAGTAAAGTAAGCTGGTAAGATAGTAATTTCAAACTGATGCCTCATAGGGGACAGGTTTAGACTCATCTGGAATTGACCTTCATTGTTAGTGGTGCCACCAACCTGTCCACTGAAACTGGGGTCTCCATGCTATGCCATAGCTCTGGCCAATGCAATGGCTATTATTAACAATGGCCCACCTTATTTTTATTACGACGATGACTTCCGTGGCCGAGTGGTTTGTACACCGATTTCGATATGTCGCCATGTCTCGAGGTTCCGAATTAGAGTTCCATTTAGGGCAGATAATGAATACGAGCATTTGTGGCATTAGTCATAGCTCTAAATATAGTATATTTTTATAGTATATAATATATTTTTATAAAGAAAAAATATAGAAATATATTTATGTAAAGAGATATTACCGGTACTCTAGATCCTATAACATAAGCCTACTTTAGGCAAAAGTAATTGATATCAATAGATTTTTTCTTTCAGAGTCATTATAATTAAAATTACACTCATTAAAATTTTGCTATTTAAGGTAACATCATTTTCAAAGTTTCGCTCTCTAATCAACTTGTAAGACAACTTAGTGTAGAAGTTTATGATAACCACATTTTTTAAGCCTTTATTTATCTATCTATTTTTTGCTATTGCTTAAATTTAAATATATTTGTGGTATACGTTTTCACAAATAATTTTAATTCATTTAGTATACAGTAATGAATAAATTTACTATTATGGTGACAATACTTGATAATTTATGGCGCTATTTAAGAAGCTCATTTCATATTTTTATTCATGTAGTTCTTTGAAGATAAAATATTTTGATAATTAGAATTTATTTAATGCACTTCTAAATTATTCAATTTTTACCACCATTAAATTATAAACAAGTTTTGGTACTTTTTTGTATCGTGATTCTACCCAATTAAATTTTTAATTTAATACTTAAATTTTGACTGACGACAAATATCGATTTGATTACACGTCGAGCTTTTTTTGTGGGCTAGGGTTGTTTGTGTGAGAATCGCAGCAAACCTCAGCAACCTCCATAAAAATCACATTGTTGCCAACATGTGACATAAGATGTCTCATTCCAATATAGACTGACTACATTGAAATGAGAAAAACGACTATTCTTTCTGATCATCGGCATTTCCTAAAGAATTTCAGTAGTTCAGCCCGCAAAATTTTCAGTAGTTTACTTTTGGCATTGCTTTTGATTATTTATACTTATGTTTAGTATTAATTGATCTAATAGAAATAGCTTAGAAAACGCGGTAATTTATTTTATTAAAATAAAATATAATGTATAAAGATGAAAAATCTTATTTCAATATAAGATATATCAATATTCGTCGTTTAAATTTTCATAGTATACTTACAAATTAAATAGAAATGTAGAGCATTTTCTTAAACATGTTAGAACTACAAGAGTACCTGAATATTGATTAGTTGTAATCGTATTAGGTATGATTGTATCTTATACTATATTGTATTTTTATATTATATTATTATAATTATTAACATTGATAAAAAATAGACCTTCAGAGTTTCTTGCCTGTTCTTCTCGAGAAGGCTCTCCCAATTTCCGAAGGTGTCGAGTCAATATATTTTTTCTTTTTTTTTCCTTATTCGTACGTACGGACAAGGTTTTTGTTTTTTTTTTTTTTTTATTATTTAAGCTTTTTTTTTGTTTTGTTTGTTGACGTCAATAAGTGCCTGTAAAGGTCTATGTTGAATAAATATTATTTTGATTTTGATTTTTTTGATTTTTTGAGTACCTGAACCAATTTAATTAATAAGGTTGTTATAATTATTATACTTTCAAAGTTAATTTTCAACGTTAACACGAGACAATAATCGATTCCGCGTAAATGATTCGAACTATAATAGAAAGATCGATTCTTGGCGCCTCCAGACGTTCGATGTCTTCCAATTTTGGTTTTATATTTTCAGCGGCTTGGTTTGTTTCGAATTGTCTCGAAAACCCATATGCTTGATTGCTGCTTAGTTTTGGGATCATATATATAAATCCATATTTCGTCGCTTCTTACTATGTGTCTCGCCAAATTTGAAGCCTCTTCTTTATATTTGGCAAGCATAGTATGGCACTAAGTAATGCGGGGCGTGTCATCAGTCAAATTGTATGGACTTGTGACTCCTCTGGTGTTGCTCTGGTATCCATGGGTAACGATTATCGCTTACCATCAGGTGATCCATTTGCTCATCTGTTGCCCTATCGTATAAAAAAAATGTTTATGTAGTAGACAGTATTTGACTCATACCTATGTACATAGATGTTTGGATTTCAGGTAGGTCAGAGCCTGTCTATATTTATCATACAGCGCATAGCATCTATTTTTTTCAAAAAGAGCGATTCGTGCTATTTACTGTTTACGGGCTAGAGAATCCCTAAAAGAATTGTTCAAAGAAATTAATATTTTAACTTTAGCTAGTCAATATATATATGATAATTTAGTTTTTATAGAAACTATAATAAATTCAATAAAAACAGTGATCTACATAATGTGAATACTAGAAACAAAAATAAACTTGCCGTTCCAATGTTCAGACTCCATAAAACTAGCTGTTCGTTCTTGGTGAAATGTATATCTATGTTTAACAAACTTCCGCAAAGTGTCATTGATTTGCCTTTATATAAATTTAAAATCCATATCAAAAAGACACTCATAAGTAAAGGTTTAATATAAAGTAAGTGACTATCTAAATGATCACACTATTTGGGAATAGGGACACTATTCATAGAGCCATGTTTGGTAACAACATTATTTATAATATTGTATTATTTTTATATGTGTATGTAAACATACATACGACTGTAATCGTATTAGGTATGATTGTATCTTATATTATATTGTATTTTTATATTATATTATTATAATTATTAACATTGAAAAGAGGAGATAAAAAATAGACCTTCAGAGTTTCTTGCCTGTTCTTCTCGAGAAGGCTCTCCCAATTTCCGAACCGGTGTCGAGTCAATATTTTTTTTTTCCTTACTCGTACGTACGGACAAGGTTTTTTTTTAAGCCTTTTTTTTGTTTCGTTTGTTGACGTCAATAAGTGCCTGTAAAGGTCTATGTTGAAAAAAGATTATTATGATTTTTTGATTTTTTTGATCTTTTTCGAGTGCAGGTTACACCATAAAATGGTCATCCCTCACGGATGTGTACCGGCGCTCTCTAGATCTAGTTTTCAGGATAAGGCTAATATTTTTTTTATTTGGAATTTCTTGAGTGTTTTTCTAGAGTACTCTCCCATTTGAAAACAGGTGGTAGAGTCAATTTGTAGTTAAAGTTAGTATCTCTCTACAACAAACATTTTTAATATTTTTTTGTTTATGACATTAACAAGGAATACTTTTTATACTGGTACTATTATAGTTATCCACTATGGACAGAGGATCTATCAATTTAAATCAATTTATTTAGGAATTCAGTTACATAATCAGGACTAGAGCATTCCTTATTAACAGTTAGCCAATGGACACGACCATCGATTTGGTATTTTTGGTGAAATCCTCAGACATAAAATACTTATATAGATTAAATTAACAACAAACACAACAATATGGCAATAACAATGAGTAATAACACTAAGTAGCACACCTTAAATTTATCGCTTTTCAAAAGCCCTGACAATGAGTAATAAATAATATAACCGCAATCTTGATAGCGGCGTTGTCGCGTATATACAGGTAAATACCCATTAGCCAACAAGATCTGTTTGTCACAAGATAACGCTAATTATATAACACTTGCTTGTAAATAATACAAAGAATGTACGCGGGGCATTTTCACCTTCGTTTTATTGTTTCATATCAGTATTTAGTAGTAAATACTTATATCTTATTGGCATTCTTCGTAACTCAACAACTATCAATGAATTATTATACTTATTTTCTAGTTTATCAAATATTGATGAAATGTGCTAAAGCACCGAACACGTTTAATTAAGTCAAACCTATTATACGAGTACGAATCAAATGACCAAATCATTTGATATACCTAATTAACGTTCTGTCTCTCCCACCTACAATTGGGTAGGGTAAATTTTTTTAAATTCTATTTATAATAAGAGTTCTCTTTTAAGTGAGAAATATTGTAGAACCAACAGTACACCAGTAATAGGTGCACTATTACTTTTGAAGATACATCGACATGTTTGCGGCGCTGTCGCGGGTCGCTCAAAAACGCTCCACACTAAAAAGACTGCGATTGTGACGTCATAACCATGTAAACTCGCCTAATTTGTATGAGCGTATAAACAAATTTTAAAATAACTTTGCTATTTGTACGTTTATAGGTATACTTTCTATATATAAAAAAATGTAACATTTAATGTGAGAATGCTAGAAATGTGTTCGTTTCATTAGAATTACGTAAATAATAATTGCGCATTTTTTAGAAATCTAAAAACAATATAAATTAATAATTAAACTGAAATTTCTATATTGACATACTTTCATTGGATATAAATTGCTCAAATCAGATAATTATAGTATAAAAACGGCCATAATCAGTTGTAGTCGTCTACCCTATTATGATAACTTCACTATAAAATATTTAAGCATATTTATAAAAATTGCTTATATCATTTGTATTCATATTCAGTTGATCGATAACATAATGTATTGAATGGGTCCTGGGATCAATCCATAGCTCTGATTTAGAAAAAGTTTAGAAATCGTTTTTATTAATTTAGAAAATATGAGTATACTCCGCGAATGTATAAAATCAGTTCCCGGATATAGGTATAAACTTCACTCAAATAACATTATAGGAAGTGTGACTAGGTAAACCAAACATAATCCATAGGGCAAGGTATTTGGGATAGAACATGACATTTGTTAAAAATTACAAGATTTCATAGGTGAAAGTTCAAAGGTTTATAGTAATTGCAAGTTTTATAAACTCGACAGGACATCTCTTAAGTTCAGGCGTACTGTTATATGTTTCGTTTCAAATAAAAATGGAAGCAATCAATCATTGAATAAAAATGAAGGGATTACTTATATTTTTTTTTTCTTTAAATTACACTGTACGTGAAAATGTGTAACTATGTGACATGATAACAAAAGTTATGTTCGTTTGAACAAAAGACAGTCAGTACAATAAAGTAAATAAACGTCACTATTGTACAAATAATACTCGTATTTCACACGAACGTATATACGTTATTAAAACTATAACGTATGTACGTTATAGTTTAATTCAGATTTATTATATTCTTATCATTGACAACTAACTAATATGGAACGGCAAATTGGAAATTGTTTAGTTATACACTCACAGGCATATTTATCCGCCCACCGTTATTTCTCGTCACCCTGTTTCTTTACGTTAACTATGGCTTATGCACTCTTTTATTTGTTATCAAGTGGGTACTTCAGCAATAAAATAAACACGTATACCCTCATTTTGTTGCATAAGATTGTGTCACCGAATCATTTTTCGAATTTAATCGTTGTTAGATTAGCGTTGCGTCACAGAATAATCAATCCTTGTTTCTTTTTGCCGTAGTGGATCAATATTATTCAATTTGACTTTAAAGTGATTGTTCATCGTTTTTAAATCAAAAAAATGCCGCTGGATGCGACTGGTGCAGCCAGGGCAGTGGCTTTGGCCGATGCTGGGTACAGTCAACGTCGCATCGCTCGTACACTCGGTGTACCTCGAACCACGGTACGGGATGCTATCAGACGATTTCGGGAGACTGGTTCGTACACCCGGAGACCAGGTCAAGGTCGACATCGCTGCACTTCAGCTCGAGATGACAGGTTCGTTGTCAGTAATGTCCTAAGAAATCGGTTTTGCACCGCTACTGAAGCTCGTACGTGGCTTTTTGAGGTGAGAAATGTGAGTGTTAGTGAACGTCCAATAAGACGAAGACTGGCAAAAAGAAATCTGAGAGCTTTTCGCCCAGCTCGAGTGCTAGAACTGCTCCCTCAGCACCGTAGAGCTAGACTTGGTTTTGCGAGAGAACATGCTGACTGGACTATGGAGGAATGGAAGGACGTACTGTTTTCAGATGAGAGTAGAATAGCCTTAAGAGGTCCAGATGGACGTCAGCATGTCTACATGCGCCAGAATGAAAGGTTTGCTCCATGCGCTATAACCGAAACAGTGGGTTACCAAGGAGGGTTCATAATGGTTTGGGGAGGTATCTCTTACGAGGCTCGTGCCGATCTTGTTGTGTTTGACAGAGGCAATGTGAACGCTCAAAGGTACGTGGAGGAAGTTCTTCAAGAACATGTCGTACCTTTCGCGCCATTTATTGGACACAACTTCAGACTAATGCATGACAATGCACGTTGCCATACGGCAAGATCAGTCACTGATTATCTTAATGAGGTCGGGATTCAAGTTCTACCTTGGCCTGCAAGCAGTCCCGACCTGAATCCAATTGAACACATTTGGGACAAGCTAAAAAGATGCATACGAGCAAGAGTACCAGCACCTACGACCTTGAGGGAGCTCAAGACGGCTGCGATAGAGGAGTGGTACAATATTCCCCAATCGGACATCCAGGACATTATGGATGGATTACCAAACCGGCTCCAAGAAGTCATTAGAGCCCGTGGCAGCAACACCCATTATTAAAATTTTATTAAAAAAATTTAAACCATGTTTTCTTTTCAAAATTTAAAATTACCAATTTTTGACAAAATTTCGTTCAAAATCGTTTTCTCTTGTGTACTCGTGAATAAACAACGTGATTTAAGTCTTCTTGTCTTTAAGTTTACCTTGATGATTGTTTTCAACTTATCATCCCATGAAATTTGGGCTAAAATCCTGAATTTCCGCAAAGTCAACGAAAAACGAGGTGGGCGGTTAATTGTGCCTGTGAGTATATTATAAAACTTATCGTTACCTTAAAATCGAACATTCTATCTATATGAAATACTACTAATGAACCAAGATTAATCTCATCTTCTCTATCTTTAAATTCATCAGTCTCTATCTTTATAATCTATGTATTCTTATAGGGTAGAATAAATTGAAATTAAATAAAAGCAAAGTCCACATTTTGTTAAATCATCTCGACCTCTGACTTGCATTGATGACTTGGAACTTTTTTATTAGTAGTAGAAGTTCTTACGTCAACGGTTCTAAAAACAGTTGCGCCACTTAAATTTATGTTTACACAATTTAATTATGTATAAAAATTGGACGATAGTTTATCGTATTTATTACGCTAGTTTCAATGAAATAAACATATTATTGAGGACGGAGGCTCGCCTCACCACGCCTTTGTCTGGGCTCGCATAATAACGATAACAATTCACAACGCTTGACCAGTATTAACCAGCTTAGCCTGTTTATATTAGCATTATAAAACGCATGCACGTTGCCCAACATGATTTCATTAAAAGATAAATTTACATCACGCATCATCTATGGATTGATTAGCTCGAAATGTTAACTCACTTATACCGTGCAAATTATTATTACCAAATAGTGCAAGAAATGTAATAATGGTATTTTATCACCATTATTGTTTGTAACAAATTTCCAAGTGAAATTAGTGATAATATTAGTACTAATCATTGCATTAACCATAAATTGTGTGATAGATGTAAAAGTATGATTGATTAAAACTTCATAGTATTCGCATATCAGTAAGCTTAAGACATGACCTGGCACTACTTTACCTCTACGTGTTTCGAGTCGCGTTTACCACATATAGACGGAACAGTAGGGCACTATTGCGCTATACAAAACCTGTCACGCGTCACGCGCTGACTCAGCTTGCCTGATGTTACGTACGGGTATAGTACCACCCCCACAGAACACAGAAAGTTACTGGATTGTGGGTGGGAAAACAGAAGGTAAAAGATCGCCACGTTGTTCACCTACAATATTGACCGATCATGTGAAAAACCTGTATTCTTTCAATTTATAGATGATAATAAAGACATGCGCTAAATAGGAAACGCTAAAATAAGATCATCCGCTCCAGGTGTAAAAGTGCGCTAAAACGACGATCCTGACACATGAGCAACCGACCTCAGAGAGAAAGTGAGAGTACCTAACATACTACTTCAGCTTCACCCAGAAAATTTACTTTTATCATTTGGAGCTAACAATTACTTGATGATTCCCACCCTTAAAATTAATTATTTCTCAAGATTTACTTTAATTATTAATATTATTCAAAAATGAGATAAGTTTGTGATTTTTATAGCATTAGCGATGATTTTCAAAATAAGACAATTATAATATTTAAATATGAACCTGCACCTATCTTTTAACACAAAAAAACGAGTGATACACAAGTTGACATTTTGTAAAACTAAAAACAATTAATCAAATTCAACACTGTTTTGGCTAGTTACACGTTACATTGAAGTCTGGCAGGTGATGTCCCTCGCCCAAGGTCAAATAAGTCGTGACACTTTGACCTGTTCCGAAAGTCATTAGAAAAATAATTATTGAGCGTGTCCTATAGAATGTATTTTAATATGAAAATATAACGCAATAGTGATGTGCTTTTACTCGTGCCGTTGCAAAAGCCACAAAGAAAATGTTTTGTTTTTATCGCTGTTTATTTTCTGCAAAAAAACTAATAATTGTTTTTAGCAAATATTTATGCTCATTATAGTATTGATTTTCAAGTACTTGCTATTGGTTTGTTTATTTCATTACAGCGTGCTTAGTCATACTAAGTAGTATTAAGTAGTATAGGCGGCAATAGTTTTGTAGGTACTTCTTAGTGTCAATAGTTATTTTCAAGTCCTTGAATAAGTTCGTAATAATACTTTGTTCGTTTAAGAATATATTATTTTTGTCGTCCATAATGGTTCTAATCATAAGTATAACTTCACATTATCAGTATAAAGCATACTAAACGTGGACTTTGCACTTTTACGCATGTTAGTCATAATACAAAAAAAGAAACTTCAAACATAAATTCGTGTATAGTAAGAAGAATTAAAATAATCCGCCGTTCGCGTACAGCTGGGCATTCGGCCAGTTACACAATGATTTCACGACGGTTCTGTCGAATAAACGTGAAGGGCGTCACGTGAGCGGCAAAGGGGCCCGCACTCGTGACGTCACGAGGGCGGGGAGGGGACGAGGCTGAGGGTGTGGTGCACATGCGCCGGTCGCCACGGCTCAAGGTGACCCCGCGCGTCAGGCAAGTGTTCAGCGGCGCCGCCGGTCAGAGTACTCGACTCCTTTCACTTCTGCACTACTGCTGATACCGGTATTCGCGAACGCGAATACTTTTATCTTGTGCTCGGTTAAATTTATGTCGGCATCCTGTGGACGCCAACGTTACTCGTTCACCATCTTTTATCTCAGTCAGCGCGACTGACAAGAGGAACCAATATGCGGCAAGCGCGAGATATTGTGAGTACAAAAAGAATAATATAAAAAACATACATTTTACAAAATATTCAATAAATTTTCAGTAAAGCAACGATTTTTTAACGAATTGTAGTTCATAAGTTTGATAGATTGGTACGTTTTATACATGAATGTCGAGGTGGTACATGTCAAGGTTACCGGCGAAATATAGAGCGTTAGGTTATGTGACCTTAGTAGGAAATCGAATTAACTATCAC
The DNA here is from genome assembly GCA_036419045.1 of Scirpophaga incertulas. NCBI lineage: Eukaryota > Metazoa > Arthropoda > Insecta > Lepidoptera > Crambidae > Scirpophaga > Scirpophaga incertulas. Next base: position 11,232,436 of record CM071631.1, read on the forward strand.
GAATCAAATTGTCACACATTTAAGACTAAAACTACTTGATTATTTAATTAAACAATTTATTACATTAAATGTTATGGGACATATCATCAAACATGTGTCATGATCTGTCAGCAAAAAGGAGATTATCTACTATAATCGTGAATAGCGAAATAATTATTTTAATATGTCTACAATTAGAACTGTATTTTAGCTATTCGCTGTGCGGTGTATTTTATAATATTTTTTTTATACTGTTCTCATTCGTAACGAGGCATTTCGTACCTCAAGGTCGCGTAGAAGGTCATCTCCATTGACTTCTCTATAATGCACAATACATTTAAATGTTAGTTAACTATGAGCCTTAATTAGATTGAGTTTGACTTTACTTTTGTTATTTTTTAGAAATGGGAGATACGTCTGTACTGTTTTTCATATGCATCTGTGAAAATAATTGAATACAAATGATGTGAGTGATGAAATAACAAATTTACATTGCAGTCTTACTGTACATAAAGCGTTTCTTATTTAGTTTTGAATATATAAATACTACTTTCTTAATAAGGTGATCTTTGTTAGTAAAATTACATATGAAAGATCTTTGTTAGCAAAAATGTCATTGGTATTGGCACTTTACCTAATTTCCATTACTGTATGGAGATTTTGATTTCCCTACTAACTTCCTAATTAATTTTAGTTTTTCTATTTTAGAGCAAACATAATGAAATTTTACATACATACCAATAGAGCTCTGTTTCTTCTTTTATGTCCTATTCAGTCTCATATATCCATCTTACCTTCGAGAGCCATGCCACCCTGCTTAGTGGTCTTGCCTGTAACTCCAGTTTCTTTTCCTTTTCTTTTATTTCTAAGTAAAATTATATGGAAGATTGGGTTCAAATAAAATAATCAAATACCCTGTTTCTATGGCAATAAAAAATGCACGGCATAGTTAAACTATTATGTCAATTCAAATAAATTTTATATCCATATATGTAGATGTACGTAGGAAAAACCCTCAATTTGATAGACGTACCTAACAAATTTATTACAGCGTACCCGCTAAATTCTGCGAGCCGCTTATTACCGGTTCTTTAGAGATGCGGGCCCACTAACAAAATGTCACATTATGATAATATGTTATTCACGTTGTCAAATTGGCAAATGCCATTCACTTCATTTATATACAATCTTGAATTCAAACAGGAAATATTTATAAAAAGACGTATGAAATGTTGGATAATATCTATAAATGTATCGATTCTAATCATTTCTAAATTAGTATTACGGTTGATTGATTAAATATATATTTATATGCATCATAAATTATTTAAGCGTTGTTGTCGTATAAGATGGTGGATGGTTATTATAAAGTAGTATATATATATACATATATTTTTTTTTCTTGGTCTCTCTTGGTCACTATTAACAACTGTCAATATTCCATTGCCAACATTAATTTTCACATTATGACAAACAAATTCTAAAGATATTTTCAACATAATTAATATATGTATTTATATATTTAAATAATATATGTATTTATAATTTGAAATTATAAACTTCCTTACACTCCTCTTAAAACCTATATATCTTTTTCTTATTTACATTTCTGATTCCTATTTCCCTGACTTTAAAATTGTTATGGCTATTATATAAACCGTATGAGCCAAAAACAAAAAAAAAACAGTTTTAACGTTATTTGATTAAGTTGAATCCACATCAGAGCTCTGATCTCATGTTTTACAAGTAAGTATAACCAAATGATTGAAAAAAGCGCGGAATGCGAGAAACTTTGTCTTTTTCTATGTTTAACATTTTTATTTTGATAGGTAGATATACCTAATAAGGGGGTGAATTAGATGGTAAATTGTATATATTTATCTTTATTTTTGTCCTCAGTATATTATTTTTGTGTTTGGTAGCGCGAATTTTGTCACAATTAATGCTACTACGGCGTCAAATATTGCCAATAAGCTGTTCTCTGACATGGATATTGAAGATTCAATTCTAGACACTGACTTTGCATGTAAATACTAAAACTACTAAGCGTAAAAAAAATTAATACGAACGATTAGGTAAACACTGTAATTAAAAGAAAAGGGAACACAAGACATCTGCAATAGAAAGAGAATCTGAATTTGAGCGTCATTGTGATTCATCATAGATTCACATTACCAGTCAGTATCTGTTCCAACCTCATATCCCATATACAATAATGTTAATAAAGATCACTCATTTATTGATATAAAATTTTATGATGATAGTGATGCTTCTCAATTTTTTATCCAGTGGAACTAATGGAATCCAATGAAAATGTTTCCATTCACCCAATATCATTGTAAATATGGGAATCTAATATTTAGTATTAGATTCGGTGTACTTTATTTATTTATGACGTATTTAAGTGATTCCTCCTTGCAATGCTTTTTGTTCATTATAAATTCTGATTTATTATCATGTGATACTATCTCTATCTTGTAAATCACAAGAAGTGATGAAATTCTTAAATGTATTAAGCTCGTATCATAGGCTAATTCTCATCATCCAAATACTCTTCATCAGTACTGTGATTGGCTGAACATTTAGTTAAACATTAACTAGATTGGTATGTCATGTCACTACTATATCATCAACTCGATACGGCTTTAGACAAGGAAAAGGTGTATGCACAATATATCTAATTTTGATTACCGATATTCGTTAAACTTTTTTAACAATGTGTCCACATAAGCCAAATGTTTGGAAATCACTGCAGCTTATGATACAGTGTGCTAAAAGATATCTTATCTCATTTTAAAAAATAAACTTACGAGGTGCCTAATACTTTAGTTAAGTTTTTAAAAAATATTTTACACAAAACAGTAATAAATTTAATCATGGAAGACGGGATAAGTGAAATCTAGACTATTTTAAGGACCTTTATGAAGGATCTCTTTTAAGTCCATTTTCCATTTTATTAAAAAAATATTAAATATATAACTCAGAGTATTCAATTGAGAAAATAACATTACAGGTCAATTCTTCGATTAAATTACTAAAATTATGGATTGATAATATTGGCTTCATGTTATCTGTATCTAAAAGTTCAAGTGTAGTTTTTTTCAAGAATAATGGTTCCTCTTTCTGCGTCTGTAGTATATGTTTCTACTTGCATTCCAGTCAGAGAAAGCAATATTTTAGGCATAATTCTATCACTTTAACTTTCTGACTCATTCAACTATAAGATCAAAATGTGAACGAGCATTAAATATTTTAAGATGTTTAACAGGCTTCCCCCACCCCACTTCTTTTAAATTGCTTTATATCGCTCTAATTAGAAGTATTCTTGATTATTTTACTTTTTTTCCGCAACCTTTTTATGCTGTTGGTTTAAATAAACGAGCACAGGTGCATTGACATCTAGTCCTATTAATGTTCTGCAATTGAAGTGCGTTTGCACCTCTGCAACTTCGCCGCCAATTCCTTAGTGAACGATTTTTATTCCACAGCCTTCAAATATCCGAGAGGATAGAAGAAGATGAGAATCCTCTTCAGAAAACTCTTAGACCACTGTGTCAAAAAATTTCAAGATATTATATTGGGCTAATAAAACTATACTGTGACTAGTAATAGACATCGGATATTTACATCTACATGTCATGTGTTCAGCATGGCCATGATTATTTTCTATTATATACCTATAACGATCTTAAAAATTATATACCCATTTGCTAATGATCAGTTTAATTTTTATACTCTTAGAGATTACGTTCGCCCATGAATTTTTAGCTCCATGTTCTATTATTGACAATTTATGAATTTGTATGATCAAATTTACGAGTAATTTTTATGTTAGTATACAGTATTTTCTTTGTCAGATCTACAAGATAAAATACTTTAAAATGTTCAGAATTTTAACTCTACACAATTTGCAATCCTACTACTATTATAAAGGCGAAAGTTTGTAAGTATGGATGTTTGTTACTCTTTCACGTAAAAACTACTGAATGGATTTGAATGAAACTTTACCACAATATAGCTTATACATCAGAATAACACATAGGCTACAATTTTTGAGGTTTCTAATGTGAGGTCGTAAAAAAAACACATTAGGAAAAAGATCGTTAAATGTAGTTTATAGGAGCATACTGCAGTAGCTACCTATAGGACTATGATTAGGCCTCTGCAGTGCTTAGTTACCGTATTTCTTACTTATTACTAGACTAGGCGGGACGAACCTGAAGTCCACGCGAACGAAGTCGCGGGCAAAAGCTAGTATTATCTAAAACATTTCACTACATTTTATGGGTGACGAACCCAATGACTTATTTTCACATATGTAATAGTAAGTGAGAGAGAATAAGTATGAATGAGTAACCACATGTTTACTTATATAAAAATAAAACGGGTGTTGGATTTTTTTATTTATAAACAATTTTTAATATTTACCTAAATAACTAACTTACTTTAATATTTAAAGATTTACTAAGCGTTGCGCATTACTTGTTTCTATGTTTTTTTTGAACGAATATTCTAACCTACGGTTACTACTAATCAATTATTGCTTTGTTTGGAACTTAATTTAATTGAAACTACTGAACTATAGTTATTTTCGTTTAAATAAATAAGAAGTTATATTTTTAATTAATTCTATAGTTAATAAGCATGTAATTGTAGTTTTTGTAAACTACACCGTTAGTGTATTCCTGAAACTTTTTAAGTTATCTATTTACTTTTCATTAATACGCTAGGTAACATTGAAAATAATACGTATTAATAGAAAACATGAGAAGCAAGTGTTTTGAATTATGCTGATATCGCTGCACTGTCGATTATCATTAAATTAATCAGTAAATTTTGATATTTATCCGATTCGGTGGTTTATCTGGCACTAGAGGTCGATTGACTGAGTTGTGCGATAACGACGTCTGGGCGTACATCATAAAGCACTCATATTAAGCTTTATAATCAATAAATAATATTGATTAATCGTTTCTAATGGAATTTTTTTGACTTCTATCGGCTGGCGGTTACATTCATCTGAAGAAATATTAATTAACATTTTTTAAGTATTACTGTTCAAGTTTTATTTAGCTAGCTATAAACAAAATACACTGATTGTTGATATGTATCGATCGATATAAGAAACGTACGAACAAAGTATAGGTAATTGGTACAACAAACAGAGGTTTTTAGTGGTGGTACTTTAGAAAGTTCTTAATATCTAATTTATAAAGAGAATACTTCCGCAACTAAGTAAAAAATAAATATTTGAAATATTTTTTGAAACTATATATATATTTGGGAAAGTACGTAATCACTATTCATCACTATTCTTCTACTTCACTATTCGTCTATGTTGGCTCATGCCCGCAGATTCAATGAATTAAATAGTTCGTATATAAATTTACAACACAAGCGTTAAGGAACACAAATAAAATCGCATCTTCGTCACGAGACCCATCTTAAAAATAAACAACGTTCTATGCCAAGAAAATACTTCAACGTGCGTTCGTCCTGACGTGGAGCAAACAAAGTTCTAAATTAAGCCTCGGTTCGACAAAACGAAATGAAATATCGCGGATATATCGCTGATAATATGTGAAATTAGATTGATTTAAGTGTTCCACGAAATCATTATTTATTTTTATAATATGCTATTTTTATAATAGTATGCATGTATTATTCTTTTTCTATTCCTGTATTTTTATGCCTTATAAATGTGCACGAAATCTTAAAAAAACGCAATGAAAAAGACTATATATTATTCTCTATAACAACAATTTTGTCGCTCATCGCATCAACAACGCAACATCGCTCTTAGGTACCACAGATTACTAAATATAGGCCCACAGATGACTAAGCATATAGGTTAAGGATAACACTATGAACACTAACTTACAAAAAAAGATACAAAACTACCGACTTAAGAAACATCTGATATCTTATCATCGATCTATAATAAATAGAAGAATATAGAGACAATTTTTTAAAAATAAGTACATATATTGACTGCAAAGCAAGCACTGGCAATTACTTGTCAAATTTAAAACAAAATTTACCATGGACAAAATGAGTTAAACGTATGACAAGATTTTAACTCGTAGTAAGTGTGTAGATATAAACTTAACTTGTGATTATTGTTTACAAAAAAGACGGATGGACTGATGATTATACAAGGGTTGCATAAAATATTATTATATCACAACATGTAGGTACAAGGGTGTCTGCCCGGATTAGTTATATATTTCTACTACTATGCATAAAACATGTTATTCAAACGCTTTTCATCATGTACACATATTCTACAGCTGAAGGCATATCATCACCTACCTATAACCTACACGATATCACTATCTAAACTCACCATGAATTAACATTAAGCTCAAGTAATCCATCGATCAATCAGAATAACATAAAAATAATCTTGGGCCACTCACATAAGTGGCGAAGACTACATAGTCTGTTCATTTCACATGTGTATCATATGTCAAGTTATTTACTTTAATATATTATCAAGAACATACCAGATTTTCCCAGATTTTGATTTGAACGACTAAAGATTAGATACAAATGAAGCGCGCACGCACCGCGAGCAATAGAACTTGCTGCAATAATTTATTTTGCAAATATTTTTGTAACATTACGTGGTACCTACTATTTAAAATAGTTTCTCTTGCTGTCTCAAATACGAAAATCTCGTGACTTGCCCGTTAATATCATTTGGGACTGATTTCTTAGGTCTCGGTTAATCTAAGATATGAATTTATTTTCGGCAATTTTTATTTGAAACGTATTTATACATAGTTATTCTAGAGTAACTATTGAACAAACATGTTTAATCATTACAATGAATATTATCTGTTGAACAAAACATTACTAATATTACATCAAAATATACAGTATTTTACACTCTATTAAGAAATAATACAATCAGATTACAAAGACTGACTGAATTAGCAATGTTGTGTGGTAAGCATAGGGATAAATTTGCAGGTTACGAGAATAACACACCCACTCGCCACACATACAATCTTCACCACTACCAATGTATTGTAAGTACAACAAGACTGACTGACGTCAAGAACGAGCCTACGTGTCGGCCAATCAGATTCAATCACTATTTTGTAATATCATGCTATTTGAAAACACCATAGGTATTTTGAAAAAACATATCATAGCATCTGCAAAGTCTAATAGTATCAAAAAATTGCACATTAAAAAAACTCGATAACCTTGAAATTGTTTAATTGATATGTTTATTATCATCATCATGAATAATATAGTTGTGCTCTTTTGTCGCGCCGTTTTTTTCAATCAGACGAACGAGATAACTGTAGTGGTGCTACAATGAATGAAAATGAAAAGAACGCGGCTGGTATAGCGCGCCAGGCAGTTGTGGCCGTGCGTATTCTTCTGTTACTTGCGACTTTGGCAAGACGTGTGGTCAGTTATACTGTGTGTGTGACTGACATATCGTTTAGTACTATTTATTCGTTAGTTTCTGTCATACCAAACCATCAAAATGGGTGTAGCCATCAACATTTTACCCTTGGTAAGTGGAATACAGTTAATTATAATCGAATTTTATGTACGTTATATAAATGCCGGGTTTAATAACAAATTGGAAAGCAACGCTAGTGTTGTAATGACCGCTTTGACCTTGTGAAACTTGTTCGCGATAATAAACGACTAGTGTACTATCCTCGCTTACAATGCAGGAAAATTGCATTATTTTCCACACATAAAATTATTATTTTTTAATTATTAATGATGTAATGACTTTTTGACTGATAATTGTAATTGAGATGTAAAAAAATAAAATTTTGTGATCAAAACTAGGTAATATAATTTGTAAGCGTTTTGAGCCGCGTGATAAATATTAAAATTAAAAAAAAACTGACTATATAAGTGAATTATTCACACCACATTTTTGTTTCTAAGACTAATACTTTTTTAATTATTAAGGTACGATGATATAGACCTTGTCGTTACGGTCCACTTTTTAAACCTGGTACCCGTATGTTTCGGCGCGATTTTAAAGACGTTTCACGTCAAAAAAATTTTTTGTGGTAGCATACTTAAAACTGTCACAAATATTTGTCTGTACAATAAAGTTACATATTTATGACATAACAGAAAATAAATATTATAATTCCCATTAAATGTTACAATATAATTTTAATTACATCATTCCGATAACTTTTTACGATCTCTTTCTGATTACTTTTTTATATCATCACTACATTACTAAAACAAAGTCGCTATCCGCCGTCTGTCTGTCCCTGTGTATGCTTAGATCTTTAAAACTACGCAACGGATTTTGATGCGGTTTTTTAATAGATAGAGTGATTCTTAAGGAAGGTTTATATGTATAATACATGCATAATATTGTAGAGAAACAATGATAAATTTAGAGGTTTCTAATGTGATGTCGTAAATAAGCACGTTTTTGCGCTTATATTGCAAAAACGCTGGCTGAACCCTACGTGATAGACCAAATTAATGTACTACAGTATTGTCCACCTTAAAAAGTTGAACAAAAAATTCCGCGATGGTATATGTCTGTGTCTTAGTGATACCTAAAATTTTCATTGCATCCGTGCGAAGCCGAGGCGGGTCGCTAGTACCTACATACTAATTTAGTTAATAGTTATAAACTGTAGAAAATTTAGAAATATAAACAACAATATACAAAACAATATTTTCGTTTTCTTATAATGCTGTTTTTTTTTCATTAATTTATCATTAAATTCTTACTACCTTACTGATATTATAAATCCGAAAGTAACTTTTTCGCACCTTTACGCCAAATTTTGTACACAGATAATCTAAAACCTGTTTCAATAAGGAATGAAGACAACAAGTCTAAAGATGCCTGAGGAGTGAGCTGAAAGTAATACTTTTCGTCCCTAGGGGAATCGCTCTCAAATTATAAAAAATAGTTCTATTTTTTAGTAATGTTTTCCCACGGTGGGAAGTCCAGGGGGTGCTTGCCCATACAGTTATGTATTTTTATCGTTAAATATATGTACATATATATATGAATGGTACATACTTAAATAAACATTTCGGAGATTTTGGCGTTCCATTTTTTTTTTCAATTAACCAGGCAATGGGAACCGCGCTCATACAGACTATACATATAATAAGACAGTAAAAATATTTTGTCTGTACATTTAGTATTTTTGACTGAAATGGATAGAGGGGCACTTAAATAGATTATTAGAAAGCAAAAAAAAATTTTTGGAATTTTTTGTCTGTCTGTCTGTCTGTCTGTCTGTCTGTATGTATGTTCACGTTTATCTCCGAAAGTACTGAACCGATTTGCTTGAAACTTTCACTATTTGCTTTGTTTTAACTCAGAATAATATCTAAACTTTGTTTCATCAAAATCGGTTCATTAAAAAAAAGTTATCGTCATTTTAATGAACTCAATACATATAATAAGACAGTAAAAATATTTTGTCTGTACATTTAGTATTTTTGACTGAAATGGATAGAGGGGCACTATAGATTATTAGAAAGCAAAAAAAAATTTTTGGAATTTTTTGTCTGTCTGTCTGTCTGTCTGTCTGTATGTTTGTTCACGTTTATCTCCGAAAGTACTGAATCGATTTGCTTGAAACTTTCACTATTTGCTTTGTTTTAACTCAGAATAATATCTAAACTTTGTTTCATCAAAATCGGTTCATTAAAAAAAAGTTATCGTCATTTTAATGAACTCAAGGCATGATAATATTGCGAATTATAATGTACACCATTCTTACATAAGTTACATGGGAAATTTAAAATCTAAAAACAATTCATCATCATGATACAATACATACCTACATAAGATAACGTCTTTATCCCCTGCGGGGTAGACAGAGCCACAGGTTATAAGACCCCAAAGGCCACGTTTAGCATGTTCGTGGGCAGTGAGATGGAACAGGGAACCAAAATACGATGAAACGAAACCAGTTTTTATCAAAATAATATGATAAATGCGAAAGTTTGTTTGTTTATTACCTCTTCACGCTTAATCTATACATATAATAGAACAGAAAAAATATTTAAGTGTAAATCAGTTTCATTACGTATGTTAGTTTTTTTCATAAATCACTAGATATTTTATTCGGTAAAATCGTATATTAATATGATTTGTGTATCAATAACATTCAACTCGAAATTTACGCAGACGAAGTCGCGGGCAACAGCTAGTCTTTAATATTTCTTTGTTTATATGATTGAAATATAGATACCACACACTTCAATAGGTGCATCTAAAAATATTGTTCCGACAGCTGAAGGAAATGAACAATTATTGATGTTCGCGACATTCACCCAAGAATTGGATACTGTAGAACCTAAAATTTCACAAAAAATATCAAACGTCAATATACCTAGAAAAAATTTTCTTTAACTAAAAACAATTGTTCTAATATTACTACAAACATTAAATAAATATACGTTTTTATGATTTATGTATAACAAAATTTTTTCGTTTCTTTTTGGGTTTCCTCGTATTCGTAATGAAAAACACAGTGTTTACCTCAGGTTAGATTTATTTAGTGTCTCGAACTATAGGAATATATAACTATAGGCTAAACTCCATCACGGGCCTAAATAAGTCACTTTCAACCTTCAGATAACAATGTACTATTTTAGGCTTTTATTTAGATATAAACAAACCGCCTCGATCCGTCTGGCATAATCACCGTGGCACTTGGTTGCGGTGGTATCCATGAGGATTCTCAACCTTTCCTTTCCAGAGAGAAAAAGAATCTGTGGTATAGGGGGTGGAAAGGCTTTGTTTGAATAGGCGCCAAACTACTGAACCGATTTTGCTGCAAATTAATATTATGTTTGAGACCCGGAGAAGGACATAGGAAAATATAACCAAAAATATTTTTCCTGCTGGAAAATCATAAAACAGCTGACCGGGTTTACATGCTATTTGGTGTGAAGATGATGGACACACGGGGATGAACAAAATACTTCTTAACTCGGAAAAATGTATCTTTTCTTTTGAATATCTCAAGCGAAGCCGCGGGCGGAAAATAATTACTGAAAATGAATAAATCACATTTCGTATGAAGAATTTCAATTCATTTTAAACACTGTCAAATTATTCTATATATCTTAATAAGATTATCCACTTTGATAATTTGACAGAATCATGAGTTTAATATTTTATTGTATGTGCATGAACTATGAATAAATTAGAATTTAATATTTTATTTACGCTAATACAGATTCGCGAAGAATGCGAGATTCTACAATTAACGGACAAGCAGCTCAGAGAAATGATGAACCGACTTCACAACGATCTCGTCAAAGGTCTGGGCAGGAACACCCATGCCACATCCATCGTAAAGTGCTGGCTCACTTACATACAAGATTTACCAAATGGGAAAGGTACGAATAATTATTGTTATGTCTGTTTAACATGAGGCATATTTCTATTACTGTCAATTGATACGTTTGAAAATAAAATGTTTATTTTTCAGAGCGTGGTAAATTTTTAGCGTTGGACTTGGGTGGTACTAATTTCAGAGTCTTGATAATAAATCTTGGTGAAAACCACTTCGATATGCAATCTAAGATTTATGCTATTCCTCAACATATTATGACCGGAACAGGTGTAGCTTTATTTGATCATATAGCTGAATGCTTAGCCAACTTCATGAAGGTAATCAATCATTAAACCTTTGTAAATAATAAAACATATGACATGTAAATATGGAGGATAAGTAAGCTGACCAAAAAGCTATGATTTCATAATGATTCATAGCACAACAAATTTGTTTACAGGAACACCATGTTTATGAAGAACGCCTTGCTCTTGGTTTTACATTCAGTTTCCCGTTAAAACAATTAGGCCTTACAAAAGGTATTCTGCAACGCTGGACTAAAGGATTTTCATGCAGTGGTGTTGTTGGGGAAGATGTGGTGCAAGGTCTGAAGGACGCCATCTCACGACGTGGGGTAAGATATACCATATTTATAAACCGAAAAAATCTTTGGTATCTGAAATATAATTAGTATTTCATTTTTGTTACCAAGTATATCTTCTTGATTTCTTACTATTATTTAAAAAATCTTGATTCTTGGATCAACATTCGCTTGGCTCTATGTAAAATAAAGCAATTTTGCAGGATCTTTCGTTGTCAGTGATGGGTATCTTAAACGATGCCACTGGCACGCTTATGTCTTGCGCACATAAGAACCCTAATTGCCGAGTAGGCATTATCATTGGTGAGTTGATGATGAAATGCTCTCTGCTTTCAAACCCTATAGCATGATGATATCTATAAAGAAGCATTATGAGAGCATTAGAGGCTTTCAATCCAATCCACATTTCAACTCAGTGCTTATGGTGTTCAATGCCATCCATTCTTTAGATTTGACAAGGCATATATTGGTATAAATTCTCTGAATTACATTTATGTTCAAAATTTGCACTAGTGTTTAGTTTTGGTTTGTCTGTTCTAGTTAGTAGAATGTTGGAGCCGGTGTTATTAGGAACAATTGGCATTTATTCATCAATTTGCGTGATTTGTCGCACAGTTTTTGTTTAAAACAATGGTTTATCGGAGAATATACATTATTTGAATTTATCTTTGGTAATTTCTATATAAAATGAATTAGCATATTGTAATGAATTTTCTCCGTGAACATTTTCTTTCTTTTGTTTCAAATTATTTTTGTAACTCCGTCCTGCTTTTTATTTATGATTTTCAAAATTCTTTCAACCTAGGAAAGCAAATGCTTTCTAATAATTTAATTTTATGCACTGGTCTGTGCGTAATCAATACACTATATATGAAAATTCTTCTGTCTACTTAAATCAAAATTGTTTATAAATGTTTAGTTGAGACCACATATGAAAAGCCTGGTGGAATTATCTGCAATTATGAAGGCATTATTCTTGCCAAAATCAATATTTCCAAACAGCAATTGGCTTAATGAATATTTCCAGTCATGCAGTTGTAGTATTAATTCCTATCACAATTGAACAAGTTCGAAAACAATTAAACATTAATATAGAGTAAGTCACATTATGGTGTAGAGTAGGTCACTTAACATAATTTGTACTGAGTTGGATCCGAGTTTGAAAGCCTCTAAAAATCGTCTTCAACATTTCACAGGATCTGTCTATTATAATGTTAAGTCTATCTTGGAATGAATTTTCTATCTTCTAATACGCATGTTTCTCTAATTCTTGTAGGATGTACAGATTGACATATGTGCCATTCTGAACGATACCACGGGCACATTGATGTCTTGCGCGTGGAAAAACCACAACTGCAAAATAGGACTCATTGTTGGTAGGTTTAAGTTGTTATTTGCTGTGGTGGTGTTTTTGCTTTAGTGACCTTTTTTTTGTTTTGTTGTTATAGGTTTGTTCAATACATGTTTTTTAAATCTGATTTTTACTGGTTATAGTTGATGTGTTGTCATACTGCCAAAAAACATTTTTGTTTCAATTTTCATTAACACTGCATGAATCACAAACTTCGCTTTACATCATTTTATATCGACATGAACAAAGATCAACCATGAATTAATGACATTATTACTTTTAATTATAGTCGTACTTTTATGCTTTTAATCAGTGTTTGAACTTCTAGTCTTAATACATATACTAATCGCACTGGGAGCATGCATACACCATATCTTAACGCAGGGTTACTCTAATTTGTTGCCACACGTATCGTTATTTGTCAGACAATCGATAATTTACTTATACATGAAAATACGGCTTTTTATTTTATTTAAATTTAAATATAGTACCAAAATGAGTATCAAAATGGAGGTAACTATTTATGACAGATGAGATTGATTCTTGTCGCAAATTGAGTCGATCTAAAGAGTAATTTTAGACAACTTTAACCTTAATTCTGATTTAGGAACAAGTCTTCTCGCGAGTCGCTGGCTCTTGCTAGCTATGATTAGCTGGCATGATGTAGTTGGCTGGTGTCACCATTGCGTAAATCTTTCCGCAAACCCTCGGAAGTTTGTAAACTCCACTTTGAAAACCCCTGTCAATGAATTGATTACAACCATTGTAAATACTACCATTCACCCGCTTTATTTATTTTCACAGCTATTAAACAGTGTAGCTATTAAATATTTCACACTTTATCGATCGAGTTTTATTTTGTTTGCAATGTTATCGTAACAAGATCTAATCAAAATCGAATACCACAGACACAAATATTTCGATAAATGTGATTACACGAGTGTACAAGTCTGCGACTAATGCCAGTAATTTCCCAGAAGCAACAGACAGATATATAATTTTCCTATATACACGTAATTACAGGGACTGGAAGTAACGCATGCTATGTAGAGAAAACCGAGAACTGTGAATTGTTTGACGGAGAGCCAGGCAAAAACGAGCTCTTAATTAATACAGAGTGGGGCGCGTTTGGAGACGATGGCGCTCTGGACTTCGTGCGGACCGAGTTCGACCGTGAAGTCGACGCAAATTCTATCAACCCAGGAAAGCAAATGTACGTGTTTTATAATATTTTAATATTATGCACTGGCCTGTGCATAATCAAAACACGATATATGATAATGACATTCACCAAGCAAAATTAATATCTATTTTCAAAAACTACAGCTAGCCTCATTTTCGGAAGCATATGATATTTATGATTAGTTATTTATTGAACCTATATCAATCAAAATATCATTAAATGATTACTATATTAAAAACAAGTAATTAAAAAGTAACAAGAATAAACAACAAAAAAAAAATAATGTACCGATTATTTAATTCTATTACATTATTAACAAATGTACGTTATCAATAGTAAATTATTATAAGTAAGCTAAGTTGGTCATTCCACATGAAGTTTCAGGGTGAACCCGGGCCGTTCGGATTAATTCAGTTAACGGAGTAATGTTCAAAGTTGACGACGTTCTTACATTTTTCATCACATATCGTATTACTTATATCATATATTTATTTAAACGATTTTCAAATCGAATTAATTTTGATAGCACTTGCACGATTTGTGATGTCACATGTTAGTTAACAATTCTTTATTACTGCAATAGATGTAGTACATTCCATTGAGTAGGTCTTACCCACTTATTTATTTCATTCAATTGAAAATGCTCTGTTTACTCGCATATAGCTTCCAGGAAAGTACTAATTTAACTTTGAAAAGATTATTCTGTTACGCAGCCGCGTGTAATGTTTTGTCGTTTCTGTGTGTGTGTTAAAACTTGGTTTATGGCTTTTACGTTGTAAAAAGACTCACTTTACGAACAAGTGTGTTGAAATAGTAGATTGCTTTATAAGGGTGGAAAGGAATCAATCCCTACGAGGTTGTTAGACTATAATCTATAGTCTATAGTCCAAGGCTATAGTACGGGTAGGGTTTGATTCCTTTTACCCGTGTGTAGCACTCTACTTTTCATTTCGAATGCAAGGAAAATAAAAAATAGCTTTTCTAATAAAATTTATTAATAAAAATACTCCTAACATGAATAGAACCTATTTAAAATTAATTGTAACGTAAATGTAAATTAATTTTAAAGTACAATTCGAGAACTGTTTTTTTTTTAATTTGGAACACATCCCGTTACCTTTTACTGGCCATTCAGCCAAATACTTTTATTATCATTGTACCCAAGATTGTATGTACGTAACCTAATTCAGTTTTATTTTTACAATTTTACTTTCCGGCCTAAGGAGGGAAGTAAATAGTATGAGAATTTCCCGCCCGCTGGTCCTCCCAATACTCAGATCAAGGAAACGCTCTTTTCCGAGCATGAGGAATGAAAAAGTATTTTCAACACCATTGCTCGTAATTGGTATCTAACTACACCAATTTTAGTTTCACAATGTATCATATTACCAACTCATAATATCTTTCGAATTTCAAATTCGATTACCGCACAGTTTGGTAATCAAAAGTTAATAGTTTCGTTAAGAAAAGTTACGCTTTATTTATAAGAAAAAAAAATAGGAACCAAAGAGAATTTATATGCATAATGCTGAAACATTTTTGTAAATTAAATAAGTTTGGCGTTTAGAAACACTCTGTTTAAAGATATACAATTATAAAAACCTTATTTAATATTACAACTATTAAATAGAAGTTATACATAAATATTAAAAGAATATATTTATTTTGTAAAAATCATATAATTTGCTGTTTTGGTTGCATAAGCGTCGGTACCTTAGTCTTTCGCGCACAAAGACGTCAATGAAAATGTAAACGCGCAATTTTTAAATTTTCAGTACTATTTTGCAAGTAGATATATTGCATTGTTTCTTTTGTTAAGATTTTTATGTCAAAAATATGAAGCGATTAAATTGATTGTACGAATGAAATAATAACGAATATTTCAGAAATGACTGGCGGTGAAGGTTGAAATCCAACGTATAATTTTTATAATTGTACTTTCACAAATTGTTTTTCTAAATAAAATTTTATTGATCTATAAAGTTTGTATTAATTACTCGCAATGGTGTTGAAAAACGTCGTATAACACACATTCTCGGCTGAATATTAAGCACTCGCTGCGCTCGTACTCAATGTCAGCCTCCAACGTAATTTTCAACATTACTCACTTGTATTATAATGTACTATTTCTATTTTCTCTGTATTACATTTTAATTATTATTTTACAGCCAAGAAAAGATGATCTCAGGCATGTATATGGGAGAGTTGGTTCGTCTAGCCCTGGTGAAGTTTACAAAGATGGGTCTACTGTTTGGCGGTCGAGGATCCGACCTGCTATTTCAAAATGGCAGTTTCTATACAAAATATGTTTCTGAAATCGAATCAGATAAACCAGGAGATTTCACTAGTTGCATAGAAGTTTTGGAGGAACTAGGTAAGAATAATAATGTCGATAAAACGTAACTGTCTTAATATTAGAATAAAAATTAATTTATATAAGTTCGATTTCGGTAACAACAACTGTAGACGCTAATGTTTATGCTTTCATTTGAGTCGTTGGAATTATACTTATTTAGAGAAAACTTTCCGAACAGTCAATCGCGAGGTGGTAACACATATCTAAATTTTCTGATATAAATTTGTTTGCATATTTATTCAAAATTCATTTGGAAAATTTCAAAATAAAATAATCAGATTCAGAGACTGTGTTATAACAAAAAAGAATATCACATTTACTAATAATTATGAAAAGATGTAGTTTATTGTCAGTATCATCTTTTACCATTATTACTGATACACTAAAAACATACATCACCAACAATTCTAGGAACTACATTAATAAAAATAGCGTTCAATGTTTCTCTTTGTTCATTAAACACAAATGAGATATTCACGACAAAGTGAGACGTTAGTCATATTTAGCAATTATTCTTGACAGCTTACATAAATATTTCGAAGTGTATCAAATTTATTCACTATGGATAATATATTTATATTCCGCCATTAGGCGGAATACTGAAATTTCCAATGCTGTTAAACTCTGTTCATTAGTTTGACAATACACCTACCCGTATGTTACATAATTTTAACTCGTAAGATGTTTCTTTTGTGAGTTTGAGAACTATGAAAGCGACATCTCGCGGAAGAACTTCCGTTTTGTATGTACCGAAATACGGTTTCAATTTCTCCAAAAATGATGTTTTTGTGTATAATCATATACCCAGTTTATTTAATACACACAGACAATTGTATTCGTTCCTTCGTACATTCTTTTAGAACGCATTTTTTTAAAAATAGTTCTATTTTAAAAATTGACTATTCGAATAAATTTCTATAAAAATGCCTAATTTGAAGAACCGACATTCATGAACGAGGATTTTTTTTACTTATAATTAGTCAAAAGATTGTTTTATAATCTTACATAATCGTCTATCGTGACGGATAACTGGACTACAACTCAGCTATTGCATTTCACTTATATAAGTTTAGTGTTGTTGTTGGCCATCTTCAAGCTAAACGGTTTCAGCTTTGAATCACTTCTATATCACTCAATATAACTGCGTTCGTAGTACAAGGTTTTAAGTGTAATTTGGAAATTGTTCAGGTGACACCATTTTTAATTACGCATAGTAACCGAAATACGATAATGATAAAGCGTTCATCGCCGGTTATATTTGATTATATTATTTATCTCGGTAACGTAACATAACCAATCTACCTATAAAATGTGTTACCTAATAACAACGGTGGCTCTGTCGTCTTGGCACTGGTTATCTAATCAAAAGGCTCGGGGTCGATCATGTCATGTATCAATATGTTTTTCCAATATCATATGTACGGACGGCCAAGGAAAAGAATTCTCGACAAAATTTGTTGAGATATCATTGGATACTGAAAATTCAGTAAGGTCAAATATTATAGGACTTATTAATAGTTTGTCATTATAAAATGTGTATATGTGTAATTTAGACTGGCACAGCGTAGTGGACTAGTTATAGCCATTCCCAATAAATTATCCCTTGTAATAGATACACAAATACCGTCATATATTTCTGTAATCTTTGAACGACGTCCTATCTATCCATCAGTAACAATTGGCTTTGCTAGGTCCTTTCATAATTTTAGTTTCGTTATAATAAATACACTCGGCGTAAAAAATGGCACCAAAAATGGCAATTGTTTAAAATAATTTTCAACCTTCAATTTACATAAGTTAACAGCATCCTACCTAAATATATTGGTATCAATTTAAAGTACGTTAATTGACCTTTTATTGGATATAAAAAAGTACGTATATAGGGTTGCTGGGGTGGGATCTCGCGCTTGGATTCACTGTTTTAGCTGGTCCCAGAGTTGCTCAATCAGGTTAAGGTCTGGACTTCTTGCTGGCCACTACGTAACGGGAATCCCAACCTGTTCAAGGTAATCCCTTACAATGACTGCAGTATGGCAACGAGCGTTATCATACATCAAAATGAATTCTTGTCCAACAAAACCCCCATATGGGACCACGTGCTACTCCAGGGCCTCCAATATGTATCGGTGAGCAGTCAGCGATCCTTGCCCACGAGATCTTCCACTCTACGAAACGCATACAAGTTCTGTTTTTCTGTATAGTGACATGTCACCTTAAAACATGCATGATCCACCTCCATATTCCACGGTTTCTTCCATGCAAGCTTGAACACATCATTGAACATCCGTGTCTCATCTCTGCGATACTGTTCAGTTCACTTGAGACCTCTTGCAAGTCTATGGGCTGACATTTTATTCTCTCGCAACCTTCTCCTAACCGTAGATGTGCTTACGATGGATCTTCGAACATTTTGCAACAGCATTAGAGAACTGTTTCTTTAGAGAAGTTGTCACGATTAAAAGGGTCGTTATATACAAATTAATACCTACCAATATTATTTAGGATGCTGTATTTTTGGAAATTGAAGGTTGAAAATTATTTTAACCGAGGTGCGATTTTTTTGACGCCGAGTGTATAAAAAACATATTCAAAGAAAATTAAAAATACGTTTTATAAAAATAATTCCCTTGTGCCGCAACTAAGATAATATTTTTTTTTATTAAATAATACTTTTTAATGCAGAACAATACATCATTTTATTGAATACTAGCAACCCGCCCCGGCTTCGCACGGGTGCAGTGAAAAAATGGTTATGGTGGGTTATCCCTAAGAGATAGACATATACCATCGCGGACTTTTTTGTGGATTTTTGTAAGTTGTACAATACTGTAGTACATTATTTTGGTCTATCTCGTAGGGTTCAGCCAGCGTTTGCAATATAAGCGCAAAAAAACGTGCTTATTTACGACATCACATTAGAAACCTTTTATCAGTGTTTCTCTACTATATTATGCATTTATTATACATACAAACCTTCCTTAAGAATCACTCTATCTATTAAAAAAAACCGCGTCAAAATCCGTTGCGTAGTTTTAAAGATCTAAGCATACATACGGACATACAGCGAAAGCGACTTTGTTTTATACTATGTATTGATATATTTCAACGAAGGAAGATTTCACGATTTACTTTTCAATTGTGTTTAGTGTTCGTATGTACGATAGATTATTATTAATGTTGCGCACTTAGTGACGCCGTATTCAAAATGGTTAATCAAGCGAACCCTCCTAACCTGGAGATCTATTTTTGAATTACGTATGCGACTTCGAAATCACCGCTGACTAAATAGTTAGCGATGACTTTGAGGTCACGGATTCCTAAACATCCAATTTTTGAAAATCGATCGCAGAGCTGCTAAAATAGATAAAGTACACACATATGTAAGGGTTCGGTTCCACGCAGAATGTAGCCGCTGCAGGTTATTGCCGGCTAGCGGCTTAACCATTATGGTTATTATATATATATATATATATTATATATATATATATATATATATATCTATACTAATATTATAAAGAGGAAAGATTTGTTTGTTTGTTTGTTTGTAATGAATAGGCTCCGAAACTACTGGACCGATTTCAAAAATTCTTTCACCTTTGGAAAGCTAAATTATCCCTGAGTAACATAGGCTACTTTTTATCCCGGAAAAATCGACAGATCCCACGGGATGCGCAATAAAGGCTTCGCTCAAAAACTACTGCACAGATCTTCATGCGGTTTTCAATCATATAATCAATAGATAGAGTGATTCTTGAGCAAGGTTTTGCGGTATTTTTTATCTCGGAAAAACGAATAGTCCCACGGGAAGCGCGATAAAACCTTCGCGCCATAAACCGACTTCCGCGCATATGTAGCCGTGGGCAAAAGCTATGACCCTTAACCCTCTATAGACCCAATCCCGAAATTCACGCAGGCGAAGCCGCGGGCAGAAAGCTAGTATATATATATATATATATATATAGACTGAAAAATCAACACATCAACTTCAGACTCTTTATATGTCTTTATCTTATATGTTCTCTAAACAAAACACAGATAACATTTCCACAAATGACTTTATTACGAGTGGGTGAGGGCACTCGTAATGAAATCACATCCGTGACTAAGGTAGTCACATAAGTGATATTAAAAAATAAGAATTATTGAAAATCGACGATTATTAGTCACATCGGTGATTTCGAAGTCGCATACGTAATTCAAAAATAGGTCTCCTGCAGCTCAGTGGGGAAGCATAAGAGGTGTGTTGACGGTGAAGTTATTTGTGTAGGGCTGTCACACGCAACGGAAGCGGACATGGCGGCGGTGCGGCACGTGTGCGAGTGCATCTCGCGGCGCGCGGCGCACCTCGTGTCGGCCGGCATCGCCACGCTCCTCAACAAGATGGACGAGCCCCGCGTCACCGTCGGCATCGACGGCTCCGTGTACCGCTTTCACCCGCACTTCCACACGCTTATGTGCGAGAAGATTGCCCAACTGGTGCGGCCTGGCTTACAAGTAAGTGAAATATTTTTCATTGTGAACATGGCGTTCTTTCAATAGTTATTATTAAAAATTTTACAGATTTTTTTTGCATAGATTGTTAGGATTTGGATGTATAATGATTAACCTTTGCTAGTAATTGACCCACTCACTCTCATTATTTTTACTCTGTGTTTTTTTTTTGTAGCTCTCTGATCTCTCTGGCCTACTATGTGGTGTGTTAACATGTTCATATAAATTAATTAATAAAACTATGAAGATTAAATTATTGTGTACTTAATTCAATAAATATTAACATATACATTTTTCTTTTAGCTCTTTAATTTTAAATGTATAATCCATTGTAAGAAGTTATGCAGCGGAGCGTACATAGAATACATTCAAATATTTATTTGAGTATTGACATGTAATTCTTTTTGAACAATTTTCCTAACTATATTGAAAAAGATCGTGAATTACACGGGTATTTAGTAGATTTTCTCTGCGAGAATTCTCGAATCGAGAATTTCCGAGAAATTTTGCCATACTCGAGATGAGAATAAAGTGATCGAGAAATTAAGTCAAAAAATTTTAAAACCTAATACGAAACCGACTATCAGATAATGCTTTAAATGGCCTCGTATTTTTGAAAGCTTATTTCCTAAATAATAAAAATACCTAGTTTTTGGAGCAGTTTCCTCTTTAAATTGTTATTATAATTAGTCTGATTATTAATTACTAGCTTTTGCCCGCGACTTCGTCCGCGTGGAATAGTGACTTCCGGCAAAATTATTTCGACCAAATTTGGTACCATAAAAACGGTCATTGTGACTAAACCTTAAAAGATAGACATATGCCGTCGCGGACTTTTTTTTAGATCATGTATAGAGGAATAATTCTTTCATACATATTTTTTGTGTATCTTGAACCGTTTTCGCAGCGCACGCAAAGAAAGCCTTCAAAAATGAATAATTTTCCCCGTTTTTTACACATTTACCGCTCTGTCTTTGCTCCTATTGGTCATAGCGTAATGTTATTTAGCCTATAGCCTTCCTCGATAAATGGACTATCCAACAAAAAAATAATTATTCAAATCGCACCAGTAGTTTCGGAGATTAGCGCGTTCAAACAAACAAACAAACAAACTCTTCAGCTTTATTATATTAGTATAGATTTATTAGATTCTTAAGTATACTTACATAACAAAAAAGAAGAGAAGAAGTATATAACAAAATATTGAAAATTTATATTAAAAATTGGACTAAAATAAATTAGCTGTACCTAATTGTTATTCATTGTAATTATGAAGCTAGTCTGATTGTTTGATTTTTATACCTAATTCAAAAACTGTCGTTTCAATTATACATTTTAATAGAAAAGTTTGTAGTACAGACAGAGACTAAAGTAAATTATATAGTATGTAACGTAAGATACTAAATTATATTGTGGTGATGGAATTGTTTTTAGAAGATATTTTATTTGTTTTTCCTAAAGATCTCGCTAGATTTTATTTCATTTAATAAAAATTTCATATACTTAAGTTAAAGTCAATTGAAACTAATAATAAATGTTGTTGAATATTGCATAAAAAGCGTAGTTTTAATGTTAAAACACACATATTTTTTATAAATTTCCATATATCTCGACAACCCAAGAATTCTCGAGAAATAGTGGTCGAGAATTCTCGTGATCAGAGAAATAAAAAAGCTCGAGAACCGAGAAACACTAGTATTTAGGCTATTGAAAAATCGTGACATTAATTAATTCGTGATGTACTTTATAGTGGAATATACAAATGTATTTTTATTGTCAGTTTAATCTAATGCTGTCGGAAGACGGCAGCGGCCGCGGCGCGGCGCTGGTGGCGGCGGTGGCTTGCCGCCAGCAGCTGCAAGTAGCGTAACAAGCACCCACTGTCACCTTCAGAAGGCAAGCCACTCCAAAGTATCTCTCCGCTTACTCGTTCTATTACATCGTGATATACACAGAGAGCATGTTAAAAAAATAGAAGCTTTAAACGTAGCAAAGTTAGCTATTTGTCAGTATAAAATATAATATTATCATAATATTATTTATCAGTATAATAGTTTTTTGATGGGTCGGCAACGCGCGAGTGACACCCCTGGTGTTGCAAGTGTCCATAGGCTACGGTAACCGCTTACCATCAGGCGGGCCGTAGGCCTGTTTGCCACCATCGTGGTATAAAAAAAATACACAAGTGATCGTTTGAAAGTGAAGAAGATATTTACCATTGAATAGGCTGTATGGGTTCTGCTCTTTGCCTGCTCGATACGAGTGAAGATTAAAAAAAATCATTTGAAAGTGATTTATAAAAATATCATGTTACATATTTACAGTTTGTTTTTCATAAGGCAATCGCACTAACAAATCGCAGCTGAAACGAAACCAAATCGTTCCCCTCAACCAATCCGAGAGCTAGAATATCACGTCATCGAACAGATGACGTGATATTGTGGCGTTCGGATTGGTTTAGCCGAACGGTTCGGTTGCGTTTCGCTTGCGATTTATTAGTGCGATCGCCCCTCTGATATAAAATGTACACCACAGTGTTTCTAATAAATAGTATTTTGAAATTTATATTGTAACCTTTAACGATACTTCTACTATTCCTAATTACTATGGCGTTCGGAAATTAATTAAAGGGCTCTCTGTTCGTAGTTTTATACAATTTGTAATCTTACGAAATCGGCTGAAAGACAACCCTAAGATAGGCACAATTAGCCATCAAATAAAATGGCGGGAGCTACATAAGTACTTATATATCTAGTCAAAAATGGAAGATATTTCAAGAATACAGGCTATTTTATCGAGTTATTACATTTTTTGGTTGTAATTCTGTTAGAAAACAATCAAAACCATATCCTATTCGTTAAAGTACTTAAAATCAATATGAGCTTATGTGTATCATTGAATAAACTTAAAAGGTATTGTAAAAACACAATTACTTATATCTTGTCATATTTTCCAACTTAAGGATTTAAAACGATATACTTAAATCAATTACTTATCCCCAATGTAAGGAAGTTTATTTATAAAAAGATAACTTTTATGTGCCTATCTTAGCCTACATTAAATGGGTTTGTGAGTCAAATATTATATATTTTAATGAATTTACTTATTATTTAAATTTAAGCAATAAGTAGTTTAGAATTTTATCAAAGGTATAAGTGTATAAATCATATTGCTATACCTACCCTTTAAGTTGTAAGTAGATATTTAAGTTGCTGCACAGAATTCTGAGAAAATAAATATTGTATTCATACGAAATATAATGACTCAATGTTATGAGATTTGATTATTTACCAAGTTATATTACATTGTAATACTACACGTAGCAATGAAACATTACAGATACTTTTCTAATGTAGGTAAATCGGCTTGTGAATAGTGTGCGAGCCACAAGTGCGGTTTGTAATGTGTTTGTGTGAAAAAGACATTGCAACAGTAAGGTATGATGATAGAGTTCATTATTTGAATCATTCCATATTTCGTTCACGTAGTGTATGCCATGCTTATGTAACTTATTCCTATTTTAGGTACCTGCGGGAAATTTATAGGTAAATAAAAATACTTGTACAAAAAAATATTATACAAATAATATGCCAAATTATTGTTTTGTTCCTTGATTACTATCAATTCAGTTGATTTATAGCATTTTGGAGATGTTTTCTTTTTGTTTTTGGCAAAATAGGTACTTACAATATAAAAGATACTTATCTACAATTTAGGTGTTTGTAATTTTTACTGTGATACACTAGGACTATTTTGTGAAACTATGTTTTCGTTGCCATGTCAGATCCTTTCCCTTTTTTTATGCGTTAAATATGCGAAAGATGAATTATAGCTTGAATGCAATACAGTCGTGATCATAATTCAATTAAAGGAAGAGTTTAGAACCATTTAATTGCGAAATTCGGCAACGAACGCATTACCTCACCCTAATTATAATAGTTCCTAGATTATAAATAGGTGCATTTTATTTAAAGTACTAGTTATAATTTGTCAACAAATTTGTTGGTTTATATGAACCTAATATGCATTAAATATAGGTATAGTTATTAGCTTTAATGTTATACATTATAAACAATATTTATTTTGTTATGTACCACTTCTGTTAAATTAACAAATGAATTATGAATCTGATTTATTACGTAGGTACATTTAAATAAATAAATATTTTATTCAACAAAATATACATGTTTTTATTGTTCAATCCATATTTTATTGTTCCATATTTTTAAAAATCTAATTCCCACCACCTTTCAAACATGATTGAAATGTGTATACTTCTGTTTAATTCAAATATACACTTTTCATATAAAAGATAGAAGATATAATAATTATTTAGCATAAACCCAACAAATTTCTGATTGATAAAATATAATAGTTGGGCCCCCTTTTCACAATGGGATATAATATATATATACATATTCGAAATTATATATAACAATAATGTAACTATCCTTCACACTATGGGATATGCTTTAGCCAGTTCAGTTATGGGCACTGCTAAACTACAAAAAGTGTGTATTTTAATATATATAACAGTATGAAAGATGATTTATTATCTAACGTGTTTTGCCGTATTACTGCAATATCTCGGGATGTGATATTATTTATAAAAAGTAAACAATTTTTTTTTATTACATTCCACGCGGACGAAGTCGCGGGCACAGCTAGTCTAATAATATAAATAAAGGATGATAATGCTCTACAAATCGACACCGTGTACCGTATATACCAGGGGTGGCCAACCGGTCGATCGCGATCGACCGGTCGATCGCGACCATTAGTCCAGTCGATCTTGATTAGGCAAAAAATATTAATACGTAGAACAGACTGCATAATATAATTACAATCAGCAACTACTGCACGCATCATCTTGTATTGTATCATTGTATTGTCAATCGTCGTTCCGTCAAGTAAATTATATCCTCTATTTTACGCAGTATAGCTAGCACTTTTGTTTTCGGCAAGCATGAACATTGAACAATAAGCGGGACGGGAAGCGTGTGGGAGCGCATAGTGGTATCAATGAAATGGCTCTAAATTTTGCAGATTCATTTCAAATGGACCACATTATACTTCAAAACGAAATTGTTACTCTGCGCTGCGACACATTTCTAAAAGAAAGGTCATCCTCAGGTCTTGATTTCTGGGCATTGGTTTCCTATGAGAAATATCCAAATTTGAAGAAATGTTTTGGCGTGTGTCGTTTGTTTGTTATTTTTTTGTGAATTGTGAGTCGGCATTTTCCTTAAAACAAACAAAAAATTTACACCGTTTATTTTTTGTTTGTTTTAAGTAGGAAACACTACATACCTGATTTTGCTAATCTAGCTGAAGATACTCAAACGCAATGCTCACACTAATATAAATAACTAATTAAATTTTTTTTTTATTTGATGTATTTTCTTTTAACAAAATATAAACTACTACATTATTTTTGTAATAAACTATGCAGTTCCATTTAAGTTTTCAATTATGTAATTGGTAGATCGCACAGGGTTTCGCCAGATAACAGTAGATCTCGGGCCTGATCAAGTTGGCCACACCTGGTATATACGGATCACGATATATGGTGTTATTTCGATCTCTCCAAACCTTGACTGTTGTGCTCGAAGGAGTGGCTCTTCCAATCTGTTCGAAATTTAGATATCTCGGATCACTGCTTCAGGAAGATGGGGAAGTTGACCGAGACGTCAAGCGAACGATTAGTGCAGGATGGATAAAATAGCGACAGATAACAGGAACTATATATATATACCTTTGACACTCGTATTTCCATAAAACTGAAGAGCAAAATTTATAAATCAGTAATCGGAATGTTGGTCCGTCAAGCAGATGAATGAACAAAGATTGCATGATGCTGAAATACCTTTGTTAAGATGGATATATGGAGTGACAAGAAAGGATAGAGTGAGGAATAAATATATCAGGGGAAGTCTGAAAGTATCCTCATTATTCAAAAATTGAGAGAAAGACTTTCCTAGTGGGAGAATGTTTGCTTAGGAAAGGTATGGACATGAAAGTGGATGGGCGTGTAGGGAAAGGAAGACCGAAGAAAAGATGGATGGACTGTTTGAATGATGACATGTTAAAAAAGGGAGCGAGTGATAGAGGAGAGTAGAAGAGGAAGACATGTTGTGCCGACCCCAAATAAAATTGGGAACAGGGCAAGAGGTAAAGTAAGACTATATTCTGCTCTTTCCTTTTGGCTACTGCTGGTTTCCGCCATCGAATCTGAATGTGATGAGAGAGAGTGAGTATAATATTTCCTTACATGCTATATATACATTTTTCTTAAAGCTATAAACCAATCATAATCTTCGATTTTTAATCAATCATTCCTATGCTTCGTTACGACACACGTACGACCGGTCTACGGTCGGCTAGTACAGAATCGAGTGCCACAGTGTATACTTCTTGCTTGTGGCATCTGGCGTAAATATGGTCAATACAGGACCTCGTAATTTTATTGTTGGATAGCTCGATTCTGGTGTAGGTACGCTGTTATTCCACAAGCAAGAGCATAACTGT
Source organism: Scirpophaga incertulas (assembly GCA_036419045.1). NCBI lineage: Eukaryota > Metazoa > Arthropoda > Insecta > Lepidoptera > Crambidae > Scirpophaga > Scirpophaga incertulas. The sequence continues at coordinate 11,260,240 of CM071631.1, forward strand.
GAAGCATACTCGTGTATTTCGATGTGATCGATGTATTTAATTTCAAATCGATGTTAACATCCCCGAGCAAATAAAAATCAATACGTTTATCAAGTTTTTTTAGAAGTGATTTTAATTCGTCAATAAAATGGTGTTTGCTAAAATTAGGCGGGCGGTAAATTGCACACATTTTTTTTTTATTGCTAAAGTTGACAAACAAGCAGGCTGCCCACCTGATGGTAAGTGGTAACAGTCGCCTATAGTACATGTGGTTCCCACGAGATTCGCAGCAAATCTGCAAACCTCATAAGAACCACAGTGTACGTTGCCAACTTGTGACATAAAATGTAAAGTCACAGTACCCAGTAATTTCACTGCCTATCTTACCCTTCACGCCGGAACACAGCAAAGCGAACCCTGCTGTTTGGCGGCGGAAATAGGTAAGACGGAGGTACCCTTGCAGACGACCCTGGTACAGAGTCTACCTCCTAGAAACACATGTAAGCTGTGTAATTCGACTGTAGTTATTTTAAACATAATAGACTTACAGTGTGTCGTCTTATATTTCATTGTTGTATATTTAAGTTTGTTGTGTACATAAACAATTATAACCCCACCTTTACGATTTTTTCCCAACTCCGTGTATATATTGTATCCAGTTAACGTAAACATACTGCTGAACGGCTCGGTGATATTAACCTCAGAGATAATTATGACATCAATACGTTTTTGACATGAATTGATGCTTTGTTCTAGCGCAGCATAATTTTTAATGAGAGATCGTATGTTAATATGCATGCAAGTAAGTATAGCCTGTTTATTATTTAAAGAAATACTTTCCATAAACGAATTTATATTGGAACAATGAGATAGTTCATTAATATCATCAAATGTTACAGCTATTTTTATATTTTTAAATAATTAATACACACATATAATACAAATTATGTAGACATTTTTGAAAGCAGAGTTTTGATGTCACACTCAGTTCTAATAACCGTAGATTGTTCACGTTCTTCCTCGCGCGAATAATTCCCTTTTTGCACCAAACAAACTTATACTCGTTTTCCTTAAGCTGTTTTCTAGCATTACGAAGTTAAAGCAAACGCTCTTAAAGCTGCTGAATATTTGGTTACAGAAATGGTTTTATTTATAGAGCCGATATGATAAACGATTACCGTTGTAACCTACACACATTCGTCGTTTGAAATAATAAGAAATAGCTCTGACAACAGCTGTTGTTTCTTGTCGTTTGAAATATATACACATTCGTCGTTTGAAATAATATGAAATAGCTCAGAATAGAGCTGCACTTTGAAGCACACTATAATCGCAGCATTGTAAGAATCTTTCAGCACATCTTCGAGTCGCGATCCCAACGACGCATTCCATCGCGAGATCAACGCTCCCGGCTCGAACGTCCGCACGCGCCGCTGCCATCGGGGAAAAGGAACGAGAGTATACTACTAATCTGTGGGAACGAGGCCACGCGCGCTGACCCCGCGAGCGCCTCCCCGCTCTTCAGCCCGCGAGCGATCCGGCGAAATGCGCATGCGTAAACAAACTCCCGCTAAAACTGAGTTTCGCGCCAAAACATAACTCCTACTATCTCCCACTCATTATGATTGGTTAATAATCAAAGATCTTGATTGCTTTATCCGTAATAGGCACCCCAAACACGGCAAACCCCTCCACATGCCCAGTAGTCACCGCCCCATAAGCTTGCTCAGCTCATTGGGGAAAGTGTAGGAAAGGCTCATCCTTGCCCGTCTCAAAGCTCATCTCTTTGACAAGGGCATAGTCATCCCCCACCAGTTTGGCTTCAGAGCCAAACACTCCTGCCCACAACAAGTGCATTGCATTGTCGAGTACGCACTTAGTGGGTTCCACCCCCGTAGAGACAAGACCGTAGCCGTCTTCTTCGACGTTGCCAAAGCTTTTGACAAGGCACGCAGGCTTGGTCTACAAACTCTACCAAACTGGTATGCCCGATCGCCTGGTGCGCGTGGTGGAGGCCTATCTTAGAGATAGGTCTTTCCGCTTCCGGCACGAAAAGTGCCTGTCCTCCTCCCGACCCTTAACAGCCGGAGTCCCTCAGGGCTCTGCGCTATCCCCTCTATTGTTCGCGTCCTACACGAACGATATTCCGATCCCTGTATGTCCCCAGCTAGCCCTATTCGCTGACGATACGGCCCTTTACTTTAAGGGCCGCGTCAATCCCCATATAGTGTCGTCATTGCAACGCGCAATCGACGACCTGTCCGACTGGTTCGGCCAGTGGAGGATCGAAGTGAACCCGGAGAAGAGCTCCGCGGTTCTATTCGAACCCAACCGCAGGCTCAATCCAGTCCCTACCGGGTTTCCCTCTCTCCGCTTCCAGGAGAAGCCCATCCCTTGGCAGCGTACTGCAAAGTACTTAGGCGTCACCTTAGACAGGCAGCTCAATTTCCGAGCTCATGTCAACAGGGTGACGCGTAATGCCAACTCGTACATATCCCGTCTTAACTACATGTTAGGCAGATTTAGTCCCATGTCCCTCAGGAACAAGCGTACCCTTTACAAGGTATGCATTCGGCCCGTCTTCTCATACGCGAGCTCGGTATTTGCACATGCCGAGCCGCAAGTCCTCCAACAAATCCAGGTCATTCAAAGCAAACTTTTGCATAGAATGGCCAACGCCCCATGATATGTCCGTAACGCTGACCTCCACAGGGACTTCGATCTCCCAACGATTCAACAACATTTTAGGGAGTGCTCTTGTTGATATATGTACATGTTATATTGCCAACACCTAAACGCATTGATTTATCTTCTAGCTATGATTAATAGTCTATGCCGCTGCTCCGTTCCGTTTGCAATTTGGCTCGAGTAAGATCTGCTAAGTATTAATATAATATAAAATGTAACTGTTGTGTGTACAATAAATGTTGATTAAAGTAAGCTGAATTACTCATTGCACTGCTTGCCACATATTAAGAGCTCTAAGCGGTTCTTCAGAGCAGTGGACGAGCACATCAACCCACTAAATCCGAGAGTCAGTAAGCTCAATACCGCCTTCAGCGGGCTCATCCACTAACGACAGTCCATATTGGCAGAGGACACGTAGACCGCGACATTGCCGTCGCCTCTTTTGTCTTCCCCTATTCGGCAGCCTTCTGCTCAGCCACGAGTAGGTTCCCAGTCAATACAGGCCGGTCCCACTTTGGAGAACCGCGCCTCTTCTAGCACTTATGCCCTCCCCATGGGGCAGCGCTAACCGTACCTCTCCTGAGGTGCGGCTCCCGTCAATATAAACCAGTAGGGTCACTAGGACCAAAGGCTTAGGCTGAGTTTAGTCGGTAGGTCTGTTGGGTCGAGCCGCCTCGATTCACCAGGAGTCCGACATAATCAACGCATCCCTGCTTGCCTGTTGCGTTGGTATCCATGATGGATTCTCAGCCTCCTCTCCTGAGAAAAAAAAAAAAAAAATATACAGTTTGCAACGGCGAATTCAAAAAAATTATCGTACCATCTAATATTAAATCGAAATTTAAAAGTAACGACTATGACTTATTTCAATACTGCAAAATTTTGCCGATACACCAAAAAGTTAAGTATGCATTATTTGCGGAGCATTATTTTGATGAGAGTATTGACAGAATAACGAACACGCATAATAAGAATAAGCGTAGCGCACAAAGAAAGCAGTTGATTTGTCGCCGTTACAATAAAAGGTACGGATCATTCCAACGGCAATATAAAATTTCACAATTGATTAATGAGTTACCTGTAAACCTTAAACAAAAAGTAAATAAAAAGAATATTAAATATCATTTAAAGGAATACTTTCTATCTACACTCAAAGTTTAGTTACATAAAATAAATATTAGATAAATTAATTAATTATTTTGGTAGATAAATAGTAAATAAAAACAAACGGTATGATGAGCTTTTGTAAAGTTAAAAATGTATATAATATCGTATTGTTATTATTTTTCCGCTACCGAGCTGTTTGATATATATTTTTTTTTTGTAACTACCTACTGTGTATTGTATTGAGTCAATGCGAATCAACATCACTCGGAAAAACTAGAATTAGTTTATGTAGTGTGTTGTCCTTTATATTGTGAACACTTTATTGTTAATAATAAATAAATAAAAACACCTGTATATTATAATATTTTAACTAAGGTAGATTTTGTGCTGTTATCTTGTAAACTTAGGGTATGTAGAGACAGCAGTTTGACTCTATATGTGATCTTTGACAGTGCGAGTCATATGATCTCATCTTTGCCGCATCTTACATGAAAACATTGCAGGTGGGATTTCTTCCTTTTTAAATTGCTTATATTTTCATACAAACTTCCATTCCCTTTTTAAGGGGCTGAGGCTTAAGTTATAAGTTTTTTTTTTTGTGTGTGTGTACTAATACAAGCTTATATACATTTCTTTATTTTCTTTCACTTGGAACCTTCGATCATATATTTCTGTAGATACACAATTCCATAGAAAATCAAACAAAATATCGACCCCGCGTCTATACATAGAAGAATAGATGTATATTATAGTACCAATTTTGAAAAAAGTTCTAAAGTGTCATATAATTTAAGCCAATTTAAATCTTAAGTAACGTAATGAAGTATGAAAATAAATCCTTGTTAAGGTCGTTACATATTATCTTCTGGTTTCGATGATATAATGATGCCGTGAAATCAGAAATGAACAATACATATTTGAAAACAAATATATTGGATAATAAGCCCTTAGTCTGTTGCAATTAAGCACAAATTCATTTCATATAATAATGCTCCTACGTTCCATTTGACTCCGAATATTGTGCTCGCGTCTTATCGCATCCTACTTGAACATAGACAGCAGTGGAGATGCTTAGTTTTTTTTTACACTTATCTTAACAGTACGGAAACTTTTTAAATTTTAAACATAAACCAAGAAGTATTGTTACAAGTTCAGCTTCCGGCACGCCGCCCCGCTAAATCATAAATTGTATCTATATTAATCAATATTCCTCCATATATTAATCAATTATCACATTATTATTTTATTATAAATTATTAATAAATTATAAAACTAATCTAAAGCCAATACTGATAGCCGTAATCAAATTATACTGCTTAGTAATAATTTTGATGCAAATTAATAACTATTGTTGTATTGCATTGTATTAATATTGTTATAAATCGATTAATAAGTTGCTTTGTGAAAATTATAAAAGCCAGTGTCCGCCATTTTTAGAGCATTATTAAACTGCCTGCTGATAACATAACATCGCAACGTTTATTTATCCCTGTGCCGTGTACAGTATGTAGAATTAGGTGCTAAGGAAAGTACAGACTTTATTAAGACAGGGTTTCTCAACCTTTATTTTGCCGAGCCTTACAAACAAAGAAAGCGAAAAACTAAAAAAAAAGAAATAAAATCACAAAAAATGGTATAGGCGACTCCATCATTCCACTGACCTTTTTCTGAAGCATTCTCTCTGTTCTATTTTTTCCTATGAGTGAGCCACTCGAGACAGAAAGAGATAGATGCGATGCGTTGCGCATCGTGGCATGGTACGCAAGCGTTTTAAATTGATATTTTAGTAATACATAATATGAATAAAAGTGTTTTACTCATAAAAAATGCGCTAATAAATTAAGATAAAGATATACTTATTGGAAGTATGACATTCCATCCTTCTTTTGCACTTTACGTGTGTCATTTTTACAAGTATAAACTACGCATTTCGGCATCGCTGACGTTATCAATCGCGCGCGGCCACCGAATGAATGAGAGCGAAACAAGGCACATTTACTGTTTGTGCCTTGTTTCGCCGGTGCCACTTTTTAGACGGTAACTGTGTATCTACAGAAATATATGATCGAAGCTTGGAACACTCAGTTTCGCTTACGGAATGATACGTCACTAGTAGCTCATTGGATAATAAAATTTACGTATTTTTTGGGTATCATATAGATAGAGGGATTAAAGTAAGGATCAAAAATAAGGTTGGGTAGTAACAGTACAAGAGCATTAGTCGCATCACGAGAAAAATTAGATAGGTTTTATAATTTAATTTCTTATAAAGTCGAACATTATATATCTGGCTCCTGAAGATCCTTCTTAATCATACTCTAGTTCAAAAAGTAGCACAATAAGGGACATTCAAAAACTGAGAAGTTATATTCAATCACCTTAGTTTATTTGTATATACATTAATTAAATACAGTGACGAGTGCAACTAAAACTTTCAATACAATTGCTTTCTAAGTATCTCGAGTTTATAAATATAATTTTAATATATCAATTCTGTTTGATGAATAATATATCTAACTTAAAATTAAGATCATGTTTTAATAAATAATGTCAATAACTGTATTTAAGTCACTTAATAAATTTTAATCAAATTGTTAATAAAATTAAAATATCTCATTTTGAGCACTCCAGTTTGCGGATTTGCTTTTTAATATTATTTACTTAAAATAAAAAATACATATAAGTTCTAATTTTTCAATGGCAAAAGTTATCTTTCATCTGTGGAATATATATGGCAGTTGGACAGATTATCTTTACCAAAGCTGTCAAAATACCTTCATCAGATTAAAGTTAGTTATCCAATTATTGTAAAATCAACCCTTAACATAGGACAAGATACATAAATGATATAACTTTTAATTTTAAGCAAGTAGATTTATACAAAAATATAGTACTTTATGTGTCATGCTTCATGAAATACAAGAATGCTTTTCTTAAAACTATGTTTTATTACTACTTATGCATAATAGAAAAGCTGGTGTATTCGGGAATCATCTAAATAGTGAACTATTTTTTGAACATCATGAAAACTAGGACTAAGAAAAATTTTTGGCAAACTAAAACCTCACTAATTAGGAACCAATATTGTTTTTACTGACTTATAAACTACTCATACATTTTAAACAAATAATAACAATTATATGGTAATAACATACTAGAAAATAAAATAATTGCAAAATTTCAAATAGTCATAAAAAATAGTAAAAAATTAGAATCTGCAAGCACATTCAGGCTGTGTTCGTGTAGGTTTCTTGGGTGGTGTTAATCTTTTAGAAGCAGATGTACCATATTGGATTCCTGAACCTATTCTTTCAGGGTCCAACTCTCCAGTTTCAATCTTAGCAAGGATTGTTTTAGAACATTTCAAAAAAGCTTCTTCAACATTTTCTCCAGTTTTTGCACTAGTTTCAAGAAACATCAATTCTGAAAAATAAAAGTAAACAATAAAGAAACAGATATTGCCTTATTTATTACCTAATTATAGCTATACAAAAATATTAACTCCACCATTTTCCTGAGCAAATTGACTAGCTTCTGTAAATGTCACTTCTCTGGATTCCTCCAAATCTTTTTTATTACCAATAAGCAATATGACAATGTTTGGACTAGCTAGTGTCCTTGCATCTCTGAGCCAGTTAGATAGAGCATTAAAAGAATCTCTGGATGTAATGTCATAAACAAGCAAAGCTCCTGCAGCACCACGGTAGTATGATCGGGTAACTGAACGAAATCTTTCTTGCCCTGCAGTATCCCATATTTGCAACTTGGTGGATTTGCCTCCAATATTAACAATTTTGGAACCAAACTCGACACCAATCGTGTGACATCTCTCTTCTTTGACTGTCAACGAAATAATACAAATTTCGTAAAATTTAATAGAACAACTGAAAAAGTGGTACATATTAGAATGTGATCATGCAATGGTTACCATATTTAGATGTATTACTTACACTTATTTCCAATAAAATTATTAAGAAGACTGGACTTTCCTGTGCCCGCACTGCCTATCACAAGAAATTTAAACAAATACTCTGGAAATATAAAACATGGCTTTATTTAAACTGTTGGTATACACATTAATCATATTACAAATAAAAACATTTATCTTACCATATGATTCTGACATGTTACGTTTTTATAGCTTAGCATAAAATTGGAAGCAAACAAATTTTATTTGGATAAAAATAAAAATATTAGTTTATGAATAAAAACAAAAAGTATCTCAACAGGCACGATTATATTTTAGTGAGTAATACCGACTCAGTCAGACTCAATCTCAAAGAAATATATACACAGATTAACATTTTGTTTTCCCCAAGAGCAGAATATACCTACTCAGTGGCAGAAAACCTCAATAGAAAATGCATTGCGAATTGCGATATGTCAGTCAGGAGACGTTAAGAGGAGAAAACAAAAATAAAAATGGCGTCCTTTTTTTCTATATAGCATTCCATCAAAGGGATGACAAAAGGACCTAACTCATACAATTATTTTCTTTTTTAGATTTTGCTTCTTTTTTTTTACCTACACTAAATCTGCATTTGGCTGTGTTCAGCTTTACCTTCACGTTTAGGATCTGGTTGATTACGTTACGATCCAATTAATCGGTAATAATGACCTGTATTCTGAGAATTGATCACTGAGACATCAATAGATAACCGAGGCTTAGTCGATATGATACAGTCAATCTCATTTTATGACACTCCATATGTACTTTTCCAGGGTAATTTATATTGCAGTTGTTTTGAAAACAGCATTTATCATAAAGAGTTTCTCTCTTTCTAAATAATCGGCTAGCATTTGACCACCGCAGTTCAAGATTCTTTCCAAATTGTCCCATTATTTCAACTCATTATCGCTGCGCTGTCAATTTCTTGCCAATGAAATACAACTGAAATATTTCTCAGACGTGTGATATTAAATTCTGCATCCCTCCGTAAAATGAAGCATCACGTTAAACATCACTCGAGTACGAAAGCGACAGATATAAGGGCACGTACTGACTACATATCATCATCTGCTATTCAGTACAATTGATGTGATATCTTAGCTCAAAGTAACCAAGACAGGAGATGCCATTGTCTAACATTCCCCTCTGCCAAAGCATAAGACTCGGAATCTTGTACGTTATATAAAACTAGTTGAGCTGCCTTATGGGCTGTCACACAACATTGTGCATGTCGCGGCGAACAGAGCTCCCACTAAAATGCCTATTTGTGCTGTTTTTTCGTGTAAAAAGAAGTCTAACACGTCAAGTATGCAAAAAGATGGTGTCACCTTTCATTTGCAAGTATTATTTTTAAGATTTATTGATTATTTAATTCATAATTTCATGTTTTACAATTCCGCAAATTCAAATTTAACGTCATATAGTCTCGTGAGGAGTGCGGTCTGACGTCATATAGTCTCGTGGGGAGTGCGTGAGCTAGGGTTGAACATTATCATATTTCAATTAATTATGACATTTGACATATAGAATTTGTATAGTTCATATAACAATTTTCTAATCTGGTAGGTATTAATTTAATCAGTAACAGCATCATTTGGTACTCTGCTGTCTTAAATTGCCGATGCCTTGTTACAATAATACACAATTTTACTATTTTTTGATACTTTAACAGTTCTATACATAACGATGTACTAGCAATTATACCATTTAAATTAAATATTTTTATAAGTATTTATATAGGTGCATTATTTAAAACAATCAATAATGTAAAAATGAACTAAACTCAAACTTCCCTTCAAATCAAGTATAGATGATAAATCAAGTAGCACACTGCTGTTATTCTATCGAGACATACACTTTTTGTACAATACCAAATGGTGAAGGTGCCTTGATAGAATAACAGTTAAGTAACAAGTTTTGTTTCTATTAGTGGTTTCTATATATAGAAATCAAAAAGATGTATGAGGAGGACATTTGCAATAGTTTTTTTTTATCTATCGCGAATTACTCAATCTGTCACTGTTAATCTCATTGTATGTTATTTTTGTTTATAAAAATAGCAGTAATAAAATAGTAACACTTACTTTGTGAGTGTAATTTTGTTAAAGGAAATATAAGAGCCATGCTTAAAAGGTAAGCATCTGTAAACTAGCGCCAACATCATCTTAAAAATTTTAGTTAAAAAATATTATCTTTTTTAATCAGCAGCCCTAATTGATTTTCACACTTGAAATAGGGATGCAACTATATCGATATTTTGGTTTTACGAGTAAATAGGAATGAATGAATAAATGGAATAATTGACATTAATTAAAAATATTATGCTTAAATCTTATTGAATAATAAAATATAATTGACAAACAAAGTAAGTAAACAGAAAATAAGTACGCTTTATTTAATATTGTTTAATAATGACGTCTCGGATTATAATACACTAAAAGGTGCAGTCGAAAAATTACCTAATGATGTAATATTAATTACATCAGTGACCGGAGCATGGGAGTTCACAAAATATTATAACCCAATATAAATTTGCAAAAAAAAATTACTCAAAATTATTGCTAACATATTAAGGATAAAAATCAAAAAAATTCGTTTAAGAGATATTGTTGATTGTTAAAGTATTTTTAAGATCCCTATCTGATATTTAGTTGTATTTAATACGATTAAACTAATTTAATTATTATAATAACATACATGGGAATAATAGAACTAACTGTCAATCCCGTGTCAAAAAACTCAATTATATTTATAGTGTGTATCAAAACGTGTTTTTCAATAAAATATTTCTTTTAGAAAACGCATTTTTAATGTTATTATAACAATATCGGTGTTGCAGTATCTAATTTTGATGTAAAAATACAATTTTTGTTGTATCCGCAACTTGGTGTCAATAAAACTTATTTTATTTTCCGGTTTAATAGGACTTCTGTAGCTTCTCATGCAACAAAATTCGTATTTTTACCTTAATATCCTACCAAATAACAAATATGCAGTTAAAAAGACACAAAAATTAGGTAAAATTATTAGATGTTATAATTTACTATAATAAACTACTGAGTATAAGTTTGCATTTTATTAACCTTCGATATCTGTCAATTTTATATTGACTACATACTAAATGTCGAAGCATGATATTTTAATTATGTTGAAATATTAACGCCAAGTTAACATTCATTCATTGAACGAAAGCGATTTATCGATATCATTCTTTTGGGTGATGTCTCGTTACTTCCCACACTTTTACATTTTTGTGTTCGAATAGAACGTCAACGTATTTTTTAAGGTTTGTTTGCGTGAATTTCAAAATTGTGTGTCATGTGTCCATGTGTGCATTTGTAAAAACGTTAAAATTTTCTGTTTATGTGTGCTGGTTTAGAGTGTAGTAGTAACCTCGCCCCCCGCAAGATATGACAGAAAAATTTGTTCGACAAATTTGACTGATGCCTACTCCAGTTCTATTTACTCTGAGTATCTTAGTCTAATCTAATATAAGGCTAAGCAAAAACTTTGGGCGCGTGCACCTTGCTTCTGTTATGGAGATTGAAACCAATCAAGTGCAGCCTGTATTGTCGTTGATTGTAATGTCTAAAAAAGTTTGGCAACTGAGTGTTTATTGAAGTTGTCAAAGAATTCGAAATTGATTTTGTAGTACTTTCTTATTATGTTGTAAATAAAAGTCTGTTTTATTATTGATAAGTGTTTATATCCATCGGCTAATAGATTCCACATCGTCTGCGCACTCTATATACGCCAAGAGCTTCTATGTGCCATTATCGACTTTTCGGTATGAATGATAAATCAGGTGGTGTGATATTTCTGTGTAATGAGATAACAAGTATTACGTTTTCGAAAAAGTGACGTGATATCATATTAATATACGGTTTGGCGCATGCCTACTTGTTAGCACATTAAACAGAGCAAGAGCAAGTATTTACAATATTACTCTTTGTTCCAACATAGAGAAAGTAATATTAGAAAGTTATCGATATTTAAATTGATACCCAAAATATCGAAATGTATTCTCTATGTATCTAAGACTGCTTATGGGCCCGATTCTGGCGTGCCAACTTATCTCTAAACCTAACTAAAATTAGACATAGAACTGTCAAATTCAATTTGGTATTCTGCAGTGACAGTCTATTTCTAAATTTAAAATTGACGTCGCTAAGTTACTCAATTTAGATTTAGGCACTGATTTGGTATTCTGAAACGCATTCTAAATGTCAAATTTTCTCTAAAATTGGAAATGTCACGCTAAATTTAGGAAGGATCTACGGAGGTCATCGCTAATTTAAGTGGGTACTTTGGTGAGCGTATCTGATAAAACTTTTCGATATTTTGAATTTTTTTTGCAAAAATGGATGACGAAATTGTTGTACTAGCTCTTTTGGAATCTTTAGAAAGGTAAATATAAGGTACATTCGTACTTACAATCTATAGAAATAAATAAAATCGAAGTTTTTGTAATGTTAAAATAATAGGTTATAATAACTTTAATGCTACGAATAAGTTATATGTATATCGGGTAGCAATAACAAAGGCCCAAAAAATTAAAAATGCTTGTCTCTGAAAACCGATTTCCTAAGTAGATAGCTAAATAAATAAGGTCTAATCTTGAATAAAAACCGACCAAAATATTCAAGATAAATTTCGCTAATCGACAATAAATTTCGCTAATCGAATTCGACGGCCTCCGTCGCCGAGGTGGTATGAACGCCGCGTGCTAACTTGGAGGTCTCGGGTTCGATTCCCGGTGAGGGCAGATGTTTGTGTGATGAACACGAATATTTGTGACTTAGTGGTGGTTGTTGTCTATTAAAAATATTTATCTATGTAAAATATATGTATGCCTAACCGATACCCTATACTTCGTTTATTTAAGCAAACGAATAAATTTAAACAAACCAGTTTTAGGGTTATCACAACTCAATTCAAAAAATCGTCAATTATCTTGTCGTTATCTTGTATTTGTAAAATGTTTTTCATGACTGATCCATTATAATATTTTTTTCTACCACATACTACTACAAACACTTAAGAAACTTCCACATAAATGAATTTATAAAATAAAAACATAATTAATTTTACTTGATAACCCTATAATCATGATGACATGGGTGAAATTCAGATGTAATAAACATTTTCGGTTATAGTCGGCACTTTTATACTCTCTTAGGTAGTATCTTATTCTGTTTTAGTAATTTTTCTTGTACACAAATATTACCAAGATGAATATATTCAAATTATAAATGCAGCCTACGGGGTAAGAACCATCAAGATCCTCTAGCTTGGTAAGACCTGACCTTATTCCTAAAGCCTGTGGTGGCCCAGGCAGGCTTCCGGGCGTAATATATGTATAAAATAGCTTTCTTTTATAGTGTACTAGTGGTTTGCACCATCTTCGCACGGTCGACATAGATGTTTTCCCGTGGTAAAAATCATATTATATTGGAATGTTCTTAAATGACATTATTGTATTTGGCCGCAATGCATATGAACATATTAATAATAAATTCTCAGTAAAGAAATATTTTCCCGCGGTAAAATTTTTAATCTAGTCTATATTACCCAGCTTGAATGTAGCTTTCCAATGGTGAAAGAATTTTTGAAATCGACTTAGTAGTTTTTGAGTTTATTAATTACAAAAATACAAATATTTCTTCGTTATAATATTAGTGTAGATATACTAGCTTTCCGCCCGCGGCTGCGCCAGTCATATATTCAATTTTCCTATGGTAAAAAGTAGAATGTCTTTTCCCAGGTCTCACAATACGTACCTCTGAACCAAATTTCATCCAAATTGGTTCAGCGTGAAAAGGTAACAGGCAGAAAAACAGACTTTCGCATTTATAATTTTATTAGGGATTATTAAACAATCTGACTGCGACAGTCAGTCGGAAATAAATTGTAAAATATTACTACGCTATAATATTAAACAGGTAAGTAGGTATCACGAATTCGAAAGCAATAAAACTGTATTATGATAGAAAAAGGTTATTAATATATGCCTGTCAGTGGTTGCTAGGCAACACTTTGTTAGTAAACATTCGTTCGCTTATTTGGCTCAACTGTAGATCCCATGATACAAACCTTACAGAGCTTACTTTGGGCCAGGCTAATTGGTGTGAGTGTCTGACATATTTATTTATTTATAATAAATATAACCTAGTACAAAAAATTACAGAATAAATGGTGACAAAATAATCACTAAGCAGCTCAGGGATAATTCCAACCCATTTCATTTGCCGGAACCTAAATTGCCCTTTTTCTTGCAGTGGGTTCCATAATTATTAATAATCTCAAATCAATAAAAATTATAGTGAAGTGAAAATTGAAGAATTAAAAACTAATTATAACTAATAACAGTTTAACCTGGTTTAACCTTAGGAATTAAATTAAAAATAGAGAGCCAAGGTTAGGTAAACAAAAAAACATTAATGTTGATGCCACAGATTAGAGTTGTTTTTGTTGATGCTCTTCATTCGTCGTTGTAAAGACAGGCAAAGGTTACTGCTATTCTATCCACGGAACATAAAAAACAGAATTATATCTGTCATCCCATTTGGACCTCTTTCACCGCTTAGCATTAGGCGGGAAGAGGTCATCTGCCGATCTTCGCATAAAAAAAAGATCTCGATAATACGGACAGACAGTCATAAGGAAATAGGAGCGTACCTGTGTTAAATATGTAATTGGGCTAGACCCGTTTATTTAACAAGATAAATAAATAAATAAGGGTACAGGCTCGGACTCATCAACCTAAAACTGTCAAATTTCCACAACAAAATTTCCACCCTATGTCCAAAGTCTCCGAGTTCAATATCAATTGTAATATTTTGACAGATTTGTATAGGTTGATGAGTCCGAGACTGTACAAGCTACCTTTGGTGAGTTAAGCGGTGAAAGAGACCCAAACGGGATGATAGAATATTATAATATATAATATACTAGCTTTCGACCGCGGCTTCGCCCGCGTTTTATTCGATTTTCCCACAGGAAAGAGATGTCTCCCTCAGTAAAACATCACAATTTCGTTTCCCGTGTCTTAAAACCTCCCCATACCAAATTGCACCATAAATGATTCGGCTGTTGCTATCGCGTTTTCCCACGGGAAAGAGGTATTTTACCGCGTTAAAACGTATTCTATGTCCATTTCCGGGGGCCAAACTATATTCGTTCCAAATTTCATCAAAATCGGTTCAGTAGTTTTGGCGTGAAAGACGGACAGACAGACAGAGTTACTTTCGCATTTATAATATTAGTATGGATAAAAAAAATATTTTAAAACCCCCTTCTAAAGTGGAAACACCAAGGAGCTATTAATTATAACAAGGAGCTATACATTTCCAAATAAAAATTATGATAACTTTATACTGTTTTAAGTAATTAATTATATAATAAAACATTAATAAATAATGAATAAAGGCACTAAAGTAAGTCAAAATGGTCAAAACCACCCTAAAAACATATTTATAACAGTTTTATAGAAACCGGTAAATTCCCGTAAAATAATTCTATATAATCTGTGAATTCAATTTAGATGCCTGTTTATAGCTGTCAACTGTGTTTTAAATTTAGTTAGCACGTAATTTCAGAATACCAAATTCTCTAAAACTAAATTAAAATTCGTTCTCTAATTTTAAGTTTAGGTTTAGAGAGTGTACCGTCAGAATCGCTCCCTATATGTAACTCCAATTATTTCCCTACTCTCTTCCCACTCAACAACCTAGCGCAAGAACTTCAATTCCCTACTTGCTAAAGCGTTTGAGTAGCTTCCGTATCTTCTTAGTAGTCTGTGCTTCCGCCTCCCTTTCAATGCCACACGGCAGTCTTCTGCTCAGCCACTAGTAGGCCCCCAACTAATATGTGCTAAAACCATTTGAGTACCGTGCCTATGTCATGCTTTATATGGCAGTGTAAGGGCGCAACACTCTTCACCACTTCAAGCCTTCCAGGTCAATAGAACCAATGGCTTAGGCTCAGTTTGGCTGTCTTCAAGCCACCCTAGCCAGCATGAAGTCGAACATAATCTCCACGGCACACGACTGCACGTGTCGTACTGCTCGATTCATCGCTTCTCCTTTCTGTAGGAAAATACAACATTTTATTATCTTTGTCCGTGGCTAATGCAGAAGCTTCGCAAGCCAGAAAATTTATGAATAGTTTTTGGAATGTTTTGATAGGTTAAATGTTACAAAAAATCTTTGCTTAAGTTAAATATCTATTATATCCATTACCTATTACATTATTTTAATATCTATTTTTTTTACTCGACATTCCGGACGTACCGGTGAAACAAAATTACTCGCTATAACGTCACATAATGAGCTCCAAAAAGCAAGCAGTGGTAAGTTTAAAAGTATGCAGCACTTTTTTGCTCAGAAATTTATGATATATTTATTTCTTTTCTTTCAGAAAAAGATAAAATCTTTATGTTATTTGGTATTTGGAGGATCTGTCGCATATCAATGTATTTATTTCAAGAAAGATTTCAATGGGTATTACAACAAAGTTTTGCAGCCTATAAGCCGGCACTTGGATCCAGAGTGGGCACATAAAATCGGAGTATCTGCACTGAAATATGGTCTATTTCCACGTGAATGCTACCAAGATCCTAATATTTTAGTTAGTTCTTTTATATTGTAATGTCTTTCGACCATTAGGACGGGTAAGCTGTGAATTGCGAAACATGAAATTCGGACGAACACCCTTTGTCCGAATCGTACGAATTCCTATCGTCTATTGCCACAATATTAATCTGTATTCGTGTTATACAAAATTCTCTTGGAAACGTAACTTACTACGTAAACGTATCATTATAAATAAGATATCTTCTCGAATTGTTTTGTCCCATAGAGGTCTGAGCAATGTTTTGATCATTTATCTGAATTCTGATGAAATCAAATTTGAAATTTTTCATGGTTTTCCTCTCCTAATGATTGGCAGGCCCAATAATAAATAGTGCATTAAATTTCATTATTAATAATTTATTTTTGTAGCATACAAAGTTTTTAGATTATGAATTGAGCAATCCCATTGGTATAGCAGCTGGATTTGATAAGCATGGTGATGCAGTTATAGGTCTTCGCAATCTTGGATTTGCTATTGTAGAAATCGGTTCAGTAACTCCTGTAGCACAAGAAGGAAATTCCAAGCCTAGAGTTTTCAGACTTTCTGAAGATGAAGCAGTAATAAATAGATATGGTTTCAACAGTGAAGGTCATAATGAAGTATATCAAAAACTGCATACAATCAATAAAACTTTATTAGACAAAGGTCTATTAGGAATTAATTTAGGGAAAAATAAATCTACACAAAATGCCTGTGATGATTATATACAAGGAATACAGAAATTTGCAGATATTGCCGATTACTTTGTTATTAACGTCAGCAGGTAATTTGTTAAACAGAACAATAATGCATTTAATATTTATACTCTAAAATACAGTATCTACCTAGTTCTCACAACCCAAACTTTAAAAAAGGATAAGACATAAAAATTACAAGATTTAAAATAAACAGTACTTTCAAAACTTATGTTTCAGTCCAAATACACCTGGTTTGAGATCATTACAAAATAAAGAACAGTTGAAATCACTTTTAATTGAAGTAAATAAGGCAAGGAATGATTTACCCCTGCAGAAGAAGCCACCATTACTGGTAAAACTTGCACCAGACTTGACTATACAAGAAATGAAAGATATTGTAAGTGTAATCACAAAAAAAGAAAGCAAAGTTGATGGACTCATTATATCTAATACAACAACAGACAAATCTTCGTTACTAAATAATGAATTTGCAAATGAAGAAGGAGGCCTTAGTGGAAAGCCCTTGACTAGGAAATCTACTGAAATGATAAAAGATATGTACAAATTAACAAAAGGTATATAACCACACCCCTTATTAAATTCACAAATATGACACAATATACAATATAGCAGCCCAAACATAGTATTTTCTCAGAACTTGCCCTTCAGTACACTTGTAACTTAAAGAAGAAAACATCAACTAGTTTTGTTTGCTTGGCAGGGCTTTTCTGTCCTTAGCTATGTGATTGGGCTATTGTGCATCCTACGTTAGATTACCTCCCCCTTAATTCAACCACTACAGATCCTTCCAGAACTCGGGCATCCCTCAGAGGATGGCGTCTGCATACTTCTGGTAGGGATATTGGGGAGTGGAGAAGTTAAATGAAGTAGACATTATACCATGTTCGTATACTAACATACAACACTGGATGGCCTTTGGCTTGAATACTTCGGCCCAGTGTTTTGCAAAAGCCTCAGCCTCTTCCTCGCCAGAGTATGAAGATGTTTCGACCCTTGATTATTGACAAAGATGATGCCTATATGGATATGAGCTTTTAAATGCCAAAAAAATATCAGTCAATTCTTGGCTCATAAGCTCGTCCCGTCCGCTCAGTGGCGATTGAATTATAGTGTTATTTCGTACTAAAATATGTCACCATATTTACAGGATTACATGTTTCTGAGATTAAAAATTCTCATGAATGCTTTAGATAATTTTATTCATGATCCAATAAATGAAATTATGAATATAATTGCAATATAATTCATTTTAATTATATAAATTACTAAAGAATATTTTAATAATAATTGTGCCAAGATAATTTTAATTTTACTCAATTTTTTTATGGAATACCTAATGATTACCTTACCTATTTTAAGAAGTAAGTGGATAGATATAATTAGACAGAGCCACGCAGAATCTCTGACAACTAGCTAAAAGGCTATTAAAAAATTATTGAGATTTTAGATAGTATCTGTAAGTGAAATAGTGCAAAGTTTTGACGTTTAACACTTCATTCAAAATTGTCTAGTTTATTACATCATAGTACTTATCTCAGACCTATTAATAAAAATTTATTTTTACTTTTTATCTAAGTAAAAATAAGTAACTTTACAAAAATATGTTAAAAGTTAATTAGAAATTATAGATACATATCCAATTATTTTTTACTTACTTTTATGGAGAATATTCAGGGATTGGTTTATTTTGTATTCCTGTAGCGACAAAAAAAATACTTAAAAACGTAGGTACATGAGCTTACAAATGATTCAAATCTGGCCAGTTGTTTTTGCAGCAATTTCGTTTCATCAAAGTTAAACTCTCATAATCCATTAACGTGAAACATAGTAATCCAGTAATAATATTGATTATTTACTTTTATGTGTACCACTGAAATTGTAAATTATTATAATACTATTACAGTTACATATTATTCTAAAAATTCAAGAGTGATTCTGATTAAATGTAAAATTATTAAAGACAATCTTATTGACATTTATGATTATTTTATACTATTGTGAGCATCAATGAAGGTTAGGATAGGCTCATTCCCCTTGTCAAAAACCAATATAAGCTGTGATAATAATTATTTTGATGCAATTTGACGATAATTAATTTGAGTGTTTTCAAAAATAAATTATCAGCACTTCATTTCAGGTCAAATACCTATTATTGGTGTTGGTGGTGTCTTTAATGGACAAGATGCATTTGAAAAAATTTTGGCTGGTGCTACTGTTGTACAAATATATACAGCCCTTATATATCATGGACCCCCAGTTGTTACTAAAATAAAAAGAGAACTAGCAGAGTTACTTGAAAAAAATGGCTATACAAATGTTGCTCAAGCTACAGGCAAAGGAAGTTGAAGATGGAACTGATGTACAAGATATTGTTGCTTCAATAATATTTATATTTACATATTCTATCATAATAGAGTGACAGAAAAAATACACTTAATATAAGTGACTCTATAACCAAACCAATTTGTTTTTTTTTTGTAATCTGTAACCTTGACCTTTGAGTATTATTTATTCCAATTCTATTGTAAAATACTATATAATACACCAGACACTACAAACAATTTAAATACTTCTGATGCTACATTCAGGAAGATGTGATTTAAGGTATTTTAAATGTTCATCAAGATTTTCTACACTTTGCAAGTCAAATAGTACTAAATCTTTTAATTTGGATAAAACTTTAATCTTTTGCAATCCATTTTCTGTAACATTTGGGCATTTTGATACTTGCAAATATATAAGTGTTTCTTTGCCATATGAGAGTCCATTCATAGCCTTGTCATCTATATACTTGTCATTGTGTAAAATAATTTTTTGTAGCATGTTACATCCACCTGAAACGAGTCAAAACTAGTATACAATACACCATATATCCATCAATATTATTATTAAACTTAATTTACTTATAATTTCTTAATTTATTTAACTAGCTTTGTGTGTAATATAAGATTCTATTATGGTAATACATCCTATCTTACCAAGTTCCAAACATAGGTATATGCATACCAAATTGTTGCAACAATGGTGCAAGATTACTCAAAACATCCAAACTCACATATTTTACTTTAAATATACAAACTTTAGATTTCAAATGTACAAAAATTACTTAAATGGGGGAATCCATAGTGAGATATTGATGAGTCTGAACCATCTATTTCAGTCAGCTGTGGCATTTTTATATCATCTGAGGGTAATTTATTATAATCGTCTAATTTCTGTCCATTAGTCCACACAACTTTTCCGCCATTTCGTAAAACCCATTCTGCACAAGCACGATCAGGACCCACTTGTTTAATGCGAGTAGGGTCAGGTTTATTGAACATCATGTTTACGTACTCCCAAAAATATCGATACTGACATGTTCGGATATTCAGTTTCAATGGATGTATATTACTCTAAAATTGAACCATTAAGCAAATTGAATGTCATCAAAACCGTGTAAAAAGTACGTTTTGTCGACTTTAAAAGCTTCATTATACATACTAATCGTGATAACGTCAATACAGCCATAATATAATATTAATTGTTTACTGCAATGCTTCGATTAATTCAAAAATAAGTGGTAAAATATTTTAAATTATAATCACGGGTTAGCAAAACATGCACAGACCATATACTATATAATTTGTGGCACAGACAGTATACTAATCTGTGGCACAGACTCTCCGACTAGTTTGCAAAGTGAAGGCGGAACAAAACAGAATCAAATGTTCAAGCGTGCCTGAATCTTGACAATAACATGTACATATCTGAATTGATGAGATTCAATCTTTTTAAATGTGCTGGAAATTTCCCATATCCAAATCTTAATCTATTTATATATACAATAAATTTACGCGTGGGTGTTGAATATATGATTTCATATAAAACTTTCTTAAGTAATAGATGTTTGGTTTACAATGAGTTCAAGGATTTATGATAGCTATTGACATGATAATATGTTCTGTCATCTTTATTTTGAAATATGTTTAATTATAAAAATGTAATTGATATCTTGGAAATGTGATTCTATTTAAATATAATATATGTTGCTGATGAATATCTATTTCTTTGATCCACTTCCTTAACAGTGGGGCTTAATAACTTCCAATACCAAGGCTTGGTTGGAAGGTGTTCTTGTATTTCAGCATGACCATTTTCCTTTATATTACTTGGTATATTCCCAATCTCTTGACCATTCATCAAACATAGTTTTAAGCAATAAACTTGTCATTTACAGTCGATGTTCCTTTATTGGTTCCGCGCTCCGTTTTGCGAAAAATCTGTTAATGTCACTGAGTCTTTCGCCTCTTGTATAGAGGTTGTTTGCTGTAGAACTACCATATGATCCAAATCCGAAATTATCTATGCTGTTACAATTGTAAAGTAATAACTTTAAGCTTAAAATAAGCTATAGGATTAGATCAAAGTCTATAGCAGAAGTCGCATCAACAGATATAGAGTACGCATTTTATGTAACCGTTGCTATCAAATTTTGTTGAAACTGACAGATACCTAGCGTGGTGCTGTTTTATGAATATAATTGTCACACTGAATCATACTAAAACAGCAATGGTTACATTGCTTTTGCTACAAAATATTTGTTTCTACTTAATTCGATAGTAACAGAGTTATATCAAATCTAAAACTGTAAGCTAGGTTATTAAATAGAACCTAAAAGCTCAACGTAACGAATACGACCACAAAAATAGATTATAATATTTCTTCCATCCATACCGTTCATCCTATGACCAAAGTTCAAGCTTAGTTTAATCAGTAGGTCATCTGGGTCAAGCCGCTTCGATCGGTTTGGATTCCAACATAATCACCGTGGCACTTGGTTGCAGTGGTATTCATGAGTCGGGAGATGGCCGATCCCGCTCGAAGAAGGCGGCGCCGGGCTCGGTAGCACAGCTGCGGCGCCGCCGCGGGTCGCCGGCGGGCGCGAGGAAGCCGCGACTGCTACGGCGACCCGGGATGGACCACGCCCCTTCCGTGGCCGGGGGGCGTCGTCGGTGGAGGAGACCGGGGGAGGTAGTGTAGTGTCCCCCGAGGAGGGCTCCCCTCTAGGCAGGGGAGCGGAGGCTGGGGGTTCCCGGAAGTGGCTTGATGTTCCCGGGGGCTCCCTACATGCCTGAGGAAGGCCATCCCTGAGGTTTTTAGTGGGTAGGCCTCCCCCTTCTGGGGAGGAGAGCCCCACATAACCGCCGGCTCGCCACAGCCGGGGTATGCAATTTAATGCATTTTCCTCAGGGGAACAATAAAAAAAAAGTGGTATTCATGAGGATTCTCAGCCTCTCCTCTCTAGAAAGAAAAAATAGATTAAAAACAGTGTTTATATATATACGATATAATTTTGGATTATTTATATAATTAAAACATATGTCTGATAGACAGAATCTTTATAATTATTGTGTTTTCGTTCAATTTCACATTTTTTTATTATTTCTCGTCCTTGAGAATGAATTATTGATTTTTTGTTCTACATGATGAGGAAGTTACTGAAGTCAATTATTAAAACACAACAACGTGAGCGAGATTGAAATCGATAAAAGCCATATCGACCGATGTGGAGTCATGAAGCAGTAATACTAAGGAGTAGAGATGTGTCAATCTTTCCATAAACGACTCAGTGAGTCGTTTCTTTCAAGTGATTCACTAATTCATATCTCTAACAGCGCTTCAAATGAATTATTCGCTCAATTGCATCTCGGTGTCAATCAGCACGCGGCGATCGCACGATTGATATAAGTAAATAGTTCAGAGTCGGAGCGCTTCAGATCACGTCGCTTAATTGCATCTCGGTTTCATTCGATACGCGACGCTTACACGTATAACTCAGAGTCACTGATACAAATGTATCAATATTTATAGTATCAGTGACTATGAACCGATTTAATCGGTTCAGAGTCACTGATACAAATGATGCAAATGAAGTACTTTACTGATTCGAATCTTTGTGCTGATCCAGATACAAATGATCCAATCTCAACAAATTTACGTTTTTCCATCATTACTAAGGAGTGCTTGGATAATATGCAAAATGCGGGGTGTCCCTTCCCCCGCGCCTTATCACATACCCCGGTTTTCCATTTGGACCTGTTGCGTACTTTAGTTGTCAACACACTTAATTCATAGATATGGCTTAGTGGTAAGACCGTGATTATTTTTGAGATAATTTGGCCACATCAAGTTTTAGTTAAAACTACAAAAGAAAAATAAACCTTTTGACTGAAGACTTCTTACGAGTATTGTGCTTACATACTTTTACCTATTTATATTTTTTTCAAAAATGTTGACTCAGGGCGTGGTTATTCAACTTTTGAATAATGCTTAGCAAAAACGAAGGTTCTTTAAAGATGTCTAATTAGTTTTTAAAAACATTTATTTGATTGATAACTTATTTAAGATGCTTGCGTTTTACCATTATTATGAAAACAAGTGAAATTTATATATAATTAAATTTCAAATTTAAAACAAACAAAAGGTCGTAACGTTTCTTATTACTAAAACGTTTATTTTGCAACATAAAAATTAAAATATGTTTTAATAGAAACAAAAAAGGAAAATTAGAAGAGTGACAACGATGGATTCATTGCAAAATACCGCAATAAAGGAAATGAGTGGTGTAAAAGACGATGTAGTGACAATAATCGCGAAAAGAATGTAGATTGTTTGGACATTTAGAAAGGATAGACGAAAAACAACTGACGATAGAAATTTATAAGGCGAATATAAATTGTCCACTTGGTAAGGGACAACCTAGACGGACGACTTATAAGAATTTGAATAGATCATGTTGAAGAGGTTGAAATTTTGTCTTTGGTAGGTTGAGAAAAAGAAAAGTGTTTGGCATTAAGATTTTGAAAGTTGTATTGGAATTTGTAGTGCAAGGGTTTTTGTAATGTTTTAAGTTGAGTTTTTATCTTGTATATAAATAGAGATATTATGAAGAATAAAAATGTGTATGTAAATTTCATCCCCTTCAATAGATGATCCCGTAAATACCTCATAAATTCATTGTTTTAATTATGTATATTATTACTATAATTCAATTAGTTTTGCATTTGAGTCCTTGTCAATAATATTTAATTTAGCCTAACCTTGTTGATCTACGTTTTTTCTACTATATGTCTAATTTATGGTATTTATTGAAAGATAGAATGATACAACAACATAGATTAACTAAATTAGAAAATCTTCACTATTACGAGTCTCGAAGTTTAATAGATTCTAATAGACCTAATTGTTTTATTGTATAGTCAAAAAATATTTTCTAAAGCAAATTATTTCTCAAATTATTATATGAGACATGTTGATTTTTATATCAATACTTGACAATATATCGAATTAATCTATCTATATTTTAAAAATATCGTAAGTAAGTACTTGTATTTAATAACTAGTCTGTAATATAAAATTGGTATCAGGTTAATTATGAGTAGAACACTTTATGGAGAAGAAACAAATAAACTTTATTTATAAATTGCAAGAAAAAGAATTCAAGGCCACACGACCTAAAAGTCTTAAAAAACGGACATTGGATGGAAAAGCTCAAATGTTTGTAAACATTGCACCAATGTCCGCCATACACTATTATCGATTCCGTATTTGCGATAGTTTGTACACATGTGAGTGACCCGCTTTAAGCAAGTGAGTGACCATAAGACACTACCCACAGATTTTACAAGTTTTACAGTGCTGCCATCTCATGTCTGCGTTTCGTTATTGCAAAAGCTAGTTTTCTATAATCCAGGTATTTTTGTTTTAAACTCAAATCAACAATGTTGCAGATTTAAAGAAAAAGTTTTAGAAAATAACTAGATAAAAAGAACATGCAATGTGACCCGATATTTGATATATTGGATGAAATATATCGTTATTATATTCGATACTAGCTGATTCGATAATATCGAATTAAAAGCGATATATCGCGTACATGTATCGATTTTTTTGAAATATCGATTTATATTGCCCTGTCCTATCTGTCACAATTAAAATCATAGATTACCCAAATTAAAATATTGTTGTGAGATAATAATATATGATACTGTCATATGTCATCTTTTTTAGCGGATAGGTAAATTATTTCAAAAACTATAAAACATCAATCAAACACAGAGTATTTTGTATATGACATCAAACGACTAGATGAAATAATCATTTCATGTATGAGGTGAGGTATTTTAGTACAAATACTTGATCTGTGGAGGTATTGAACCTAAAATGAAAGCTACTCTAATATTCGATAGTCTTAATAACTTACTTTTTTCAAAATGGGACGAGACTTTTATTCAGCGAATGAAAAGTTTGATAGAACAGGTAAACACAAATTCTAAATATTACCGAAATATCTGACCTATGAAAGAATTGCTCTGCTATTATTTAATTTTCAGGACAATACAGAAATCGGCGACAAACTTTTTGTGTCACAACTATTATCTCCAATCATAACATCTCAACGTGTGATGGCTGCTCAATTTGGAAACACTTACTCATCTATACATTGCAAAGACGATACTACAATTGTTTTTGATGAGGTCTTAAAACTAGAAATCTATGAAATAAAATATGATTATAAATTAATAATTTTAATTTTTTTATTTCTTTATTTTCAGTGGCTGGACTATGTTATTGTAATTATTAGCCATGATACTGTTGATAATGCCCACAGGGAGATATTAGACTGTAAATCATTTGTGCAGCATGTTTGCGGTCAAAATATCAATCTGTAAGTCTTGCTGTTAATTTTTAAGTTATTGATTCATGTCAGAGAAGTTTTTAGTTAAAATTACAGCTACTGATAATTGACTTAAGTTCATAGAAAGTTATGAGAATTAGAGCCAGGAAGCTAGTTAGTAATGAAGTTTATTTTCAACGTTTGAATATAGAAAAGCGATATTAATATTTTGGCTCCATTTATCACCACTTTTCTTACAACATAAAATATTGGTGAAGTAGGAAAGTCGAACTTGAAAGTTAACCTTAATGTCTTCAATTCATTTTATTGTTGACACACAAAGACATATTTTGTATCTTTATAATATAAATTATGTAATTTTCTTTTTATAACAAATTAAAATATATTTGTTTATTTTTTAGTCAAATGAAAATAATTCTGTAGTATGTTGATGTGTATTGAAATCTCCTTTTGACTTTTACCTGACTATGTTTGGACTGTTTGGTTTATATTATTTCTGTTCCTCTATCAAAAATTATCTTTCCAGAAAAATTCCACTGAAAGAGTCTTGATTAGAATAATCTTGCTACTGCCGCTTGTTACTGAAAAATTTTATCCATTCATGGAAATTCACTTTTTTGACTACCATCCTTTGAAGAATTATATTTATTTCTATTAAATAGTGAATACTATTGCCAAAATAAGCTAGGCCTTGCAATAAAATATGATAATGCAAAAAAAATATTTAATAAAGCCTTTCTATATAATGTCCTCTTATAACCACCAAACCAAACATACTACTGTCTCAGACAGTGGTATTTCAAATTCAGAGAGTTTCTTAAAAAGGCAGTGGTTCAAAGCTCTGTATTTTATTTATTATTTTTATACATGTGGATGCAACTTCTTTCAAAAAGATTTTTAATAAGTTTCAATAGTTTGTGACACCAGTGCAAGAAAAATTATTAATATATTGATAATTTCTTTCTTATCTAGTGCAATAATACTAGTTAAAACCAACATTTCTGAGCGTTGGAGGTATTAACTAATCTATTTATTTTTGTAATGCTTTATAAATCATCATATCAAAGACATGGTCGCCATTTTGCATCCAAAAGTGAATTTCAAAATTAAATGATTCTTTAATTTGTTTGATTTCAAGATATACATGTCACATGAATATGCAGAGTTGACTACATTGTGACATGTCTGTTTATGTCATATTAGTTCTATGAGTTAATAATTGCTAGTCCTTTTCACAAGACCTTTCTGTAATAGAGTGACATTTTTTTTAATCAATATGATATAAAACTTTGTACAATACTTCAAATACAGTTATTGTGTTTGAGTGAAAAAAACTGTTTGAAACCAACATAATTTAGCTATTTTTTTTTTCCATAAAATAACTATGTATTTTGTTGTTAATTTTATTTTCTCATTGCATCTTGAACCCCCTTCACAAATTCCATAGCCAAAGATATTACTATTACAATAGATTATATATGGATATGAACCTATTCGTGTCCTTCATCCCAGGCTAAGAAGATTTTTCAGCTTTTCAAAACCATTTTTAGCAAGTCCAACATACTGTTAATATGGGTATGATAATGTTGCTTAAATGACTTGTACTAATGTGATAAAGTATATTCAGATTACAGTCTGCTGTCTACCAAGAATGGTTGTCAGTTCTCTTAGACTGTCGAACTAAAGGTGATTCTATTCCTGGTGCAAGTGGAATGATTGGTGAAAGTGGTGCAACTGCAACAGCATTAAGTGCTCTGAAAACAGTAGCAAAGGAGACTAAAATTTCTTATCCACATTATCATTTAATGCTTTATGTTGGTGACAAGTTACTTGCATTATATTCAAGGTGAGACATTGAATTATTAAAATCCTAAGTAATCTTAAGAAAGATAATCACCTACTTCCTAAAATTGTCAATGATGTCTTACCACTTTCAACATGAAAAAATGAAACATTGCTTTGTGCTATAACTACAATCTATGATAATAAAAATGTATTAATATTTTAATATATTTCAGTCGTGGTAGTGAAGATTTGACATCACCAGATTTAATTTTAATGAGCATACAGTGTATTGCAGCCCAAGAATATTGGGCACATCCCAATAGTAATGAACACGGAAATAAGTCATCACATTTACCATGTAAGTGTTTCTATTTTGAATCTTATTTTTCTTCTATTTTTATTCTATTTTGAATCTTAATTTCGAATAAACAGTAGGACGTTACATTACAAATCATTGGTATATCGTATTTATCAAATAGTAGAAAACTAGGATGTCAAATCAGGCTGAATATCCCCACAGGGCTCTCACAAGAAAATAGTGCGATTGTCAATATATGTGCTGGATCAACATGCAGTCCTTGTGCTCCATACTCAATGCATGTTGCTGAGGTGGCTCCACGTATTGTATTCATAATACTTGTGGATATGGATATGAGGTATGTGGTAATTTATTATAGATCCTCTGTAAGTCTTTAAACTTTGAAATTAGAAAGAAATCACTTTAAAGTTCATTATCATATCATCAATCAAAGACTTGCCTTAAGGTAGTACGCTAGATGAGCTGAGAATATGTCGCGTACTTTCACAAAGACTGTCCAACTGAGTTGGATCATCCTAGTCCATTATTTGACCTCTTCTAGAAGAAAACTTCTAGAAAACTAGTCTAGAGCTTCAAACCTTTCCTAAAGTGGGTGCTACATGGTTATTTAATATAATTTTCGTCTCCTGTGTTCATTTTAAGACCCATTTTTTGGGAAACTACTGAGGTTTTTAAGCAATGTGCCTAAGTTTTTGATGCACAGCTTTTATATTCAATGTAAAGGTGTGGCATGTTGTAACTGTTGATATTAATGCCCTGTTCCTTCCAGTCCGCAAGCTTTAAACACATCCACTAGGGAAGCTGGGAACATTTTCGAAGATCTGACGTAGCACAGACACAGGCCATGCTGTAACTATGCCGTCGGTCTACTACCATTTCAACCTGCCTTCAGGATCAAAACTAGGATCCTGAAGACAGGTTGAAATGGTAGCACATTTTGGTATAATTACTGTTACTTACTTAACTTCTATATTACTGGACGCAGCATATCTATTTGGTTTATGGTTCTGTAGAGTTTTGGAAGCTGGCTGGAAGTTGTTACACCTGTGTTCGAGAATTTTGAAGTGATGACTTTTGAGAACAACTAACGTTTAATTTAAATCGCTCTTTTTAGTGCACAGTGCCAAGACGTTTTGTGTTCTAGGGGTTTGGTCTACGGGTATTGCGAAGTTGAAGAGTCTTTTAAAGTGCCTTGTGGACTGCCAGTCTTTCCGAAACTTGACGATATATCCATCATCGCCTGCCACCTTATTTTTCATAAGCTGCTTCAGCGCCGCAGTAATCTCATTCAGAATGGTATTTGATGAAGTGTAGAATTGATTAGATTTTAGGTCAGAATAATAACTGATCGCGACGTCACATAAAATTGTCTATACAAGCGTTCGATTTCAGCAGCAGGTTCGTTAACAGACTCCAAGTGACATCTTTTCAGACATGGTGAAGTCAATCTCGTTTTTAGTCATGCAATCTTGACTTACCCACTTTCATTTTCGATGCAGCAGTTTATTGAAGATATAGTTTCTAATATAGATATCCTCTCTTTGCATGAAATCTTGCCTAGCCTTGCGTTGATGCCCATCATTATTACAACGGCGTATTGAGCTGTAGTGCATATATTTCCCGAGAAATATCTTCTTCTTGCTCTTAGACATACTTACAATTTGTACAACGCTGTTCACGAGAGACTTGTAACAATGGTTACATAATTAGCGCAGAGTATTGTCCACTTAGAAATCCCACCTTTCAGATTTCTCACAATAGTCCAGTGAATACCGATCAATTGTTCTTCAAGTTTCACCAGCATGTCTTCGGTCAGCAGACCCAAGGTCTTTTGACAGTAAGAAGCCACCGCCCGGAGATTTGCGGTCTCTGAGGCCAACACGCTGGTCCGTGTGGGCTGGTAAAGCCATAGTCTTATAGGTTGGGTAATAGGTTACACCAAGAGCAGATGAAGTGGGCTTGATTCTCGCCAGGTAAAAATCAGAATGCCTTGTAGCCCTTTAAAATGAACTAATGCTGAAAACATATATTACTTTCAGAGATGTAGGTATAACCGCCCAACTGTCCAATCAAATTTTATCAAATTTAAGAAGATTACTACTGCAAAGAAATTTAGAATTACTTCCAAATACATTGGATTCATTGGAAGCTTCGGTTAAGAAGGTAATTTCAAAGTTCTTGAATCTATTTCATTATATTAAAACGTAACTAATATACTACGAAGTATTTTTTATGAAATCAATTCAATAAACAGAGTAATATTTTATGTATTCAAATAAGAAATTCACGCAACATTTATTATTATATTAAATTAAAAGCATACCAATCACCATAGTGGCAATTTTTTAATCACATCCGTATCAATGATTTATTTCAAGTTAATAAGTATAACTCTGCATAACACAGCACCTAGTTTAGTTAGGATACTAAAGTCGGGTCAATTTAATAGGCCACATTTGACATTTCATTAAAATTCCTCAACTAACCTTGTAATGGCGGACATAAAATATTAAATATTTTTTTAGTTTGGAAATGCACAAATGACCGTTGTTACAATGTTGCGTTCAATGAAGTCTATACGTAAGTGATGTCCCTCAAAAAATCGAATGAATGCAATGATTACTTGTGAAGGGATTATTCACCATGAATGTACGGAAGTGAAAGTTGGGTATGGGAGAAACGACATGAAAGCAGAATAAATGCAGTAGAAATGAGAGCTTTGCGGAGTATGGCAGGAGTAAAACTGAGTGACAGATTGATAATGAAGTGATTAGAAAGAAATGTGGTTTGTGGTTTGAAAGAGGATATCGTGACAAGAATAGAGAAAGGGATGCTTGGGTGGTTTGGGCATGTGGAACGGATGGATGAAAGTAGACTAACAAAATGATTTTTATGAAGCTGGAGTGAGTGGAGATACGGACGAGGAAGACCTAGGCTGTAACAAGGCGCTATATTTTACTCCTTGCCTCCTGGCTGGCTGCCTTGATCATTTTTAAAGGTGTACATCAAGCGTGAGCTTATTGACAATTTGGACATCACTCGAACCATTATTTGCTGTGCATATCATTTGAAATTGAACAAAATTACAAAATAAATATTAATATACAACTCTCAGAGTAATAATAAATTTATATTATATAACGTTACGAAGGCACCTTATTGTGCCTTTAATGTATACCTATTATAGTAAATATACATATTAAGTGACTATTGGTGCCTTTCTTTTAACAACCCGAGTCACCCTGTCACAACCAAGTGCTACAAGGCGAACATATTTCGAACAAATCGAAAGTCTCCTCAAAAAAGGCCAGGTCAGAAGTACCCGCAATCGTCGAGCATGTATGAGGAATGTTATGAAAGTAGATGAAGCGAAAGAGATATGTAGCAAGTGGAAAGACGTAATCTCTGCCTACCCCCATGGGAAAAAGGCGTGAGTGTATGTATGTAAAACATGTTGTTCTTTTGTTTTATAATAAAAAACAATAATAACTTCATAAACAGAGAAATAATTGATGTTAAAAAATTTTAAGGCAATTAAAATCGTAAAATATATTAATGCAGTACCTATTGTTAGTTATACGAAACTCATATTTGTTGGCGAAAGCTAAAATAAAATGTAGCTGATTTGACTACGGAAGTACAACGCGTTTTTAACATGCCAACGCATGCGCTGGTGTCGCCATGCGGTCGGCATGTAAGCAGTTGATTTGACTTCCGAGGTACACCGCGTTTTCACATGCCGACCGACACGACTGTGTCGCCATCCGGTCGGCAATTCGGCATGTTGCCGTTTTGACTTCCGGAACACAGCGCGTTTTACCATGCCGACCGATACGACTATGTCGCCATCCGGTTGGCATGTTGCTGATTTGACTTCCGAAAACACAGCGCGTTTTACCATGCCGACCGTTACGCGATCGATCCGGTCGGCGTGGTGGGGAGACCGCGCCAACAGTACTTAAGGCCGGAGGCGAACAAACAACGGCAGTTCATCGACGACTTTTGAACAGTACGGTCCTCCTGAGTGAAGTATTACCTCGTGGCTTGATTCCTAACAGTTCAGAAGTGTACTCATAACACACGTGCCACAATGAGTGCACGGCGCCCTGAAAATTCAAGTGACGATGAGGGTATATAATTTTGATACAAACTAACATAATATAAATTACTAGGTAGGTACTTAATGTAATTGAGTGTTTTTATAGATTAAATATCTTAGTTAAGTTAAACAATAAATGGATACATATTATGAATAACGTAGTAATTTTGTGTGTATAATGTTTATGATTATTCTAGAAAATGTCTTGAGATAATTGATGCTATTTCTGCAAGAGAGTCTCAGAAATAGTTCATATTCAATTCAATTCGTTTATTCATAACAATGTACATTGTGTCGAATACCAACAGTAATAAAATAATAATTAATAATAACAATTTACCTACATGAACAACAATACAATAATTTATGTCAAATTCAATTCATTACTAATAAAATTAGGCACTATTTAATTATACCTTTAACGACAACAATTTACAAGTTACATGTCTACAAAAAATTAGAAAATAGAAGAATAGAATTTGGTAATTTGGTATG
Source organism: Scirpophaga incertulas (assembly GCA_036419045.1). Lineage (NCBI taxonomy): Eukaryota > Metazoa > Arthropoda > Insecta > Lepidoptera > Crambidae > Scirpophaga > Scirpophaga incertulas. Next base: position 11,292,673 of record CM071631.1, read on the forward strand.
TCAAAATAAATTCAGAAATCAATGTCAATAAATTAAATGTTTATAGTAATATGTCCAATGATAATAATGTCAAATGAATTTCTCTAATAATAAATTTGGTAATAATAATAATAAAAACAAAATGCAATCTAATACCTATCACCATACACTATAATAATGGTCTACAAAATTCGTCAATAGAATAAAAGCATTTTTCCAACAAAAAAGTTTTCAATTTAGCCTTGAACTTACTAGAATACAAGTTACTTTTAATGTCAATAGGCAAACAATTGAATAATTTTATTGCTTGATATGCCGAGCTGTGTCTAACTATATTTAGCTGCGGTACATATTTATGAAATAAATCCTTACGTCTTGTATTTTCTCGTTTACTTTTCTCATCAGGTGTTTCATATTCATGAATATTTTTAGCTAAATTTGTCAACAACACCAGAACATACAAGCAAGGAACAGTCAAAATTCTAAGTGCAAGGAAATGCTCTCTACATGATTGTTGTTGATGAATGCGGACCATAGTCCTAATTGCTCGTTTTTGCAGTACGAAAGCTTTTTGCACATTATACTTGTAACTGTTGCCCCAACACAATATACTGTATCGTAATCTAGACTCTACCAAAGCATGATATACAAGTTTAAGGTGGGATATATCAGCTTCATCTCGAAGACTTAAGAGCACATAACAGGCAGAACTTATTTTCCCTTCTATGAATGATAATTCCTCTTTCCAGTTAAGATAACGATCAATACTAACTCCTAGAAATTTCGCAACCTCCACTTTTTGAACTATTTCATTATCCAGTAATACATTTATATCAGAATCATTATGACCTATAGTATTAGTGCGGAACAACATGACATTAGTTTTCTTTTTATTGATCATCATTCCATTTGACGTAAACCATTCACTTATTTTTTCCAATGCAAAATTTATATTAGTTTCTAAGCTT